>OX467113.1:1200000-2400000 GCA_950106695.1 Biston stratarius
CTCGTCATCTTCCTTAGAGCCACGTAATCTCCACAGCGAGGGACAAATACGTCGGCGATTCCCGACTCCCTGTAACTTGACGGTGATGCAGCATCCTCTCCAAACAATTTTACCAGCTGTTCTACGACGGATTCTTTAGATTCGTTACTATCGTCGTCTCTCACCATCAAATAGCCGATCAAAGTAGCATACCGATCTATACTTCCCGTCGTTGACAGTTTTGGGCGCTCCATAGCCCACACAATCGGTCCTCGAATGCTTAAAATATCTCCACTGTATCCTTGCCGACTCCAGAAATTTTCATCATATTGAATAATGAATTTTTTCGCGAACCCCGGTACCATTTCACTTGTGATTTTAGATTTGCGCTTAGATAGCAGCACGTCTTCGACCCAAATTTTATGTAAGTCATGTGGCTTCAAAGCCATGGCCAGTAAGCTACATACATAAGTGGCTTCTCCTTTCACAGTTTCGAGGATGACATGATCCTCGGGGCAAGTTCTAATTGCCTTAATATTTTTTACCGCCAAAGTTATATCAGCTACGCTCTGCTGGAGCTTGTAAGCTAATCGTTTCCCGCAGTAACCTAATAATTTCTCTCTGAATCTCGTATTGTCTCCATCGAGATGATTTTTTGAACTGCTAGTTCTGTAACATTGATGGAGATAGAACAAAACAGATACGTTACTCGCTGATGACCCGCATACAAGTCTGACGGTCGTTCGCATGATTTCGCGCGAAGTGCTAAAGAAAAGAGCTTCGCAGATATGCTTTTCCATCGTAGTTTGATCGTAATAAAGTAAGCCGTTCCTCTCGTCCTTTGTCATTTGATTCGTATGAAACAGCATCTTCATACTTTGATCTAAAAGCGTTTGGTATTGGTTCAGCTCAAACTTCTCCATAAAATTCAAATATTCGAAGTCGTGATAGTCAGTGGAACAATCGACAGTTTTGCCGTTGCGGTGTTGGAAGACTTTATTGAGTCGGGACTTGATTTGGTCTGGAGCTATGATCGCGTCCGGTAGAGGGATTTGGAATTCTTTGGCGTATTTCGCAAGGTAGTACCTGGCGACATTGTCTATGACTTGCCGAGCTGTTTTGTCGTACTCCTGGGCGTATGCTCCGTCGCGTGGGCTCTCTTCTTCATCTTCGTTCTCTTGGAATGCGACGTTCATCTTGGAGCTGCGCTTAGCGTTGCCTACCAGGTCGAGCACCATGATGTCCATGGTGCTGCCGAAGCGCTTCTTCAGTTTGTGCGCAGTGACGATACCGGGCAGGGTGCATCCTAGGATGATCACGTCGGCTTTTATCTTGTTCTTATGCTTCGACCGAAATATTGAGTCAAAATGTCTAACCATATACTATAACTATAAAATAACAATTTATTACAAAAATAAATGTATCAAAACTTTGTACAATATATATTAGGCATTTTGTTTGACAATGTCTTACTACATAGATTTTTTGACAATATTGACATTTGTATAACATTGACATTTACGTATTGTACCTATTTTTTTAGAAAGGTTTTGCACGCTTTAAATGGTCGACATATTTTTTTCTTGTGAATATTCTTATTCACCGGAGAGACAATTTCAGCCATAGGAACATAAAAAAGCAAAAGCTGCTTACGAGAGGTTTTGCGTAAACACAATTTTGCTCTGCTTATCTGTAGCTTACTCACATATATTTACGTTTGTAAAATATATGTGAGTAAGTTACACTTTTGTTTTACTGACTTTCAACTGTAGTCGGATAATAAAACAAAATATTCATATAATGTTATAAATGATCGGTAATCATCTCCGTGGCCGTGGCTTAGTGGTACAGCTCATTAGCATAGACTAGTGTAGTGACCGGTTAATTTGTTTTTTATGTTTGTTACCTCTGAATTTCTTCAAGTATAAATTTATTTGAAAAAAAAATTTTTGATAAAAGAATATTTTTACTTCCATTTAATAATTAATTCCATTTAACCCGAAATACGTGAAAAAATATGTCATTCAAATTAGCAAATTACGTATTTTGCTTTCCTATGACTTTTTAGTGATATTTGCAATCACTAGAATAATCCCAATAAACTAACTAGGCACGGGAACTCTGTAATAAAGCAATATAACCTATCCGTGTTAGTGCTTCGTTAAATGAAAACCTTGTTTTTTTTTATGTTTAAATAATTGTATTATTACATGACGCACTCCTAGTTTTTAAAGGACCTACCTATATTCCAACAAAACATTAATGAAAGATTTGACGAAAATAGTGTACTTTATACGAAATTAAATTACACAAACGAGTGACCGACATAAAATTAATCCCAGCCTAAACAAGGAATTAACAAACGCGTATCGAGCGATTAACTAGCAGGAGTCGGGTGACAGAGATTTTCCTCGCGGTCGGAGGTAAGATGATACTCATTAAGGCCGCCTTCTTTTTATCTGTCTGCTTCGGTTACGACTTGGCTTCGAGTAATTGTTAAGGGGAGGGTGGGGCTTATTACCTAACTAAAAAAGAAGGAAAACGGGATACGGTGTTATCAAATATCTCAACATATCCCTATTCCATCTCGAGGGGGTTCAGAACTAACATGATTTTAGGGTAGTTCGAGCCATAGGATACTAAACAAGGGACGATCTTATCAGTTTTTGGATGGGTGACCGTGATTTATTTCTGTGCTCTACCGTGGGACGAATAATGCAATTTGTAAAGCAAAAATTGTAGATACCGGTCGTTTATTCCATATTTCGATAACAACACCTTGAGGCGGCTGCCATGCGTTCTGTTCTTCAGTTTCGATAATAGGTAGAGTGAACCAGTAAAATTATTCAAAATATTTTCAATGTACAGAATTTGATCTTTACCAGTTTTAATAAAGATAATAAAGATATTTATGTTAGTTCTCTAGTGTAAGGACTAAAGATTAAATAAATAAAAATTAATAATTTAATTCAGTAGGTATGTATTTAGTTCTTTTGGGTCTGGCCTAACACTTGGCACTTTAGTAAAACCAGTTCGACACCCCTGTTTTACAGTAACATCACACGGCGAAAGTTTATGCGCGTGTGTTTATATGTTTGTTACTTCTTCACGCTCAAAGTGCTGGAGCAATTTTGATGAAATTTGATTTGGAGGTAGCAGACATCCTGGATTAACACATAAGCTAATTTTTATACCGAAAAAATATAGCGTACAATACAATACTTATGTAGTATACAATAAGGACACAATATTTTGGTACGATCGTATCAACATGGTATCAATGACATACTTTGATTGTTCTATTTACATGTCATTTCTCATCATGATTTTGCTAAACTCCAAGAAACATTCGTCATCGTTATACTGAGAAAAAAATAGTTTTTTATCGTTACAGTCATTGTTGAAAATATCCAATAAATTAATCATTCTAACTACGCACAAAACAACAACCAAAAAATATAAATATTGGAGGGTATTGACAGGCTAGGTGTTTGACCACAGCTCACCTTTTGCTGCGTGAAGGTGTGATCGAAGTGTAAGCACATCTAGCTTGTAGGAACACACCGTTGGTGCTTAGCAACAGATTTTCTACTTTTAGATTTTCTAGCTAGCCATCCGAGCACTAGAAAGTACCCTACCACCATGCCATGTTTTCCTTGCCGGCAGCTCAAGGTCATTGTTGGGGTTTGAACCCACGCCCTTCGACATGTGAAGTGACTGCGCTAATCACTGAGCTATTATAGCAAAAGCACAGCTTCTTTTTCTGTCCAGTTTATTATTTGCAATTACAGACAATGTATGTAGTTCCATCTCATCGTAAATCAAGTTAGGTCATACGTTCAATGGCTAGATAGCGGCGCCTTAATGAGCTTCAGCTTGGAATAGGACGCGGCGCCTGCGCCCTAACTGTGCTCGAAGCTGTGGGATTGCCGCGCGAGACGTGCGCGCGCGCACGTACGCCAGCCTTGCGCGCGAGGGTCCATTGCACAACGACGTTCAAAACAGCAAAGAAAAAACATCCTTGGACAAGAGTGGCACGCGATACAATATATTGGGCACGCCACCCAGCAAAATATTGTCCAAAATGTATTTTTAGAGCTCCGTACCTCAAAAGGAATAAACGGAACCCTTATAGGATCACTTTGTTGTCCGTCTGTCTGTCTGTCAAGACCCTTTTCCCAGGAACGCGTGGAGGTATCAAACTGAAATTCATATCAAATACACAGGTTTACTGGCTCTTGGAGCTTTAAAAAAATCAAACTTCCAAGTCAACGCAATCAAAAGATACAGCTGTTTATGCTGCAAATTTTCGACACTCGCAAGGGAATCAAAACCTACAGAGTACTTCCCGTGAACTCGGAATCTTGAAATTTTGGACGAAGCAACGTCTTATAGCACAGATAAAAGAAAAATTGCGCAAAAATAAATTACCATTAAAAAAAAAACCATAACTTTTACTTAATAGGTGCGCGAGTCCGACTCGCACTTGCCCGGTTTTTTTAATACTAATAAGTTGTGAGTTGATAATATTTAATTTTAATATTTTCCCATTAATCACTAAGTCAAAATTATTTCATATTATGGCTTCATTAAACATTTCTTTAGAAAAAATAGCACATTGGCTCATAAAGGTTCGCCACCTCTGTCTAGAACATTTCACACAGCGCCATCTAGCTCAAAATTAAGCAAAGCTTGTACTATAGGAACCAGATAACTGATAGAATACTTATATACTTTTTTGTAAATACATACTACGCGAATTTGTTCGCGTTGACTTTAGTATTGGGTTTACAGACCAATGAAATATGTGTAAGTAACAAAAAAGCAATAGTTTGAACCGTCATAAAACATGCACTATTTTACTAGCTACTAGTAATTGAAGATAAATGATACTTTCTCTCCCGAAACAATGATCTTGAAAAAATTGTTTGTAGGTCACAGATCGCCGTCAGCAACAGACCTGCCCCAACATCCCGCCGTACTGGTACAATGGGCACATACATTTATCTCGTGGGCCGCGGAACGCGCTCCCATTCGCCGACTCGATTAGAACTCGAATCGCAATCATTTTCCGTAATTATGACCGGATCAATGCTTTGGCTTTTTATATCGCACATCCCATTCAAGCCGCCTTTGAAAAGACTTCAACGCGCATCCGCAACCGTGCTTATAAGAACGTGTGAAATGTCACTTTGTATCAGTTTTTCTTTTTTGATTTTTTGGCTACTGTCCTGTTGTATTTTAGGGAAATTTTGCCAACAGTAAGGGAGTTGCAATTACAGCAAATAAAAATTAATGCTGGATGATTTTAAAAACGTAAATATTTTTTTTCATTGTCATTTAAAATGTTTAAAATTTACACGTGTTTCTTATGAGTGTGACTTATTGTTGAATTTTTAAACTACCTCCTGTTTCTCGTGGGTGTTACCAGTAATTTTACGCAATGGTTCGGTTCTACTTTCTTGACGTATACGGCCCATGAAATATAAATATGAATATCACCATCTCACTGTCAGCTTCAGATCACGTGCTCCATCCTCGCTTTCCACGAAGTTGGTGATCAAATGTCGATCTATTTCTTATAAAAAATAATAACTGTGTTGCTTTAGTTTTATCACTAAAATATATGTATTTATTAACATCAACGGATCAATTTCGAAGAAAAAGAAATTGTAATTTTGGCAACTCATTACGCATGTGGCACGTGTTTAAAGACTTACAATTATAGTGGACAGATCTTGGAACAAACTTTTAGGTACGAGTCACATTGGAAGGCACATGTCGTTTAAAGTGCAACCGTACAAGCATCGACCACTCAAGACAAGATAAGACTTTATGACGTATTGATGTTATTATCTATATCATGATCTGAACAGTGGCGCGGCGTGCCGAGGGCGTGGCCAAGGTCTCGCGTCGAGAGGGAGTTCAAACACGCGTCACTACGGGTATCCTCGATTTGCTTCAAGTTCAAGTGTGATATCACTTGATAAAGATAGAAGAGGCCAACTATAGTTTATAGCTAATAATAGATATGGAACGGCTCTCTCGGCTTCAAAGCCTTGAGCATCATCGTAGAGTTGCTAGCTTGTCAGTTTTCTACCGGATATATTTAGTGGTGGCAGGCAAACAGGGTGGAATTAGACAAAACAAAGTTATCCGTCGCGTCTGACTGTCTGTCTCTCTCTGTCTGTTCGCGATAAACTCAAAACTACTGAACGGATTATCATTTGAGTTTCACCAATAGATAGAGTGATTCATGAGAAAGGTTTAGGTATATAATTCGTCAAGGTTCTGTGTAAGTTGGTTGAAATATGACGATAATTATTGGAAGTGTCGGATAAAGTCAAGCCATCTGGGAGCTTTCATCGAAAACGCTACCTAATCCCTTTGAGATATAACATAACAATGCATGAGATATTCCTCTTTTATAGATCTACAAAAAATTCCGCGGTGGCATGTACCTTTTATGGATAGCTTACTATACCCATTGTTAACACCCGTGCGAAGCCGGGGCGGCTAGTTTATAATAATTTGAAGCAATGTTCTTGTGTTCGGAATATTGCTACCTAATAAAATTTACAAGCACTTACTAGTCCTGTGAATGTTTTGATTTATTAGCAATTCAAATAGATTTACTTAAGTATTCTGCAATAAGACAGATAAATTCAATAAGGTATGTTGTAAAGGCCGTAAACACAATACAGGGACTCACTTTGAAATAATTATGTTTTATGAAACGTCTATGAAACGTGCAGTGCTTGTTGAACTTACTATACCATAGGTATGTACCATTTACCAATAATGATTTTATGGTAAAATATAGTAGCAGTGGAAGCGAGATGTATTCCAGCAAAATATCTCTAAGACCTTAGCATGCTAAGACTATGTGTAATTAATAATAATAATAATCTTTATTTCATTATAGTGCACGTGTACATAGCGCTTAAAATCACTCCCCACATCACCCCCTCCAGTTACCGAGCCAGCCGAGTTCCAGGAATCGCACAGTTAAGAAATATTTAGTGTTTTACAACTCTGCGGGTATGAGATACCCGACCTCATTCACGCCGGGTTAACAGTGACCTGCACTAAACAAAAGCGCAGGAAAGTATCGACAATTTAAAAATGAAGTCAAATCAATTAATCTATACATTTCAAAAATTTAGTCTAAATATATCTAAATATATATTTGAACATAAAATACTTGATGGAAACTAAATGGAAAACAAATGGAATTACTACGAGTACAATGTTAATGGCTACATAATAAATGGGTGTGGGAGTGTGTTTTTGTGTGTGCGTGTGTGTGTTTGTGTGTGTGGGTGTGTGTATGTGTGTGTGGGTGTGTGTATGTGTGAGTATGTGTGATAGGCTTTAAGAATACTGGAGCCAAATTCAATAAGGATTAAGTGGTTATTTAGTATTTTTTCGGTCTCGTGGTATGAAAGGGAGCAGAAATATTCATATTATAGACTACACAACTCAAACTAATAGGTAAATATTCAATATAACTAATCTATTAATCGGAGTTTAGAATCCATTTATAAGAAGATAATCAGGAATTTCATAAATAAATAAACAGATTTTATGTCGATTCTTGAAATCTTGGTTTTATGATTGCCTAGAGCAACTTCAGGCTTTTTAATCCGAATAAAAATAAGAAATCTCTTGACAAGAAATAATATTGGGTTGAACATTGCTTTTATTTGGAAAACATGAATGCGTAACAGAAAATTGAAGAGAAAAGCATACCAATTGAAGTTACAAATTCGTAAATATCTATGACGCCTGCATTGAGAAACAATGCAATTCCCCGTACTGTACTTTATTGGGCATTTACTATTGACCTATCCATAAAATAGTTCGAAGGGCGCTTTGAAAGCTCAAGCGGCAGTATCTAATTGCTAACTTAGTTAATTATAAAGCATAATTAGTAAGACTTAGTGTCATGTTTAGTGAAACATAAGTAGTAAAAATAGTACAGTTGGGTAAGTGTTGACGTTATAATATAAACGATTTTTTTTTTTTTAAATAACGAATTAATTCTTATCCATAGTTTTAGAAAGACAATAATAACATGAAATAAAGTATTTTGCGCAATTATCTTGATTTAATTAATTTGTCTTAACATAAAATGATACCTTAGGATTATTAATAACAACTTTAAAAAATTGAACAATTAAAACTACCAACACTATTTACGAATTTATAAAAACCACGAAGAGTCCATCAGAGGAGGGAAATGTGGCCAGAATGCTAAAGTATTGCCACGCTAAATAACAATACTATCCACATTTACTTTATTAAAATACTAGCTGCGTCCCGCCGTGTTACACGCTATATTTTTTTGATAAAAAGTAGCCTATGTTTTAATCGAGGGTGTCAGCTACTTGCAAACCAAATTTCATCAAAATTGGTCCAGCCGTTTGAATGTGAAGAAGTATCAAACATCCAAAAACACACATAAACTTTTGCCTTTATAATATTAGTGTGATAGCTGATACGATGATAACTTAGTGGTTAGTCGGATCACATATCGAACGGCGTGTGTTCAAACCTCAAGAATGAGCTTGAGCTACTGGTAAAAGAAAGTCATCGTAAAGAAGCTATAGCATGGTGGTAGGGTACTTTCTGGTACTCGACTGGCTACCCTCAAGTTAAAAATCTGCCGCTAAGCACCTAACAACGTATTCCGGCAGCCTCACTTAAGAGCCAGTTCCATTCCAGATTAGGTGTACTAACCATCTTCGACCTCACCGTCACTTAACATCAACTGAGCTGTGGTCAAACCCCAAGCCTGTCTTCCAAAATAAAATCCAAAAATATATGTCTGTAATCGGCTAATATCTGTGATAACCTTAAGTATTAAAAATATTAAGCTGATAACGTTGGAACATAATTATGTAGGTGTAAATATTTATTGTTTTTTACTTATCACTAGATACTGTCTGTAAGTGAGGCGTGGCAAACTGATTATTGGAACATCTGCTTCTAATCTTTTTTTATTGTCATAATTTCACAATAAATCACACGTAATAATAAAGACAACTTTCATAAACCACGAATGCAATATCATAGAGATAATAGTGGTTACCGCGGTCAGTTCACCCGCCGAATAGCGTGGATTCAAACCCCAACAATGAGTTTGAGCTGCCAGTGGAGGCAACATCGTAAGCAAACCATAGCATAGTGGTACGTTGTAGGTACTTTCTAGTACTCGTGTGGCTAGAAAATCTAATCTAAATTGAAAATCTGCCGCCTAGCATCTAACGATGTTTTCTTGCGGCCTCACTTGAGAGCCAGTCGAAATCACGATAAAAAGATCAACTACCCCAAACTAAAAATTCTAACCTTAGACGAAATGTAAGAAACAGCTGTATTTTTTCGTAAAATGTTTTTTTAAATAATGGAGACAGCCACCTCCTTTCGACTTCATACTACCGTTCTGCGAACCTTGTAAACTTGATAAAGCTCGTCTAATGAAAGATTTATAAAATTAAGTTCTTTTATGTTACCAATTAATAAAAGTACCTGGATGACCGAGCTTTCCTCGGCTTTTCATTCCCTGAAAACACGGACAAAAAGACGTTTTCTAAAAATGAAACCTAACTAGATCGATTTATCGCCCCCGAAACCCCCTGCATACTAGATTTCATGAAAATCGTTGGAGCCGTTTCCGAGATTCAGAAAAAAATATATATACAAGAATTGCTCGTTTAAAGGAATAATATTATCGCCCCCGAAACCCCCTGCATACTAAATTTCATGAAAATCGTTGGAGCCGTTTCCGAGATTCAGAAAAATAAAATATACATATGTATATACAAGAATTGCTCGCTTAAAGAAATAAGATTATCGCCTCCGAAACCCCCTGCATACTAAATTTCATGAAAATCGTTAGAGCTGTTTCCTAAATTCAAAAAAAATATGTATTCGTATATATTATACAAGAATTGCTCATTTAAAGGTATAAGATACAATATTTTATTTCAAGTTGACAATTCCATGGTAACAATCTGGTTTAAGATTTTAAATATTGGGTCACGTTAGCTGAACCGGTGAATTGGAAGAGACAGCGAGAAAAATGAGTACCTTTGTACACGACGACGATGGTGCAAGGCTTGTCATAATTACCGACAGTTACATCATGTACTTAATTTTAAAGTTGATTACAAATTTATCAAGATTATGTATACTTGGTGGTATATTTATTTATATTTATTCAATATTTATTTATATTAAGTTTATTTTCTGTTTCTTCTATATTGTATAATTTTTGGTGTGAACTATAAAGAGTTAATCAATCAATCAATCTATTACTATTTCAGCCTTAATCTTCCCGCTGCTGGCTTTAAAGGCCAATAAGGCCATAATTCCACTCTAGTCTGGTGTGAGTTGACAGAATCACATACGTCATTTGATATCTTCAGTCATATTTGACTACCCTGATACCTCTTTTGGTAGTATATCTGCTTCAAGAGCTGTATAGCATAGGTTCGATTCCCACTCAGGACAATAATTTGTATGACAAATAAATGTTTGGTCTGTGTATGTATTTACAAAAAAGAGATAAGTATTTTATCAGTTATCTGTTTTTTTTTATTGCTGACAGGCTATGTGACCACAACTCACCTGATGTTAAGTGACGGTGTGGTCGAAGATGGTAAAGCACACCGAGCCTGGAATAGAACTGGCTCTCAAATGAGGCTGCCGGAACACACCGTTAGATACTTGGCGGCAGATTTTCGACTTGAGGGTGGTAGTTAGCCAGCCGAGTACTAGAAAGTACCCTACCACCACACTATGGTTTCCTCACGTTGTTTTCCTTCACCGGCAGCTCAAGCTCATTGTTTGGGGTTTGAACCCACGCCCTTCATCATGCGAACCGACCGGACTAACCACTGAGCTATCATCGCTACAAAATCGCTACTGGTTTCCATATTACAAGCTTTGCTTAGTTTGGGGCTAGAATCTGTGTGAAATGTCCCACGACATTTATTTATGTGCAGATTTTCTCATGTTTTTTAATGTTAAAGTAATGAGACAAACGAGACGCTCTCCTGATGGTAAGAGATAACGCCTGTCCATGACCATTGCAGTAATCCACACACATTCACATCACACATTATCAGCCATAGGTCATCCATTGCTGGACATAGGCCTCCTCCTGGGTTTTGCCAATACTCGCCACGCTTGGCAGGCGGGTTAGCGAGCGTAGTTAGGTGTGATTGTTCAAGGAAGACGCTGCTGCCCATCTTCCGGATTACATCCCTTAGCCGACTCTTACGGCAACCACGGGTAGAGAGGGTGGGGTTCTATTCTTACGCCGGCACCACCACGGCATACGCAGTAGTACACACGCAGTAATCCACAGTGTAGCAATACAAAGTCCAGCGTATTACTGCTTTGGCGCTCATTACTTGGAGTCTTTCGATGATTAGCCTCAACATCCCTGTAATTTCGCTAGTTGCTGCCCTTCAAACCGAACACACAGTAAAGTTTCCATACTACTGCTTGGCTGCAAAATATCTGGTACTGCGGCGGTACCTACCGAGATGACATAAAGAGAGGAGATCCACCTCCAAGTAAAAATGATATGTCATGTTCGTGATATTCCACTTTACCTAAAAACTAGTGGCATGTATGAATTGATGCTCTTATATGTAGTATTAGCAAAAATAATGAACAAGATTTTTACTTGTGGGAATTCCCATAATCCCACAAAAGTTTCTGTACCTCATATAAATGAAAAAGGAAACTGACACACTGATTAATCACAAATAATAATAATATATTTATTACAGACCATTTGGTCCATATTACACAATTTCTTACATAGTATTTTTAAAAATAAATTGAATTGAAAATTAAATATTAATTAAAATGAAACACAAAATAATAATAAACAATCATAAAATAAAATAAAAATTCTTACCTATATTGCGGTTTAGATCCAGAATGCACAATATGCACCTTCGTCCAGTATTGCATGATTGGGCAATCTAGATCCATCCGTGAGGCGAACAATTGCAGGTAGCTGTTGGAGCTGCCCCGCACCCGGCTCATCAGGGATGCGACCCGTTTGCGCATAATTGCTGCAAACCCGTCTATATGTGCCTCGGCAAACATCCCCGCTGCACTACAGGAGCGCGGCAGCTTCATCAGCGCCCTGAAGGCGTTATTGTACAAGACGCGCAGAGTGTTGTAAGACTTTTTTGTGTGCTTGACCCATAGGCTGCACGTGTAAAAAGACTGACAATACGCTCTAAATAATGTAGCTTTCACTTGTTCAGTGCACCGTGCAAACCTACGAGCCAGCATGTTAATCCGAACTGACAACGCCCTGCGCTCCCTCTCAATGTCTAAATCGTCCTCAAGCGTCACCCAATGGCCCAGATAATTAAATTTTGTTACATTTCTGAGTGCAATGCCATTGAGAAATACTGGTGGGACAAAAGCACAGGACGTATGAAGCTAAGCAAAAATACTTTATAGGGAAGCGAAAAAAGGAAAACTAAGAATGCTCAGCTTATCGGCTAAGAAAGGATTTTAAAAATGTACCTATTGACCGTTTGGGTAAAACCGCAGGAATCGGGACATAGCATTGTATTTTTTAAATCACGGTCAACCTTGTATTTTTTATTTATTTATATGGCAAAATGTTTCCGTAACTTTTCATCTTATACAAATAAATACATATATTTTATTAATAACACGAAAGTTGCAAGTCAAATACCGTAATATAATTTTAAATATAGGTATCAATAAATATGTCAAAACACTGATGATATGTCAATGAAAAAAATACAAATGTCAATATGCAGAATATTGCCAACATAATAAAATGACAAAAAAAATACTTTCAAGTAATTTGATAATCGTTTAGATTTAAATAATCATCAAAGTCGTAAGATAGTATTTAATTATATTACACAAAACAGGATACAGTCATATTTAGTAATAGAAGTAGAAATATTTGAGTTTTGTTCTGAATTATAACATCCTTAAGCATGACACGTGTAAACAACATGGTTAAGTAAAACAGAACTGTTTAAGGAGGATTACATATATTATTAATATTTAAAGGAAAACTAAACTAACTTAACACTCAATATTATCAAGTTATTTTTATGAATTTTATTCGAAAATTTGAGAAAAGATAAAGATAATTTATAAATACAAATACAAATTATTTATTTCTAAAAACGTTGTACATGGAACTTTATAATTAAATACATTACATACATACATACTTATTGCTTATTGCTGAGCTGCCGGTAAAGGAAAATATCGTGAGGAAACCACAGCATGGTGGTAGGGTACTTTCTAGTACTCAGCTGGCTAGCTACTACCCTCAAGTTGAAAATCTTCCGCCAAGCATTTAACGGTGTGTTCCGGCAGCCTCACTTGAGAGCCAGTATCATTCCAAGCTAGGTGTGCATTACCATCTTTGACCACACCGTCACTTAAGATCATGTGAGCTGTGGACAAACACCTAACCCGTCAACCGTCAAAAAAAAAAACAAATTCTAAAGTTAACGCGGACGAAGCCGCGAGCGTAAGCTAGTAATCAAAAAATAATAAGGGTCGTCAAAAATATAACGGACATACCTATAAATAAATATACGTATATGACGGAACTTCCTGTTTTATTGTATATACTACATATATATAGTATTTGATTGAAGTTATTCCCATTCAACTGCTTTTTCCTATACAGTTTTGCATTTCAAAGAATTTCTATGAAATAATGTGAGCTGAATCATTCAGGAGCGCCTATGCCTACGTGATGCGCGGCTCTTGCACCCATTGCGAATAATCAAAATATTTACACTGACCTCAACACAACTCACCATCCCGATGCACTCCAAACCAGTGCTTATGCCGACAGGCATAAAGTTGGGATGTCTGGAAAGCATCGTGAAGTTGCGTCACATAGCGTTCGTAGTATCATATTCGCAAATAGGAGATTTCCCGTCTGGCCCCTCCGACCGTTTATCATTTGATGGTACCGTCTTATGAGTAGCTAATAGGAACCGTGTATACACGGAAATTATAATTAAAATAAAAAGTTATTTACCGGAAAGCTGTTTACTTAAATGCTAGCAGCTAACCCGTCTGCACAAGTCTTTATCGCTTACTACTTGTGAATAGCCGATTGCATGTCCTAAGGGCAGTAAAGATTGTATCTCTGGCAGGATGAAAATTCTTAGGTTGAAAACGTTATAACCATCACACGTGGATTGTCTCAAAGTAATGAGCTCCAAAACAAAGATGCCCTAGACTTTGTTTTGTAACTAAATATTCTGAGCACCGCTGAAATAGTCATGGAGAGGCGTTATCTTATGAGTTTTTGTAAAATACCATATGGCTGTAAACTCGATGGCATCCTCCAAACGTTTCAACATCGAGAACTAAAGGGCAATAGACCGAGAGTAAGTAATAAAAATAAGTAAACCTCTAAAAGCCATGACCAAAAACTGTGTCTTTAAGTCGAGAGTGAATCGGTATCTTCGGGCGAGCGTGCTCTATCTTAGACCGCATCATCACTTAACATCAGGTGAGATTTCGATCAAGCGCAGGTAAGCCAACTTCTTATACAAAAAAAATCTGAACAAATCATGATCATCATCATCATCAGCTATAGGACGTCCACTGCTGGATATAGGCCTCCTCCTGGGGGAGTTTTGCCAATACTCGCCACGCTTGGCAGGCGGGTTGGCGAGCGCAGTTAGGTGTGATTGTTCAAGGAAGACGCTGCTGCTCATCTTCCGGATTACATCCCTTAGCCGACTCTTACGGCAACCACGGGTAGAGAGGGTGGGGTGCTATTCTTACGCCGGCACCACCACGGCACGATTACGATACAATTTTATTTTTCCTGTTTTATGATATAAAAGTTTTTTTTAAATGAAATGATTATGAAATTAATTTGGATTGTATTAATATACATAAATTAATTAATTAAATGCATATTTATTAATTAAGAATAATATTTTTATACATTTAATGGCTAAATAATTATTGACTTGTAACTAGGGTGCTATTAATAAATTATTTGTATTTGTATTGTACGTTATTACTCAAATTAGTTTGCGGCGTCAACTGTGGTCAGTCAAAGAAGCAGTTTATTTAAAGATGGGTGATGAAACCGTTAGCCTTAGATTACTCAGGATTACGTATTGTCTACTTGTTACGAATATCAATACCACTTGATTCTATTAATTTATATTGATAATTGCATCACCATCATATCAAAACATAATAGATATCAAGTGGCATCATATTATCCATATTGTCGCTAACTCACAGCGTTAGCGACAATATGGATAATATGAAGTACAAGTCAAGTTTCACCTTCTACCGAGTTTACCGATAGAATAGTTTGACCTTCTTAGTCTCAGTATTTCTGACTGACTCTAGCACATCTGGTATTAAGCTCTACTTCAAGAGCAAGAGAGGCTTGGGTTCAATTCACACCCAAGACAAACATTTGTGTGTGACGAGGATAAGTGTTTGTTCTGTGTGTGGGTGTTTTGTATGTATTTACAAAAAAAGTATTGTTTCAGTTAACTGGTTCCCATATTACAAGCTTTGAGAAGAGGCTAGATGGCGCTGTGTGAAATGTTCTAGATTACTTAATTATTTCTCTACGAAGTATACAAAACTTGACGGTAGTCGCAAATTATTGTTATTCGCTTATTTTGTATCGGTATAACTTCGCACTATCACAAAATTAGGTTATTCTAAGTGACAACCATGTACATTGTACATCTAACTTACTACACAAAAACAAATACTCTAATAAATATTCTTATAGATTTATGAAAGCTTAGAAACAAAATACATATACCTAATAACAATTTAACTTTTACTTTTTTTTGTTCTCTGCAGAGTTTTTAGTGAGAGCCAAACTCGCTTTTGATTGCTACTCGCGGTATACACATAAAAGTTAAGATTTAAATTTCCTCTTTCCATATTGTAGAAAAAAAAATATATATATTGTATAAATCCAAGTTAACAAAGGTCACGGACCCCGGTGTCTGTGAAGTGTAATTTTTTAAATAAAAAAATTTAAAAAACTCGCTTTTGATCCATTATTTGTTGTTTGTGGTATATCAAGACTGCTTTATATTGCCACATTAATATAAATAAAGATTTCATTACAACAAAAACCAAAAGAGAATGATTTGCGAAAGAAACCGCTGAATTAATTCTATCAATATCATTTGAGAAAGCGTTTTTTGTAATAGTTTTTTTTTTTAGAAAACGCTTTTTTTTTTCATGTAAATGTAACGAGACGAACAAGACGCTCTCCTAATGCTAAGAGATAACGCATATCCATGACCATTGCAGCGATACACAGAACTTTGTGTAACAAAACAAAGTCCAGGAAATCGCTGCTTTGGTGCTCATTACTTTGAGACTTTTGATGGTTAGTATCAACAACCCTGTAATTTCGCTAACTGCAGTAGCCTTCAAACCGGAACACAGTAATGTTCACACACTACTGTTTGGCGGCAGAATATCTGGTACTGAGGAGATCTACCACCAAGTGTAGAGCAGTGTATACACCTAGTTCACTAAAAAAGTTCAGTATATGACTAACCATCGAATGCCTCATGGTAATGAGTGCCAAAGCAGCGATTTACTGGATTTTGTTTTGCTACTTAAAGTTAAGCGTATCGCTGCAATGGTCATGGATAAGCGCTATCTCTTACCATCAGGAGAGTGTCCCGTTTGTATACTTTAACATAAAAAATATAAAAACATTTGAGGTATACAAAGCGAGTGTTGAATCACGACATATAGTAGGTAGTATTATATATCACTGCAGGTTTGCATATCGCCTTAGTTTATTGACATTTACATTATAGTACAACTCCGAGTACGAAGGGACTATAAGTTTATTGCCGTACAATGCCTAACTATTAATAGTTCTTGAAGACACATAATTACTAAGTAATCACACGCAAAATAAAACTATCTCTACACTATAAATAAACGCAGTAAGGAACCACCATAGAGTTTTAATCCATGATGAGAATACAGTCATGTTAAATAGAATATGAAATATTAATTAATTTATATTATTAATTATCAATACGGTAAAATATAATATAGTTTTTTTATAGGTTGTAAGCTTGGAATGTGAATAATTAGAATAAACCTAAAAAAATATTAAAAGATATCTCCGAAGTCTGCGTGGTTCATTATCGACCACATTGTCACTTACCATCAGGAGGGTTGGTGGTCAAACGCGAATTTATACGTAATTTTTTTTTTTAATAAAGTCAACGGTTTTTTTATTTCATGTACTATTTCAGTTTCATACAACAAATTGATTCGAAAGTTGAGGAAAATACTCGGAACAGTTTTCATTTAGAACGCTTGCCAGTGATTATTTATACTTGATCGACACACATACTTCCATAGTCCATACTGTAAGTCCGATCCCTCCGGTCATCTATTCATTGCGGTCATGTGATAGAATCACGTGGTGATTATAAAAATAAACTACGATGTTAACTACGTATTAATGTCGCTTCTACACTGAACAGATCCAGGTTATGCCGCAAAGAACTGCTGTCTTTACATTTGAGTTATTCGTCGCCCACTGACCACATTTAAATGATTGTCTAAATGCAAGCCGAGATCACGCGTCGAAGGTTCCGTAATTTCTTTTTTAATGTAAATGTAATGAGACGAACCAGACGCTCTCCTGATCGTAAGAGCGATACACAGAACTTTGAGTAGCAAAATAAAGTCCAGGACATCGCTGCTTTGGCGCTCATTACTTTGAAATTTTCGATTATTAGTCTCAACAAGTCTGTAATTTTAGATAGCTGCATTACCCTTCAAAGCGGAACACGGTAACGTTTACACACTACTGCTTGGCGGCAGAATAACTGGTACTGCGGTGGGTACCTAGACGACCTCCTGCTGATCTCTGATCTCCAAGGAGAACTACCACCAAAAAATAAAATTATTTTGTGCAGCATAAAGCTAGTTTGTCGAATGTATTTTCAAAAGTGCGCTTTACATCTGCTTGATCTAATTCTAACTGTCCATTACTATCGGACTACCAGGGGCTCTAAAAACCGGACTAATCACCGGACCATTGACGATGTTCCAAAAACTCAAAAAAAAAACGGTTTTACTATGGCAAGTGACGTCGTTTTGACATATTTTTGTTTTGCTCATACGGAAGAAGTCCATTTTTTTTATTGCTGACAGGCTAGGTGTTTGACCACAACTCACCTGATGTTAAGTGACGATGTGATCGAAGTTGGTAAAGCTCACCTAGCCTAGAATGGAACTGGCTCTCAAGTGAGGCTGCCGGAACACACCGTTAGATGCTTGGCGGCAGATTTTCAATTTGAGGGTGGTAGCTAGCCAGCCGAGTACTAGAAAGTACCCTACCACCATGCTATGGTTTCCTCACGATGTTTTTCTTCACCGGCAGCTCAAGCTCATTGTTGGGGTTTGAACCCACGCTCTTCGGTATACGAACCGACCGCGCTAACCACTGACTATCATCGCTACAAAATAGTCAAAATAGTTTATAGTCGGAATATCCCACATAATCAAACGTGATCAATCCCGTACAATTAAAAACTGATGGTAAAAACTCTAATAACGAATCTGAAAGAATAACCCATCGAGCACTATACTAGTACGGAACTCTGAAAACAGAAGAAAAAAAAACATAACGTTTACCGATAGCAAGAAATATTTGTTTTTGCCAAATGTTCACTAAATCATCGCCTTAGAAAATTACTTCAATTTATGCCAAAGATTTTGTTGTAAATCTTGTTCAGCAATGCGAAATAATTTGTGAGATTTTTACACGATGGCACGCCCACAAACCGCGCAACGTCACAGCGGTAGCTTGAATACAGGGTCATTATTCTTATTCAAAATGGGGGCGATAGGTCCTGCACTGACGTCCCGCTTGGGGTGTTTTGTGCATTTCCCCCTACCAGCATCTACCCGAGCCAACCTAGCTCCTTGAAGTATCGGAGCGAGGTTCTAGGGCGCTGGCATAGTAGCTCCAGTGAGTTAGATGGAAAGCTTGGTGACGTTGATGATGAGAAACAAGCGAGGTGTTGCGGCGACATGAGTGATAGCGAAGCAGCTTCATGCAGCCTAGTAGCAATTCTAGTGGCTTCTGTGGCTTTGCAATGCAAAAGCACATGCTCTGAATACAGGGTCATATTACTACGGGCATATCTTTTGAGCAATGCCATATTGAACGGTATTTTGTTCACGCTTGCAAACTAATGCAAAACCAAAGGGAAGGATCATGTTTCTAGCAATCTTTGTTTTTTTTAATGGTTGACGGTGTAGTGAACTCACCTAGCCTGGAATGAAACTGAATATCAATTAATGCTAACGGAACACACCGTTAGGTGCTTGGTTTATTTTTAACTTGAGGGTGGTAGCTAGCTAGCCGAGGACTAGAAAGTAACCTACCATCATGCATGTTCGACGGTAATGCTTAAAGTACTTATCCGATTTTGATGAAGTGTCTATCAATTCGTTATTATATTCTGGTGACATAGAATATTTTGTCCCATTTGATTATAGTTTTTTTGCCATCCATCCACCATCCATGCCATGGTTTTACAAGTACATAATCTTTTTAATATATTTGTGTAGTATGTACCTGATTCGTAATCCATTTATTTTAGGAACCACCGCATCTATTTTAAACAAACAAGCCGCGAATGTTTTTTCCTTACTGATAAATATAGAACTGCAATAACGATGAATCACCAACACAAGTCACATGTACTCGGAAAGACTGACACCTGAATTTTCTTATTTCGTTTATCTAATCTGTGGGTGTTTACGACTTACGAGACCTGATTCTGAGAGCAATCGATATTGTTCTTCTTACTCTTATATAAGAATGATGACAGTTGATAGATATAATATCTACTGCTCCAAAATTTGCATGCGCGATTTTGCAAGTGGTAAATACCAGACTTTCTTTTCCAACAGATACCGCAAGACAAATATCGTTGAGTAATCACACGTAAGTGTTTTACTAAACGATCTATCTTCACTGTCAGTTAACTAAGAGATCAAAAAATATTCTTTTAGGCATGATGCCATCGATCAGATATAAGAATAATATTTTTATTTTTTTATGGCTGTCATCAGGCTAGGTGCTTGACCACAGCTCACCTGATGTTAAGTAACGGTGTGGTCGAATATGGAGCATGCTTCCCCAGAAGATACCGATTCACTCTAGACTTGAAAACATCAGACATCCATCGGGGAACACCTACTCAGGCAGTACATTCCACTGTCTAGCGGTCCGCACAATGAATGAATGAATCAATCGTGAATTTTTATTGGTATCATTATTGTTTGTAAGCAGCTTCTTTGTATTTTAAAAATATATACATCAACCCTAAAATGTTTAACTATATATAAATTTGCAAGGCAACTACTCAAGGGTTTCCAATTTCGTCAAAGCATTTTCTCGAAATCGTGTCAAGGAAACCGCTGGATTCTAGTCTAGACTGCTTACACATTGCTAGATATTGAGATATAGCTTAGGAGCTTCCTCGGCACGTAGACCACTCATAAATGCGAACAACAACCAACTTATACGCGCAGTTGGACAAACGAGGGAGCTATTCTGAGTGTCATACTTTAATCATTGTTGATCTACTCAACAAAATGAACAAAATTTCGAACAACAGTTTACTACAATAAAAGAAAGTATCCTCGTAAAAAAGGGGTAGTTTTTATTAGTATTTATTTATTTATTAAATAGATAGATATTCCGCCACCTCGACTAATAGAAAGTGACGGTGCGGCCTAGGATGGAGCACGCCGATCTAGGAGAAATTTATTCACTTTAGCCTTAAAAACACGCAAATTGTAGTTTTTAGGAAACAAAGAAACCGGCAATGATTTCCATTCATAGGCAGTACGCATTACGAAAGCAGAACTGAATCGCGTACGAATACTGCGTCTAAGAGCTCTACTGTGAGAAGTGGAAAGTGGAAGAAGAAGTCTGCAGTTGTACATATAAAATTCAATTTAATTACGATTATTATTCAAAAGTTCATTTGATTAGTACATTGACCATCCGCGTGGGGTCAGGCCAGTTCCGACAGCAGCGCCCCCATTCAGCTCCACTAATAAGTTGGTTGCATAGCAATTGACGTAGATATTACGTAAAGTGACGCAGAGGCCTTCAGAATGACTACGTCAGCGTCGTGAGCATGTTGACTCGATCAGAACGTCTATCTTATTTAAACCAATGATTAATGTAACGGTACTGGTAGGTGTGTGGTTGCGTAGTACATAGTGATGTTTGTTTGTGTTACATTTTCATTTAAGACACATTGTTGTGTAATTAATATTTTAACATTTCTAGGGTTCCGTACCCATAGGGTAAAAACGGGACCCTATTACTAAGACTTCGCTGTCTGTCTGTCCGTCCGTCTGTCTGTCACCAAGCTGTATCTCAAGAACCGCGATAGCTAGACAGTTGAAATTTTCACAAATTATGTATTTCTGTTGCCGCTATAACAACAAATACTAAAAATAAAATTAATATTTAAGGGGGCTCCCATACATCAAACGCTATTTTTTTGCCTTTTTCATTGATAAACGTACTTTTTCATATATAAACCCTTCGTGCGCGAGTCCGACTCACACTTGGCCAGTTTTTAACATCATTTTTGACATGAATTACTATATGACTTATAATTTTTGGTGTTATCAATAAAATATTAAATTAAAACTAAAAATACTTTCTTGGTATGTAAAAGTAATGAGACGAACGAGACGCTCCCCAAACCAAAAAAAAAAATACAAAAAAAGTAACCTGCATAAGAGAAAGACTGTCCATGACCATTGCAGCGATACACAGAAATTTTAGTAACAAAACAAAGTCTAAAAAAACCACACTATCATCGCTACAAAAATTGGTTTCTTACTAAAGTTCTCTGTATCACTGCAATGGTCATTGGCATGCATCATATCTTACAATCAGGAAAGTGTCCCGTCCCTCTCATTACTTTATAACCGATTTCAAAAAAGGAGGAAGTTATCAATTCGTTGAAAGCTGTATGTTTCCAGATTACTCAAAGACGGCTGAAATGATTCGAGAAATTCTATTTTTGTTTAAAAATTGTATAAACGAGGTGGTCCTATTGGCACCATGTCAGGATCTGATGATGAGTAAAATGAGTAAAAAATCGAGGGCAATTTTTTTCCAGAATACATAATGTGTTTTATATATTTTTATTTTGAAGGATATACTTTCAGATTGATTCCCATAGAAATTACATAAAAAACCAGTTGAGTTGTTTGATTTTTAATCCATAATACTTAAAACCTAGCTGTGTTCATACTTAGGAGTATAAAGTCAGTTTTTTAATTGTAAAATACTTGTACATTTAACACAAAAATTGTTTCTGAGTTGATGCTCTTTATGTGCCTTCTTATATAAGTAACATTTTTTTCTCATTTACTTTAGGTATCGGCGTTATCGCCAAAGTAAGGGTAATTACAGCAATCGCAGTTAAATCCACTGTAACATCATTTAATATTTGCGCTGTTAATAAATAACTTTCCTACATTGACTTATATCTTCATGACTTAATAAGGACAGGCCATATGCAACATTCACTATAGCACTAATCCACATGCCAATTTCAATGATGACTGATTATAGTAATTGAGAGGCGATGAAATGTTGTACAGAAGGTTAATTAGATTACGACAGATGGCACTAATTTTACAAATACTAGATTCTACTATACAAATATTCGGATCACTATTATTAATTATCACCAGCCCTGTTGGCTCTTTGGCAGTATGTCTGCCTGAGCTGTAGTCTGTGTACTGTGTCTGTTGTAAGTGTTCTGTATGTATTATAAGTATGTATTTCCAAAAAAAAAGTATTTATGTATTCTATCAGTTATCTGACTTCCATCACACAAGCTCTGCCTAGTTTGGGGTCAGATGGCGCTGTGTGTAATGTGTCCTACGATATTTTTTTGATTTTTCCCTGTCTTTTGGGAGTTTATCCATGACACAATGTATCTATATTTTTTATGGTTGACAAGCTAGGACCACAGCTCACCTAATCTTAAGTGACGGGGTGGCCGAATATGGTAAACAAATCTAGCCCAGAATAGAACAAGCTCTCACGTGAGGCTGCGGAACACACCGTAACAGACACTTGACGACAGATTTTTAATGTGAGGGTGGTAGCTACCCAGTCTATAAAGTACTCTACCACCACGCTATGGTTTCCTCACGATGTTTTCCTTCACCGGCAGTTCAAGCTCATGGAATTTGAACTAACACCCTTCGGCGAATGATTGGACCACGCTAACCACTAAGCTATCTATCATCACAACAAAATACAAATACAAATTGTGCTATATCATTAGTAAACATTTGATCTACCATAGATTTTTTAAGTCTTTCGTTTATATAAGATTTGCAATAGATTCAATATCGCAGGAATCAGTATTGTCATAGTTTATCAGCAATTTCAAGAGTTACGCCTTAAGGGTTAGATTAAGGTTATTGCTTAACTCAGACGGGTATATCTTTACTTTTTATATCGTTGTCTTCCTCTAAATCAAGCAGTTGAATATGATAAGGGAATGCACGTTGCATATGCCCACATTACAAAGTAAATATTTACGCTCTCATTAGTGTTGAGTTACTTGCCTACGTGCAAGTTAGAGAGTAGCCCAAAGGGCAGTGTTTGGCTCGCAAGACCAAAATGCAATAAAGCTAAACCCAACACGAAGGCACGCCGAAGGCGCTTAATATGTTGTTTTTAGGGTTCCGTACCTCAAAAGGAAAAAACGGACCCTTATAAGATCACTTTGTTGTCCGTCTGTCTGTCAAGACCCTTTTTCTCAGGAACACGTGGAGGAATAAAGCTGAAATTCATATCAAATACTCAGGTCTACTGTCCCTTGAAGCTGTGAAAAAAATCAAACTTCTAAGCCAACGCAATCATATACAGCCGTTCATGCTGCAAATTTTCGACACTCGCAAGGGAGTCAAAACCTACAGGGTACTTCCCGTGAACTAACTCTTGAAATGTGGTACAAAGCAACGTCTTATAGCATAGATAAAGGAAAAATTCCAAAAAGCATATATTACCATAAAAAAAAACTTATACTTATATACTTACAGGTTTGTACGGAACCCTCGGTGCGCGAATCCGACTCGCACTTGTTTAAAATGAGCTTTACAATTGAAATACTACACATATAAGTAATTATAAACTATCATTATCTGTGCCCTAGACTTGATTGGAACATGATCCTCGCAACAAGTTGAAAACAAATCAAATTAAAATCAAGACGAATAGTAATTTGTTGACTTCAAAAACAAAAATCATGCACAGTCATGATCATCATCATCATCATCAGCCGCAGGACGTCCACTGCTGGACATAGGCCTCCCCCATAGAGGGGGTTTTGCCAATACCCGCCACGCTTGGCAGGAGGTTGGCGAGCGCAGTTAGGTGTGATTATTAAAGGAAGAAGCTGCTGCCCATCTTCCGGATTACATCCCTTAGACGACTCTTACGGCAACCACGGGTAAAGAGGGTGAGGTACTATTCTTACGCCGGCACCACCACGGCTTATCACAGTCATAATCAAAATGTAACAATTGAAGTTCTACTAAAATGTTGTCTTAAAGTAATGAGCGTATTAGAGTATAATATAGTCAATACATATTATATATATTAATTGAATTCTTTCTCGGTATTTTAGCGGGGGGCTCTGGCACCCGTAACACAGATTTATAACTTGTATAAGCGCCAGCCATTCCCACAGATAAATTAAATATGAAATCACTTACCTCATGTCCTTAGAACTAAGATCAATTTTGTCTATTTTTCAATAAATTTTTGAATTTATTCAAAATATTACCAAAATATTTTATTTATTTAGTCTACACTTGTGGACAGGTAGTTGTTTATATTTGATTTTATTTGTAGGTACATATTTCATTTAAATAATATTATATATATAATAAAAGTAATAAAAAAATAAAAGTCTCATGTGTATTGTACACTGAACAGAACTTTTAATTTACAAATACTACTTTCTTCATATATTATAAATGTGAATGTTTGGATGTTCGTTACTCAATCGCGCAAAAACGGCTGAACGGATTTGGATAAAATTTTATTACCGGGATCAATATAAAGGATACTTTTTTTACCGTAAAATGTTAGGTTACTAAATAAAGTATTTTTTTTGCGGATACAAAAGGAATTAAGCTTTTTATGAATAATGAAAAATTCTACGAACTGAACAAACATTTTTTTGTTACGCGGACGAAGTAATAGCTAGTATAAAATAAATAATTACTAAATCAGAAGTAGATCTTTTGTAGCGATAATAGCTCAGTGGTTAGCGCGGTCGGTTCGCATGCCGAAGGGCGTGGGTTCAAACCCCAACAATGAGCTTGAGCTGCCGGTGAAGGAAAACATCGTGAGGAAACCATAGCATGGTGGTAAGGTACTTTCTAGAACTCGGCTGGCTAGCTACCACCCTCAAGTTGAAAATCTGCCGCCAAGCATCTAACGGTGTGTTCCGGCAGCCTCACTTGAGAGCTAGTTCTATTCCAGGCTAAGTGTGCTTTACCATCTTCGATCCCAACGTCACATAACATCAAGAAAACCTAGACTGTCAGACATAAAAAAAAAGATCATAATATATGAGATAAATAACGCTGCGGATGACGATGACAACGGGCAACAATCTTTGACTTTGCCTTTGCACCACCATCATTGCCGTAATCCATCGCTAATAAAACCGCAGCGCCCGCGCCTATAAATGCACTAAGAAACTAGACAATGTCGTTTAAGTCACATGAAAGACTACGTGCTGTCCAGAATGTAACCAGATGGATATAAAAATAAATATTTCAATCGTGTCGCGGACACGAGACGCTTTTTGGCGCAAATATGGTCATGAGACTCGTGTGACTGTGTGGGTGGAGTTAACATCCGCCAAACTGTATCAAAAATACTATACTATAAAATCTGGAGTTTTATAGATGCAAACTTTACTAAAAAAAACAAATACATACATACGTACCTACCATTTTTACTCAAATATTCTAGATTATTAATTAAAAGAGGAATTATACTCAAGAAATACAACGGGTGAATTAGTTTCTAATGATTATTTATTAATCATGATAATAAAAACTAAAGGTCAAACGCATGATTTCAAAAAAGAATGATGAATTTATTTATTAAGAAAAATTATATGTATTTTTAGAAAAATATTTAGCAGTATTAGGCTTTTAGTGACCGTGAACGCAAAGGAGACCGTGTTACGTCACTCCGTACGAAACTATTACTGTTGTTGACATTTATCTGAGGTTAGTTCACACGGCGTGACGTCATTCAAACACAATGGGTGTCAAGTCAATTTTAATTGATTATTGAAATTGCAAAATACATAATGTAAACTTGTGAATTCATACAAAACTAGTTATTTAGGTAAACTAGATGTCAAGTACAGTATTTTTGTTTTAATATAGTCTAATATTATTGACTATCAAGCCGTAATATCATGTCGGAAAAAAATTGTTGGTATGTTTGCATGTACATACATATACTCGTATAGGTATGTTTGTTACTTTATCTCGTTGTATCGGCTTAACCAATTTTTGATCTATAAAACTTATACATGTACATAAACTCATCTACTTTTTATATCGCAAGTAATTTAAAGAAACACAGCTAGTTGAAAAAAATAGGAAATTTCGGTAAAATATGAGTCGAATACCATATTTACGATAATGAAATTGATATATAGCTTCCAGTAATATAGTCATACAGGATTTGAAGCTTGGGATATGCTAAGCCTTTAAAAGGCTCGTGTATTTTTTTTACAACGGACAAGCATGCCTTTGGTTGCGTTCTCATCTGATGGAAAGCGACGCTGTGGTCGAAGATGGAGCACGTTTGCCTAGGAAATACCTATTGACGTTTTTCTTGACAACCCCGGGTTGTACTTAGTTGGAAACACAGACGCTGGCAACGAGTTCCACACCTCAGCAGTTCTTACAAGTCTGTACACGCTTTGTACGTTTATAAAGACTTTTTTATTATGTAACTGTAATGAGTCGAACGAGACGCTCTCCTGATGTTAAGAGATAACGCCTGTCCATGACCATTGCAGCGATACACGGAACTTTGAATAGCAAAACAAAGTCCAGGGCACCGCTGCCTTGGCGCTCATTACTTTGAGACTAGATGGTTAGTCTCAATAGACCTGTAATTTCGCTAGCTGCAGTACCCTTCAAACCGGAACACAATAATGTTTACACACTGCTTAACGGCAGAATATCTGGTACTGCGGTGGTACCTACCTAGACGACCTCCTGCTAACGAAATCTACCACCAAGTAAATGTAATATGTTAGAAAAGCAATTTTTTTTTTTTGTTTAAAGTAGAATAAATTCGTAGTAATGCGTGCAATGACTCCGTTTTGGCTTAATATATAGCGATGATAGCTCAGTGGTTAGTGTGGTCGGTTCGCATGCCGAAGGGCGTGGGTTCAAACCCCAACAATGAGCTTGAGCTGTCGGTGAAGGAAAACATCGTGAGGAAACCACAGCGTGGTGGTAGAGTACTTTCTAGTACTCGGCTGGCTAGCTACCACCCTCAAGTTAAAAATCTGCCGCCAAGCATCTAACGGTGTGTTCCGGCAGCCTCACTTGAGAGCCAGTTCCATTCCAGGCTAGGTGTGCTTTACCATCTTCGACCACATCGTCACCTAATATCAGGTGAACTGTGGTCAAACAATAAGCCTGTCAAGCGTAGAAAACACACAGTCAATGTCACACAAAATAAGTCAAGGTCAAGTTTTGTCATGCCCTAGTAAAGTAGTGATGACTTTATCACAAGCTTTAAAGGAATTCATGTTTCGCCACATTATATCTATAGATTTGGAAAATAATATAATTAGACGAAACGACATTTCGTCAGCGACCGCCAAAACTCCAGTTAGTACTGGAGTTATAGATTTACTAGCTGCGCCCGACGGTTTTACCCGCGTGGATGATGATGATGATGAAAAGTATTCCAGGGCCTAAAATACCTACATGCCAAATTTCATCCAGATCCGTTGAGTAGTTTACGCGTGAAGGCGTAACATACGAACAAACTCACATTGGCATTTATAAAATATTAGTTAGGATTATTTAATATAAATCTTGTGTCATGGTAGTAAAGATAAATATGGAAAATGAATTAATTCGTTCTTCCCAACTTCCCATATTATTATAACTATACAAACAGAGGAAACGGCTCAAAATTATCTTAACCTAGCTCTAAAATCAACATAGAAAGTGGAAAGTCCAAGTCCTTAAAACGAGGGGGAAGGGTACTTCCCAAAGCAGTGACGCAGGTAATCTTCATACCGGGAAATTGGATCGAACAGTTGTCAAAGGAAGCAAAAAAATTAATTAAAATATTTTACCTTAAAAAGGTTTTATTGTTTTTATACGGATAAGTCCGCGTTTGACCTCCAACTCGCCTGATGGTAAACGAAGTGGTCAAAGATGGAGCACGCAGACTTAGAAGATACCTATTCATTATGACATTGAAAAAATCTAGATTATATCTCTCAGGAAACAAGGAAGCCGGCAGCTTGTTCCATTCCTTGGCCGTACGGATGTACGGCCGGACATTTTACACATCGCCATCTGATCTGAAGCAAAGCTTGTACTATGGGAAACAAATAACTGATAGAATACTTTTCTTTTTGTAAATACATACTTATAATAAATACAGAACACCCAGACAAAGAACAAACATTTTTTTTATGCCACAAAATGTTTTCCTGGATGGGAATCGAACCTATACCCTGCAGCTCTTAAAGCAGATATACTACCAATAAGCCAACAGGGCTGTTTTACTAAGTTTTAAGAGGAAGCTGTGCAATTCAAAATGTTTTTTATTTTGGCGGAAACGCGGAATGAGTCTTGTCGCCCCATTGTAATTTATTCCAAAACTAGTGTTTATGTATAAAAATAGTGCTGTTTTATTCATAAAGTGCCGAATTACAAGCGCGAGTGTGGGAAAGTGATATAATGCGGTGAAACATGACTTTTCGTGTTGCTTCCAAAACTCCATCGAAGCTTATAGTAAAGTCGCCACTACTTTACTAAATTATTTAAAAAAATACTATGTAAGAAATTGTGTAATATGGACCAAATGGTCTGCAATAAATAAATTGCTATTAAAGCATGACTAGATTTGACTGGCACGGACTGGACTTGAGCAAGACTAGACTTTGACAATAATACGGTCGGGATCGTGACTCGACTCGAAGGGGCGAGGCGTGCGGGGCGGGGTATGGTACGCGAATCTGCTATTAACCCTCCTACATGCATAATATACAAACTACAAAAAAAAACAATTTATCAATGGGAATATTGAGAATAGTTCCCAGAATACTGGCCCCATTGTATGGCCATAGTCAAACTATGCCACAAAATAGAGGCCACAGTTTTGACGTCGACCAGACGAGATGACAACTCTTTGAATATTTTCTTTGCTTGCGGTCCCCACGGCCCCCAAGTTTCAACCTCAAAAGACTCAAATATACCCACTGTCCAGTAGGTTTTCTCCGTAATCTGCAGCCGCGCCAGCCTTAGTCTGAGTTCTGAGAAGATTTGACGGAGTCAAAGTATCAACGCAGATGACGTACCATCTTCCAAGGAATTAAAGTCAGTTACTTTTGCATTTATAATATTAATGCATATGTATGATTTTATTGAATTTTAAGTGTACAAGCCAATTTATCGTTTGCCCATTCATATTTGAATTGCACAATGTCGTTGAAAGTGAGTAAAAATATTGAATCACTTCAAGAATTAATCGTAAATATAAAGTTATCTTGTGTGGTAAGGTTAAGGTACTTGCAGAAATTATAAACTGCACATGACTCCTTTTCAAAATTCAACAGACGACTGGTGTTTTACTCGTAACTATATTTAAATCTTTTCTCACACATCAAATGTTATTTACATATACGTGTCTTAAATACTTGACATAGCCAAGTATTAGGAAATATGAGTATACACGAAATTTTTATACCATTTTTATTTTCCTGACATTTCATCCTTCTTGTCCCAAACTATACAAAGCTTGTACTATGGGAAGTAACTGATAGAATAATACATATACCTACTTGTTTATTAATTATTATTAATAGTTTATAGATATTTCGAGTTAAATTTGTATTGTGGATAATGTTACTTCCGCAAAACCAGACACTGGTCCAAGTAATATGGTGAAAAAACTTACTACAAAACCACAAATATGAGAACAATTTTTCATGTAATTTTGCTGCATCTTTTGTACGGTAGATTACCGTAATTTTCAACCTGATTGCTGATTTTTAAGGGGTATGTGCATACATAGCCAAACATGTCAACATGTGAACAATGTCGAAACATCAGGTGAGCTGTGGTTAAACACTAAGGCCTAAAACGCACTAGCGACTAGCCGTGATGCGGCATGCCATTGCGTCAGGCCTGTTAACAATAAAAAAAAGTTTATTTGCTAATATTTCTTCTTAACGTCGTAAATATAAACAACATCAATTTCGACTTAAAAGCGAGTTCATAACAAGACTAGTTTAAGGTCAAAACTGTTTTGTATCGAGATTCCACTAATTACTATTAATTTAGACGGCAAACTAAAAACAGTTCCCAGAAAACCTTGCGACATCATGCAGCCACGCCGTGGGCGTCTTAGGCGCCACATGAATATTATTTTCCAAGAGATTAAGCATAAATTAAAATTGAAAAATAATGTACATAGATTTAAAATTGACAGGCAAAAGTCGCGGATTGTCTAGCAGTAGGCGAGTGCGGGTGTTATCAGCGGCGCCTGCGCCGGTGTCGCTTGCATCGCGCGCAGTGGTGGGGATACGATTTGCTCGACTTATATTCGTGATCGGCCGTCGACTCGTTCATACGTCTTCCGTCTGAGCGCGGGCCCGGCTGTCCTATAATGTGCAACATGTGTACCCGCAATATAACCGTCGAGGCTCCGTCGGCGCCTCCCCCGCCCTCCTCCAAATCCACGCGCATCTTAGAACGCATGAAAAAGAAGCACAACATCGTCACCGACCCGTCCTGCTCGGAAAAGCAGAAGGAAGTAGAATACCAACCTGATCTCCTGGCCATCTCCACGCAGTACTCCAAGCTGGCGTACGACATCTTCAAGCGAGGACTGGTTCATCTCCAAGAGTCGAAGGCTTACGTGTGAGTAGATTTAGTGTTTCAGTGTTGTGTTAATTCAAACGAGAATCTGGTCGGTAAGTGGCCACTGGTCAATGGGATTATTTATCTTTACCCACTAGAAAACTCAATCGCCTTTGTCGTAGTACTTAACTATTGTTCAATTTGTTTTCGATTGCAACTTTCCATTGCCCCATTATCGGCTAAAATGGTTCATTATCATCATCCTGCATCTCATGAAGCTTACTGGAGATAAAACTCTCCTAATTTACTTAACAGAGATTTGTGGGCAGCATTTTGAATCTCTGTAACTTGAAACGGGTCCCTCCGCTTGGCCATACTTCGATTACCCAGCAGTTATCTATTTTCGGAAAAAGCTACTTATAATTTAAATACTTTTCTATTTCCAATCACCATAACTTTATTGTATCAAATCGCAACTAGTTCAAAACTGAAATGATAATAATTTTCGTATTATCGTAAATTTTCTTTGCAGTAATTAAATTAGCACTGAAAAACGGCTGTCTCACGTTTGTTGCACACGTGGAAAGTTAATTGCAGCCTTCATTTTCTAGAGAACTAAGGAGAACTAACCACGATTTTGAACAGTTAATGTGCAATCTATACAAGCGTGTGAAATTTTCAGTCGAACATTTTACGGAGCGACCTGTTTTAACCTATTTGATATTTGACTTCCTTGAGTGTCATTTCACATGTAGTTTAGCTTTCAAAGATAGTAATTATTTAGGCTGCCGGTCGTGTTACGTTTCTGAATATCATTGGCAAACAATTAAACTTATTTATACTTTGATAATATTTTTAGCTAAAATATCATGCTCTGACCGATATTTTATTTTTAATCGTATATTGCTTTGCGAGCCTTTTATATCTATTTCTTACTTTTTAACTTATTAAGTTCCTTTAATTTCAATATCAGGCGAGATGGAGATCAAACGTAACTCTTTTTGTAATTATAAATAAAATTAATAACGAAGATTTCATCGAAAATCGGATCAGAGGTTTTTGAGAAAATTGCTAATATTACAACATACAAACATACATATAGTTCGAATAGCATAAATGAGAAAACGAATTAGATAATATTAGCATTATATATTTTTTTTATAGTTTGTTTAACTTTATAATTCTAGATAATATCCTTAAAAGCATAAAAAAGCGGCTTCTGTCTAGAATATAAAAAGTAATCCTATTTTACTAAATTAAAATCGAATCTAAATCTTATTCAATACTGATCATTTGTCCAATGAAGTGTAAAAAACAAAGACATTCCCTTATACAAAAAATTGATTAGTTCCGATCGCAGGCACTATCTCTACAGCCAGAACTAACACGAGGTCGGTCTGTCTGTCACGGATTTAGCCAGTAACCTCGGGTTCTTCGTGCAGAAAGCAAACAAATTTTATTTGCAATTTACATTAAGCTAGAATCAGTTAGTAGCCATTATTTCTTTAATTTTCGACCAACACCCTTATACAGGGTTTCAAGCTTGGGGTGTATTAATCCCTATAATAACGTGCAATCATTTCAAGTTTCAAAAACAAAGTCAAAAACGCGATATATATACGATCATTTTTCTATTTTGCAAGTTCTAAACTTGGCGATATTAAAATCGTCGCAGAATGTCTCCTGGTAGCAAAATTTCACTTTCAATGTCCCTTTCGCAAAATGTACCTTGGTAGCAAAATACCCCCTTTGCAAAATCACAGTCTCTCAAAATGTCCCTTCGCATAGGAGGCACAGCAAATTAACCGTAGTAGGGAGACGTGATCTCGCCTAGTTTAACTGCCTTATTTGCCTTCCATCGATTGATGACGAGATCATAGAGTATATGTAACTGCCTAGTAACAGCAGACCTTAATACTTGACCGGAAACAAGATGGCAGTGGCAGCCATTGTCTCACCGTTCTAATTAAAAATTAGACAATGAAGAAAATCGTAACTCACTACGCACGTCGCTATTCGTAGATTCAATGGGAAGATTTCCTATCAAGCCAATCTAGTCATCAAAATCAGTCCGCGAAATAAGATTTTTCCGACCCGGGGCAGAAACTTGGTGGTGGCGCTCTCTCGCCTCCGTGTTTAATTATTTAATAAATTATTTAGAAAACAACCAATTGTCTACTAGTTTGATTTTTTTTCTTCAAATATATAATGTATACTTAGTGCCTTTTGATATTGCCCGGAATAGATAATCCGATTTGCCCCCCTTAGATTCGGGGCTGAACAAAATCGATATAAAACTTAATCTATTACTATAGGTAGGTACTATAAAATAATAAGAACAACATTCATCTCAAGTACTTATGTAAAAGTCTATTGTACGTCATGGATTGTGCTTGATAAAAATGTCACTGAAAAAGATAAATTTCAGTTACAGAAATCAAGTATACAAAGTTAGGTATACCTACATATATTACTAGCGACTCGTCCCGGCTTCACACGGGTGCAATTCCTTGTGGTGACTTGATTACAAAACATTGAATAATTCTACTTATACAAAAATGTATTAGAATGTATTTTATATGGACACCTGTTAGAAATAATAAATAGTTTAACGTGAAAAAAACTGTATTTTCTTACAAAAAGCAAAACAGACATTCTACAGCGCCAACAGAGTCATACATACCACACCAGAAATACTAGCACAAAACTTAAACCTAGGTACTCCAGGATTTAATCATTGAACCATGAAATCGTGAACAACATCCTCACTCAATCCAATATTATGATGATAGATAGATAGATAGAAACTCTTTATTGTGCAAACCGAAAAATAAAAAGAGTACAGAAAACAAAAGAATCTTATGAGCTAGTGCCACAAGTGGCGGCCTCATCGCTAAGAGCGATCTCTTCCAGTCAACCAATAATGGAAAAACGATATAAAATAAAGAGCAGACAGGAGATGTTATAACACTAAAAAGAAATAATAATAATTTAAAAATAAATACACTAATAAAAATAATACATACTTAGAGTGTGTAAAAATAATAATGTATGTGATGTGTGCGTCACATACACTTTATCGTGGAAACATGTGTCTAAATGACAGTTAGAACCGTGTAAAAACCGTTGCGCAATTTATAAGAAGAAAGCAGGCATACTAACGGACGCGGTCAGCGATTTTTTATAAGATAAGAATAAAAGATGTTTTGTACATAAACCAATGAAAATGCATTTTTTAAAACTATGAATTGACGCTATAATTAATTTATCTGTGCTGTAAAATAAATCTTAATTCTTGATGAATTAAATAATTTTATTACTAAAACCAGTGTCTCAAGTTGAAAGTCTTCGACCACTTTGTGTTGTAAGTGATAACTTATGGCTGTGAAACGTAGTCTGACTGTGGACCTTATCAATAAGTCAAAGTAGCACAACGAGCTACGGAATGGGCTATACTCGGAGTTTCTCTCAGAAATGAGGAGATCCGTATACGAACTAAAGTTACCGACCCAGTCCAGCGGATTAGCAAGTTGAAGTGACAGTGGGCAGGACACATAGCACGCAGAACTGATGGCCAATGGGGCGCTGTAATGTTCTGGAGTAGAGACCACGGACCGGTAAGCGCAGCGTAGGACGTCCCCATAAAGTCCTCAGGAACGCTCTAAATGCGAGCCGCTTCCAACTGGTCTTTATGGAAATCAATGGGGAAAGCTTATGTCCAGCAACGTATGTCCTACGACTGAGATGATGATGACTACTAAAACTTAATTTTGTAGTTTGTAGCACAGACAAGTTTGAAACTACGTGAATTCGAGAAAAACAATTTCTCACAGTATTATATGACGTAGGTTATTTATTATTTAACGCGGCATAGAAACTCATGCGCATGTTGGAAAAATGAACACTTATGCAACATTCGTATTTAGATACTAATCAGCTATTTAACAAATAGGTCGCTCCGCAAGTTTTATTGAAACCAATCATAGGCGCTCAGTTTACTGTCACTGACAATTCATCTATATACCCCAATTAAGATGAATTAGAACAACAAAGCAGACGCTAAAGGGGCTAAATGATTTTAAAAGACGTTGTTCTAGAAAAAGAACGACGTATCTGCCCTCTCAAATCTTAAAAAACCGGTCAAGTTGAGTCGGTTTGTTTTAATAACTACAATTATTTAAAAAACATAGCTCGCGAAATTACAGGGCTATTGAGACTGACCATCAAGTCTCTAAGTACTGGCGCGAAAGCGGCGTTGCCCTGGACTTTGATTTTTTGCTCAAAGTTTTGTGTATCACTGCAATGGTCATAGACAGGCGTTATCCGTTACCATCAGAAGAGTGTTTTGTTCATTACTTTAAAATAAAAATAGGCAGTCATGAGGACTGCCGACCAGAGTGAAAACTTTGGAATAAATGTGTCAACAACTGTGCAACGCGTCACATTAGCATGTCGGTGACGCGCACATAAGTTTCGCACAGAAGTTCTCAATAAAAAAAAATACAGATATTAGAAGTTTGCCTGTTTATCCAAAGAGATAGATGAAGTAAACTTAGAAAGTAATTACATACTTAAAAAGTTACTAGGATAAGTTAACCTTATTTACCCGTTTAAAAAATTTAAAATTAAAAAATACGCAGTTAACCAAACATAGCTAAGAACCACCGCAAGCAAACTGGCTTTCAAATGAAAAAAACCGCATCGAAATCGGTCCATCCGTTTGAGAGCTACGATGCCACAGACAGACACACACACAGAGACAGACAGACATCGACGTCAAACTTATAACACCCCTCTTTTTGCGTCGGGGGCTTAAAAAAGGATTGAACGACGTCATTTGGTACGATATCTTAAAAAACATTACATATTTTATAACTAGTAAAATAAAATAGCAGTAGTACCTATACTATTTTATAACTTCGTTTGCGACTCGTGGAGACTTTGAAGAATCTATCGACAGAGTGCTTTTCACTCTTTTCAGCAGTATTATTTGAATGTTTATCACATGCCGTGTAAGTGGCCCGACTTTGACAATAGGGCTAACCACTCAGTTTGCACGACTGAGAACGTGCACACTAAATTCGTATGTCCAAATATCAGTTTATAATGAGCCGCGCACTCAAAGTGTTCTCTATCTTCCGGGGATCATGTTATTATGCAGAATATACGTGTAAATATTGATGCCCATAATTCATAAACTACTACACCGATGAAGTTAAAGTTTGTACCGTACAATCTTTAGAGTATCGACTTTTTAACAAAAAAAGAATAATTGAAATCTGACTACGTGTTAAAGAATTATTGCTAAGTAAACATTTTGACTTGCATGCATGAAAAACATTATGAAGTTTATTATTTTAGATAGACATATTTGTGATAGTTCATTGGCGCATTGACTTGCACGTGTCAACCAAGATGCTTATCGTTAGCAACCCAAAATAAAATAAATCAATCATATGATATCGTATTTGACAAAACAAAGATATATGACGTTGGTTTAACAAATTAAGAAGAGTTTTTAAGGGGACGTCCGGTTATCATGTCCACAGAGAGGAGAGGGGATCGACCAAATGTCGAGAACCGTAATAACGAGGGGGGAAGGTCAACGTCCATCACCCGTCACTAAATCATCTCGAATGTTACGATTTTAAAGTATCACTTATTATTAACTCTCATGAGCTTTCGTGTTAACAACTTGCTTCTACCGTTATAAAAATATGTAAGTAAATCACTACATATTATAAAACAAAGTCACCCGCTGCGTCTGTCTGTCTGTACGCGATAAACTTAAAAATTACTGAACGGATTATCACGCGAGTACACCAAAAGATATAGTGATTCATGGGGAAGATTTAGGTATATAATTTAATAAGGTTTTGTGTAAATTGGTTGGAAGTTTTTAATTAGCAAAGAATACTAGCTTTGAATAGATTAGCAAACCAAGATAAAGTCACGATTGTGTCCTTTACCAATACATTATCATGTCTGGGCTACAATAACTTCCGTTACAAACAAGAAAATCAGATAATGTACAAATTTTATGCCCCTGTAATTCCTGTTGGGCAAGTTATTCCGGTTTGCAGAACAAATACGTTTTGATACATTATATGTTTGTATAATACGAGTTAATGTATGACAATTGTTTACCATAGGTGAAAATCAACTACAATACGCTGATATATCGCATTTGACTGCCATGTTAGTTCTTTGGTAGTGTATCTGCTTCAAGATACACTAGAAGTAGATACTGTAGAGGCAATTATAGTGTTGTCCGCAGATAACTACTTATTATATTATTAGATTTTTCACCACAACTTATCTGATGTAAAGTGGCGGTATAGTCAGTAAACAAATCTAGCCTGGAATGGAACTGGCTCTCATGCAAGGCTACTGGAACAGACCGATAGGGGCAGATTTTCAACTTCTGACAGCTAGCCAGCCGAATATTAGAAAGTACCCTAGCACTGGTGCCTTCTTCACCAGCAACTCAAGCTCATTGTTGGGATTTGAACGCACGGCTTCAGCATTGTAAACCGACCGCGCTAACCACTGAACTATCATCGCTACTAAACTGCTCAGGTTTCACATGATCTTTCAATATTCCTCCTTAGCTCGATATCAATCGAATTGCATCGCTCTATGAGTGAAGTCCCTTAGATAATCAGCTTTAACATTTACTCAATAAAGGTAATCGCCTTCTAAAATCTAAAACACGGCGGAAACTTGCTTAGGTTTCTTCTACGCTATTTTTAGAGCCGAATAAGACATGTTTAGCATTTTCCGCACATCTCAAACGATACTTATCTTACATAACATCGGCCATAATAATGCTTATCAGCTCGTTTAAGTGGATGTGATTGCAAACATGCCATGTAGAGTTCACGGAGGTCCGTCGCAAAGGCTATCATTTTAATAGACCCAAAAGATGATGTACGTGCTGAAACGTGCCAACAAGCACGCACTACCATTGTTGACTGTTTATACCATTCCTGATCGTATTATTGAAGTCTGAAGACTTTTGTTTAATCTTTCGCGTAAGGAAAGTCGTCTGTAATTCAATGAGATAATGGTCGGTATCGCTTGCGTCGGATGTCGATGACGGCTCGTGCCTAACGCTGGTCACACGGCATGGGCGTAAGAAAATTCATTTAGGTATTTGGGATGCTGTTTTCATTACATTTCTACAATAAAGTTATCATTGCTTCTTCTATTTTAACGAGGTTGCCTAACTCGGGTATTATTATTTAAATGAAAAATCTTTAGGCGCGTTGAACGATTTTTGGTGGAGGCAAATCTTATGGGTTTACGTTACCGAGATGTGTTTTAAGTTTTCACTTCTGCCGGCAGTTCCAATACTATTTTTTTTTTTATTACATAATAATTTTTTTGTAAATACATACAGAAAACCCAAATAGAACAAACATTTATCGTCACATAAATGTTTGATAAATTGAACTTGTACCAAAGTTTATTTTATTTCTTTGGCGCAGTACGGTGGCAGTTATTTTAAAGCAGCAAACAAACATACAATCCGCCTAATAGTAACCGAACCTGCGACATTAATGTGTTGTTGATGCTTTGCCAACTGGGAGAGAAGTTTATTAAAGCCTTACTGCTGTAACTTTCCAGAAAAAGCTTTGGACGAAAAAACCATTCTACAATTACGACCAAAATTTTTTGTTTTTAAAATTGGATTGTGTTGACTAGACCGGGAAGTTAGACATAAAATACGTAATAGCAAAGTCAGATAATCTAATTTAAGTGATTAAAATCATTATCAGAACTTGTGAGTTCCCGGTGAATGAAAAATCGTGGGAAAATATACTAGGATAAGTAGAATACTTTCTAGTACTCGACTAGCTAGCTACCATCCTCAATCAGAAGATCTGGCGGCAAGCAACTGACAGTGTGTTCCGACAAATCAATAAGTCAGGTCCATTTCAGGCTAGCTAGTTACCATCTTCCACCACAACTTCACCTAACATCAACTAAGTTGTGGTCAAACACCTAGCCTATCAGTAAAAAAAACACAACTTGTTATACTTGGTTCCCTGGAAGAGATCGCTTTTAGCGATAAGGCCGTAAATTAAAATTGTAATTAATTAATTGTATTGTAATGTAAATTGTAATTTTTTCTAATTCACAAAGTAAAACAACTACATATTTTATGAAGAACTATAAGTAAAAACAATAGAAAAAGTATGTAAGTACCATTCAATCTTTATTGCTCAGATATGGTATAACTGCTTGTTAAAAATTCTGAAACCTATTTTTTAGTTTTAGTTAACTACCAAGACCGAAACAGTGTTATCTACTTCTTTGTCACAAATGATAAAAGTCCAAACATTGGAGCCGCGCCTTTATGCACTTTAGACTTTACCCGATCATTTCACTCCGAGATAATCCCAGATAAAATCACTTACAAAGATATACGTCACTACAGAACAAAATGAGAACTCTTCAAATGCGAAGCGTAGTTAAAAGAGCACAGGGAAAAAAACAGAAATCTCTAGAAAAAAACATGTTACAATCGACACCTGTAAGATCAGAGATTATAATCGTTATTTTCGTTAATCGTAAGATAACGTTTAACGAAAATAACGTCCACATATGACATATGCTATCTGACATTATAGTTTATAGTCATGACATATAAGTTTTATAAAAGTCAGAATCAAAATCCATAATATTACTTACATACATTACAACAATTTATTATATTAAATGAATACTATTGTGCATAATATTATTTTATTTGGTAATGATCGCTAATTCTTATTGTTTCTAATACTAAGTGTGTAAGGTGTTGGTGTACAATAAAGCTATATTCTATTCTATTCCGGTCTATAAATGGAAACAGGATAGTAGAATTAACTAATAACATTCGTGAACATGTTCTCTATATATTTCGTGAAAAACTATCCCCTATTTCGATATTTACATAAATTACAAAAATTTAAATTTGTAAGTACGAGTAGATACTATTGTCCAAAAAACCTATTGGTACAGCAAAGATTATCACGATAAACAGTTTTCTGTCAAAATCTCAAAGATATAAGATATTATTCCTGATACCACGCGTACCTATTTGAAACTTGATAAGTAATAAATATGTCGGCACACGCATGGCTAAAAATAAATATATAATCACAAATCTGTATATCTGTGTATCTGTATATACACTGTTTTACATCTGGAGCTCTATATCAATGCTGATTTTTTTTTTCTATGTAAAAGTAATGAGACGAGACGCTCTCCTGATGGTAAGAGATAACGCATGTCCATGACCATTGCAGCAAAACATAGGAGTTTAAGAAAAAATAAAGTCCAGGGGCTTCGCTGCTTTGGTGCTCATTACTTTGAGACTTTCGATGGTTAGTTTTAACAGCCCTGTTTTTTCCCTTCAAACCGGAATACATTTACACAATACTGCTTGGAGACTGAATTTTTGATACTGCGGTGGTATTATGAAAAAGCGATCACTTCCAGGCAACCTGAAAATGGAAATGGTTCAAAGTTCAAAGAAAAAGTTATAGTATGTTAATAACGAAGAAATATAAAGAAATATGTACATAACTGTAACACAGACATACATTCGAATAAATTAATTTTATTTATTTATTCATTTCCAAGTAACTTTAGACTCAATTAATACATTTATAAAAAATCAAAAACTATACATTTACAAAAATAATAATCAAGAATGTCAAACAAAATAAAATAAACATTGTCAATTAAATTTATAATAAATAAAATGTGACGACATAAAGCGCGTGCCTCAAATGCCCGTTAGAAAACTACAAACAAAATAATATAATAATAATAGTCATAATCATCTAAGGACGATCACTACTGGACATAGGCCTCCCCCATTGACTTCCATAAAGGCCGGTTGGAAGCGGCTCGCATCCAGCGCGTTCCTGCCGTCTTTTAGATCGTCTGTCCACCTTATGGTTGGACGTCCTACGCTGCGCTTGCCGGTCCGTGGTCTCCACTCCTTTGCAACCCCATCGACCATCAGTTCTGCGTGCTATGTGCCCTGCCCACTGCCACTTCAACTTGCTAATCCGTTAGGCATAATAATAATAATACAAAAAACCTAACCTACCTAATCTTTAATTCCAATAATACCTCCTAATACTTATATTAGCTAAAACCTATCACCAAAGAACAGTCACTCAGGATGGTGTAAGGATTCTAACGATACTCCATACATCCAAATCTGTTCAGGTATTTAAAAGTTATGGTGGAATAAAGAAACTTATTAGCATCCATAAACCACGAAAACATTACTCTCCGTTTTTTGGGCAATCGTATAAAAATGTTTTTATTGTTGAGAAAAGTATGTTATCACTAAAAAAAATTCCATTGCGCACAAAATTCATAGACCGTTAGGTAGTTTGAAAGATCATTCTTATCATTATTGTCATAAATTGACATGATAGATACACTTATCTTACGAATATAAAGCTATCAAATTTATGAAATTGAAAAACTTGGACGGAAAATAATGTGTACTTAAGAAATTCAATTCTAATATGCATAAAATAAGCAAAGTTAAACTCCCAATTTTAACTCGAAAATTGAAGTAACAATTTGAAGTGTTTCCCATGACAAATGAATTTACTTAGGTATTTCAAATTGCCGATCCGTGATAAATATAATGGATGTGCTGAGCATCTTGGATGGTAATTAATTTAATCCGATCAATATTCTTAAAATAGTCACCCGCTGATCCTATTTATATTCTTTAAATATCGGCGTTTTATATGTCAGTCAATTTAAAGACAAGAAAGGCGAAGGCATAAAAATGTCAAAGTGGAGAATTATCCGAGGCCAATTCTCAACACGCCACGTCTGATTTTTTTGTCTGCTTACGGTCCGTATATTTCTAAAGTTTAATCTCCAATGCTCAATGCGCGTTTTGAGGTATTCTGCTAATTCAGCTTCCGCGCCAAACTTAACTCTAATAAGAACTATCAACGCAAGTGGCGTCCTATACTAAGGGATAATGTAATTTATAAAATTACTAGCGACCCGCCCCGGCTTCGCAGAGGTATGGTAAACCTTCATATAAACCTTCCTCTTGAATCACTCTGTCTATTGATGGGAACCGCATCAAAATCCGTTGCGTAGTTTACAAGATCTAAGCGTACAGACGGTATAGATGTTGACGAATTTATTGTATATGCTCTCTCGTTTTCATCGATATACTAGTCGAAAATGTTTAATCGTTTTTAAATGATGACGTCAATACTTAGCAATACTTACTTAGTTTAAACAAGTGTTATTACTTATTGCAATCATTATTATTTTTTTAACGTCATCCTGAAGTTTACCTATTTCTTAATACAACAACAGAATAATAACAAATTCTAGTCCATCGACAAATGGTTGAATAAGTTTTTTTGTTCACCTTGTCGAAGACGATAATATCAGGTCTAGAACGAAAATAAAACAAACGTCCATTATAAAAATAAACGCTGAAGGTACAACTGAAATTATTTCATTTGACGTCTTTTATTTTTGTGCCAGAAATTGTAATCCTCAATTTCTTATGAGTGTTTCAGTTACATAATTATGTATATCTGTACAGTAATTTTAGACAAGCGACTCCCAAGAGTTCGATTTGATTTTCCGCGATAGGTATCCGACGTTAATTGAAAGACATTACGAATTAATGACAAAGGTAAAGGGAATCTTATTCTTCTAGAACTTTATCTCTATATCTGCTTTAAGAGCTGTAGGGAGTGGGTTCGATAAAGTTCAATTGCTACCCAGTACAAATATTTTTCTGGTATAAACAAATGTGTGTTCTGTGTCTGGGTGTTCTGTATTTTTTTTAATGTTTCATATAAAAAAAATTAAGTTACTTTTGTGACTTCCACGTAGCAGTCCCATCGTATTTTCTACAATACTACTCTTACTGTTGTTACTACTGTTTTATAACAACTAAAATAAAAATGAAATTGTACCTACACACAACACATACTTATACACACTCTCTTATACACACATATTCTCCCCCGCATACACACTAAATAATCAAGGTGGGTCACTTGAGGTGACTCACACAATTGAACAGCGCCCTGGCTGTTTCAGAACAGGGCTCGGACAGCAGCCTGTTGTAACTACCAACGTCCAGTCTGTCAAATTTATGTATTCTATCAGTTATCTGACTTCCATAGTACAAGCTTTACTTAGTTTGAGGTCAGGTGGCGCTGTGTGTTATTTCCTACAATATTATTTATGCTTGGTTTTACGACAGTGTATTATTAAGTTTATATTTTGTGCTCACCTTTTCACATGTGTCCCACAATGACTAATTCGCAAAATTGTAGACTACGATGTCAAGTGCTATCGATTAGTAATCGATTAAAGCACAATAGTACAAGCTCGCAATCAATGACTCGTCGTCGATATTTGATTTTAACGATAAGAGGTTGCACATCAATCTCTCCTCACAAATTTAATGCAAATATATTTTGCACTAAAATCCCTAAATTGTTTAGTCGATTATATATTTTGCAAACTAATTCTCGCCTCCGGTGGGGCTTAATTAAATGTCAAAGTGCCGTTGGGGTTATAAATAATTATTTTTTAATTGGACTTTCAAGTCCTGATTAAGTTTACCCTTTCGATGACAGTTGATTTAAGGCTATTTTTAACATTACTTTCGTCGCAAGTAATCTGAGTGTTAAAAAAATTATAATAATCAGAATAATAAAACATAATACGTGAAATATGTTAATATAGACATTCACAAAGATGGATATGCTGTATATACGTATGTATATTTATTTATATATATTTAACAAAAAGGATAAAATTATTCTATCAGTTATTTGGTTCCCACAATTTAAGCTTTGCTTATGCTGCGGCTAGATGGAGCTTTCCTTTTCATTTATTTTATGGTTCACAAGCTAGGTGTTTGACCACAACTCACCTGATGTTAAGTGACAGTGTGGTCGAAGATGGTAAAACACACCTAGTCTGGAACGGAACTGGCTCTCGAGTGAAGCTGCCGGAACACTGATTGGCGGCAGATTTTCAACTTGAGGGTGGTAGCTAGCTAGCGGAATACTACCACCATGCTATGGTTTCCTCACGATGTTTTCCTTGACCGGCAGCTCAAGGTCATTGTTGGGGTTTGAAATCACGCCCTTCGGCCTGTGAACCGACCGCGCTAGCCACTGAGCTATTGCTATATCGCTATCGCTACCAGCTTTAAAAAACAACGTTTAAAAGTAAAAAATGATTGTTTTCGAGGACAAAGTGTTTTTTCTTTAACTCCATAGTTTTCTATTTGTCATGACATAATCTCCTTTAACATTCATAATCAAACCGATGTTCATTATATTATATATCAATACATTACTCGTGTTCATTCGATTCATGCGATTGTATCGAAAAACACGCGGCTTTCGCAAGCCTACGTCGGATTGCAATATTTATGTGGACGATTCAGACAAATTAATAATATGTTGGCATCATATTTTTAAGATTTCAAAAGTAAAGTTAAATTTACTGGAAGTTTTATTTGGGACAATAAATTTTGCACGCTCCGGCTACGATAAATATTATATTAACAAAATTTAAAGTAGGAAATAGTATCATACTCTATTAAGATAAATCAGACTTGTTATTTTGATTCTTAAGATTTAACGATTGATTATTTCCGAGTCAGCCCTGTTTTTATAAATTGGCCCACTACTGGGCACGGACCAGTTCTCATTAAATAAAATAAATATAAATAAATATAAAATTGGCAGCTTTCAAACATCTTCAAGATTTTTTTTATGAATGTTTTCGATGTTTTCCTTCGTCGTTTGAAGTCAGAGGCATTACATACATAACTTAAAAAAGACAGAGGTGCGTGCCGTGGGATTCGAACCCAGGACCTCCAGATTAAAAGCTAGATGGTCTCCCAACTAGGCTGCAGAAACTTTTGATTAATTTTATTAGATAGAGATATTCGTAACCTACTATATCTACTAACACTTATTTTCTAAGTTCTGACTAGTTGTTATAACATCTCACTGTTTTAAAAATATCGTACACAATTTGGGAACTGGCTGTCAATTGAGCTTTGAACCTGCGGTAACATTATATTTGTGACAAAATTATAACAAAAAATAATCTTGGTTTTCGTCACAATAGTATGGAACGGGAAAAATGTTCAACAAATGTACGAATTAAAACTTGAGACTTGCTCACATTGTTTATATAGGTATTATTTAAGACTTTCTTTTGTCATATCGACCGATAAAACTTGATCGATTAGTGACGTCAATATTATCAAAACCATTGTCTGCTTTTCTCATATTTTTTTTCATTTATTCGAACTATAATGCAAATACCAATACATATATTTTATTGATAACACCAAAGTTACAAGTCAATTCCGTAATATCATTTCAAATATATCATTATAAGAGTTTTGGAACACCCGGACAGAAGCGGGTACGCGGTTGTGGACCGCGGGCCCAGAACCTTTATGCGAAACTTGCGATGTCGCTCGAATATGCAGCTTAAGTCGCCCCGTGTACGAACGGTGTCGAACGTACCAAGCTACAAGGTCATCGGTTGGTGACCCGATCATGGCGCTTGACTCGACAGACAGACAATACAAAATCGTTTACAGCTATTGATTAGTCATTTAGCAACTTAGTACATACATGTGAGATTCGCACACCGTATGAGGAATTTTGCCAATTAAGAAACTTTCATTGCGAATTTATGAAAATATTAGGTTTAAAGTTTCAGATAGATGATTGTTGGGGTTTGAACCCACGCCCTTCAGCATGCGAACCAACCGCGCTAACCATTGAGCTATCATGGCTAGTGTTTTTAATCCTACTCTGCGTTACTAAATCTCTTACTGTATCTGTACATACATACCTACAAGTTATTTTTAATTGTGTACAGTTATTTAATATTTATTACAATACCTACTAGTTTTTTATCCTCCGCAATCATTGCTATATTGCTATTGTGCAGTGGACATAAAAATTGAATCCGTGACCATTTATCAAACACACAATCCTGATACCGTTAACTCTGCTATAAAAATATACGACCGTTCTCCAGCACTTAAAGTGATATCGCAACGGGCATTATTAATTATTGAAAGATATACCTACATACGTTTTTGTTACCGTTTCATTTGAGGCATTGCATTCATTCTATCTAGCATATTGCAAATAATACGCAGTAAACGAAACGGTTAAACTTAAACAATCAAAATGTCAAGTAATAAAATATCAGTACCTATACATTTTTTTTTATTAAAAGTCCAAAATTTAAAGAATAAAGCTAATTAAAAATGATCAAATAGTCGCTAGTTTTTCGTTTATTCTTATCTATCTATTGGTACATGGCACATTGTAATAACAGCAATGCCAAAAAAATATCCAATAGAAAAAGAAAAGATAATTGAAATAAGTCCCTACCTAACAGTCCATAGTACCTACTTTCGCCTCGGCATTGGTACTTGCACATATCCAGCAATGCCGAAGGAACATCAAGTCTGTGATATTTGTGTTCGAGCACAATGGTGGTAATATAAAATTCCTTGCAGAAATACACTAAACTTTTAATTCGAATTCTTTATTTCGTAAATTTTGCTATTAAACGAGATTTATTAAAAAAATACCATAAAATCTTTAAAAAAATAATCAGTCGTCCCTTTTCTATACTCAAGAAATCATTTAGGTCAGATAAAAGGATCTAAAGAAAGTCTAACTAGGCCAAAGTGATTTTCCATTCAAAGTCAAACGTATCTAAGAGATTAACTGAATTGGTCTAAACTCTATATGACCACCGAAGAATGTATCACCTAATATGAAACAGGTCAAAAATCATCGAGTAGGTTTGTAGGTTACCACCGCGCACGAGTGGTAACCTTCCTGATATCGTACTTTCTATTACCAATTAACTCAATCTCAACTAACGATTGCTAACACATGCTCCACTTTCGCGGAAAATTACGCGTCTAGAAAATGTATTGCACAATGAAAACAAAGATTAAAATTCTTATAGCGCAGATTAAACTTTCAACAGGAATCATAGTTATAGATTTGTCATCACTGTGATTATAGTATAAGTCAGTGGTCTGTACTTTTTATCATTAGATAGGTAACTATCGTAAGTAAAATAATGCATCAGAAAGCGGTGCCAATTATCTGAATTACAATTGTTGTCATTTTATTGAAAAGTCTATCAATTGATAAATTAATGAATGCTATATTTTATTTTTTTATATTGATTTATTTGCGCAATGAATCATTTGAATTGATCTGTACTAAAATCTCATCTTTGCTGATGTATTGCGTTGGCATTTGAGAGAAGATAAATAAATTCAAGGATATCTGTTTGTTTCGTCCAGGCTATGTATATTTACTATCTTCGATTACGCTGTCGCTTAACATCAGATGAGATAGGGAGGAATACACTGTCAAACTTAAAAAAAAAAACTGCAAACCTCCCATTGTTCCCTTAAATGGTTACACACCGGACAACTCTGTTCTCGTATACCATGCATTGAACAATAAAAATCCTCAAAGCACGCGTTTCAATTGAATAATGCGTTGACATCTAAAGTACAAATTTTTGAGATATTGTAAGCTAATTATGTTCATATTTTGCTAAGCGTTTTTACAGTTCTTTTGCATTTCTTGGAAATATCTTGGTTTAAAATTAAAACCAACTTTCGATATCAATAATTTGACCCGATTATGTCAATTTATAAATTAACTGGAGCTCTTTTAACTCGACCAACAAACAAGAACAAGGACTTAAAATTAATTCACGATAATTAATATTCACTGACGAATTAATAAATCGTATCTATGGCATATTTCAAAATGAGTCTTAGAAGTGTTGAATTGTGTGGGTGACTTGTTGAAACCCTTTCGTAAATAGGTTATTTGTAATGAATAATTCGCAAATATTAACCACACAAAAACATACGGTACAGTATTTAAATTTGACATAGTATTTTATATTGACATGTTTTGTATTAAGATAAGTTTGACCTTATTGTATTAATATAAATTAATATTAATTGAATGATATTAATAAATACACAAAAACATAAACTATTTTTTAAAAAATGATATGAATATGATTTTACATATGAATGGAAAAATTACCTCTAAGTTTGGTGTTATCAATAAAATATTTGTACTTTGTATCAGGCATAATAGGTAAATATAAGAATACCTAAGTTCAAGTGCAATGTCGAATTTTAAATCGTTTCTGAAACTAAACACAACATAAATTGTGGTATCGCGCGAAGTGAGTTGAATAATTCATCGGCATTGTTTTTTCTGCACGTACTTGCATTATTGTTACGAAATGAATGGTGAATGAATTGGGAGCTGGCGGCGCCGGCGTTCCTTTGTGCAACAAACAATTCTCTTGATCTTGTTCGTGAATCTAGTGTCCAGGCAGATAAATTGTAAATTTTTAAAATTATTTCGCGCTATATTTGCCTGCGACAAGAAAATAATTTACTTTTCATAATAGGAAGTTTTTTATTTATGACAAATGCAGCATTTACAAACACCACTGTAGAATTCACTTGTGGGAAATTAGCCAAAAGAATGTCAATCCGTAAAAAGGGCTCAAGCAGTCCCTGGGTATCGAGCCCTGATAAAAAAAGTTTAATAAAGGTTTCAGGTCGTCTAGGTAGGTACCACCGCAGTACCAGATATTCTGCCGCCAAGCGGTAGTGTGTTACCATCACCGTGTTCCGATTTGAAGGGTACTGCAACTAGCGAAATTATAGGGCTGCTGAGACTAACCATCAAAAGTTTCAAAGTAATGATTGCCAAAGCAGCGATGCCCTGGACTTTATCAATAATCCGTCATTTATCAGCCGATTTAAAAAAGCTTTCTTTATTTAAAAATATTTACAAATTGGTCCCATAGATATTTCATTATAATCGGTTTTATAAAATTACGTACCTACTTTGCTCTCAGAATCAGAATCATTTATTGGCCATAAATAATAACGATAGTTACAGTCATAGCAAGTCAATATAACAATAAATTTTAACAAATTTCCTGTGATTTGTCAGTGGTGTTTATAGTCACTAAAATAGTCTCAATGAACCTACCTTCCGGCTTCATCATCAGTTGACGATGAAACAGAATGTTAAGCACCGGAGCTCCGTAATAAAAAGATGTAGCCGAGCCATGTTTGGGGTTAATTTTTTAACTTAAGTATTGAACTAAATTGAAAAACATGTTTTCGTAAAGTATTATTACTCATTCGTCAAAAAACGAAATAACTTATATCAGTTGCCGACTTTTTGTACAACGTCGGTGATCCTTATCAGTCATAGATAAGTATGTAGTTGTAAATTGTCAGAAATAGTATCTTCGGCTAGTTACGATAATTTCGTATCATATTTTATATTATATAATTAGATAAAAACTCTTCCCGTCTCTTATCTGTATAATAGATATATTAATACCTATTATAGTAAGTTGCTCGTGAAAAAAAATCAATTTAATTTAATTCTAAGGTTGTACTTCGCTAAGTAAGTATTACTTATAGATTTTCGTAATTTTACCAGTTCATCAATTCGTGAATTAAATCAATAATAAGTAGATTACTTGGTGCAGGAGGTCGTTTGGGTGGGTGCCACTGCAGTACCAGATATTCTGCCGCCAAGCAGTAGTGTCTAAACATTATTATGTTCTGGTTTGAAGGGCTAGCAAAATTACAGGGTTGTTGAGACTAACCATCGAAAGTCTCAAAGTAATAACAAAGCAGCGATTGCATGAACTTTATTTTACTATTTAAAGTTCTGTATATAGCTGCAATGGTCATGGATAGGCGTTATATCTGACCATCAGGAGAGTGTCTCGTTCGGGTCATTACCTTTACATAAAAATATATGTGTTAACCTGCTTAAGTACAGAGATATTTTTTTGCTTCCCAAAAGAAGCTTCGCTCTATCAATCTATATTGTTATCAAATATTCTTTGAAGCAATTTATAAAATTTACAACCTCCTATAGTTGGATACCTACAGTAGTTTGTCTAAAAGGTTAGTACTTGTTACACCACAAATCTAGATCGACAAACAAATTCTCAGACTACCGACAAACATTCTATTCCCTATCATTTTTATTGTTTTGCGAATGGCGAGAACAGTTACAAAATTGTTTTCCTCTACAAATCAGTACACAAGTCAATGGTCAGTGCTCTACTTTCTTTAGGCTGTGATGTCAAGAACTTTTTTACTCTTAAGTTAATTGGCCTAAAATTAGACCACATGTACTTTACAAGTCACTAAGCTCCTTTCTCTCTTCAGTTCTACAAGCTCTCCATTGACTGTTCGCAGGTCAACATTAACCTATTTCTGTCCATGTAGAATATCAAAACTACAACTATGCTTTCTGCTATATTGAATTAATGAATATATATTATGATGTATCAATCCATTATCACTGATTAGTCCACAAGTCCACAAGCACCTAACGGTGTGTTCCACCGCCTCACTTGAGAGCCAGTTCCATTTCAGGTTAGGTGTGCTTTACCATCGTCGACCACACGGTTATTTAACATCAGGTGAGCTGTGGTCAAACACCTAGCTTGTCAACCATTAAAAAACAAATGCATGTGACAGCTGTGAGATGGGATGTCACCGGCTCCGTGTGAAAGTACGCCACTTGCCGACATGCCTCGAGGCACGTCGCCCCTACCTGCCGATAACAACCTCGCTCAATCAAACGATTCTTATCGCGAACGGAAAATAGAAAACTCTGACGTAAAAAAATTAAGTTTTCCTGATTTCAGCGTTTTCTACGCATGTTATATGCGTAGAAAACGCTGCTAAAAATGAGCTCGTTAATGCATGCGAAAAATATCTGTTTCATAATGAAACGTAATCTACCTTTATAATAATTATCTAATTTCCAACGTACGTTTTATAATTAGATTGAATTTATATCTTGGATTAAAGTCATTACACACAAAAATTACATTACGTCCTGTTGTCAACTAACGCAGAAGAATCTAGCATATAGCGTAGCATAGCAGGTATTTTTTAACATTTCACACGACACCATCTTGTACTGTGGAAATCACTACTAAATACTTATAAGGGGACATTCATTTATTACTTAAGACAATTTAAGGAGCAGAGGTCGACCATGTCTTATTTTTTCCTACAAGGGGGTGTGAGGAAGTCTCGAAAGCTCCTACGTAAGATCACAAAAATGAGCAAAGTTAAGATTATACCACAGAAGAGCAAGCAAACATTATACTTTGAAAAGCACGAGTACCGAGGCGATGAAGAAAAACTTTAAAACAAAACCAAATTTTATTATATTTCATTTTTTCCTTTATAAGATTTTTACGTAATAAATATTAAACAGGGTCGGCCTATTCTTTTTTTTCTTACATAGGGGGGAGGGGGTCAAAATCTTTTTTATTTTATATTGGCAGTATTTTTATATTGACAATATTCTTATATTGTCATGTTTATATACTTTGACATTTTGTTTTTATTCCATTGACATGTAATCAGTGTTCTAAAACTCTTAAATGATAAAATGTAATGATATTACGGAATTAACTTATAACATTGGTGTTATCAATAAAATATTTGTATTTGTCAAAAATCTTCTTACGTAATAAATGAATGGCCAGAAATAAATGAATACATGCAGAACACCCAGACACAGAATAAACATTTATCGTCACATAAATGTTAACCTGGTAGTTAGGTAAAAGTGACACTTAACATTAATGAATGAAATAACATTCCAAGACAAGTTTGTTGAAACAAACAAACTACTGCCTATTAACTGCTAAAAATAGCAGGAGTCATATGAGTTTAATGGCGCACAGCCAAACACAGCTTTAGCCAAATGCATTCGCTTTACGCAGATTCGTCACAGAAAATATTTGCAATGTGGCCTTATATTGGAAACAAATATAAATAATCTAAAATTACGTCTACTGAAAGTCGTGGTTTTTGATTTTCAAGTAGAAGCAATGGATCTATATTAAATCAAACGATATTGGAGTTATTCAATTCAGTCTTAAAGTTACTTTGATCTTTGTCAATGTCAGCAGAAGCTTTCATAAATGAATAACCACGTTGAAGTTATGTTCAATACAACCAACACAATAATAAATTACGATTATATGTTTCACTTTTTACACTTACAACAATTACAATGTTAATCCGACAAAATCAACACAATTGAAAAAACCACGGTAATAACCTTATTACCTTATTCCAAAAGTCACTAACATAATTTTAGCTCATGCCCATTATCAGTAATTATCGAAAATGACGTAAAATCAAAGATTTTGTGCAATCGGTCAATGCAATAATACGATAACGTCACAGTGGGTAAGTGCGAAGTTATCTGCAGCTGTAGAACTATGCCACTCGCGGTCACCCATCGAAAACTGGACGATTTGTCCGTTGCTTAACTTTAATGATCTTTTATGAAGCTATCTCAGTTACGCTACCAGCGAAAATGTTCAAACAGGAGAACTAATAATTACGAAACAAACTTAAACATACTCAAACATTATGTTTTTTTAGGTAAAAGTTATGATAAACGAACCTTTCTCCTGACGGTAAAAGAATACCCATGGTCATTGCAGCCGTACCCAGAACTTTGAGTAACAAAACAAGTTCCGGGCATCGCTGCATTGGCGCTCATTATTTTATTTTATTATAAGTACATAGAAAACAAACTGCTAGTGGGTACAGTAATGGTTATGCAAAGCCTAAATAGTTCTCACATATGGAATAAAGTTAGTGTCCTGATGCAACTATAATAAGATTTAATAGACAGTTGTCCCTAAATCCCACTAATATTATAAATGTGAAAGTTTGGATAGATGGATGGATGGATGTTTGTTATTCAATCACGCCAGAACGGTTGAACGGATCTGGATGAAATTTTGCATGTGGATACTTTATGCCCTGGAATAAAACATAGGATACTTTCATCATCATCATCATCCATCACCACGCGGGTAGAACTGAGGGGCGCAGCTAGTATAATATAAAAGTAATTATCAAGCACTTACGGATCATATAAATACATACAGATAAATACACACAATACATAATTATGCACGTACAATTGTACATGTACAAAAAAAAAAACTTAATCGTCCCTTCATGTCATTCGATGATTAAGTCTCAATAGCCCTGAAATTTCGCTAGATACAGTACTATCAAACACAGTAACTGGCGCAGAATATCTGTTACTGCTGTGGTGTTACCAAGAGATCTCCTGCTAAGATCTACCACCTAGCTACTCAGATAAGCTTGTCTTGCTATAGTTAAACATAACATATAATTATAGCATAGCGTAATCGTTCGTACGCGACCAAGATGCAAACAAGTGACGTATGGACGTATTGTCATTGCTTAGAGCAAACGTAGACCCATCCAGCTACGAGTATAGCAAATTCACATGGATGACTCGTGTAGAATAGGACCTGTTATTTGAAACAGTGGTACATCTAAGCATGTACGAGTCTTTGACATCCGACTACTGGCATAGATTTACTGTCGAACTTTAGCTCACTTTTTATCCCTGCTCGCTTCCTGGCTTTTTTCGGCATGGTGAAGCTACATAAGCCATTTAGTACCTTCTCCAGAAAATTGCAAGTCACTACGGAAACTGACACAGTTTTGAAACATTTTTTGTTTTAAGTGTTCTAGGTATATATTTAGTTTATTTCCGCTTAAAAGTCGTTCCAGCTACAACAGAAAAAAGGATTTAAATTTTAAAAAACTTGACATTAATATGAACCACTTGAAAATATTTTAAATTGAAAAAAAATACTTAATGACAATTAAAAAACCTATCCGGAACTTTACTAAATTAAATTTTCCATTAACTTAAAAGCTTAAACAAAACACTAATTAAAATAAAAACAAAAACCACAAGTATTTATATCTCCCCGATGCAATAACCACCAGCCTTAGGTGGGTATTTTTTTTTTTTTCATTGTAACTTATTTTCAAGTGTTTCATATTTATGTCAAGTTTTTTAAATTTAAATCCTCTCCTCCAATCAAAATGGACTACCGCAAAGTAACGCCTGATTCAATCTATTATTTTTGTTTTACTTTACTTTTTTTCGTTGTTTTTTTGGGTTTGTTTTATTGCTGTGTTATTGCTTTTGCGGGGTTTTTAAAAGTGAGTAATCCTGGATAAATAAAACAAAAATTGCAATGCCTTAGCGAAAAAGCAGTACTATGATTTTAGGTGGTCTAGAATTAACCCATTAACTGACTGTTGTGAACCGTCTCCACTTTCGATTGAGATACCATGACGTAGATAAAAGAAAGACTTAGCAACAGCTGGTATGAATTCAATCACTGTGCAAATAGTATCGCGTTAGTTTATTATGTTATGATGTGTTTGTTCAGCGGCATTGTCGTGGTTAACCAATCATTTCTTTACACAAATAAGCTATCGCATACAAACTTGAATGTGTCTAATTTTTAGATTAAATATATGTCACGCAGTTACACGACTATCTGCCTGATAAACATCAATTCTACAGACACAGACACACCCTTTAAAGTAATTTCGTAAACATTAGCAATCATCATCATCATCATCATCCACAGCCTTCTTTATCCCACTGCTGGGTATAGGCCTCTCTCTTGTTATACCATCTGCCTCGGTCCTGTGCCAATCTGGTCCAGGTTCGACCCGCGACGGTGACAATGTCGTCGACCCATCCTGCGGCTGGACGACCAACGCTCCGGTTACTTTGCCTAAGCCATCACTCTGCCACACCACATTAGCAATATGTATGAAATATTACGAAAAAACAGCTTAGTTTTCTACGCTGAAATAAATATTTTGATTATTGTTAAGTCATATGATATATTGATAGCTTATAACCAGTTCAAGTTGGGCTGTATTTGTTTTTGAAACTATGTAATATTTTTTGTTTTAAGTAATTTTTCCCAACAGAGATTTTACATTACATCCACAGTTTAAATCATCTTTTTTTTAATGGTTGACAGCCTAGGTGTTTGACCACAGCTCACCTGATGTTAAGTGACGGTGTGGTCAAAGATGGCAAAGCACACCTAGCCTAGAATGGTTCTGGTTCTGGTTCTGGCTCTCAGGTGAGGCTGCCGGAACACACTGTTAGATGCTTGGCGGCAGATTTTCAACATGAGGGTGGTAGCTAGCCAGCCGAGTACTAGAAAATACCATGCTATGGTTTCCTCACGATGTTTTCCTTCACCGGCAGCTCAAGCACATTGTTGGGGTTTGAACCCACGCCCTTCGGCATGCGAACCGACCGCGCTAACCACTGAGCTATCATCGCTACAAAAACTATATATACTATTCATATTTATAACATCTTAATAACTATGATATAGTCTAGACATGCATACCTAGAAAGAACCTGTTCTCCACAGCTTTACTGACCAAGTCCTCGTTTGTCCACAGGATCGCCACTCGAACGTCGCAGCCCTACCACGTGGCCCTAGCAGTGCTGGTTCTGCTAGTCTGGTTCAGCAGACCTGGCTCTTCAGGGAACATCCGCGGCTGGCGTGCGCTCTACGTTGGCGCTGTCGCCACACACTTCGGTGCGCAAGTGTGGATGACGCTTGTCTCAGGTAATAAAAAGTCTACTAGACCAGCTATAGTCAACCTGCGGCCCGCCGAGCCTTTGTGTTGCACTAGGTGGGCACCTGGTGTTCTTTATTTTCAACAATTTTAAATTTAGCGTCCATCAGAGAAACTGTGACCGCGCTAATAGGTACTAGATAATACTACCGCGGTGTGTTGCATTAAGCGTCAGTGCGGGTCGCGTAACTGAAACAGCGGGAATCCCTTGTCTATACAAATTGTCACGAGAATGCGTGTCGGTCGGAGCGCCAGTAGTGACTTTTGAATTTGTTTACTTGTCACTACTATATCTAAGTTGAAGGTAAATTAATTCCAAAATGATATCAAGAGTGTCTTCTAAGCATAAAAGAATATGTAATGAAAATAGGTTGTTTCAAATCCACAAAGAATGTTTACAGAATCCATCTGAATGATTTAATAACGTTTTGCGGCCCGCGACACAATAACTTACACGTATTCGCCCTTATAAAAAAAAAGTTGAGTATGGCTGTACTATATAACGAACGTCTCATTCTGAAGTAGCTCGGTGGATATTTTTACTCGTATTGGTCCGAGTATTCTGTTTTTAGAAGATAAAAACCCAATTAGTGGTCCTGTCGATAAAAAAGCACAATTATATAATAGGTACAAGTACATATACGAAAACATAACAATAAAAATTAGAATGGGCTTTAAAAGAAACCTCTTTAGATCTTTCTAATGCAGACAAAGTCGAGCATTGAAAAGGTAAAGCAATCGCCATTAACTGAAGCCATAAAATAGCTGCATGGCCATTTCAAAAAGTCAAAAACGGGACATTCTCAAAATTGTAACGTTTGTGAATAATATTCGCTCTTGTTATTAACATAGCTTTGATATTGCAGATAATAAAGTTTACATGATTTAAATAATTAGTGTGGTACTTCCAGCCAACGATTTTCATTCGAAACGATTCGATTATTCTAATCTGTCACTTTTAGGTAAAATTTCATATGACTAAGAGAAGACCTTGACTTTTATAGATTTTGATATTAGTATTGATCGTTCTGTAAGCACTGCAAACAGGACAATTCGCTTCCCTCGGCAACAACTGGACGGAGCAAAGAAAAAGGGTTAGTCCCGTTTTAAACGGGACGTATGGTTACTTTATGCATAGCTCATAAGTCATAAATAGTTCACGTAAAAGTATTATTTTGGTAGTTCATTACATAATAATGGTTTTGCTAGGTAAATAGATACACGTTTAAACGAAGACCTGGCTTAAAAATACAAGCTGATAAAAGTATATTTTTATATTAATAAATCCTTAAATTATCTATCTTAGTAGTATTTATCAAGATATACGTAAGTAGTAAGGTACAAAGTACAATGTTTTATTTAATATATGAAAGTTTGTAATTATTAGGAGACTGTACAAAAAAGGAGCGTAATGTTTTTAGAGTTCAAGTTTCTTTATGCCAAAACATATTTGGATGTATGGGGTAACATTAGAATCCTTACATCATCTTTGCGGGGCCTGAACAGGTTTGGATGATGGTTAGAATCGTAACATCGTCCCTATTGACATTGGCTATATATATATTTTTTAAGCAAAAGCATAGATAAATGGATGTTCGCGTTTTTTTTATTTGATTTTTTTGATTAAGCATATTTGCCATTTCGAGAAATCCATTGCCATTATCTCGTTCATAGTTACATAAAGTTTAAATTAAATAATAATCAACTAACGCACAATATAATAAATTAATAATACATAATATTATTAACAATCAATATGTCCTATAAGTCCTCATATATTGGGTAAATTTTTTACCCTACAATTACGTATAAATTTTTACTTATTTTATCTGTTTTTTAAACGGTCTTTATTTTGATAAAATTTTGCAGACAAGCGAGCAATGCAAACTAAAAACAACACAAATATATCAACCAGTTTACAATGAGATTCATCAAATTTCACAAAAAAAACACATGAAATTATCATCAGAAATGTTCGTACAATAATTCAGTATAAGTAAAAAGTGCTTTCATCGCACACGACGCTCGCCGTTGATAAGGCTGTAACTGCATTTTAATTGATCTTTCATTCTTTCACGTAACCAGTACTACGTACGCAATCCGGATGCATTTGGGATGCGTTCTTCTTCGAATCGTGTGAATGCACCTTAGTAACGTGGGAACGCAACAACTCGCATTTCATTTTGCAAAACAAGTACTCTACTACTCTTATCAACACTACACACACATACACACACACACATATCATCAGCCATAGGACGTCCACTGCTGGACATAGGCCTCCTCCTGGGGGGGTTTTGCCAATACTCGCCACGCTTGGCAGGCGGGATGGCGAGCGCAGTTAGGTGCGATTGTTCAAGAAAGACGCTGCTGCCCATCTTCCGGATTACAACCCTTAGCCGACTCTTACGGCAACCACGGGTAGAGAGGGTGGGATACTATTCTTACGCCGGCACCACCACGGCACAACACTACGCCATGACAGTAATCAAATTATTGTATACGTTTGTTAACAATTAAATATATTATACTAGCGACCCGCTCTGGCTTTGCACGGGTGCAATGCAGATACGAATGTGGCGCATATGCATGTTTTATACATATAAACCTTCCTCTTGAATCACTCTGTCTATTGATGGAAACCACATCAGAATCCGTTGCGTAGTTTATACTATGTAGAAATAATTGTTTGCGTATTACAATACAACGTGGCAATAGGGCGAGCGTTTTGGACTATTCCTATTAATGGCAGCCTTTTGATTAGTTTATTTTATTTAAATTTATTTATTAGTTCCTCTGTAGCATTAGAAACACTCGTATGTATGATAGGATATAATTTGTAGGTAGTTTTATTTTCTCTCCTACAATTAAATGATACAGTTTAAATACTTAAATAATCCAATAAAGACACTAATAAATCATTTTATCTACAAGATACACTTGCGTATGAAAATTTATTAACTAATCATCAGTATCGGCTCGACGAATATTGATAAAACTTTGAATATAAAATTGAGTAGATTCCCATTATAATAAAACGAACTTATTTTCAATTCCTAAAATTGGAAATTAAAAATCTCTTGAATAATGATTGTTATTCAGCGAGTCAATTTAGTAATTTGTTTTGAGAAACATCTTGTTTTGCTTGTTATTACATTAATTTCGTGATTGGATGATAATGAGGCCCAAACATCATTCACCTTCAAATGTACATTTTTTTTCTTTTTGCTATCCATTTTTCGTTTCACATTCTCGTTTTACCATAATTATTATACCTAACTCACAATAACTGTTATTTCACCTTGTTACTTTCTGTTCTGAATTTACTGACCAAATTTTAAAAATATTTTGCAGTAAAGAGCTCGATTTTATCTGACATGATTTTTCTCTATAAATTGGTTTAAAAAACATTAATGTAACCTTTTTAGTGGCAAGACATATCGCGAGCGTTAATTGTAACATAAATTTTTATTTCAACTTAACACAGAAAGAAATATAAAGCTTATTTACATATAGCTTCTAGGTAAATCAAATTAAAAAAACGGGGATCGTATGGTGTTATATCCATACTCAATTCTTCGATAAATAAATGTCTACCCGGAAAAATATAGGTTTGTTGGTGTCATACATTACCAAATTGAAATTGACACAATAATTTTGTTCCGTACATTATTTATATGACCTTCCATCTCTTTTGATTGTTTTATTCCTATTGTAATCACACTGTGACACCGTGACACAGATAATAGCTATATTATATAGAACGTGCTTCTTTGTATAAATGAGTTTGGGTACAAACATATAAAACACTGATTATGTACAAAAAGCCTGTATAGCCTTCACATATTAATATAATATTTGATAAAAATACGTTTGCTTTACCTTGAAATCTAACCTCAAATTATTTACAATTTTCGTCACGACTTAATCGGTGGTTAGAGGCTATTATAGTAAGCCTTTTCAAGCCCTAGGTCACCTTCAATATGCAGCTAATTTCTAAACTAATTTGTACAAAGTTTGCCAATTGCTTACCAGCGAATCTGCTGTAAAATATAAAAAAATCAAACATAATGTTTTTCTTTTGCATCCACGCTGCGCGAATTAAAACTTTGAAGAACCTCAAGAATATCCTAGGTAACTATTTTTTAGAAAAAAAACGTGGTTCTGCGTGTCGTTCTAAGTAAAATTGAAAAGGATTGTTAAAATATAAAAAAAATTGAATAACGAGTACTCAACACTCCGTAAAATATGAAGCGGGGCAACGTGGCTAGTACTTTCAGCATATTACCTGGAATTACATATCGTGTCAGGTAAGTTTCTATAGATTGTTTCGCTATATTTAGTATTTACTTATAGTTCCATGTATAGACTATCTACAAATACTTTAAGCAATCTTTATTTAGTTTAAGACTGACGCGGTATTGACACGTTTTTATTTTACTTATGCGAGATTACTCACGTTTAATTATATCGGATACTTTGACTATAGTTTTGGCCACATCCGGTGGCCTTCATCATGGAGACAAAGCTGAACGCACAACGCACGCTCGACCTCGTCTTGCTTCACACTGCGGACCGCTGCGCGCTTCACACGTTTGTTTTTCTTATGCGGGATTACTTACGTTGAAAAAATTAACACGTTGAATGTGTTAAAACCACGTCAATATGGAAACAGTATAAGGAACCTGTTCACTCTAAATTTGACTAAACCCATAAACTTTTTAAGAACACTCCATCGTAAATAGTGACCGGGGATGTAATTGAGCAAGAATGTGTTACTCCACATTACAAAGTATGTTTAACAAGGCTGTTTTATTGTCCCCCAGGGATCGTGCTATACTTCTCGCTGCCTCGGCACGAGTTCGGTCGCGTGCAGACGGTGTTGTTCCCCACGTACTACACGTTCAACGCCGCCATGAGCTTGCTGGCGCTGCTGGCCTACTACCGCACGCAGACCCTCACACGCTTTGAACATACCAGCTGGATACAGGTAACACGAAGATATTACTATGTTCCACCATCTAGAATCACCGCAGAATAAAAATTCTACTTGGTGGTAGGTGTTCTTAGCAAGAGGTCGTTTAAGTTTGGTACTGCAGTGGTACATCACTACAATACCAGATATTCTGCCGTCAAACAGTAGTATGTAAACATTTACTGTGTTCCAACTTGAAGGGTATTGCAGGTACTGCTCACCATCAAAAGTCTCAAAGTAATGAGTTTCAAAATAGCGTTGCCCTGGACTTTGTTTTGCTTGACTTGGGAGTGACTCGTTTTGTCTATTTGTTATTTTATAAAAATCAAACCGCTATAGTGTATGTATGGATACCTGCAGAGTTTATGGTGTTGTCAATTAGCGTAAAGAAGTAACAAACATACAAACACACTCACAAACTTTCGCCCTTATAATATTAGTGTGATATAATAAAGTCAAAAAACAAAATGCCAACTAATAAAAAAAACTGTACAAGGTATAAACTATTAATTAAACGGTAATTTCACACATTGCCTTTAATAAAAGCTTTCTCGAGGTCCAGTTTTAAGTATAATATAATTGCAAATAAAACTCAATGTATCACCATTTATTTAAATGGCCGCTTTATAACAGAAAAGTTCCAATTTATGTTATGACAGTTATTAATTACGAGTAATCGTTAATTAAAGCATTTCTTTAGATAATAAATAAAGCACTTAGGTACTGAATAAAACGTAACACCAATAAACACGGATAAATGCGAGTCAGACTCGTCCACCGAAGGTTCCGCATAAAGAATCCCTTTTTTTGTGATTAAATTAAACATGTACGGTTTCCAGATTTTTTCTTTATGAATACTATAAGACAACGCTTCATGCCACATTATTTCATATATTATTGTGACAACAGGAAGTATCCTATAGGTTTTGATTCACTTGTGAGTGTCGAAATGTGCGGTTTTTTGCAACATATACAGCTGTAACTGTAAGAGACGACTGCAAGCTTAATTTCAATTCGATACCTCCACGCGTTCCCGAGATAGATCTTGACAGACAGACAACAAAATGGTCCTATAAGGGTTTCATTTTTTCCTTTAGAGGTACGGAACCCTAAAAAAGACTCAGATGAAGGTACTTTACCATATAAAATCTGATAGTACTAGGAGGTAGATAAGTACAATTAAAATTCTATTGATCGCATTGGATTGTACTGTGTAGTAATTTTACGTAGCGTAATATATGATTGATGAGATTGTGAGACAATTAGGCAAAGCTCATGTACAAATATGATTGCTTTACCAATCATATTTTCTAAAACATCATTGCAAATAGCCTCTCAACAAAAGAGATTCAAACCTTGACTCCTTGCGAATACGCAAGTTACAAATCATTAAACATGCTATATATTCTTTTGAACATACACAATAAATTAAAGTTTAATAATGTTAATCTTGGATAAAGTAAATGCAAGGTTCAAACTTAAAGGTCAATTTGGACAAATTTGCAAGCGGCAAAGTTGCAATTGAAAATAATATAATGAATCTGAACCGGAAATCCTGATTCTTTGCAATGTAACGTTACCGAACCTTAAGACACTGCACTATGGATAAAACTGTAATTTATACTAAAAAGGTTTTTATAAGGTTTTTTGTGTCAGTGCAGTGAGTACTACATATTATAGAACACATGAACAAAGTGTCTTCCCCTTAATAGAGACAGTAAGAAAAGGGTTGATGGACACATTCTTAGATTTACTCAACTTAGCAATTTAAGTTATAATAATATTACTTATTAGTCTCAACTTGGCTAGATTGTAATAACAATGAGGTATCTAAAAACAAACAGATACATCATTAAAAAAAAAAAAAAAAAAAAAAAAGGTTTTTTTATCTCATGAATGGGTATCAAAGCTTCCTAATAAACCTATAGATTCCACGCTCAGAAAGGTCTTGGTCCACATCACAACGGTCAAAAATATTAAAATTTGGTCACATTGGTGCCTTGTCCGACTGGACAAAGCGTAGCCAATGAAATCAGTACCTGGAATCAAGACACTGTTCCCATTAGCTACGAACTTTTATCGTAAATTTTAAGTTGAATCAAAATAGTGTAATATCTTTAAGGAATAACCTAAACTGGTTATACATAATTATACCATAATATAACGATCGAATCGACACAGAACAATTATACCCTCTAGGTCTTACTTTGTGGTAGTCGTTATCTCTTACCATCAGGGGAGCGTTTTGTTTGTCTCATTATTTTGAAATAAAAAAACAATCATCATCATCATCAGCCATAGGACGTCCACTGCTGGACATAGGCCTCTTGGCAGGCGGGTTGGCGAGCGCAGTTAGGTGTGATTGTTCAAGGAAGACGCTGCTGCCCATCTTCCGGATTACATCCCTTAGCCGACTCTTATGGCAACCACGGGTGAGGTACTATTCTTACGCCGGCACCACCACGGCTAAAAAACAATACCTGACGACAATCTTATTATTAGCATAATAAAATGATTATTATATCGTCCTTCTCGATGTGTCTGTTCACGGCGAACGAACCTTGCCAACTCCGATAAATCTGCACAAATGTGGTTGGCGATATCAAATAGGTCATACTCAAGCGCAAGACCAGGATCATTAACAACGAAAGTCAAGTGATTACTTTGAAGAAAGAGGTTTGTTGATTGTAAATGTAATGTGTATCAACATTCCGGTAAATCATTCGAGTACTGTCCTACAGAAGTTAAAACTTCGGTATTGTGTAACCATAAATTTTTATTTTAATCGACTTTAATTTATCACAATTCGTAGTAAGGTTTATGCAAGATACTTTCGTACTAGCGTTTTTTTTTTTTTTTTTTTTTTAATATCTTACTTGCTAGGTGTTTTCCCACAGCTCACCTGGTGTTAAGTGACGGTGTGGTCGAAGATGGTAAAGCACACCTAGCCTGTAATGGAACTGGCTCTCAAGTGAGGCTGCCGGAACACACCGTTAGATGCTTGGCAGCAAATAGGGAGTTCCGACTCTTAAAACGTAGTGTTTAGGTATCCTTTTTAGTAATAAACTAGAATAGAATACAACTTTATTATACACCAAACATACATACATTATAAATAAATAAATATCATAGGACACACAGTGCCATCTGGCCCCAAACTTTGAGTTTGTGCGATGGAATTCAAATAACTGATAGAAACATAAATACTTTTTTTTGTATTTACAATAATACATACTTATAATACATACAGAACACCAAGACACAGGACAAACATTTGTTTATACCATAAAATGTTTGTCCTGGGCGGGAACCGAACCCACGCCCAGCTCTTAAGGCAGACATACTACCAATGAGCCAACAGGGCTGTCACACAAAAATAAAAAAAACTTTAAAAAGAGATAAAAAAATAACAAACAAAAACAATATAGAATAATAAATATATGGCGTACAACGGCGGCCTTATCGCCTAGAGCGATCTCTTCCAGACAACCTTTGGATGGAAAGTAACAGAATAGATATTAACTGATACTTTTACTTAACTGTTTTTTAACTGATACTGTTTCGCTAAACGATATATCGTCTGAGTTCTAATTATACTCGGAGCTATATTTTTACTCGGTGGTAGATCTCCTTAACAGGAGGTCGTCGAGGTAGGTTCCGCAGTACCAGATATTCTGCCGCCAAGCAGTAGTGTGTAAATATTACTGTGTTCCGGTTTGAAGGGTATTGCAGCTAGCGAAATTACAGGGCTGTTGAGACTAACCATCTATTGTCTCAAAGTAATGAGCACCAAAGCAGCGATTCCCTGGACTTTGTTTTGCTACTCGTAGTTCTGTGTATCGCTGCAATGGTCATGGACAGGCGTTATCTTTTACCAACAGGAAAGCGTCTCGTTCATCTCATAACTATTAAATAAAATAAATAAAAACCCGGTAGTGTAACCGTGTGTTTTTTTTTTTTGTTGCAGCTAGCACTGCTGCTAGCCGTGTTCAGCATCGAGAGCTACGTGCGCGTGCGCCTCGTGCGCCCCATGCTGCGCGCCAAGCACATCAAGACCCAGATGGAGGAGGCGGCCGGCGGCGGCCAGGAGGTAACCTCCCTTTACTTATCATATACAAGCTACCCACAACTTTGTTTGGAAATTTGGAGTTTAATAAGACAATGTTTGTTCAGTTCGGAGAGTTTACGAAAAGTTAATAATCAACACTATCCCACAACCTGAGCATTATTGAGGTACACTTTACTGAAAAACTATCACACCTAGATTAACATATCTAGATGCGTTATATGTCAAAAAAAAAACAATTATAACCATAAAAAAAAATTACTTTAACAATTTTGTATTCATTGGATAGAATGTTATTGTACCTACTACTAAAATCAGACAGGGTATGGTCAAACGCGAACCTATTTTAAACTAAAAAAAAACAATAAGAGAGAGAGGGAGTGACGTTACGGGCGAGGGGGAGTGACGTTACGGGCGATATCGTGGTAGTACGTGCTTGTGCTTTTGTTATCAATTAAAAATATTAATTCTACTTCAGTTGTGTTAGCAGTAGTTCCATTGTGTTGAATCGAATGCTATTAGCCTGGAGGAGTGTTGGTGTACAGTGGAGCAACGTTATCTTCGATTAATCCAGTTATTAATTTGTGTGATTACTAGTTTTGTGCAGTAAAAGGGGGTACATTCTGTTCATTGCACAATCTTTTTGGTTTATCCTGCGTTGACGTATATGTGCGCCATCTAGCGGATGCGCTCGATACTATTACATTCTTTTACTGGTTCTAATCTGTGTCAAAGTATACCTGTTCAGAAATTATGTCTAAGAAGTGCAACGGATGCGGCCGCTTTGCGAGTGCGGTAGAGGGCGTTAAATGTACTAAGTGTATGAATTTCTTCCACAAAGCTTGTGTAAAAATTCCAAATGACGCTCAGGTTGCATCGTCATGGATATGTCCAGAATGTAAGGCACAGACCCCCCGTAAGGATAACACGGAAAATCCAGTACGTGGGGAGCGAGCAGATTGTGTCTCCAGCCGGGACAGCACTGTGCAGGCGGCGTCCTCGGAGCTTCTACAAGAAATCAAACTGATGCGCCAGGACATGCAATCGTTCAGGAATGAATTTAATGCATTGCGTGATGAGCTTAAAGCGGTCAGTAGTGCCGTGGAGGGATTCGGGGCGAGAATTGGCAACGTGGAGGTGCGCCTGGATTGTCTCGAGGAGAAGTATGCTGGTCTTCAGGCTAGTCCTGATGTAGGTACTCTACTCTCAACCATTGAGCAGTTGAGGCTGCAGTTAAATGAAAGGGATCAGGAGTCACTTTGTAACGATATTGAAATCAGCGGTATCCCGGAGGAGCAGGGGGAAAGCGCGCTGCACATAGTAACCTTGGTTGCGGATAAGTTAGGTGTGCCCTGCGATGAACGTGACTTCGTCTCGGTGGAGCGGGCCGGTGGCATGCGGCGCGCGCCCCCTGGCGACAAGTCGGAGAAGTCGCCGCGACCACGTCCGCTCGTGGTGCGCCTGGCGCGGCGGCAGCTGCATGACGCATTTCTGCAATCGGCTCGCGTGCGGCGAGGCGCTACCACGGCGGGCATGGGGCTCAACGCTATCCCGTCTACGTTCTACGTCAACGAGCATCTCTCTAAGCACAATAAGATGCTTTTTTACGTAACGCGCGAGCAAGCTCGTTCCCACAGTTGGAGGTATGTCTGGACCAGAGGTGGGCGTATCTTTCTTCGTCAAGAAACTGGCAAGACGGCTTTTCGGGTGCGCTCGCAGATGGACTTCAAGAAGATTTTTGGCAGCGATTAGTAGGTTGCTTGGACAGATTAAATTTTACACTTATGCAGAGGTTGTACTTGGATGGCACAAATTATATTATCAGGATATGTGAGACTAGACATAATAAAACAATGAAGTGCTTCGTTAATGTTTGTTATCGTTTTTTATGTAAAGTCATGGCAAGTGATTATTTTTGTATCAATAGTATATATTATTTATCTTACGTTTTATTATTATTATTTTGTACTAAATGTTTTTGTTATAGCTACTGCACTAGTATCATTTGTAATTTATTTGTACGCACTGTCACTTTGTTTTGTTTTGAAAATCTCTTAGTTTAATGCCTTCTAGAAATTTTAAAGTTGGTTTATACAATGCAGGTTCCTTAGGCACTAATCACGACAACATTGTAGCATCGATTACTCGGAGTAATGTAGACATTTTGGCTATTAATGAAACTTGGATCCATGCCGGGGAGGAGGGGCGCGCGCCTGTGATCCCGGGGTACCGACTGCGGCACACGCCGCGCCCGCGCATCTACCGCGCGCGCGGCGGCGGAGTCGGCTTCTATGTCAAACGCGGTGCAAGCGCGCATACTTGGCGCCACCCGGTGGACCCGTTGCATGCGGCCGTTGAACAAATGTGGCTCACTATGACTCTCAATGGAAAGAGGCTCCTGATCGGCACAGCATATCGTCCTCACTGGTTAAGTGTTGATTTATTTTTTGATGCGATTACGGACTCTATTAGTTCGTGTCCGCAATACGACAATTTGATTCTCCTAGGTGATTTTAATATTAACTTCTTAAATGGTTATGATAATCTTACAATTAAATTAAATACTTTCCTATCTTGCTTTAACTTACAACAAGTGGTTACAGAACCCACTCACTTCACTAACTCTAGTCAAACATTAATTGATATTATTTGCACTGATTTGTGCCCAAACAGAATAACTCTAGAACTCGTAGGGACACTGATTGGTCATTGCCTAGTTATGTGTGAGTTTAATGTTAGGCGTGCCAAGCCCGTTCCTCGCGCTATTACGTATAGGCCTAAGAACAAGATTAGTCTAGATAGTTTTAACGCGGATCTGCAGGCTATAAGATGGGATTTGCTTTCCCGCTATTCTAAAGTAAATGATATGGTTTCTATTTTTAATGACTGTGTCCTAACTGTGTTTGACCGTTATGCTCCACTTACTTCATTTGTCATTAAAGATCGTACCTACCCTTGGATAACAGATACCATAAAACTTATGATGAGGTTACGTGACGATGCAGCAGTGGTTTACCACAAAACTAATTCAGAGAATAAGAAAAAATACTATAAAAATTTAAAATCAATGGTTAATAAAGCACTTTTTCATGAGAAATCTGCATATTTTAATCAAAACATAAATAATAATATACGAAACCCTAAACTACTTAGGAAAAATCTTAAAAATAATCTATTACCTGTAAAAAACTCGGAGTTGCCATCTTCCTTTAATGACCCTGACGTTTTAAATAATCATTTTTTGAATATACCTGGTAACTCTGATACTTCTATTTCTTACCTAACGTATTTTGAACATCACAGATTTTGTGATGCAGTATTTCACATCGAACAAGTCAACTTGCATGGACTAATTAAAATATTTAAAAGTCTTAAGTCAAATGCTTTAGGTTGCGACGGTATTAGTTTAGACATGTTGTTAATGACGTTTCCTTTCTCAGTAGATTGCATTCTGGCGCTTATTAATACTTCCATTTCTACTCAGACATTTCCCGATATATGGAAACATGCAATGGTGCGACCATTGCCGAAAATTTCAAATCCAGTTGATTTGAAAGATATAAGACCTATAAGTATTTTGCCATGTCTGTCTAAGATTTTAGAAAAGGCTGTATGTTCGCAATTAACTGAATATCTTGAATGTAATAACATTCTGCCAGAGCTGCAGTCAGGTTTCCGGAAAGGTCGCAGTACTACAACCGCATTACTCGATGTCACTGACAACGTACTTAGTGCTCTTGATAAAGGCATGTGCACAGTTTTAGTTTTGCTAGATTTTTCTAGGGCGTTTGATTCTTTAAATATAACTCTCCTTCTTTCCAAATTAAATTATTATGGTTTTGATAATGAAGCTATTCAATGGTTTAACAGTTACCTTAGTAATCGTTACCAGTCTGTGCAGATTAATCGTGATGATGGCTCAACGTTATTATCAGCCAAGTTAGCTGTAAACAGGGGAGTTCCACAGGGTTCTATTTGTGGGCCTGTTCTTTTTTCTTTGTACTCTGCTGACGTCATTGGGCATATCGAGGATTGCAAAGTTCATATATATGCGGATGACATACAGGTATACATATCGTGCAACCCGAAAGATATTGATATCGCAATTAATAAACTTAATAATGATCTGGCGAGAATTGCAGCATGGTCTACAGATAATTGCCTGTTGCTTAATCCTGTAAAAACAAAATACATAATTTTTGGTACTAAGCATCAGCTCAAGCGTCTCAGTCAACCTGTAAATGTCACTCTTATGGGTGAGCCTGTTGAACGTGTATACGAGGCACGCAATCTAGGCTTACTTATGGACTGTGGGTTACGGTACGAAAGCCATGTAGCAAACTGTCTGAAAAATTGTTTTTACAAGCTTAAAGTTTTGTACAAAATCAGGCCTTTTTTAAAAGAAAAACTACGCACTCAATTAGCTGAAGCACTTATTTTGTCAAAACTGAATTACATGGATACAGTGTTCGGTCCGCGTTTATTAAGTAAAACGAAAAAACTAATACAACGGGTTCAGAACGCTTGTGCACGCTTCTGTTTCGAAATTCCGGTTAGAGCACATGTGACTCCTTTTTTAAATCAGAATTTTCTCCTGAAAATGTCACATCGCCGTAAGCTTCACCTTGCGTGTCTTATGTTTGGTGTCATGAAGTGCAAATCTCCGAGTTATCTGTACAATAAGTTGTCCTGGAAGTCGAGTGACACCCCTGTTCGGCAGTGCGCGCCGCAGCTCATGACTGAGCGACACGGCTCCGCCGCTTTCAGAGGCAGCTTCCGCTATGCTGCGACGAAGTGCTGGAACAATATTCCCCCGCCAATTCGGAGCCTGCATGGTATACAAGGCTTTAGATCTAATCTGAAAAGATTTATTCTTGCTCACCAAAAGGGGGAGCAGCTTATGAGAAATGATACTAGTGCAATATAGGTAGGCTTTAATATTGTTGTAATTTATTTACTTACTTCTATGTATATAATATATTTCCTTGTATATGTCACTTGCTTTCCTCATATTATTCATATAGATAATGTTTATATTTAGTGTTATTTATCTGTTTGTCTAAATATTGTTTTTGTTGTGTATATTTCTGCATATTTTTCTTTTTTTATTACCGCCTGTCACTCTCGTGCGTAACGTCACCTACCGGCCTCGACGGAAGACCAGCGCCGGCTGGTTGCAGTCGGCATTATGCTGAGTTGAGGCCGGTTTGTGGCATAAAATGTATTTCTTTCTCTTTGTTCTTTTTGTGTAAGTTAGTTTTGTTTTATCTTTGTTTGTTATTTCTTTTGTTTCGTTATACCTATTTTGTTAATGTCTAAGAAATTTGTTTTATGTCATAATAAAATATTGTCTATATTGTCTATTGAGAGGTCTACGATTTACCCAGTAGTCGGATAAAAAAGATGACAACAATGATGAAACAATGCTCCACACTGACAGAATCATAGATAGCGAGTTCATAGGATTTCTATGTAGAGATTGCCATGGATAAAACTCAAAATGCAAGAACGATATAACCCTACCTAATTGACATAAAAGAAAATAAAGATACTTTAATAAGTAGGCTCCTTTTATGGTTGACAGGCTCGCTGTTTTGATCACAGCAAACTTAATGTAAAGTGGCGGTGTGGTCGAAGAATGGCACTGGCTCAAGTGTGGAACATACTGTTAGTTGCTTGGCGTCAGATTTTCAACTTAAGGTAGCTAGCCAGCCGGGTACTAAAGAGTAGGTACACTACCATCATGCTATGGTTTCCTCATACCGTTTTTCTTCACCGGCAGCTCAAGTGCTCATTGTTGGAGTTTGAACCTACGGCGTGTGAACCGCACAAACCACTGAGAGCTCTACATGCTTTCTATAGAAAGCTCAAGATATTTTTAAATAATTCGTACTTCTCCGTATATTACCCGCACGATTTTTATGGAAAAGAACCGGAGTTTATCATGCATGTATCTACTTATATACATATTTAGGTATTAACAGTTATATATCCTTTCATTTCGGTTGAAAAGGCTCTGCTGCCAATACATAAGGTCACACCCTCTCACTTTCACGATAAATACTATTGTAATACCACTTTGTCGAGACTCGATAAAGTGTAGGTACCTAAGTAGTGATCTAGACATCTACTAACTTGACCTAGACTTAGATACTCGTTGGTCATAAGCCGTTATAATCTTGATAATGGGAATTTAAGCCGCATACACAACGAGGTTATTTAATAAAGCAAAATTTTGGAACGGAATATTTTATTACTATCACATGATAGTAGGTACATACCTAATTGGATATTGTTCACAATATAAAGTCAAAGACGATTATGTACTAAAATTTACATCAATGTGGATGATGTACTTTATATTAAGTAAGTTATCTACCATCCTCAAGATGAAAATCTGCCGCTAAGCACCTAACAGTGTGTTCCGACAGCTTCACTTCAGGGCCAGTTCCATTCCAGGCTAGGTGTGTTTACCATCTTCGACCGCACCGTCACTTAACATCAGGTGAGATGAGAGCCTAGCCTGTCTACCATAAAAAAAATCTCGATTAGGCTCGATTGTTTAGGTAACAAACAAAGAAGACTGAATACCGCTTCAGTAAAACACCTTTTTTCCGTTTCGTCAAAACACACCCGTATTAGGTATATAATTCAAATTGCTTATTTGTTTTTCTTTTTGTTGCAGGTGGGAAAACTCGTTCTTGGCGAGCTGGCTCACTGCCCACGCTACCTTCGCGAGCTGAAAGCCTTCCGCACATTCCACTCCTCCATCGTCATGGGCACAATGATCACACTGGGTTGTTCGGTCTACTCGACTATGATCATCGTTGACTCTATGTGCGTTTGAGGATGATGCTGTTTCGCTGATTGACTCGTACCCTGTGCACCGAGTCACACAGCAGGCGCATTATACCGTGATGCTGATCTACTCCATGATTATGAACACTAAGTTATAGAAAGTCGACTCTGTTGGACTCAACATTGTCAATCGTTGGCACTAAGAATGGTGTCAACGCTATGTAATGATCCCGGTCGATTGTTAATCACAGCGCAGCTGAGCTTCTCAATAGCGAATTGTTAATACTACAAAAGCTCATCTATGGCCGCAAACATTTTGTATACAGTTAATTAAATACGCTTTTATAGTTAATACTGTGATTGCGTACGTTTGCCATAACTTTTAAAGTGTTTATGAGTACTCAAAAGTAGCTTAAATTATACTTTTTTCAGTTTGTCTGTAGCTAAGTAGAATTAAGTGCCTATGATGCAAGAGTTGATGCAAAATGACCACCGTCGCTAGATCAGCATAATCCAATTTAAGGGTCAGTTTTATAAATGCAGAATATTGTCAAGTCTAGTTCCGGGTCAGGCTGTGAAGTCTTTCTTAGACTAAGATTTAAAAAAATTATGTAAATTAGCAAAATTTTGTGACTGAGTGAATTGCGCTGGTCGCTTGTTATACGAGAAACTTGTGAGTGTTCCATAGTTTAGATTACGTTATCCTATACTAACTTGTAGATAGAAAAGCAATTTATAACGTTTATAGCATTTAAGATAATTGTATTTTTTTTCCGAAGCACCGAAATTTTATTTCTTAGGTGCTAGGGATTTATTATACTTGCCAATTTATTGAGGTGTGGCTCGTAATTATCGATAAAAAGGGCCTATAAATGCCGCAGCCAGCCCATCTTAAGCTGCTTGATTAATGAAACTCATGTTGTCTGCTCTCTAATTTCCTGCAAATATACTGCCATGGTAATAGCGCTAAGTGTAGTATTTAAGTAGATATAGAACTCGCCATCGCATTTTGTCGGCCAAATGTCGTAAAGATGCTCATTGAACGCAGGAAGTTACGAAGCTAGCAACTTTTGCAGCGAACTGCGCCAGCGTATTCTCGCCGGTATCCTGAGGGGTACACGTCTGAAGAAGATGATAATCTCTTGTACTGACGAGTTTTAACTAAATGTTTGTTTGGTGTTCCCTGAACTTGCCATTGTTGGTGCTCGCTGGGATGTGATTAGTGTTGTGATGACTCTATCTAGTCAGCAACATATCGCGGCGCGATCGTGCGACATCGCGCGAAATCTTTTTAATGAAAATGGGGCTTAAGAATTCTTCATTTCCATTATGTGTGGAAGCTGAAGAATTTCTAAGCGGTCAAGCAGCTTAGTTAATACCCAATGCTAGTAATATGGCAAAGGATTATTTAATCTAAATGTTAAATTAAATAATAAATGTCTAGTTTATAAATAATTATTAATGAGTTTTATCGTGTGAATTTTGTATGTGAATTACCTAATCGGTAGCGATGATTATAAATGATCTGAGTGTTTTGCGCAGTATTTATTTGTGACACAAAATGAAGCAAAAGGTAAATAATCTAGTAAAATAAAATCATGTATCAAACACAATCTAATACTTGTTTTTGTTTTGATCATCGACCCCCTATCTTATCTGGGTAATATATTTATAGGTAGTACATTCAAGTATAGGTAGTACCTATTTCTCAAGATTTAGGCACTTTAAAATAAATAATTACTTCGAGGTAGATCTCATTAGCAGAAATTCGCTAAGGTAGGTACCATCGCAGTATTAGATATTTTGCCGCCAAGTAGTAGTGTGTAAACATTACTGTGTTCCGGTTTTAAGGGTAACTAGCCAAATTGCCGATTTGTTGAATTGTTGAGACTAACCATCTAATGTCTCAAAATGTGCGTCAAATCAGCGATGACCTGGACTTTGTTTTGTTACTCAAAGTTTTGTGTATCGTTGCAATGGTCATGGACAGGCGTAAGTAATCTCTTACCATCAGAAGAGCGTATAGTTCGTCTCAATACTTTTACATAAAAAAACTTACTCGTTTTAATTTCATTTATAATGGATTATGCAACTATTCCAATACGTCTGAAAATGTATGGGACAGGAATAAAAATAGGAAATTGCTACGAACATCGTGAAAAACTAGCCAAAGAGACGATCTGGTATCTATCGATCGATAGTTGTATTGTACTATCATACCATAATGTTAACCTTTGAACAGGTTTAACATAAACAATACATTATTTGGTGTGTAAGGTCTAATAGCATTCTACCGCATGTTACGTCTCTCAATGGCTCGAAGGACCAATATAAATAATTTATAATACTATTACAAATAATGAGTCGTGCATGACGCGTCGTAATAGTGTTTTGTAGTTCGCGTATAAATAAATCTTGAGATCTAAATTGTTTTTTAAAAATCATGTGATTTCGTTTTTAATGCCAATATGTTGGCTATTAATATCACATCATCAGCAATAGGACGTCCACTGCTGGACATAGGCCTCCTCCTAAGGAGGGGTTTTGCTAATACTCGCCACGCTTGGCAGGCGGGTTAGCGAGCACAGTTAAGTATGCTTGTTCTAGGAAGACGTGGCTGCCCATCTTCCGTATTACCTATATCCCTAAGCCGACTCTTACGACAACCACGGGTAGAGAAGATGGGGTACAATTCTTACGCCGGCACCACCACGGCACTATTAATATATTAAAATTTAATTTACGAAACAGAATACAAACTTCAGTAAAAATCTAAATAATAACTAAGGCCTAACTCTGATTTAATGCACAAAATTGCAGCTCTGTGCCGTTACTATTCTAGATTTTTAATTTCTTCGCAGAATATCTTCTTAGTCTTCTTTGTTTTTGGCAAAACACTTTGTGTATTGATCAGTAACAAGTATGTCGATATTTTCAGGTATTTTATTACAAATCAAGTGAATTAACAAGAAGTTACAGTTTAAATCACACAAAGTATATCAAAGTTAAATCCGGTTGAAAAAATCCTGGAAAAATAGTAGTAACTATGCTACAAGTTTCAACTAAGTTTTGGAATCAACACGAAAAGGCATGTTTCACCCTATTATACAATTTTCACACAATCACATTTGTACGTAATTGGCCACTTTGAGCCATGAAAAGAAAAAACTTGACATCATGTTACTGTCATTTGTCACTATCATTTGTCATTCTCCAATTTGTTATTGTACTGTCAAAATTAGTCAGGGAAAAATGTCCTTACGTGGTGTTTTACTATTAGAGTTAGGAAATAATGTTGCAAAAAACAATGCAATCTGAATCGTGTCCTGTGGGTGATGTCGTGATTTTATCACCTTGCATATTATGTATCAGTAATCGGAGCGATCATGTTGTGCATAGGTAGGCTGAAAGTGTCCGAAACCATGAAGAGTGGTTGCGAAAAGCCTTTATTCAATAAAATGATCGTAGATAAGTGTAAAACCGTGCTATTCCTATCAAGTGTAGTGTGCGCCCTAGCCGTGGTGATATCTCTGCATAGATTGTTAAATTATAATGGGAGAATCGCAAAGCCTTTCGCGCCCGTGCCATCTGGCTTGTACGGCACATACTTGGAGCCAGTGCCTGATAGGGTTCCATCAACACCAAAACGTCAAGATGTAGCTCGAGATGCTGAAGCTGTGGGCTCTCTTAACGCTGCACTAGAGATGAAAAAGAATGGTAAGGCTGATAAAGCACTCAAACTCTTCCAACATGCGTTTGCACTCTCTCCCAAACATGCAGACATATTAAATCACTACGGAGAGTTTCTAGAAGACACCAAAAATGATGTGGTCAGAGCTGACCAGTTATACACTTTAGCACTTACTAATTATCCAGAACATTCTGGAGCATTAGTGAACCGACAGCGCACTGCGAGCATAGTAGAAAATCTAGACAGAGAAATGTTAAGAAAAATAGATGAAAAACGAGATGCATTACTATCCATACCGGAAAACAACTCTGCATTACGAAGAGCCAAGAAAGAGGCCTATTTTCAACATATTTATCACACTGTCGGCATAGAAGGAAACACAATGACCCTTCAACAAACTAGAAGTATTTTAGAAACAAGAATAGCAGTGTCTGGTAAAAGTATAGATGAACACAATGAGATCCTAGGTCTTGATGCTGCAATGAAGTATATAAATTCCACATTGTTGTACAGACTGAGAGATATTACTATGGGAGATATATTAGAAATACATAAAAGAGTTCTGGGTCACGTAGACCCGGTTGAAGGAGGTAACTTTCGCAGAACTCAGGTGTATGTGGGAGGACACATACCTCCGGGACCATCAGAGATACAAAAGTTGATGCTACAGTTTTTGGAGTGGCTAAACTCTGAAGATGCTTTGGATTTACACCCAGTGAGGTATGTTTGAGGTCTAAAATGTAAATAGCAATTCATAGCACTTAACAAGGCTTAGTCGTAGTCTTTCTGTCTGTTAATATTAATATGTAGTTAGATTATTAGCACTAAGTTCAAGATATAAATAAGCAAAATCAGTTAAAAAATGAAATGAACTTATAGGGTAGTATGGTCTCAGTTTGGGGTGAACAACAGATAAAAAATAATGAAATCCAACAAAAATCTCAGAAAAGTTAAATTTCTCTATTGAACCTTGGCAAGATCGCAATAACAATCTTATTTCTCTTTCATCAGTCAACCAATTATATTGACAGGTTTCAAAATATACTGTAGGAACCTTACTTAAATCAATTTATATGTAATTAGAATTCAACAAGTTGCTTAACTGACTCTGGGATGATGTTAAAAAAGTAATGCTGTGCAGATTACAAACCATTACACCAATTATTATCTTAATTGAGTGTTGGATTACGTTAGATGCTGACATCTCTGTGTAAAATTTAAAATAATTATGTTCAGTCTTTATAGGAGCTTAACAAAATATTTAATTTGGATTTTTCAATGTATTTTATAGTAGACAGGCTAGGTCATTGAGCTCACCAGATTTTACAACTAAAATATTCAATGCAATTTGGGATTTATTTATTTCCTTATTTTATTTATTTATATTGATATTGATTTTTACATGAAGCAACATAATAGGAACACAAATAATAAAAGTAAATACCTAATAATTAAAGTATGAGTAATTCAATCTGAAAGGTGGACTATCAGATTGGATTCCCATGGAATTAAACTATGCCAATCTAAAATGTGATAACGCACTTATTTTGAATAATCAAATAAACAATTTACAAGACAAACACTATAGGTAAATATAATAGTTCAGTTTTATAGTTCAAATAGATCTCATCTCATCATGTTTTAAATTTGAGTTAAAGAGCCCTGCAGTGTTACAATGAGGTATTAAAACCAGATGATCATGAAAAAGTTATGAGACTTTGAACCTTATTGTGAATAAGTCTCGAAACTTTTTAAAAAAGCTCAGTACCAGTTGGCTTGTATATAAGTTACGTTGCCACAATGAATATTCATGCATTGAATTGAACCAAATTTCCTGTACTGAAAACAAACACCAAGACGATTACAAAATGGTTGCAGGTATGCGGCATTAGCACATTACAAGCTGGTCCACATCCACCCGTTCATAGACGGTAACGGCCGAACCTCGCGGCTGCTGATGAACCTGGTGCTGATGCAGGCAGGGTACCCTCCCGTCATCATCGCCAAGCAGCATCGACATCTCTACTACCAGCATTTGCAGACAGCAAATGAGGGTGATGTCAGGCCTTTTGTGAGGTATGACCTAGCATCATGTTTATTTATTAGGTATTGGATGAATTTTAATCCATTATCTATCTGATAAATGTGTAGTCTAAATATTTATAGGTAGTTTGTTATCTGAAGATCGCTTGCAGCTTGTAATAATTTGCAAAAAGTTAAATGATAAGGTCTTTTTTTTTCTTGAGTTAAATATTAATAAATAAATATTGTAGGATACATTACACACAGCGCCATCTGACCCCAAACTAAGCAGAGCTTGTGTGATTGAAATCAGATAACTGATAGAATACATAAACACTTTTTTTTTGTAAATACATACCTACTTATAATACAAACAGAACACCCAGACACAGAGCAAACATTTGTTTATACCAAATAAACATTTACCGTGGCGGAAATCGAACCCACGCCCTACAGCTCAGGCAGACATACTCCCAATCAGCCAACAGGGCTGTCAAAAATACTTATTGTTAATGATTAAAGTAATTGATAAAAATATTTTCTTTACCTTACAATAATCATACTTATCGTCAGTTTTTTGCTTAGTTCAAAATATGACATAAAAAATTATTTGAGTAATTTTTATCTGATACTGAACATAATAAAAAAACAATTACAATGTTTATAAAACATGTCATTATTGTTTTGTACACTGCCACAGAATAATATCTAGTAAACAGCCTTGCATACTGATCTGGGAATCAATTTATCATATAATTAAATTACAACAGCCACCATATAAGTATTTTGACAGCCCTGTTGGTTCACTGGTAGTATATTGGCTTTAAGAACTGTAAGGTGTGGGTTCAATTCCCAACCAGGACAAATATTTTGTTGTATAAACAAATGTTTGTTCTATTTAAATGGTGAAAATAAAATTGGTGTTCTGTATGTATTATAAGTATGTATTTTGAAAAAAAAAAAGTATTTAAGTATTCTATCAGTTATCTGACTTCCATAGTACAAGCTTTATTAGTTTGGGGTCAGATGGCGCTGTGTGTATTGTCCTACGATATTTATTTATTTTATTCTGTTAATAAATAATGATACATACAAAAGCAGCGAACAGGTAACCTGATTGGTCCATATAAGATCTACTTTTCACCTAATATTTCAGAGATAACATCTGTTTACTATGTCAAATAAGTAAAGTAAACACCATTAGAAAGCGCTGGCAAAAAAAATTTTTTCTATGAAATTTTATTTATACATTTTTTTTCCATTTCCATTTTTTGTAATAGCATTCCATTCATTAAACAATTTTGTTAACATCACACTTTTCTTTCATATTATAATATTTGTATGAAAATATAATTAGGACAGTTTATTTTATAATAATGCGGCGGTGGCAAAAAAGGAGGATTATATGTTTGCGCTGTATGTATCTTCCCTCATAACTACTAAGCAGTTGGATCGATTTTGATTGCTGAAGAGCGTGGAGACAAACCCCAACAATGAAAATGTAAAATGTAAATGTATAGGAAAACATCGTGAGGAAACCATAGCGTGGTGGTAGGATAGTCAGTTGGCCACCCCAAGTTGAAAATCAGTCACCAAGTATCTAACAATGTGTTCTGGACCATTCCAGACTACACTGTCACTTATCATCAGGTGAGCTGTGGTCAAATACCTAGACTGTCAACCATAAAAAATAAAATATAACTGTCTACTCCACACAATAACAAATTACCATAATCGGTTTGGTGAAAACTCCCTAACATTACTATCTACCTCACTCACAGTATTTTAATAGCTTCTTCAACTCTTATTTATCTAAATGAAACTTACTAAATTTTCAGATTCATAGCACAAAGCACTGAACGGACTCTCAACCTGTACCTCTGGGCAACAAACGAGTTCTCACACATGGTGCCCGCTATTGGCGAACCGCACATACTGACGGGGGAACCCATGGAGGAAGAAGACAACTTGCTATGAGACTTAGTACAGTGGAAATAAGACACAAAATTTTATGGATCTTCATAAATATCTGTGAGCCTTCCTACTTTACAGTTGAAGGTTCCTGTTTCGACTTACGTTAATTTATACTTATACAATTTTTTTTAATTTATGACAAATTAGTATTTTAGAACTGAGTGTTCAAGGTATATATTTAGTTTATTTCCGCTTAACAGTCGTTGCAGTTATAACAGTGATGAGGATTTAAATTTAACTAACATGACAACAATTTTAAAAGAACCTTTACTTTATATCTTAACTATTACATTAATTACAACCTCTTCACTACACCAACTATACTACCATTACTACTCATTATCCTCAACACTGTTGTAACTGACACAACTGTTGCAAATACAAATAGGTATTTTATTGATAACCCATTTTACAAGTCAATAAACGGAATGTTAAGTGAAAATAAACTAAATATATACTTTGAACACTCAAAATGAACTTCCGCAAAGTAACGCGTGAATCAATCAATTACTTTAGAACTATATATTACACGAGCATTCAAATATATTGGCTTAATGATGGACAAAATTTTAGTCATTGTAAATGGTGGGCGTTTGAGATTGTGTGATTTGAAAACAATAATCTTGCATAGATACCTTAGTGGTACTACAAATTTGAACTAATATGACGCTATATGACGAAATGAGACGCTCTCCTAAGAGGTAACGGTTACCCATCGTACCCAGGCTACTAGCAGTTGCAGCGGTACCCTGAACTTTGATAAATTTATTTTTACTAACTTCCATAGTTCATAATAATGATAAGTTTATAGTCCCAAGGACAGTTTAGTTAAGCGATGAATGAGTATTTATTGAACAAACGAAATGTTTGGAAGGCTAAGTGTTTGACCACAACTCACCTGATGTTAAGTGCCGGTGTGGTCGAAGATGGTGTACTCACCTAGCCTGGAATGGAATGTATGCGTATTTGTTCTCCGAGACATTTTTTTTTATGTTATGTATTATTTTGAATTGTGCTTCTGTCATAAGTTAAAATTTTATGTGAAAATAAACAGACTACATAATTTACAAAAACGAATTAAAAGGCATTCATATAACAAGTTATCTTAGATTTAATACTACCTATACAATTTACAAATTTATAAAAACAGTCTAATCCAGTCCATCGGGGTAGGAAAATGTGACCATTTCATTACCACGCTGAATGACGATGCTAAACTTTTGGCCAAAGTAGATGACAAATTTATGTTCACCTGACGCCTACTCTTAACGTTTGGCCAGGTCCTTATATAGTTCATGAGCAACCAGCCCCCATGGATTATTATTATATATATTTTTCTGAATTAAGATTCTTAGCAATGCCATGACACAATATCAAATGCTACCCCAGCCGGAATGGAGATAAAGTAGTGGCTATTAGAATCAGAATATTAAACTGTGTACAATAAAATTGATTTTAAATATGTAGTCTAATGTCAGTACTTAATATAAAATAGTCATTATAATTATATAAAATAAAAGCTTGTCTACTAAAAACGAAACGAATTAACTATCGAGCACCAATCTAGAAAAACTACTTAATACCCAAATATTATTTTAGGGAGTAGAATGTTTTTTTATGCAACCAAGATCACAACTTATTTTTAAATTTAGCTAAAGGTGATGATTTAATTATGTCAGATAATTTATTATATAATATAATAAACGTTGTCATACAACAATGTTCACGTATCGTTCGTTAATCACGGAAAGTATATCTAAATATTTTTAGTGCTGCTGGGATCATGTCCTAGCTCGTCAATAAACTTTTGTTCCGTATATTTTGTATGAGACAATATTCCCATTTTGTCCAGTCAATCATATTCTGTATATGTATACCTAAAACTTGTAGAAGTACTTGTCACCCCACCATGTACGTTGTAGTTGATATCAAGAAATTAAAATAATAATTTTCTTAAAAGCATTTTTATATTAATGTGATGAAAATTGAATTGGAAATATGTACGTATTTATTAGATTGAAAGTATCTTCCAAACAATACCTGCTGGCAGGTATGAAAGTGTAATATGTGTTAATCATGGACACTGACGTGGTCTTGACACATTTTCGTTTTATTACATCAACCTACGTATACACGTTATTACGTTTGCATCAACCGCTATCTTCACGTGCGAGGCGCGCGGCGGCCCGCACTGCGAAGCAAGACGGGGACACGCGCGCGTTGTCTCAGCTTTGTCCCCATGATGAAGGCCACCGGATGTGGCCGAAACTATAGTCGGAGTTTCCGATAAAATTAAACGTGAGTAATCCCGCATAAATAAAACGAAAATGTGTTAATCGTAGATATAATTTATAAAATGTAGTTATGTATTCTAAATGTAATTATGTAAACTAAAGTGTACTAAAATAAAATATATTTTAGTTTCAAATTAAAGTAATATCAACTTAGTTTCTGTTGTGTATTCTCAAAACTAAATGTAGTAAGACTAAAAATGCTGTCTCAAATGTTGAAATGAAATAAGATGTAGTTTATTATAGGGCTCTGGTTTAATAAGTATTCACTGATGCAACAAAATCGAAATGTTAATTATGAAACAGACAAAACGATGTCGCTTCTGTTTTATCATTTTTACTGAATTATTACGATATTTTTCTAAAAATAGTCGCAATCTTTTCCTTGTCTATAAAAATGAAGTGAAGATAATTATAATACAAATTTAGTTTTGAGAATAACATCGGAAACCATTACTCGACAAAATGTTTAATATGATATTTTCATTAAGGCTATTGCACACGATACATTAGAGCTAAGTCATCGCAGACAGAAGGCGGTCTTACATTCAAGCGTTTCTCGTTTTATGCATTTTTTGTATTCTATCGCAGCTCAGATAAACATGCACACACATTACATTACATCCGTTGACTGTGTGTGTGCATCTGTCCCAGCGGTGGGATATTACAGGCTGATGCAGTTATACAGACCGCGTTCATAAAATACTTGAACGCGGAGTTGTCTGCGTGAGAAAACTCCTAAGTCAGGCGTTAATATATTTATACCTCTGTATTTAAATAAAAGATAAGGCCTTTTTTTATGTCCAGGGATATCCTTAATGGATAGCACCGGCCCTGGGGCGGGCAGGATGGTTATATACTTCGTCCTAGTGACGACGTACCCATTAAAAACCCTGAATTGTCCATTCAGGAAACTTCGTATCGAGGCTGCGGGCACGCTTTCGCACTCTTCCGTGGCTTCGATGGCGGTTGTCTTCCCAGGCACCTCGCAGCCTAAAATCCCTTGCCACAAAGACGGTGTGTCGGAACTGGACACATCGGAAACTAAATCAACAAAAAGGGCCCCAGATGACCCAACATCCCGACGTCCAACTCAGGAAGTTTTGAGCATCCCATATCAGCCTAGATCATTGACCTTAGCCTTGGGTTGCTGCCATAATTATTCAATTCCTATTTCGCCAGATGTTGTGGTATTGCAAGCTTAATCTGAAGTATCCTTTATGAGTACCTTACTTGTATGATTGGTGAGACCTCCACGGTCTCGTTTTCCACTAGGCAGTCTCGGCACAAAGGACTCTGACCTATCCGTAGCTCGGGTTTCATGCAAGTGATACCAGACTTTAAATACGTATATTTCTCACGCGTACATTTCAAGCGTAATATATGTATACCTACTTGTATAACACTCGCAAGCTACTTCGGAACGTGTGCAATTGGTACCAATTGTTAACAATTAGTATTAGTTATTCGCTTTTTTAAACACCAAAGATAAAAAATATCACAATGAATGATTTAATGCTATGACGCAATGTTCTGCGTTGTTTTACTCCGAAATATTTATATTTCCACTTAAACCATTCTGTGATAATAATTACGCCTATTTGTAGAGCTATGTATTTTATAGACATTGTAAATATGTAAATTAGTATAGTTAATGCATCTTAATAAAAAATGACTACTTTCACAAGTGTTGTGATGCCAAAAAAGTAAAAAAAAAAGTTTCTAAGAAACAACTACCTTACATACAGATGCTGCCGGATAATAAAGTCTCGCCACAATGGTTTCTTTTACCATTTTTGGTATACTACCACAACATACAGAAAGAAAATACTATACCATTGTTTTTTTGTGCAGTTTGATGTATGTGTACTATTGTGTACCTGCAGTACATATAATTTAATCATTAAGTATAGTAACATCAGCTAAAGATTTGCGTACTTAATTAAATTATTATTATAATAATTGTAACGAGATTTCAACCTGTCCGATAAGAGAGCAGTTTCGCAAATAAAGGCCGCGATACACGTGCCTGTTAAATCGATCGGTACCTTGTTTTCTAGTTAATGACATTTGCATAAACGGTACACCCTTGATACATTTGACGATAAACTTGCATGCAATTAGTTTTCTAGCGTGCCAATGACTTGCATAAGGTATAGTAGTAATTACATTCTCTTTGCCAATAATAATGCTACTGACATATGCTATCTACGATGGAACACGCTCGCCTAAAAGAAACCGATTCAGCCATTCTGGAATGCAAAAGGTACCCGAGTGTGTATCGTGGCCTTAAATGCAAAACTTACAATTAGACTAGTGGAAAGTATGAATGTATTGCATATAATCTGTAGCACAAAATTGTATTGTTTCTTGTTTAGTTTTGCTTGTAAGTTCTGGGGTAATTTATAAAAATGTACCTGTGTGACTTGTGAATTATATTGTTCCGTAAGCAATGAAACTTTCTTATATTTTATCTCCCAATCGCATAATAGATATAAGTAAGTACCTGGATGACCGAGCTTTGCTCGGTTTTTCATTGCCTGAAAACAGGGATAAAACGACGTTTTCTAAAAATGAAACTTAGCTAGATCGATTTATCGCTCCCGAAACCCCCTGTATATTAAATTTCATGAAAATCGTTGAAGCCGTTTCCGAGATTCAGAAAATATATATATATACACAAGAATTGCTCGTTTAAAGGTATTAGATAAGAAACTTGTAAGCTGATCTGTATGACCAGTGTCGACAACCCATAATTTGAAAAAAAAAAACTGGTTTAACTCTGAAACTTAGTATTTTGCTGACATGAAATTTTTGATTTAACAAAATACGGCAAAATAAAATAGACTAAGGTAAACACTATACTGAAAAATATCTAAACACTCCAGTTTTATTTATATAATGACGAAATACACTAGTAGATATTTGTCTTCCAGGTTCAGTATTGTCATTGTTTGTTTATTGTGGCCATGTTACCAGTACAAGCTGAACTATTCCGCTATAAATAAATAAATGAAACTATTTTGCAGTGGTTTTCTTGCTCTTTTAGGTTTTAACTAATACGCCTACGCTTTCGAGACTAATCATCGAATGTTTCGTCACTCAAAGTACAGCTGTAATGTCATGGTCAGACGTTACCACTTAGCAACGAGACAGCATTTCGTTCATCTCATTACTTTGACATAAAAAACTTGACGTTATCTATAGTTTAAAATATTAATTTACTTATTAGAGAAAAATGCTTATTATTCTTATCTAGTGTACTTTCAAATTGCAAAAATACGAGCGAGACAAACAATAGTGGGGAGGTGGAAGATTTATTCATTGAGTAGTTTTGTGAATGATGGTAATATACAAACAAGTGATTCTATTACGTGTCGCAGTTGGCTTAGCGGGTGATATCAATGTTTTCATAACTATCTCCTTATCTATTCCCGTTACTTAACTTTTGGTTTGTGTGTGTGTATTTTCCATTTGTTGTAAAATGTTGTAAATGTAATTTGTTTTGATACCTATACCTATTAAGTATTGCTCTAGATATTTTTTAATGCTTATAGTTTTCTACATAAGTAGGTAATTGTATAAGTAATTATTTTTTTGACACGTTACACACAGCCCCATCTGACCCCAAACTAAGCAGAGCTTGTGTGATGGAAGTCAGATAACTGATAGAATACATAAATACTTTTTTTTTTTGTAAATACATACTTATAATACATATAGAACACCCAGACACAGAACAAACATTTGTTTATAACATAAAATGTTTGTCCTTGGTGGGAATCGAACCCACGCCCTACAGCTCAGGCAGACACTACCAATAAGCCAACAGGGCTGTCAATTGTACAGTTTATATATATTTGGTATTATTTATGCTAACGTCTGTAGTATGAAGTATAAAATACTTGCTAAAAAGGTCTCGGCGGAATGAAAAACAAACACAAACTCAATTTCGATTAATTTATTATAATGTGCGATGTTAAAAATATGTTTATTACAATAAAGCATTTCAACTAGACAACTAGAGCCGACCGCTCACCGCACTCTACTCACTTGTCCATTTTACGCGTCTTCACAAACCAATTCATTTCAGGGCAAAAATAAACCTTACAATTTCGATAATACATTACAAACACAAACATATAATAATAAAGAGAGATTTCCATCAGTACAATCGAACATCGGCGCAAGCAGTCACTCTGATACAGAGTACCGATCGAGTTTCATATTTTTAATATTTTTTTATTAATTAATAAGCGCTATCTATAAACTCCTTCGTAAGCTACAGTATACATAGTATGCCTCTAGTATGAGTCTCACGCCCGATCATAAAAGTTAAGAAAGACCTCCGACGGCAAACATGCATTTTCTCTAGTGATATTTCTCACTGGAGCGAAATAATTAAAATAATGTCTATCAGAAGCTTCTAGCTTTTATGGATACGGGTGCAAATAAGTCGTGGAAACGTCGGCGATGGCAACACTGATAAAATTCAAGGAGCCGCCATTCCATACCTTCTGCCAAATAAAACCATACCTTTGGTGTCATGTATATAAAGTATAATTTTAATCGAACTAGACTTTTACAAGAGAATCTAGGCCAAGCACCAAAGAACACTCAAAGAATAACAAGCGATATTGGATTCTGTATAAATTAGCAAAATAATTTGAACAAAATTTTGTTGATATATGAAATTTCCATGTTTCGTTCCAAACAATATTGTCGACTTGTTTAGCAACACAGACATTGGTTAAAAAAAACTGTTACGTACAAACATTGGAACAAAACATGGAATAGAATTAAATCAAGTTCGAGCCATCGCGCAAATCGCCAGCTCTCAATCACAAAATCAAATATCAATCAGAACATAATAAATAAGTAGCGTTACAAAAACTGAAGAAAAATAAAACACATAAACAAATATTAAATGACTTGAAAAACTTACACAGTTACATAGTCTTTTAAGTAGTTTTACTATTTTTATTAACAATTAAACAATAAACACGTTTTACGATATTTATGGGGATGACGTTAGATAATGATTTAATATCGATAAGAGATGCATTAAAATCTGCGTATAGAAATTTATCATCACCGGTTCATGCGTATGCGCAGTAAAGTGGGGGTCGCCAGGGCAAGGACGCGGCGGAGCCAGGCTCTTCCACGCGGGTTCGTCTGGTCTAAACTGTTTAGCCATTATATGGCTCAGTTTTTATCACCTATCTGATTCTGAATTCCACTGATTGTAATTTAGTCATAAAATAGTCAAGAAAACCGATTTAAGCTATGTATCATTGTATATACATTACGGTTCTATGGTTCGTGTCTCTGTCTGTCAATCTATTGATAGAAAGAGACAGCACAATGATTTAAAAACACAGATAGAAGCACTTATCGCCAATGTTTAAGCTATAAACAATACGGCTGAAATGCTGAAGCAAAATATTCGCAATCCACCAGAGACCACCGTAATTTCAAGTATAATACAAATACAAATTTCCAATCGCTTTTCGTTCATTATTAAATAAATACGTAAATATACACTGAAGGGCATTGAAATGCACGGTATCTTTAAGCGTTAATCGATAATATTTATGAAATCTTGTCATCATTCTAGTAGGAACTTATGTAGTATTCATTCGTGAATAATAAATCATTAATGAAAACGATTACATTTGCGATTCAATTTTACATTAACTGTACACTAACACTGACGTTTAAATATGAATAGGCCCTCTACAAACAGCGAAACACGGCTAAAAAAAAGCCATCGAATTCCGAACCGACAGACAACGCGCGATCAGTCGTCACTGTCTCATGATTGTTTACTGTAGGTCGCATGATATAAGGCTCCGTATTCAATACACTGCTTTTTTACAAATCTCACTGTGCGTGGAAAGTTTCGGACCACCAAAATTGCAATAACAAGCTACATATAATCATACTATTTAATAGCAAACGATATGTTAATCACAACGAATCTCTTTTACTTTAGGCATAGAAAAATCTCAATATTTTTATAGTAGGTAATTTTTTTTCTATCGCTAGTTCTAGACAAAAATCGAACACTGTATCTTCAAGCATGTAGAGAAAAGCCATAGTATCACAGGCCACATGGACAATCCGTAATATTAACTCGAATGGATTCACATGCCTATAGAGTTAAAAATCTACGCGAAATTTCTTAAAGACGCGGACGGTGACTTAAACTTTTTGATCCATACAAAAAGTCGTATCTATATTTCAAAATTCTAGCAAAAATGCAAACTAATAGATTAAAAACTTCTGCTAAGTAAACACTTGTTCAAGTTATAAAAATGGCAAGGATTGACAACAAAGTTTTTGCAGTAAGCTTATGCTATCTTACAAGATAATTTATTTTGAAGTTGTGTTACTGTTTATATTGTACATAATATTCAGATGTGCATAGGTTAGGTTTATGGGTTGTTATACTCCTGTAGCCTAAAAAGGTTTGATAAGATTTCTTTATGCGGGATGTTGAAATAGTTTTTATCTCCAGAAATTCAGTGTTTTGTTGCAAGCCTTTTTTTTATAATAACGACATACTTATTATCACAGACTAAAAATACAGTAAAATAAGAAACAAGTCCTCACTATTTTTCTACGCAACATTATTTCTGTATTTTTTCTGATCTGTGTTTGTTACATTGAACATTCAATCTCATGAAAATATAAATATATAAGGGATTATTAAAAGCTGGCAACATCAGAGCTTGTACGATATCTAACAATATGCAAAGGCCTGTAGCGTCTTCGTGCAAATTCGTTGTCTCTGGCACGCACATGCGTGAAGAATGAGAGACAAAGATGAATATTATACATATTTGTGTTTTTATAAAAAAGATCTGTACTGGGACGTTTTATAAATTGACATTTTAGGACAATTTAATTATTTAGCGATATCTATTCCGTATTAATCGTATAAACCAGTCAAAATTTTTAGTCAGTGCGAGTGGTGAAATTGTATGTCAACAGTTCCTTAATGTAAAATAGCATTTCTACAACACAACTTCTGTTAGCATGACTTCTGTTTTAAAAGGTTTTATTTTCTATAGTGACTTGAAATTTTAAGGCAGCTGAGAATGGGGCACAAATATTATTCTTAAACAGTTTCGATAGATAACTATTTAACTAAATACACAGGTATCAAGACAGAACGACCGCTGTTTCCGCCCACTTTGTACTCCTAAATCTCCCATTTCGATTCTAAATATTTACAATTTTAAACGTTATTGGCAATTAGTAAAGTTAAATGCATTCGAAAGTCACTTAAAATTTTAATGAGAAATGAGCTTTATTTATAAAAAAAAATGAATTACATGTATGCACCTAATGTCGATCTACAATTTATAATATAATCCGACGAATGTTAAATTCACCAAATTCGTGTCACAGACTGAATTAACGAACCCTGGTTTCTGTAAAAAAAAAAAAAGTTCTACATTGAACCTTATTTCAATGTATCAGTAACCAGATTACTCCAGCCTTGGTCAATATTCAAATATACATTTTGCCATCATTGGAAAGCTGTACAAATTCGAACGTCAGAAGTATATTGCCAAAATTAGTCCTCTTATTACGAGCCGTAGTCAACACTGGCGTTTAACTTAACTGACAAAAATTAATCGTTGTACAGAAAATATAAATGAAATTTGTAAACATGTTTAATTTTTATTCCAAGCAAATTTTACTAAATTAACCCACACTTTCTTGCGTTTTAAAGTATATATCAGTTGATTAAGACTATAACAGCCCGATTCTAAAAGCTGTCAAAGTTTAATCGCAATGGATTGGTTAAGAACACCCCTATTAAAATATAGCCCGAGCTTGTAGCTAAAGAGCCTTTCTAAAGCGTCAACTTGTATGAAAATTCTGTTGTTTGTAAAATGTGACATTTATTCGTAACCCATCCAATGTTAAAGAGATTAGAAAAATTCCTAATCGGGCAGCTAAACATTTCTAGACCACGTTTTGCAATAAAAACGACTGGGGAGTTACCTCTTTGTGCAACGCATCCTACATTAAACAGTCTGTATCCCTTCGCACATCCGCGGCTCCTAACAAAGCGAGCGCGACCTCGCTCCGAGAGGCAACGAAACGCAAGCGGTACTCGGTAGGCCAGCTACGCATCCATTCACAACAGATAAGCCCGAATACTGATCGTTCCTCGGCTCGAGCCGAACTCTCCCGAACCTCTCAGCGCGACACTTCACTAAATTACAACTAGCCAAACATAATTTAGAAAACTTTTAAATAATAAATGCAATTATTTACAATCGATCCATCATTCGATTAACGATCCGATTTCGAAGTCGAGACGAATGTATCGAGCACCGATCCGCCGTGATACAACGACGAACATTACATATACGAGATTATAAATACAAATATTAGCAAGTCACTCGATATTTGGCGCGAAAGGAAAAAAAACTTCCGTACTTTTCCGTAATCTTGTACCTATTAAACGCATAGTAAAATCTCGAAAAGAATCTCTACACAAACTACATAAGGTACGATTTACAACGTTCATTGGAACCGCGCGGCACTAACACATCGTCATACAAAACTGAAAATAGATAAGTTGCGATAGTTTCACCCTTATCCTGAAACATCCAATAGGCGTAATAGCAAATATATAACTGTCTCGTTCTCTCTTGTGACACTTCTCGTCGAAACGAAGTTGACGGAGCACTTAGTAGCATATTTACTGTTTCTGCGTAATAGATTTGGAGGGCACGTCAAGAACCTGCAAGATTAGACCTAACAACACAAGCTATACAGACTTATTTGCTATTTAGTGTCTAGTGTCGTTTTACAAAGCGACCGAGCGGGCTCTAGCCGCGCGGTTGCACCAGGAAAATAATCTTTAAGTAAAAGTAATCAAGTTACATTTTAGTCGTTTCGTGTGGCGCTGAGAGGACAGTCGGGGGGCTAGTGGTGCCGCGGCTGGATGTGTCGCGAGATGTGCTCCTCTTGCGTCATCTTGGCGCGGAACTCGGCGACTAGATCGCGAGCTTGCGCCAGAACCGCCAGTTGCTCGTTCAGGAGCTCCTCCCACTGCGTCGCGTACGCTGAAATGGAAACAACGTTCGTGTTAAACTAACGCAAAGTGGAACGAAACGAAAATCGTCAAGGCCTTTTGAATTTAGTATCATAGCTTCATTGGCTGATTTCAATGTATAGAATGAATTATTTAGCTGAGGTTTTTTTATGTAAATTAGACAAAAAAAAGATAACTCATGTCCATAACCATTGCAACGATACATAGAACTTTAAATAACAAAAAGTCCAGGGCATCGGTGCTTTAGCGCTCATTACTTTACATTAGATGGTTAGTATCAATAGCAATATAATTGCGCTGGCTGTAGTACCTTTGAAACCATAACACAGTAATGTTTACACACTACTGCTAGGCGGCAGAACATACGGTACTACCTACCTAGACGATCTCCTGCTAAAGAGATCTACCACCAAGTAAAAGAATGAACAAAAACGAGACAAGGTGGAGATTTACTAAATTTTAGAGTTGGAAATCAGTCAATGAAATAGTAGCCGTCAGTAGCCGCACCCGGCCCCAAATAAGGTTGGTAAATAAATTATTTTAAAAGCATCTTTAGTTCAAGCTGCCTGCCCGCGGAAGTAGAGACACCAATATAATCATACTATTGACTACATTACTTATATAATTTTACTAGCGGCCCGCTCCGGCTTCGCACGGGTATAAACCTCAAAAATAACAGTATTTCTCCACTATTTAATGGATGTTATTATACATATAAACCTCCCTCTTCAATCACTTTATCTATTTAAAAAACCGCATCAAAATCCGTTGCGTAGTTTTAAAGATTTAAGCATACATAGGGATATAGGGACAGAGAAAGCGACTTTGTTTTATACTATGTAGTGAAGTAGGATATCAATAGTAATAAGTTTTAAGATTTGGCGGGAATGTGGTAGTCGTCCCATAGATTTTTTTTCAAAACTTGTTTTTCTTCTAATATTTATGTATATAAATAGTGATGTTAGTGCCAAATTACAAGTGCGATTGAAGGAAATAGATATAATCAGGTGGAACATTATATTTCGTATTGCTTCTAAAATTCCATCGAAACTTGTAGTAAAGTCGCCACTAGATTACTAAGCTATGACTGGGCTCGCCCGTGAATTACTTTGTACGAGTTTTACTATGACTGAGACTTAATAAAAAAAAAAAAACATGACATACATTAAAATTCGAAATACTTGACACTGGCAAATGCACAATCTACGACGCCAAAAACGAAGAAGAATCTAAATTAAACGCATGAGATCTGTTCCCTCAATTACAACACGTTTGGCGCCAAAATTAGTCTTCATACCTTTTACCTTTTTATCTCTCAGTGAAAGCTGATTATTATCAAAAGATTAAGTAGCCTCGAAAATATACTTTACGTAAATAACATTAAAGCTGAAAATTAACATGATTGATGAGCATTAATAGAGTATATAGTCCCAAATCATCCCGTGAGCGACAGCATTGGCATTATGTTTTCAAAGCGATGATCCGCGAATGGAATAGAGTTACTTTTGCTTCGGTAAGGTTGCACTGCGCTGCAACGCGAAGACGACCTTGGTACCTTGTCGCAATATGATTTTAATACAAATTATATTCAAGAAAAATAATTAAATTCAACTGTGAAACTCTTTACTGATTTATGGACAATTATCAAACATGTAAAGAAACATCAAGACCTTCATGTCATTTTTGTTGAGATCTGAAAAAAGTTTAGATTTCAGCAGTAGTTCAGAATTAAAAACAGATGTTTTCTAAGTTACCCTTTACGTCTAAATGTGTCATTTCATAGTAACACTTATTTTACAAGTTTTTGAATTAAATTAATTAAAAATAATTATTCAAGTAAAGAGTCACAAAGTCATTTATTATATGCAATATAACAACAAATTTTATCTATTACAAGTTGGAATTTATTCATAGTTTTCCTAAATATATCATAGGTACAGTATTTCGTAGTTACGTACAATAAAATATTTATTTTCAAACAGCTGTTCTTCGGTGTTGTTTTCAAAATATGTGTTATTTTTTTAATTTCTTCAGATTTTTTTTATAGGCCGGGTCGCTCTTTGATTTGAAAGTCGAAATCACGACTTTTAGAACGTGCAAACCACTTTCGACACGTTTGCTCCGCTAGAGCATGTTCACCACAAACTTCTACTAAAATACTGTGAATTTTTCCAACACTTATTAATATTAAAACAATTAAATAAAATTCCCCGAAAAATATTCAGCACAAATATTGACATGTTCAATCACACTAATATTATAAAGGAGAAAGTTTGTGAGTGTCTTGTTACTCCTTCACGCTCAAACGGATAGACCAATTTTGATGAAATTTGGTATGGAGGTAGCTGACACCCTGGACTAACACATTTTAACCCGAAAAAATGTAGCGGGTAACACTGCGGGGCGCAGCTAGTAAATTATAAAGTATTATTATTTACACTTTAAAACTGAAGTATATATTGAACCTAAGTTGTTTCAACAAGTTTGAAACAGTTGTTTCAAAATAAATATTTTGTTGTAGGTATTACAATACTGTCCAACTCTTGTATCAACGCTTCTTTTTCCATTATTTATTAACTTATATCTCTCAGTCTTTCCGGCCTTTTCCCTTCTGTGTTTATTCTGGCCTTTCGTTGACATCGAAGACTCCCGCGTCGTTCACTCCAACCCGCGAGCGCCCCCCGTCTTCCCTCTCTGGTAGTAACCCACAGACAACGTCAACTATTCCATTTGCCCGCGAAATCAAAATGAAAGCTAACATAGGTAACAACGGAATACTGCACTACGTATGACATCTTTAGAAAAACGCCTAATTTCAACTTTCCCTAAATATAGACAATATATTTTGTTACGTCCAGTATTGCGTCAAGGAATGTCCGGGCCGCGTGGGAGGTACCTATCATCCGACGCGATCGTTGGTTGCCAACGCGGTTGCTCGGGAGGAATCGGACCCGCTTCACGTGCCACCGCCACTCTGCAACATGCCGCGCGGCTTTTTCTACTAATGCAACTTCCTATTATATTAGAGATTTCACTCGACTGATATACTCACCGTTGTACGTTATGAATAAGTAACGAAAGTTCTAGATTAGTGCTGCATGTAGATTGGACCGCGCCTTACGCGGTGTTCTATTTGGGTGCTAAATTCATGCTGGATACATGCGAAAATAGTATAGCGCCTCACACGATGAGCTATGTGGGTGCTAAATTCATGCTGCATGTATTCGAAGAAGGCACCGCGCTTTAGGCGGTGTTCTATTTGGGTGCTAAATGCATGCTGGATAAATATTCGTAGATGGTACCGCGGCTCAGGAGATGTGTTATGTGGGTGCTAAATTCATGCTGCATGTATTCGAAGAAGGCACCGCGCTTTAGGCGGTGTTCTATTTGGGTGCTAAATGCATGCTGGATAAATATTCGTAGATGGCACCGCGGCTCAGGAGATGTGTTATGTGGGTGCTAAATTCATGCTGCATGTATTCGAAGATGGCACCGCGCCTTAGGCGGTGTTCTATTTGGGTGCTAAATGCATGCTGGATAAATATTCGTACATGGCACCGCAGCTCTGGTAGTGTGCTATGTGGGTGCTAAATTCATGCTGCATGTATTCGAAGAAGGCACCGCGCTTTAGGCGGTGTTCTATTTGGGTGCTAAATGCATGCTGGATAAATATTCGTAGATGGTACCGCGGCTCAGGAGATGTGTTATGTGGGTGCTAAATTCATGCTGCATGTATTCGAAGATGGCACCGCGCCTTAGGCGGTGTTCTATTTGGGTGCTAAATGCATGCTGGATAAATATTCGTACATGGCACCGCAGCTCTGGTAGTGTGCTATGTGGGTGCTAAATTCATGCTGCATGTATTCGAAGAAGGCACCGCGCTTTAGGCGGTGTTCTATTTGGGTGCTAAATGCATGCTGGATAAATATTCGTACATGGCACCGCAGCTCTGGTAGTGTGCTATGTGAGTGCTAAATTCATGCTGCATGTATTCGAAGATGACACCGCGCTACAGGCATTGTGCCATACTAGTATACGAATCATGATTGTTTATCTGTCTTACCGTCCTGGTCGTAGTCGACGTCCCTGGTGAGCGCGAGCAGTTCGCCGGTGCGTTGTTGCGCGTGCTGCATATAGTCGGAGATGGCTTTATGGTTGTCGAGCACCTCCTCTTCGGCGCGCTGCAGCTCGTCGATCGCCTCGTGGAAATTGTACATCTCCGCGGACATGTCGCCCTCCTGCACACACACACACATTAGTCTCACACATTACAACACACACCTAAATCAGAGTATGATCTGAATAAACACATAAATGACCGGTGCGTGTATCAGCAGTTCAGCATCAATCTTAACTGATGATCAACTGCGATAACAGACGTATTTGATACTTTGGAAAACCTGACCCTAAGTGAATGGCCATTAAATAAAGTTGAAATCAATGTTATTACTTCGACAGTCACATCGTTACTGACGGTCTAACACGACAATTTGCTAAAAAACTTCCGTCAAGTTTTTGATACCATTATACATATAAGGAAAATATAATGCTCTTGGGTGTAACACATCACATCATCAGCCATAGGACGTCCACTGCTGGACATAGGCCTCCTCCTGGGTGGGTTTTGCCAATACTCGCCACGCTTGGCAGGCGGGTTGGCGAGCGCAGGTGTGATTGTTCAAGGAAGACGCTGCTGCCCATCTTCCGGATTACATTCCTTAGCCGACCCCTATGGCAACCACTGGTAGAGATGGTGGGGTACAATTCTTACGCCGGCACCACCACGGCAAAAACTAAACTGGGTGTAAACGATAATTGAAACTGACGTAAAGTCACTTTTCTTACATTTAGTATTGAAAAGTAATTGACTGAAGTTTTTTTACAAGTTATTATTGGGCCCTAGTTTTCTTAGCACAGGAGCCGTAATAAAGTCCAGCCACGGAAACGAGACGGACCTATATGTAACAACTAATGTGAATGTCATATATGCAAGTAATATATATTTTTCATGATTGACAGGCTAGGTGATTGACCACAGCTCTACTGACGTTAACTGAATCTCCTAACACAGGCATTTAATGCTTAAACGGAGATTCCTAACACTTGCATTGTAACTATAAACCTTTTTTTTTAAAGAAATTATATATTTCTTAATTTTTTGTACTTTTGTAAGTGACGGTGTGATCATAGATGGAGATCATGACTAGTCCTGAATGAGACCTGGCTCTCAAGTGAGACTGCCGGAACACCGTTAGGTACTTAACGAAAACTTCATCTTGAGTATGGTAGAACGAATAGGTACTATAAAGTACCATATCACCACCAAAAAAAATCAATCTAGATCTTTTCAAGGCCAGAATGAATGGGTATCTTCTAAATCTGCGTACTTTATCTTCGACCACAACATCGCTTACCATCAGGCGAGTTGGTGGACAAAAGCGGAAAAATCCGTACTTACAAAAAAAAAAGTTTCCGGGGGTTTTTCAATTGAACCCACGCCCTGTAGCTTGTGATCCGACCGTGTTAACCACATAGCTATGAAAAAGAAACAAAACAAAGTAACGTACATTGAGCGAGCGCAGATGAGCGAGGTCGTCCCTGGCGGCCTCCATGTCGACGTCGGCGTGCGGCGAGTCGGGCCGCGCGCGGCTCGGGTCCGACGTGCCGAGCTCCTTGACGCGGTCTGCGTACCGCAGCGTGTTCAGCGAGTGTTCGCACGACGACATCGCCGGCGAGATCATCGCGATCATGCACGTGCGCGACTTGTCGCCGATGAACGAGTCGCGGAGCACCTGCACACATAACATTAACCTCGAAACTGGCAGAATGCAAGGAGAGCGATGCCAAAAAGAAAGGAAAAAAACATTAACCTCCACACAATACTCGAACGACACATAAGTATCTGAGTATTTCACCATCTAGCCCCAAACTAGGCAAAGTAGCAAAACAAAGTCCAGGACATCGCTTTTGGCGCATCATTACTTTGAGACTCGATGGTTAGTGTCAACAGCTCTGTAATTTCGCTACCTGCACTATTCTTCAAAGCGGAACACAGTAATGTCTACTACACTACTGCTTGGCGGCAGAATATTACTGCAGTGGTTCCCTCATAGCCGATCTCTTGCCAAGGAAATCTATTAATCTACCAAGTAAATATTTACAAATTGTCCAGTGTAATTTAGTTAATATTGTGTTAGTTTATCTTAAGGAGTCTACAACCTTTCTCGGCTCGAACAAAAGCAATAATCGAAGTATTTCACTCAATGTGATTTATGAAGATGACCTGTGTAAGTTTGGAGACTCTGAACGGCAGATGGTTGTTTCCCTTCATGCCAAGCGCTCGGATGCACTCCTTCAGCGCCAGCAACGATTTGTTGATCTCTGCGCTCTCCATCCCTGGAATATACCATAGCGAAATTTTATAACAGAAAGAGCTGCACTGAAATTGACCTCTAGAATTATTTATTACTTTTAAACTATAGCGACTTGAACACATAATTGTGCTTATCACCGGGTCATAATCGCGCACAATATATAAATAGTTTTGTTTATTAACCTCGACGTTTCGGCCATGTAATAGACAAGTATAATTTTTAACAAAAAAAAACCGTCTATAAACAGGAAACTAAAAAGTAAAAGGTTCCTCTCGATTTCTCTGGGATGCCACCATCAGATTCTGGTTTCCTTATCATGGTACCACTCTTGGAATATCTCCTTACCAACAAAAAAAAAGCAAAAATCACCAAAATCGGTTCATAAACGACGAAGTTTATGAGCGTACACACATAAAAAAAATATACGGTCGAATTGAGAAACCTCCTTTTTTGAAGTCGGTTAAAAAAGGTTAGTACAGACGCAATTAAAATCAAAAAACATCACAATTTCAACTGTAAAGATGGATTTAGGTTGTAGGCGAATCCGGTCATATCTCGTATCGTGGAATAGTTTCAGAACGGATTTCCTCAACACACAGCGGCATCTGACCCTAGACTAGACAAAGCTTGAACTATGAAAGTCAGATAACTGATAAAATACTTACAATACTTTTTTGGTGTATATAATACATACAGAAATACACAGAACAAAAATTTGTTTATAACACAAAATGTTTGGCCAGGGTGGGAATCGAAACCACACCAACAGGGCTGTCAATTACACTACAATTGCAATTGCAGGGAGTATATAATTATGCTCACGTGTCTGCCGGTTGGCGGAGGAGGTGTCCGCGCCGCGCTCGTTGCCCGCGAGGTCGATCAGCGAGAACTTGCCGTGCACGCGGTGCATGCCGGGCGACCGCACTATTATTTGAAAAACGGCGTGCGATCGCGACGAATTTGAATTCGCGCTCGTCTGTAATCAAGAAACACTCTGTAACTTCAATCACAGTCAAGAAAAGAATTTAACGTGTCATTCGATCCACGGTAGCGCTCAGAAATAAATGACACTCACGGTCACCCATCCGAAGAAAGACCAGATTGTATGTTGCTTAACATTGGTGATTTGAGAACGTATAGTCCAATTACACCACGAGCGTTAAATTGCAGCTATGACCTTACGACCTTAATTCCTTAGAATTGCGGTTAGTTCCAGTTCCATTCCAGACTAGGTGTGCTATACCATCTTCAACCACACTGTCACTTGACATCAGGTGAGTTGTGGTCAAACACCAAGCCTGTCAGCCATTAAAAAAATCGTCTATTTTTAATTTTACCCAATAAATATTTGAATTGACCACCAGAGTTACAGACGACTTAACAGACTTTAGTTTTGACTTGCAACAGAATCTAAAAGATAAAGAATAGACTCCTAATTATAAAAAAATGTTCGCTTTTATGATATACAGAAGCTCATCAAAGCAGTTAGCCAATAACGTTATAGAACCGACCTGTCCCGAGGTCCTGGCGGCGTTCCCGTGCTGTATGAGCTTGAGCACCTCGTCGACGTTGTCGACCACCTTCTCGGTGAGCCCCACGATCTGCACCTGCTGCTTGCCGTCCTCCAGCACGCGCAGCTTCGCCTTCTCCGCTAGCAGGTCGAACACCTGCACACAACAAGTGTATACAACTAGGACATCCCACCACGACCTCCCCTTTCAACTGAGAGCTTTTTTTTTTTTGAAACTGACTCGATACTTTATAATGTTGTTTTCTCATAAAATACTTGAAAATATCGAAACATTTAACAATAACGTTAACGTTAAAGAAGAAAGCTTCCTTTATTTGTTGCATCATTGTCCTGTCCCACATTAGTATTACTTACAATGGATAATAAATAATTAGTGTCTGACTGACCTTCCCTGAATAGATCTCGAAGAAAGAAGCGGAGACGATGAGGTTGAGCGGCTTGTACTTGGGCGAGCGCAGGTACGTGAACACGTCGCGAGCCGCCATCGCGTAAATGCCCTTCTTGCAATCTTGCGTCTTACCCTGAAACGAATAAGATACAATTTTCGTTTAGTTCAAGGATAAGAACGATATTTTAGGTAATTTTAATCAGTGCTAGATTTTTATACGCAATAAATGTTTTCCTGTGTAATGGATAAGTCTTCAAATCTAAAGTAACCTTGTTGAATCTAGATAAGCATGTTCCAAAAAAAAAACAAAAAAAAAACTATTTTTTTTAATTTTCATGGTTATTTCGACTACTTACTTTATGTACCTACTTCGTCAATTACCAATGAGTTGGTGGTGAAATCAGACTGTTTTAATGCAAAAGTAATGAGATGAATAAGACGCTCTCCTGATGGTAAGAGATAACGTCTGTCCATGACGATTGCATCATAATTTTTAGAAGAAAAAAAGACTATTTTTTACTAAACCTAAACTAGACTAAGCACGGCTAGGTTACATTGTTTAATTACGGAGTTCCGTTGCCTACCGTTGCAGTTCATTAAGACTGTACCCGTAAACACCACTGAAAAGCCATAGGAATGGATTTAATGACACATTTTTCCAGTCTTTTTATTTAAAAATCAAAGTACTGTACTCATTCTGATGCAATTTCTATGGGACAAATCTGAAGTTTATCCTTTTAAATAAAGGAAGTATATTCCATATCAGTTTATAAATGACGGAGCTCTGAGGCAATAAACATAAAAATTAATACAACCGAATTTAGAATCTCCTTTTTTGAGTTGATATAAAACAAAGTCTAGAGCATTGCTGCTTTACCGCTTATTAATTTGAGACATTTGATCGTTAGTCACAATAGCCCTGCAATTTCGCTAGACTCTCGAATCGCCTGTTATTTGTACAGTAGTGTGTGCACGCACCTGGAAGTCTCCACCCATGGTGTGCGTTTTTCCAGAGCCTGTCTGTCCGTACGCGAAGCACGTGGCCATGCCACCTTCGAATATCGTCTGCACCAGGGGCTTCGCCGTGTACCTGAAACGGATGAGCTTTCCATTAACTCTTAGAACTGCTTTACACCGCCTTTCGAATGCCCTGTTACCTCATTTAGTTATAGTAGAGATAGTAGTAGATACTGCAACTAATACAATAACATCTATCGGCGCGCTTTAAGTAAAGTAGTGTATTCATTCAGTCGGTAAAGTCGAATCATTTCTATCATCTTTCCCGCTTGCGCTGTGTTTACCGACAGACTTGTAGATATATCGCGATTCACTGGAACAATGATGCCAGCGGTCCAGGGAGCTATATATCTAGCTCCGATACTTCAAGGAGGAATAAGTGCTGGTAGGAATAAATGCACATTACACCCCAAGCGGGACGTCGCAAGACAAGGTACTGGGCTGTGATGTTTGGGAAGAACTTTAAATTTACAGGTAAACTACAGGACTTTGCAAACAATAACTACTACAACAGGGAATCCTCAAAATTTCAAATAGAATTTAGACCCTATTTCTATCACGCTGGCCTGGAGCGAATTAGCAAAATCACATATGCCGATTACTTTCTTACTCGGTAATAAAAGCTTGTGGCTTATTCAACTAGCAATAAATTAATAGTAAAAAAACTGACTTGTAAACCACTTCATTGGTGCAAGAGTCGTCAAAAGCGTAGTCGAAGCGGAACTTCTGGTTCTCGAGGTACTTGGTGAGATCAACCTTGTTCTTGGGCTCGTGGACGATCATCTGGTCCTTCGTCGGCACACTAATCACGTCCACCTGAAGATGAAAAATACTTATTACTACAAGTGCACATAGTACAAGCTATATTTTTTGAAAAAAAAAAAAAAAAGCATTTTTTAGTTGTTTTTTAAATTTACTTAATTAATCTTGTTGCATGACTTCTACTTCCTAACAAGATTTCACAAATATTGTCATCACAAGCAATTTAAGTCATATTTCTGAGTGTGAAATCATTTTTGGCTCTAATCATCCGAATCAACACTTTTTTTTTTATAAATTGGCACGAGCCTCCGTTATTGTGACATATCATGGAGAACTTTTCTTTAAAGATCTCTCGGACATATAGGTTTCCCTGCGATGTTTTCCTTTAATGACTGATCATTAAATATTTAAAAATAAATTGTTTAGCTGCATAAATGATCTTACAAGATTGATAGATAGTAACCAGTGACCTTATCTATTAGCGTGTCTTTACGTTTTGCTTATGGACAAATAATCTGACCTCTTTCTTAGCGTTCTCCTTCTTGTTGAGCGGCCTCTTTCTGACGCAGACGGTGATCTGGTGGTCCTCGACGGGCTCGTTGCCAGTGAGCGGCCGAAAGTCGATGGTAGCCTGGTAGTCGCGGATCATGGCCAGGAACTCCCAGTTAGGGTTGCCAGGGTCCATGTTCATTAGGGCTTCCTGGAAACAAAATATGTGGAAGTTTTATTGAAGTATGTTTAGTAATCGACGCTTTGTAATTATAGATGAAAGATACTTGCTACGCCATTAGTTTGTGATGAAGCATCTATGGAGGATGGTTTGCTTAGCATCTTTTATTAATTCACTTTATCCAATGAGTAATTTAGTAGTGCTCATTATGTATGTCTGGTAGAAACTAAATACTTCTTAAAATTTTGATTTCCTTATTAGCTTATTTGGAAGTATATCTGCTGCAAGAGCTGTAGGGCGTGGGTTCGATTCCCACTCAGGATAAAAAAAAATGATGATATACGTTTGTTCTGTGTCTGGGTGTTCTTCATGTATTATAAATATGTGTTTACAAAAAATAAGTATATAAGTATTCTATCAGTTATATGGTTCCCATGGTACAAGCTGTGCTTAGTTTAGATGTTTAGTTGGGCTAGATGGCGCTGTGTGTAATGTCTCAGAATATTTATTTATTCAATCGTACCTAAAAAAATAATATTATTGACATATGTATCTGCCTAGCTGTTATTACTTCTGGTTACCTTCTCCTCTTTGAGTTCAGCCTGCCGTTGGCGACGCTTTTCTCGGTTCTCCTTGAGCCGCTCCACTTCCTTGACGACATTGGAACGCCGCACCGCGCCCGACGCCACCGCGTGCGGGACCGACACGGTGGAGGAAACGCCGGCCGGCCGCGCGCTTGCAGCTCCTACACTAGCTGCCCCGAACTGCGGACCATGAAGAGATGCATATTAGTTATGGTCATATGGTTTCCTGCGACTGCAACGTAAAGCCACGTGAAAATCGCAGGAGACCACAATGTGCTGCTAATTTATGTAATAATTTAAATGTACGAAAACTGTATCCTTTGGCCATGCAACTGTTTGATGATATTAGACATATTCATACGCGCAAAGCTGATAGAAGAAGACAAAGAAGATTTTGTTTCCGAACGCGCGCTCTCGTATCATGCATCCTTAAAAGTTTTGACATTAAATATCTAAGAAATCTCTATGGACTATACTATAAACCCATAATATTTATGGTAGATGAGTATTCAGTTGGATATCTTACGTGGATAGCAGTAATCTTGGTAAAGTCAGGAAATGTTGACGATTTCTGCACATGTGTCGAGATGATGATTTCTTCCATAGTTATATGATAGCGCAAGAATTTTAACACGATTGTCTTTGATACGCGCACAAAGCACTGACTAATTCTGAATGATCTGATCATTGTCCATTATCTCTAGTTCTCTGGTTAAATAGTCATTACTTACTGCAATGTCGCTCGGGACACTAACTCCTACGCAAAATTGAGCTCGGATATTTGTCTATATTTGAGAGAATATTTCATAGTTCACTACTAGGTATTACAATATAAATGATCTTGCTTCGATCGCTATTTCGAAGACTTTACCCACATCAACTTTAACTATGGTAGTTCGAACCCTTAGCGTATCATTAAAACTGGAGTTTCAACCAAAACATCGTCAAACCCAAGCTTATCACACAAGCTTTCGAGACAAGGATTCGAGATACCTCCAAGTAAGCCGTAACTGTGACTCAATTCAATTCAATTTCAAAAGATCTTTATTTAGCATAAGTTAAATAATAAGTACAAGCACTAGTGTACATTTTTTTAATCCTAGTGGTACAGGATTTGGTTATTTAAAATGTTTTATCAAGCACTCAGGCTTATATAGAACTTGTAACAATGATCATAAAATTTATAATCGTAAAAAGATTAAGTTACAACTATGAGAAGTTTTATATATAGACTTTGAACAGTACTATATTTTATAATAAACGTAACTGTGACTATTGCAAGCCCTGTGACACTTTCTATTACGTCAAATACATCTACGAAATTTCACAAAAAAATAACAAATCACGCCCGGCTGGCAAGTCTTGTACACAATGAATTTTGGAAGCAATAATATACAATGGTATTATTTACAACTGCTATTCGCTAGCTTCATAGGATCATAGCTCAGAGTGGGATAGGAATGCATGGATAGTACAGAACCTCCTTGTGGTTCCTTCGTTGTGCATGTGAGGGGTAAGGCGGTATGCTCTGCACACAGGCCGCGCTAGGAGTGCTGCCGGCGCGGGAGCGCCCGCCCGACATCGGCGTCTGGAAAGGAACGGGGCGGGACAGGAGGGTAGAAACTACGTGCTTGCTTTGGTTAGCTGGGGATTCATGGGATTAAAAGCAGTGAATAATTGATGGCATTAGGTATAAAGCTGAAGGTATGTAACATTGTTACTTGTGGTGACTCACTAGCACCATGTACGTCTCAAGACTTTTGTCGAAACAGAAGTAATGGAGCATTGACATCTTGCTAGCAATGTCTGGTGTTGTCAAATAAATTCTTAGACAGCTTGTAAAAAAATATTTCTATAAGTCTGCTTTGGTTTTCTTTCCAGAAGCATTGATACACCATACCAGACAGAATAAGCAGAAAATGCACGGTATGTTTACAATTTGGGAGTGATCTGTGTTGTGCCTAAGCGTCACAAGAATTCCTATAAGCATACATCTCATTTAGGGTTACCATATCTCAGGATTTGTCCTGAGATTTCAGGATTTTTGGACTCTTCTCAGGATTGCAGCTGGATTTTGCAAATCTCATGAAATATCAGGATAATCTTAGTATTTTATTTATCCAAGTAGGTACTTAATTTGGGTCGGGTGCCGCTAAATTGAGAAAAAATTGTCGAACTGAAAAAATCTCAGGATTTTTCAATAGAAATCAAGCCTTTTCTCCGGACTTTTGACTTTTTTATCTGGTAACCCTAATCTCATTACGCACAAAACTTTAACCTGGCGCGAACTAGGAGAGCCTGCTATCACGTACGTTTGCCTCTCTCTATAGTGGTGTTATCGCATGATGGAGTCTGGTGCTCACCTGTTGCGTAACCCTGGAGTTGGGCTGCGGTGGCGGCTGCGGCGGCGGCACGTTCTCGGCGCCACGGCGGCCTGTGGTGTCGCCGCCGTGCCCGTTGGTGTACGCGCCCGCGCCGGCGCCCGCCGCGTTGGACAGCCGCATCTGGTTGTTGCGCGTCACGCGCGACGGCGCTGCAAGGTGCGACGCTGGATTTCAATCAGATATTAGTATTTTTAACCGACTTCAAAATAGGAGGAGGTACTTAAATCGCCTATTTATTTTTATTTTTTATATTTGTTACCTCAGAACTTTCGAACTTGGGTGAACCGATTTTGAAGAATTTTTTATCTGAAAGTTAGTTCTTCTCGTGTGGTCCTATTTCAATTAGGTCCAGTTCTGACAATGGCATCCATGAGAAAAACACATAAAATCGTTTTTTTTTTGTTTTACTTGTTAACTACTGGTCTTGTGTTGCTGGAATAATATTGTCATTGGTGATGATTCTGTGTCGATAACTTTTTTTTTGGTTGAAAGGTTAGGTTTTTGACCACAGCTCACCTGATGTTAGTGACGGTGTGGACAAGGATGATAAACACGCCTATCCTGGGATGGAACTGGCTCTCAAGTGAGACTGCCGGAACACACCGTTAGGTACTTGGCGACATATTTTTTACTTGAGGGTGGTAGCTAGCCAGTCGAATACTATAAAGTACCCACCATATCACCACGCTGTGGTTTCCTCACGATGTTTCCCTACACCGCCAGCTCAAGCTCATTATTGGGGTTTGAATCCACGCCCTTCGGCGTGTGAGCCGACCACGCTAACCGCTGAGTTATCATCGCTACAAAAACCAATCAACCTTACAATGCAAAAAATATCTAAATCTCTCTTCACTGAATCATGTGAAAAGGCAACAATTTAAGAGCAATTACACAAATAGAAAACTTTACACAGAATCAACCTCAATTACTTACAAAAAGTTTAGGTACATGTATAACATCATATTATTATAATACAAACAAAAAACATAAGCGCTTCTCAACACTGTCATAAGGATAAAAAATTTAGCTTTTTGTAAAATCGAATATTGTGATACGATATCTCAAAACAAAAGAAACCAATCCATGAATCACACCTAACTACGCAACACAAATAAACAAAACTATTCAAATGAAATCATCTGAGCGTACGGAGCTGAAGCAGTGCAAAAACTAAAGGAATCATCATCCTAGTGCATCCTCGGTAGTCAACTCTTACGTATTTTTGGTTTCTTCGGTTTGTCCTCCACCGGCACTTCGATGGGCAAGGCGGGTTTCTCGAACGCCTCCTGAGGAGCATTGTGTTCTGCCGAGTCCGCGACACGGCGTCGCAATCGCAACCACGAGCAGCACATGCTTAGATCAATCCCTCGAGTTGAACAACATTCTATGATTTATTTATCGGTGATCGCGACAAGTGTTCTACGTAGAGTGATCTCTCGGAATGGCGTAAGCGTTGACGCAAGGCGATCTGCGCTCATTCGCCGCCATATTAGGATCTCTTTCCCGTATTAAGGCAATGAACCGTGACGATTATCTCGGGCACGGCCTCAAATGCATTACAATTAGTGCATTTATTATTAAACTAAAAAAAATAAACAGTTAAAAAAAATCGTGAGCGTTCAAGTCTTTGCGAGCCGACGTCATGTGCACGACTGCCTCGACCACGGTTCAATTAAAACGGTCACTCGGACAATACACTGAAATGGTTAAATAATGGCCGTCCCTATAATGGCTTCAGGCTGCCTTTGTCCGCGCATTTACTAATGAAAAATGGATATGTGACGTCACCAGGTTTAAAACTGACCCAATCGATAAAGCATAACGTCCTAGACACGAATAATAAACTCGTAAATGATGTAGACAGATGAGACATGCAAATAAATTCGAAAATAGACTGCATCGACTTCGTTTGTCAAAACTTTTCTACCGTGACAGTTAAGCTTTATTCTTCAAAACAATTTTCCATGAACTACTAACATTCAAACGTTAAAAAATCTTCATCTAATTATAAACAGGAAACAATAAAGTTTTATTTTACTCGTCCAAGAGTGTACAATTGTACATAATAAATAAGTAATTACCCAAGATTTAACACATGGCTAAATAGTATATTAATAGCTCTTGATGCAATAACTTTTGGTATATATCCTTTTGCAATCGCACGCAGTCCCATCCACCTAGTAATCCTGGCAATGTAAGTACACTATCAACTTCACGATTAAACACGATTACGAACCTTAAATCTAAACTGATACGACACTGGAAGATCATGACCTAACCCAACAACCAAACTATACTAGAAACACGACTAAATAAACGGCCTATCCAAGCAGTTCTGAAGTTATAGCACAAAAGTGAAGAGTTTAGTCTGCTAGCAGAAACAGAAAGAATGGAAGAGACAAAATCAAGAAAGGGGCGCATAGCAACGGTTAACTTGACAACGGTTGACATGGCTCTGATCAATATAATACATTCGGGTCATCGATGAACTAGATTACGTTACACGGCTGTATAATTATGCCGATAATCGTAAAACTTTCATAAAAACAAACGGAAAAAAAATGTTCAATTAATTTCTTACTTTAAAGGAACTGGTCTTCATTGCAAAACTTGTTTACGATCGCGATGGCTTCGAGTACAACTGCAAACCTACGATTTATAGACATGACCTACAATGCTTATCGGAATTCGCCATCCAGGAACGAGAATAGGATTTACTCCTTTGGCATACGAGGCATTTCCTAGTACGGACCAACGCAGCTATCAGATCGAGTTTAGTGCCGTTGCATGTCGACTGGATTCAGTAATCTACAAACCAAACATAATAACTGTTCACAATGATTTCATTACGACTCGAAGGATCATCTTGATTATAAATTCAACTGAACCAGTGTAAAAAATGATGAAACATTTAAAGTTCACTAAATTAGAACTAGCCGTGACGACAGAATGAAAAGCGACTGCAACGAATTACATGAACAAACGAGCGAGCGTGCAAATTCCTATTGACTCCGACGAAGAATCTCACGACCTCTGATTATCCTAATTTATAAAGAAGAGAGTTATTAAACCGGTAGACTTAGTGTTTATGTGCCATGTAATGATGTGGACGAAGATGAAAGACGAAGAAGATGATGTATAATCCTATAGATAACGCATTACGAGATTCAATTCTGTTGAAAAGAGAATTGCGGGGACCGAGCCAAGGGATTGTTATTATATGGCTGTTTTGACTTTGCCTGATGTGCACATACACTGCAGGCCAAAAGTTTAAGACCACCTTCATTAAAGTAGGAAAATATAATAAAACTCCAATAAAATATTAAATGTTTAATTAAACTGTTTAATCATCTAACAAAACACTGATTGACAAACAATATACTTAAAAAACGTAAAGAAATATCAACAATTCATGCTAAAAAAGGCTATAGTTAGCTAAACTGATTTTTCATCAAAAAATCCTCCTTTACATTCTATGACTTTTTTCACAAGTCTCTAGGCATACGGGCAATCAATTTGTTGGTGGTGTCTTGTGATATATTGCTCCAACTTTCGCATAAAGCATTCCACATTTCTTCTTGCGAGGATGGGCCACGATTACGGACGTTCCTATCAAGCTCTTCCCACAAAAGTTCAATGGGATTGAGATCCGGGCTCTGAGGAGGCCAAACCATGTTTTTTAACACCCCTTATGCCTCTTTCTCTTCTAAATATCCTCTGCATAATTTTGAGCTATGCTTTGGATCTTTATCTTGTTGGAAAATTAATCCATCTCCAATTAATCGCAAACCGGAAGGAACGGAATTTTGTTCTAAATTTTTTTGGTACTGTTCCTTTTTCAAAATTCCTTCAATTTTGATCAAATCGCCGGTTCCTTCGCTAGAGAAGCAACCCCAGACCCTAATTGAGCCACCACCATGCTTGATTGTTGGGACTACACAGTCTGGCATCATCTTTTCTTGGGCACGAACGTAAATTCTTCGTTTTGTACCGAATAATTCAAACTTGGATTCATCGGTCCAAAGAACTTTTTCAAAATTTTCTTTAGCTTAAGCTCGATGGGCAAGAGCCCACTGCATCCGTTTTTTCTTGTTTTGTGGCCTTAGCAGAGGTTTTCGAACGGCAACGCGACCATACAACTTCGCATCTCTCGATCGCCGTTTTACTATAGTCAATGATAAAGGTTTAACTCGGGTTTTGTTTACTTCAACGCGGATTTCTGGTGCTGTTAAGCGTCTATATCGCTTGCTGGTAGCAACAATGAAATTATCTTCACTAGAAGCGGTAGCTCTCGGCCTTCCCGAGCGTGGAAGATCTTGAAAACTGCCCGTCTCCCTCTATAGAGTTATTGTGCCATGAACACAAGTCTTCGATAACTTCAGTTGTGAAGCAATCTCACGTTCGGATTTGCCTTCATTATGTAAAACAACGATGGCTGAACGCAGTTCACCGCTTATTTCGCGTGTTTTTCTAATTTTAAGACGTCTTCACTGTAGAAACCTCAAGTTTAGACTAATTGAGATTGTTTTTGAACAAACCCAAATAAACTCAGGTAATAGAAAGTCGGAAACACGTGTTTTCAGGAGCTAAATAATCCTAATTATTGATCAATGAGAAACAAAAGCAAAGTAATTAGTAATGAGCACATCATAAAAATATTATTACGACTCTACCACCTGGCTCTAGCGCAGCGCTTGTCGGTGTTTGAAAACAATTAATGTTTTTTGTCCAATAACTTGAAAGTAGACAAAAGAATGACTTCTTTAAATATTCGATATTAACAATAGAATATGCAGATGTGCATTTCTTTTATTTATCTTATGGAATTTTATTACAATTGATAGATAATTATGTTGTTTAAGTGCGGTCTTAAACTTTTGGCCGGCAGTGTATCTCTTTAGGTGCAGAACCTGTATGAAGTAATCTGTGTTTTCAGCTAGAGGTTCCTCGAATGGACAGGTGGAAATGCAGATACATCACCAGAAACTTAATTTAGTACGAATATATTTTATTGTGCCACTTGATATGGAGTTTATTGATCGCATATACCGTTAATAGATTGGTGTCAATAGAACATCGATTATAGCCATAATCGAGAATCCTGACCTGCTGGGTCCTCATGAAGAGGCTCGGGTCATTACCCACCGCCCACAGCTCGCCAGACAAACTGATTCACACGGTGCGATATCCTCGCGCTTCGGGCATCATAAACAAAAACTATAATGAGTTCGCTCGATGGCCCATGTGGGTAGATGACATGACTACGTCATGGGGTATTTTTGTTAGCAGGAACTGGTGTTTTTAGACTGTTTCTTTAAGAATTGTAATCGCTATACATGTACTGCTTTGTATTGACACACTCACTTTCTAGTGAACCATCAAATAAAGCGAATTCCGTCCTACTTATTCAAAAGTGAAAAGGGTAAGCTTTTGAAAAAGTAAGTAAATGAAATAATCATGATTCATACATGACATCAAACATTGGTTCTATTGTACTCGTGTTATTTAAATGGACTCGGTATTAAAATAGCTTACAATGCTTCGCAATCCTTTACAACTTCACCTTAAATGTCTTCAGAAGGTTATACGGAAACCAAACTTGGTAATGTCAACTTCCCCGTTTAACATAATTATAAATGATACCTTGGCGGTAACTTTCCGAAATGGGAAACTTTCCCGTCTGGGCAATCAGTATGCGACACTTGATGCAGGAAATCAATTCCCAGGACCCTTAGCAACACACATCACATGAAAATAATATTTAACACTTGGAGGATAAGATCGAGATCGGGATGGACTCAACTACAGACAGGGACTTGACTTACGGCCTACGTTCACCCGACGCGTCCGCAGATTCGGCTGAGCGCATCGCTCAGACAACACAGGCATAGTGACTTCCAAAATAAATATAAAAAAACCGGGATTTTTACAATAGAAGGTCAGGTTCACGACACTATCGTGTGTAATCCATTAGTGGTATTGAATATTTAGAATTTGGGACACCGGTGCCAGCCAGTGGCGTACACGGCCGGCCGCGCACTGTCCGCGCGTAACTCCAACCCACACTTATAGCGGCCGACGGAATAACGGAGCCAGCGGTGGCGAACGCCCCATGTAAAATTCAAACAACCCCAAAATACACGAGCTTATCACGACACGCCATCGCCGTGTATTAATGATATGTGGAAAAATATAGCTTCATGCGTTGTTAGGAAGGCATTTATCAGGTTAGGAAGAAGCGAAACATCCGTTTTCCTGTTGAAAGTACAAGTGGAAACGATACGCCTAGCATAGCAAAGGTCAGTTCTGTAATAGATGCCATAAAATGTAGATCACCCTTGACATCCCCAGCGATATCGAGCTATAGTATCATGCTGCAGTCGAGTGTTGTGAGAATGAGTTGTACAATAGCGCTTCAATATTGTAAGGAAGAATTTATACTCAACAGATTTCAGTTAGGTCCAAATCTGATATTATCCGATAACGGTTGTCAATTTTATAAAACAAACCACGAACATAAACTTACAACAGAAGTAGGTGTTTAAAGTCTCATGTAATTCAGAAACATGTACTGTTGTGAAAGGTTTCGTTTAACAAGAACATTGCATTAGACAGATTCACTGTCCAATGTAAAGAATTTGTTGTATAGTTAAAACGAACTAGATGGCGCGCATCGAGATAGCTTGCGGTGATGTTACGTTTACTAAATTATCCATAGGTCGCAGGTTCTTATCCGGCGCGAAGGACCAATGTTCCACCAATAACAACAAGGTAGTTTTCATTACGAGCTATCGGTGGAACATTCACAGATGTGATTATTAAATTATTATGAAACCACGTGTGGACTGCCTGCAGTTTTCTGCTGTTACTGCACATCTATTTATCTCTAGTATAATCTATAAGTTTTGCTTATAATAAAAATAAATACGTGCTGCATACACGTATATATACGCATGATACTGATATAGGAGATTATCTCAGGTCCACCAACATCCTTCTTTTTTTGAAGTGAAAACTTCTTTAACCGCCTTGAGCGATGTTTTAGTAGGGGCAAAGCTTATGGGATCGCGTCATCGATATGTTTATGTTTATTCATTTACAAAAATTACAATTCAAGTAGATGTAGATATTCATGTTTTTAAAACACAATATGTATTTATAATATTTATAAATTGTATTCTAATGTAATGTGTTTTAAGTTTTCACTTATTTCTGCAATCCCTATGACTATTTTTTTATATGATTTATTATATGAACGAGACGCTCTCCTGATGGTAAGAGATAGGTAACGCATGTCCATGACCATTGCAGCTATACACAAAACTTTGAGTAACAAAACAAAGTTCACGGCAACGCTGCTTTGGCACAAATTACTTCGAGACTCGATGGTTAGTCTCAACAGCCCTATAACTTCGCTAGCTGCAGTACCATTCAAACCGGGACGCAATAATGTTCACAAACTACTGCTTGACGGCAGATTAACTGGTAGAGCGGTGGTACCTATCTAAACGACCTTTTGCTAAGAAGATCTACGATCAAGTAAAATTTCACAAATTGCTAAAATTTGACACAGCTATAATGTGCATTACGAAAGTAAACATAATATGACACAAGAAAACCCGACAAATCTGGGAAAATTTAGAAAAACTGCGGGAATTAATGACAAACATGTATTATAAACAGGGATGTATTTAAAAATGTCACATAAGATTTTTAAATAGACTTTTTGTACAAATCAAAAATCTAGCACTTACAGTTATGCATTTTACATCCGTCATTAACTCTCTCAACAATCTATTAAAACTTACAGTAAAGTATAATAAACCTTACGAAGAGATCAATGTCAAGATCAAACTAGCGTGGCGCCCGTGACCATGACCTCGTTAAGCCTCAGATATTGAGGAAAGAGCAAAGAAAGCTATTTACAGTTCCAGCGAACCTGCTAATTGAATGCACTTGAGATGTTCGCAACTTTAACTTAATTTACACACCCCTGTGGGTAAGCTGTGAACTTTTATTACAATTTCAATCAGCAACCGCGTCATATGCCCACGCAATAAGTTTCACAGTCACGTAACTTTTTCGTGATAGCCATGAACTTGAATGACATTTTCTTTTATGTAAAAAATTGATTCGAACGAGTCGCTCTCCTGGTGGTAAGAGACAACGCCTGTCCATACCCCATTGCAGCGATAGGTACACAGATCTTTAAGTAGTAAAACTAAGTCCAGGGTATCGTTCCTTTAGCGCTCATCACTTTGAGACTTCCGATTAAAAGTATCGACAGCCTTTTAATTTCGCTAGATGCAGTACCCTTTAAACCGGAACACAGTAATGTTTACACACTACTGCTTGGCGTCTCGTTCATCTAAATTTTTCATCATCTTTTTACACAAAAAAACACTAAAATTGTACATAAAACTGTCGAGGGACAATCAAATATTAGTAGTTATAATAAGTCGTATACAAGTAGTTAAACGAGTAGCCATTACATTAAACGCTTTGGACGCCTTGCTAAATTTTTATTTGACTACATAAAAACTATCATAAATTACCGCGTAATGTAATGAGTACTTTCACGACTACAATTATAATGTTGACATTGCCAAATTACAGTTGTTATGAAGGCAACATTTAACTGTATTTAAAATTATATGTATATACTCGTAGTTACTATAAAAGTTTTCTGAAACTGGTCTCCGCAAACAGGGAAGAAAATGTTAATAATATCTTTTAAAATTATTTGATAAAGTTACATAAAAGGGTTAGCGCTTACTAAATCATATATTGGGATTCCGAATTGATACAAGCAGTATTTTGACTGGCTTAGTGTTTGACCACAGCTCACCTGATATTAAGCGACGGTGTGGTCAAAGAGGGTAAACACCTGGCCTGGAATAGAACTGGCTCCCAAGTGAGGCTGTCGGAACACCGACAAATTTTCAACTTGAAGGTGGTAACTAGCCAGTACTAGAAAATACCCTATCACGATGTTTTCCTTCACCGGTAGCGAGTTCATAGTTGAGGCTTGAACCCATGCTCTTCGACGTGTGAGTCGACCGCGCTAACCTCTGAGCTATCATCGCTACAAAATTAGGAAACGGGAAAGTGAAATCAGTTTTATGACTTGAGCTATTTATGTTAGTTTTTGTATCAAACATTATCGGAACTCCTAAAGAGGTCAGTCAACTCCAACAGCAGTTCAGTTTGATCAAGTTAGCTATTATACAAAACCGCTATCTAAGTAAACAGAAGCGTCACCCAGCGAGGCACAATTATGAATGGTGTATTAATGCCAGAGAGGTAACACAACGCGGCCGTCACAGCCGAGCGTTGACTCTACACGTTACATTACCTATTGTATTACACGGATACCTCGGTATCTATGTAATTAATATGGCCTGGAGAGCTCTATAAAAAGTTTAGAAGGTCAGAGCATCCTACCACTATGGCTAACCACTAACAAACCTGGTAGGTATAATGGAAGCCGGTACATAGATGTTAACCAACGAATGCAGTAGCGATTGTATATTTACACACAAAGCCGATGATGATATAAGAACCACCGCAAGGAAACTGGTTTTTAAATGAAAACAAACCGCATCGAAATCCGTCCATCCGTTTGAGAGCCACGATGCCACAGACAGACACACACACACAGACATTGACGTCAAATTTATACCAATATAACCCCTCTTTTAGTGTCGTGGGTTAAAAATATTACTAAGTACGGGTTATCTTTTTATCAGGCAATATCCATATTCTCACTCAGGGATTAACTAAAAACTGGAACGAAACAATTTGATTCCTTTCATCATGCGAACCGCAAAACAGTGGAAAGCCTGTGTGGTTGTTTTCCGATAGACACAATCTGAGTATATTGATAGATAGATAACTCATTATTATTTACACCAAGATTACAGAACAGATATAATACGAACATTTAACATTTAAATGAAGTGCTACAATCAGAGCGATCTGTTCCAAGCAACCTTCGTACGGATAGGACTTAGTAAAACGACAGGGTGTGCTAATTAGAGAAACATGTACACAAGTTGAATAAAACCAAAATACCGACATAAATAATAACTATATATTCACAAATATTTTAATCAATGAATGAAAAATAAAAATAGGTACTTAAGATAATAATGCATGACACTACGCTTGAAACTCTTCAGTGACGATGCCCTTTGGATTTCCGTTGGAATATCATTCCACAGTTTGACTGCCTTCACAGTGAAAGAGCCGCTGTAGAATGAAGTTTTGTATATTCATATCGAGAGTGAATTAGCAGTATCTTCTAGGCGAACCTAATAGAGTTGACGGCATAAAGTAAGATGTATCAGGTGAAATGACGATCATATTTATTATAGATTCAAGATTTTATTGTCTCGATCTGCGTGAGTCACCGTCCGCAGGTAGTTGATAAACAAACAACAGCACAAATTGCAAACTGTGGAACCTAATTTAAAGGAAGTGCATTAGCAATCCGATTCCAACACTTCGCGTGTCGTCCACCTGTTTCGATGAAAAATATCCGCGAACGTTGACCCCCTGAACCTCGTGCACAGGTAACCTGAATATATCTCCATCTCTTTCCGATTCACTGACAGACAGAGACGAGAGAACTAGCCTGAATATTTTAGTACGGGCATCTCTTTCATCAGCACCGGCAGACAGTGACGGCGCATCTGGGTTAAAGGTATTGCGATGGGTGCCGTGAATCATCGCGTGATGGGAACTGCCGGTGGATGCCCTCGTTGCGAATCGCCAATATTTGGGATTTGATCTCATGTTTATAGATTGCTCTTTATATAGGCAATCGAATCGATACGATTAATCGCTTTGTATCTGAACAGGCGATCAAAGAGAAAGAATCTTAAAAATTAAACGCTATAATTTTTTGGCTTCATTTCTGAATGGAAGCGCGCCAGTATACTGAATAATGGGTAGGTTAGCCAATAATTCAAAAAAAACTGCGTCCGTCACTAGACTCTAGGTTTAACCTTGAAACTTATTACAGAAATTAGTTTTAAAAACATTAATGTAGGAAATGAACTTGATTCAAATATGAATATGCCAACTTCTCACTACGTCTTACAAATGACTTTCTTCAATAATAGCCAGTCAAAAAAAAAAACAAGTTAAAAACATCTAAACAACAGAATGGTAAATAGGCCAATATAAGACATTGTATGTAATGCCAAATCCAGCTAATTTGAACAAAGGAACGTTAGTCTCGAGGAATACGAATCATAACGCTAAAATAGACGCTTAAAGCGACGAGACAAAGACTGCGGTCATGAAAGCACAAGATGTCATTAAGATTGCGCCGACTGCCGTTAGGGCACTGAGCAGGAAACAGAGAAACTGCTCCTGCAATCTTAACACGTAAGACGTGATAAATTCTAATCCACTCTTTTTATCCCACGAAAACGAAACATAACTGAAGCGTTTTGTAATGAACGCCTATAAACATCTCGTAAGGTTACCAACGCCTACCACGCCTGCCAATGTTTCAGGTATCTAAATACAGATCTATGTGATCGGTAAAACGGAATGTGTAAGGCGAACTGTCTGCCTTATATTGTAAAACACGCTGAACAGCGACAGTAGCGGTTCTATGCGATGAAATAGCGTAATAGGTATAGCCCCATTGACAAAAAAATACTTAACATACCAATTTAAATTACAACGAGGATGAGCCGGGGCGATTGCATACAAATGCATACGAGAATGCTCTCGCCATCACCGCTCGCTAACATTGTTACAGGTATAATCTGCGGCTTCGAAACCAGTATCTCTGTACGTTTGACACTCATTAGGTTCACAGGCAACTATATGAAACATTACCTTTTGTTAAATATAATAAGAATTCATTTTTAAGAACGGTTGTGTTTTATTCCCTTATACGTCTTCGATACTTGGAGATAAAAATTACATACATAATTCCCTAGTATCATATTAAGAATGCCTTGCCGTGGTGGTGCCGGCGTAAGAATTGTACCCTACCTCTACCCGTGGTTGCCGTAAGAGCCGGCAAGGGATGTAATCCGGAAGATGGGCAGCAGCGTCTTCCTTGAACAATCGCACCTAACTGCGCTCGCCAACCCGCCTGCCTGCCAAGCGTGGCGAGTATTGGCAAAACCCCCATAGAAGGAGGCCTATGTCCAGCAGTGGACGTCCTATGGCTGATGATATATATTAAAAATATTTTTTTCTTCCACCTTAACATGTTACGAACCCTCGTTTTCGTAAGCGGCCGAAAGTAATCACATCTGGGATAGGCAGCGACTATATATTTCCACTTGTTACGATACTAGCAGAAACTATAAAAAAAACCGGTATCGTAAACTATCGAGTTCCATCTTTAAAGGTGGAAGCACAATGTGCAAATAGCTTATATAGCATCAACAGCTCATAACGTAAAATATAAAGGAATAAACGCTATAGATAGAAACTCTTTATTGTGCAGCAAGAGTTAGAAAAATGTGCAGAAAACAAAATAATCTCATGAGCTAGTGCCACAAGTGGTGTGCCGCTAAAAGCTATCCAAGAAAGGCAACCAAGAATGGAAATCACTTTACTCATTAAGAACAGGAGATGTAACACTATCAATTTATAGCTTAGTTGGGCTATAGCTTGTTATCTATGTAAATACATTTTACTTATGTTGGATAACTTACACTACCTCTTGCGTGATTCATGGATTAGGAGAACATTATTGTTTTACTAATTCTTATAAATATAGAATTCCAGTAAATTTCTCGTATTGACTCAACGGACATGCCAGAAATTTAAAAATATATATACTCACTTTTCGTCGCCACAGGTATCGATTGTCGCGTCATATCCTAAAACAGAAAGAGTAAATTAGGACTTCGGACATGTTATCTTAGGGTTCTAAATAAAACAATAAGAAGCAAAGGATAAAAGGAAACTAAATACATCATAGCCACTATAATACAATGGTTTACGTGTCGTATATTATAGTTTATAGCTAGACCAAGAAGAGTAGTAATATTCCGTGAACCAAAGATGTGTAATTGATAATTTAATTTCTCGAAGAAGTTTATAATAGGATAGACGTGAACTGAAATAGAAAAATAGAGTGACCAAGGCAGAACTTGACAACACTCCGGACATAAGGCATTTCGTTACCATTTATTTACTAGTCAAATTTTTCGAGTGTTTGTTTGTGACGTTTTTTTTTTTTTTTTATAACACCATAATAGTGAAAAACTGGGCAACTGAACGGTCAGATATCACGCGATCGAGTCACTCAATCGGGAATTTGTACTAAGAACGCATGCGAGAGTTGTTCTGTAAAAAAGTTAAGATGTATTGAAGGCCAAACTGAATTAGTAAAAAAAAAACTCTTACACTAAAATCATTCCGTAAACTGGAAAATGTTAGTTTGTAATCGGAAAAGATGTTGTTTTTAAATGATTTGAAATTAATGTTTTTTTTATAATTGTGCCGTGAGACACTTTTTGTCTTATTTCAAGATTCTCGATCAACAGGAAATACCCGATAGACATTATTTTATTTGATCTAGGCAGATGGAAAATGAAATGATCCCGTAAGGGTTGCCTTTTGCCTTTTGAGATACGGAACCCAAAAATGACCAAAGTTTACAATTTTGGAAAAAAATAAACTAATCACATCGCAAATACAGAAATTACTTACAGAATTTTATTATAATAAAGTCTTAGCCAAAAACTAAAACTAGTGAAATTTGAACAAAAATAAATGGCTTCATGTCCATTGTGCCACCGTCAATTGCTGTATTGAACATTGCAAATTGCATATTTTTTCGCAGGTTACGTGAAACGGTAATACTTAGCCGAGTATACACATTGAACAACTTTTACTTTGGGGTGGACGTTGAAGTCGTTTTAAAAAATCAGTTCTTGAATACATTTTTTAAGCTCAATGAAATTATACTATGGTAGCTGATGGTGCTTTTACACGATTTCAGGGTAGGTCCCACAGTAACAGGTATTCATAATGTTGAGCACAAAGAAAACGTTCCGACCAGAAAGAAGAAGCACCGTTCCCGTAACCTCGTTTAGGTAGGATGAGAAGATTAAATTTTCTGTGTTGCTATGCTTTATTTAGTTCTATCATCATTGATCATAAAATCCGATCTATACGAATATGAACGATAAGCGCACTTATTTCTTGGATACTTGCAAAATTATACAATTTTCATTCAACGTTAATTTACATTTTGTAATCAACAAATCCGCATTCTTGGACGAAGCATGTCACAAATGACATTCGGATATGTAATGTTTTGTCGATGGCGAATATCAAATTTTCTTAATCGAAAGAAACCGTACTTGCATTACGGCGAATACGGAAATAAGTCTTTCTTTCTTGCTCGCTTCACTTACTTTTGTTTAAATTAAAAATGACATAAAGACTGCGTAGTAGAATTTTAGGCTTTTATTGTGTCCTGCATCATCAGGTTTAACCCAACCTTTAACATTACTTAAATGCAAATATGACGTCAGCTCTATTCATCTTTCATATCATCGCTTAGCCTTTTATGCTCTATCCTTCTCTCTCCTAAAATGATTCAGCTTTTATCTTTGTCATCCATCATTATACTAGATTCAAATAATGTTTGTATGTTATTTTACGATAATTTTCTTAATGGTTACGACCGTCAGACCTCTAGGAAACTGCAGGATGTATTTCCACATTGAAATGCTTCCGCCATAGCAATGTTATTACAACGACAAATAATGTTACTTCAAAATATTAACAGTGAAGTAATATCTCTTCGATCAAGGTGTTGATGCTGCACAAGGTATTCTGCAGGAGTTAGGTCGGATACTTCGTCTAAAGTTTCGGCCACAATCGGTGGCCTTTTTCAAGGAGTCAAAGCAGAGAAAAACGCGCGCGCGAGGTTGGGACTGGGTAGTTTCGTTCGTGCTGGTGCGCTCTAGAGCTACTTAGTATACAAGACGAAGCCGCGAGCGCGTTCTACACTGCTTTAATTCCTTGATAAAGGCCACCAGATGTGGACGAAACTATAGTCGGAAAATCCGACATAATTAAACGTGATTTCAGTCAAAACCACGTTATTTTCTATAGTGAAATAGTTATAGACAAACACACACATACAATCAAGCAAAGAACTCGCACGTTTCGTCACTCTGGCTATAGACGAAAAAATGTTTACAAGATAACATTAGCATTTACAAAACAAGCATATGAGTTTGTATTACATTTCGCGTGGGAATCCAAATCCAAGACGTCTGAACATCGCGTAAATTTTGTATGCTTCTCTAAATTAGACTCGAACAAAGTTGACGAAAAAGCCCTTGGAGCTACTTCTGGGAGCAAAATGAGTACACATTAAAATTCACAAGTCGACTAGCGACGCGTAGGGCAAACTCGGAAGGGATGCCCGATTTGAATTTAGGACACGTTCGTCCAAATCTCACTGAAACCGGCAGATGTTAAACATGGCACGATTTCATTATAATTCAGCTAATTGCTTGAATTTTTTAGGTCGTTCCCAATTACTAATTTAGAAGTCTAGCATTGAATTTCAGAGTATGAATTCGAGACTATTTTAAACTACGAGACACGCTGGAAACTTCCTTGACGACAATAACAAAATTGTTAAGTTCAAAACTGCATACTAATATAATTTGTAGCGATGATAGCTCAATGGTTAGCGCGGTCGGTTCGCATGCCGAAGGGCGTGGGTTCAAACCCCAACAATGAGCTTGAGCTGCCGGTGAAGGAAAACATCGTGAGGAAACCATAACGTGGTGGTAGGGTACTTTCTAGTAACGTTTCTAACGTTGTGTTCCGGCTGCCTCACTTGAGAGCCAGTTCCATTCCAGGCTAGTTGTGCTTTACCATCTTCGACCACATCGTCACTTAACATCAGGTGAGCTGTGGTCAAAAAAACTAGCCTATCAGCGAAAAAAAAAAAACAAAGGTATCAAGGTAGGTACAATCAATTTACAGGTAAATTAGAGCGTCCGTAAATGTAATCAAAAGATACTAAACATACGACTATGGCTGTACGACCTTGTACTTCCATACCCTTTTTACTACAGCACAAGTAGAAAGACGGCCCACCACCACCCTTACATAGTCATATTCTCCTTGGGTACGTACCAAACGTTTTGACTCTTACGTTTCTCATCCGTACGGCCAAGGAATGGAACAACCTGCCGGCTTCCTTGTTTTCTAAGAGATATAATCTAGATTTTTACAAGGACAGAGTGAATAGGTATCTTTGAAGTCTACGTGCTCGATCTTCGATCACATCATCGCTTACTATAAGGCGAGTTGCAGGTCAAACGCGAACTTATCCGCGTAATAATAAAAAAAACCGGCCAAGTGCGAGTCGGACTCGCGCACGAAGGGTTCCGTACTATTTTCTATAAAAATGGGCAAAAAATCACGTTTGTTGTATGTACCTATTTATTTTATTCTGTTTTTTGTCCTGGTTGAGAATCGAACCCACGCTTTTATAGCTCATGAATCGTGTAGCAAAGCTAACTTCAGTCTAGGTCTTGGTCTTCAGGCTAGGTTAGCCTCAAGTTCAGCCCTGATTTTAATCAGAATTCTGTCATTGAAAAATAAACCTTCATACCTAGAATCCATCACCTGATATACCTAGTTCAGGTAACTTCGTTTGTAAAAACTGCCAACAAAGTTGGTAATGCCACTCGTACTTATTATCTAGTTGCTGATACGAAGTTAAGCGCTGGTGTGGTTTGACGTTTATCACAGCTTTCCTGTCGTCTGCAGCTTAATCTCTTCCACAGCATTAACTTCCAATAAGGATGATTTAGCGCGAAGATCGTGGAGAAGTGTGAACCAAAGTGATGCAAAATGTTGAGGTAAATGTAATACAATATTTTGTAGGATAGAGAGAATTTATATTAAAGAATTTTGTGGCAGCTTTGAACGATGAAAAAACATTATAGACATTTTGATTATATTTTTTATACTTTGACGTGAGTCCTGAATGCAATTGAAGCAGTTTCGCCTTTTTTTGTGCATTCAATATTGACGAACTTGTAATTTGTTAAGGTAATATGTAATTAATAACAAATAATTTTGCGAATACTTAGTCAACAAACGCACGAAATCAAAGTAGCTACTAAAAACAACGCCATCTAACTAATCTAGCATTCAATAGGTTCACCAAATCACAGATAGATGTCGCTACACGCATATCACCGATTTCACCTAAATTAAGTGATTAAAAAACCTATCATGTAGTAAAATAGCTGCCGAATTGCTTGAATGCGCGGAAGCCGGCTTCATTAGGCAGTACTATGCGGAGTATATTAGGTACACTTTACATAGTAGACTGGTAAAGGCCCATTTCAATAGACACGTTTGCGAGGCGCGGGTTGAATACCCAGTGGCATGATTCATACGCACTTAGCTCTCAATGTCGGCATTGTGAATGTACATAACGGTCACTGTAGTTTGACGAAACTGCATCTTTTAATACAGTTGCTCTATTTACGTACGCCATCGTCCATCATAGGATTAATCTCGTAATAATCCTACGTGATAATTATGGTGATTGGAAAGTGTCAAAGGCAAAAATATCAAAAGCACACAAAACATACAATGTTAACGCAACATTTTCTCAATTAAGCAAACTTATTTCAGAGCCAGTCCTTATTACTTTAACAAATGGTTATGATTAACATAAAACGTCTTCCATATAAGCTGAAGCCGATTCAATTGTTCCTAAACAGGAGGGTGCAACCGCAGAATTATTTTTAAAGAGCTCGAAATTTCCGTTAATAGTGGCAATCGACGGCATACTAGCGTGGGAAGATGAATCACGGCAATGATGTCACTGATCATGTCTAAATTAGACTTAATTGTAAACAGGTGATAACCGACAGACCGCTTTTATGTACACTAGCTCCGGCAGCCGATCACATCGGTCTGTACAGATCAATCGGTATATTTACACAAACACAACATTGAAAGTGGACTGTGTTTTCGTTACGGGCAAATCGAATCGGAGAGTTACAGAGCGTAACGAGAGCACAGTTCGTCATTCATAAAACACCATAACAAGCCGTTCGTGTGCAAATCATAGATCGTGGAGCAACGGAATCGAAAGTGAAGGAACAAAACATGGTGCGGGTGCCGACGCGACCCGCTGCGCTGCGCTGGTCGTCGCCGGCGCCGCTCGTGCAATGATGCTGTGTTAGTAGGTGCGGGACTGTACCGATCGTGAGTTGCGCACGGGCAGCGTGTGGCCTGCGTCCGCACCGGCGTCGGCGTCCTCGCGCGCGAACCCGCCCTCGTCAGACGACGACCCGGACGGCTCCTGCCGCGCCAAGCCAACAGTCACGTGCCAATCATACAGGGCATTACAAACACTTACTGGACGCTCCGCACCTTCATCCCTCTCTGGCATGTTTAACATTAGAAATAACGCTGCGAAAGTGTTCTGTGTTCCCCTAATGGTCTACGACGAGTTGAAAGTGAAACTGGAATGTGAGCATCGTCGATTGTGAAAAATCGATGCGACCGCCGTTGTCCGACGTTAGACGCGGCCGTGCGGGGTGGAAGGTCGGCTGACCATCAATCATCGTCAGATCGAACGGCGGCCGCGGCGCACTTAATAGCACGCGATTACCAGATATAATCATCGATAGGGTAATCCATCGGCTTCACATCGGCAAATTGCTAATTTAAATGTGTTTCTAAGACTGTCTATGTCTACGTGTTATTCAGCGTGTGCTAGCAGCGGACGGTTGCCTTGGTAACGGTGCAGTTAAAAATAATCAACTATTTGCCAAGCGATGATCGCTATCGTGCGATGCAAATGATCACCTGCCATCTGATGATGTATGGGAACATTTTCTACATTATCTCGCCGAAATCTAGCGTCTTGGAGATACCGGATAGCAGATGCGTCGCGGATGTTGCGCCGGTGATGGAGTTTACGATACCATTTCGTCCGGCGGATTTGCTAAATGAAGCCGCGGTTAGGAGTCACCGTGGGAGACACAACGTTACCAAGGGTCGTACGTCGGCAAGGCGTCATTAGCGAAGCGCACATTCGCATACCTCGGATATGCGAGTACAACTGTGGCGTGGTGTCGATTAGCAACTGGTCCTTCGCGACCCAAACAATGAGAGTGGTCGCGGCTTGGTACGCGGTACAAACGACTGCGCTAATCGATACTACACTAACTCGAGTTTCCGTTCGATTTTTATCGCAAAGTCGGCGATCAATCGGAACCGACGGCGCTAGTAAGCGAGGCGCGACTGCAGGCATCCTGAAGCCTCTCTGACCTCAGTTATACGCGAAATCACACAGTTTTATCGCTATTCTGACTTTTAATGGAGTTAACACGATGCTAATGTTTAATGAAAGCTAAGTCCGCTACTAAATATAAATAACTGCATCGATTACTTGTTTATTCATTAGTAGACATGATGTAACGCGTTAATATTAGCGAGGGATTAGCACACATATGTTAGTATGAATTCGTTAGATATTAGATCAAAACATCTCAGTAATAATCGTAACGTCGGTTGGTATCAACGAGAATTAGATTAAATTATTGTTACACTACAAAGTGAACAAATGGTCATTGACACGGATGAAATACATCATGCTTATCAAGACCTAGAAGAAGTTGCATCTTTTGACCTAATGCTGATAAAAACAAGCGACTATTTTCACTTTATCCATTAAACGATTAAACTATTTCGTTTGCGATCTGTTTTAGGCGAAAACAAGTCGCAAGTTTTAACTAGAACAATAAATAGGCTTCAAACGTTACAAGTACCAGATAATCATAAGCGGTAAAGAATACTCACCCTGGCTAATTTATTGGGCATGGGCTGGAGGTGCGAGTTGTGTTGACGCGGCACCACGACCAGCTCAGGATTCAACGCGAGGATGGCGTCGATTTCCACCTCTTTGCCCTTAGTCTCGCCCCGCTCATACCATTCCACCGTCACCGACCGCGTATCCAGGTTCACCCCGGACACGATCGCCGAATGAATCCGCCCTGGAATTGAGAAAAAAAATGCCGGTTATACGATAAACGTAACTGTTATCATTCTCTCAGTTGATAGACTCGATACTTGATCTGTGATACTCTATGTATCACAGATACACAGACAGGCAGACACGGCCAAAGCGTTATCAGCACATGGCGGACTTTCCCCACGTACATATTAAACGCTTTGATTCCACATTTTTCAGAAAGTATATCCCGAGAAGTACAATTTGGTTATCTTCAAATCCAGATTAAACAAGACTCTCCTGATAAATCAATTATTATATCTAAATTCAGCCATTAATAGCAGGTAAGCAAGACAATCGAAGGGTAAGGAAGTAGCCTAACTGATAGGTATATTACTGTTACTGTACTAGAGATGGTGGATGAATGATGAAAGAAACATGATTTTTAAGGAATCACTAGCGTTGTTAAATATATTTCTAATAATAAATATCTCACACAAGAACAGAAAAGGCAAATCTAAATATTTATTCAGAATAATTTTTAACACAAAAAAAACGACTTCAAGCAGGAAATTAATAAAAAGTAAAAGGTTCCCCTCGATTTCTCTGGGATACCATCATCAGATCCTGGTTTTCTTGGTACCACCCTTGGGATATCTCCTTTCCAACAAAAAAAGAATCATCAAAATCGGTTCATAAACGACGAAGTTATCTGCGACCACACTATACGGTCGAATTGAGAAACCACCTTTTTTTAAAAGTCGGTTAACAAGTTGTCTGTCCTAAAATATTAATACAATTCCAAGACTTAGAGGAAAATGTCGTTTATTTGAAATTAAATTCTGTGTTAATGGCACTTTTCCTCAGGGGCTGTGCAAACAGAATGCAGAACATTGAGAACAATGCTTCTCTCTGTTAGAACAGTTGTTTTAAAAAAACAATGCAGACAATGTTAGTTTGCACAGTATTTAAACCAGAAAATCTGTACTAGCAATAAAATCAACTTTCGGTATCTTGGCTAGCCCTCAAGACGTTCCTAATCTATACTTTTAAAAGGAAAGGCCTAATGCAGTTTCAAGGTCGCGCGTATTAATGGCACCTTTAATAGGCAGCTATCACGCGAGCATCATCTGTATAAAACTAAACATTTCAACACCAAAAACTAAGCATTAGGAGATAAGCCAACAGCTAGGTCTAAGTTTAATTAAAAGGGGCATAATCGTTATCTAGCTAAGCGTGTGGTAGAAATACACAGCTGAGTAAGCCGTCTGGGATAGGGGGGGTGACTAGACACATAAAGTTGGTAACTATACTTAGTTGTACTCCTAGGTATTATTAGGCTTTATACGACTGTTAGGTAAACAGTTTAAATTCCTATTTCATATCGTGTATCCTGCCATTTATTCCTTGTTCGCACCGACAAACGACAACGATTGTTGTTTCAATCAATCTTTGAATTTCATAGTTTTTTTTTTAAATGTTAAGCGCTCTTCTAATTTTGAGAGATAACGCATATCCATGACCATTGCAGCAATATACAGAACGTTAAATAATAAAACGAATTCCAGGGCATCGCTGCTTTAGTGCTCAACACTTTGAATACGATTGTTAGTCTCAAAGTCTCAACAGCACTGTAATTTCGCTAGCTGCAGTACGCTTCAAACCGGAACACAGTTATGTTTACACGGTACCTACCTAGACGACCTCATGCTAAAGAGATTTACCACCAAATAAAACATACGTGTTTACGTATTATTCAGCAAATCAATCATGTATTATTTTTCCGATCACATTTCTTGTCTTAAACCAACGAATAGAGTTCGATTGATGTACGAAGCCATCATTAATTACGTTCGCCCGTATTGAGCCATATACAAGATTATTTTGTAAACAGAAGCTTTTAGCTTTCCCTCGTGGCCAGAATAGTAAAACAACGAACTAATTATAGCGACAGTGCAAGGTCGCCGACCTTTCTCTCATATCACGAACAGAATTGAAAGTAAACCTACTGACAGACAGGCCACACAACAATCGTGACAGATGTGCCGCGCCGTGAAAAGATTCCTCAAACTGAGATGACTGTCTCGTTTTGAGATCTTGCACTCAACACGGCGAGAATGGTGAGATTTTTTATTTGAAGTTGCAATACGGAGACTGGAATTTGACACTCTTACAAAAATTGAGAGAATGTGGTGCTTTATAACATGATCACCATAAAAATATATTTTTAGTCGTATAACAAAGGATATCTAGATGACGGAATTTGGTGAACTATTTACACGACTGCCCAAAAAAGGAGTGTTGTATTTAAGTTTTTTTTTTCCATCACAACTTTTAAATGCCTAAACAGTTTTTTTACCTAAATGTAAAGAGATGATGGTAAGAGATAACACCTGTCCATTACCAAAACAGGGGTAGGTACCTAGAATTTCAGATAACAAAATAAAATCCAGATATCGTTAGAATACTTACATTATCCCGAGTGACTGTAGCTATATTTTTATACATACATACATATTTTTTTAATTATTTTTAGTGGCACTAGTGTTGTTTAATTTTCTTAATTAAGCTTATCGTCTTGTTTAAAAAAACTTACTTTTCTTATTTGTATGCCTGCTTTTGTTCATATACATATGGCAGGATATTTCGTATTACACCTGAGGAAATTTGACACTGCATTTTTTTATGTACAAGTAATGAGACATACGAGACGCTTTCCTGATGGTAAGAGATAACACATGACCATGACCATTGCAGCGATACACAGAACTTTGAGTAGCAAAACAATGCACCGCTGCTTTGGCGCTCATTACTTTGAGACTTTCAATGCTTAGTCAACAGCCCTGTAATTTCACTAGCTGTAGAACCCTTTAAACCGTAACACAGTAATGTTTACATACTACTGCTTGGCGACAGAATATTAAGTAAGTTTCTAAAAACCCATCAGTCAATGACGGTAACGTACAAGTTTAGGTTTGATCGCAGAACTGAAGTTTCTCGGGAAGATTATAAACATTTTTTTTTACAAGTTTTTTTTTTTTAATTGTATTTTTTGACATTGTGCCCAAATATGTATATTTTATTTAAATTTCAACAGAGCATTTAGGTAATATATTACTATCGAATAAATTATTACCAATCGATAAGGACCGGTTTTGAAATAAATATAGATATATTATTGTTATTATAAAATTGACATCGTTAACTTAAAACGTCTTTCTACGAGTAGATATTATATAAAAACACCGCATAGCAAATTAATGCTTTGTTACATAACGTCCAAATCAATTTATAGACGCGGTAAAATATTCACGCTTTCGAAGTTGATATTAAAAGTTTTAGCCTCTTAAAGCCTTATTAAAAGCCTCTGACTAGTGCTAACACTTTTTTGGATATAGAAAATAAAATAAAAAAAACTTACTTTTTTGGATATAAATCGAAATAGGTACCTACCTACTTTCTTTCTTGTCGGAGAAATTAAAAATATACATCAATCTCCTACGCATAATTTTCTGAAATAATAATGTTATGTTATACATCTCTATAACAGAATACCTGCTTTAACGTGTTTATGAATGGAAATAAATATCGAGTCCCCATTAGTATTCAAATTAATGTTAATGTATTAAATACGCATTTCCAATAGTTTTATTCTATGAAAAATTTGAGAAACTTCAAAATACCAGATTCAATATCAAAACTATGTTGATGTTCCTGCTGATGAAGGAAAACATCGTGAGTAAACTGCAGCATGGTGATAGGGTAGGTACTTTCTTGTTTCAAGTTGAATATCTGTTGCCAATCACATAGCTGCCATTTCGACAGCCTAACTTAAGAGATAGTCCCATTTCAGACTAGATGTGTCTTTTATCTTCGACCTCTCACCTGGCATCACTTAACATCAGGTAAGAAAGCATGTCAAAAATCATGTTTAATCGCGCTGACTGACTGACTCTTTTAAGACCGTTACTTAAATTGACAAACTTTATTGAAGTTCTGCGCAATATAAATAAGATGTGCCCATTACGTTCTATTGCTAACAAACTAAAAAACTTGCTAAAAACTTTCTTAAACACAATTAAAATCAAAAAATTCTCAGTGAAACTAGAATGAAAATAGGGAACCTATTAAAAAAATATATTGAACATACATACATATATCAAGAGTAGCCATGACTACGCGCCGTCGGTGCCGCGCTCACGAAAGTGGAACGAAACGCCGAAAAACAACAACGCAGTACCGTTATTGGAAATATATTTTAGACTGCAATTGGTCACGTACTGAACGACAAATAAAACACCTCGCAAAACAATCTCGTTAACTCCCTTTCATTACTTTTATATAGATAGATGAGAAGTAGAAACGATAGAGATGTAATTACCAGCGTATTCAGTCGATTAATGTAAGTATACTTTAGATTGCAGGTACGACAGCTATCATGCAAACTGGAGATGTTTTAAAGGGGTAGAATATAGAAACTACTGGTGTTATATTCATTCAAATATAACTTAAGCAGAATTTTAGTAATTAATAACCCCTTCCTTCCCCTAGTCAGCAAAAGTAAGCAAAACCCTTACGCTTCTGCGTACATTGATTTAACTAGCGGAAATAGAAAACGATGTGTAGCTATAACAAGTAGGTAAAACGATTAGCAAAACTTATAGAAATTACTGACGTTGTGTCCATTCAGATCTCCCCATCCCCCATGTGATCAAAAATAAGCAAAAGACAATTGGTGCGTACGTAATACTTGAACGGCCCCTTATTTTCGATTTAAAATAAGATTCAGCAACAGCGCCTACATTCCAATTTCATACTGTTCAGAACCTGATATCTAAGACGACATTCATATTTACTATTTTCCTGTTATCGTCCTTCTACTGAACAAAAGTCTCGCCTATTTCTGTTCAAAGAACTTCGCCTTTTGCGAAGTCCAGAGCCATGATTTGCCATGTTTAACACCGACATTAGCTTAAGCATTAATGCAATACATGTTCATTAAATGATATTATGATATTAAGAATATGCTCCTCTTACGACAAGTAACATAAACTAGTCATTTCGTTATTTCCTCATAAGTTCCTCATAAGAAACTTACATCTTTAGAAAACTAATTGCAATCGATGGGTGCCTGTCTTTGTAACATTTGGCAACATCTCCATTTATAGGGGGTTGCTGTTTCAAAAGATTGCACATTTTGGGCATACTTGCGTAAATTAACCTTCATTGTCATTTAAAATTGTATTTACGTAATTTTCGAGGTCTATCGTCTCTAGACGATTTATTGTAATAATACCTACTTCAACTATAGAATAATGAAAGTTGTAAGGTTTTCTAAAATAAGCAAAACGCGAATGTAAGAAACCGCACTGCAAATTGAACCATGGATTATGTGGCCTGGCGCCAATACGCACCTGTGACACCAATTTATTCAGAACCACCACTAGGATCAGATAGGCAGGAGAGGCGGTTCATGCTACGTGGTGGAACGATTGCTCTGGCATTTTTATACGCACGGTGTGATCGTGTCATTGACCCGTTAACGCATAAGCTCCGAGCTAATTATAAATTCGTTTCCTTACACACGCTCGTTCTGTAGAGTTAGTTCGCAAGCAAATACAAATAGACGACATTTTCCTAATTAGCAAAATCAGCAACTGTCACTGCAAATATGATACTGTCAACGTCTAAGCATAAAAATAAAGCTTGTGGAAATACAAAGCGCGATGATGCCAATCACCTTATAAGGCAATTAAACACGCATGAAGCCACGATGGAATCTAGCCAGACAATTAATTAACTAAGATTAGAACTTAATGATATCAATTACGATGTACAATGTACAAGTGCTATTCAGTGATGAAAGAGTAACTCACGCCTCGATGGTAAAAGTGGAAAAGAATCTAGACAATTCGACGCGCGTTTCCCACGGTCAAATTTGTAGCAAGAGAAAACATTAAACATAGTCATACAATTATTAATTGACGCCTACTGATTCTCAGTAAAGTATCGTTTAAAGACTTCCTGTATAAATTTATTCTTGCATTATTAATCTACTCGTATCAGTATGACACACTGATAAGGCAATGACAATGCCGTGACCCAAAGCAATGAGTAATTTGAGAAAGGTATTACAAAAGATGAAGCAATTATTAAAAAAAATTATAATAAATATTAACAGAATTTAAGCCAATATAACGCTGATAAAGTAATAAACAACATACACTTATTATATATAGATATAGCTAACTAGTCAGAGTTCAAAGATCTCACGTGCGGAAACGATCTCTCGCCGTAAAAGGTCGCGCTCGTGAAATGGCGGCTAAGGTCGAAGCAGCTTTCTTACAAACCACTGGTATACTTATAGCAGATTAGATGATAGATTAAATAACAAAGAAAGAACTTAAAAAACGATAGAGTTCAAAAACAAGTGAAAGTTTAATCTCGTCCCTAGTAAGTTTAATATTTCCTGTTAACATTGAATTGGTAAAAATTCAAATAAACAATGCACACGAATAACGAGATCATGCTATGTGCAACAACCACGTGAATAGCAATGTCACGAAATCACGACCGGAACGGAATACTTTATCAGCGATCGGTTGCGGTAAATTGGCATAAGGGCTCACGATGCCAGCTTCTAGATCGATGTTCGTGCTCATTTAACTAGGATTAGAAATGGAGTATTTAGAATAGATGAATGACTTATGCCCGGTTTCACCAACGGTTCCTAAACAAATCCCTACATAGGGATCTCTTAGCTTAAGGCATCCCCTAAATCATCCCTCGTCTCCTAACTCAAACTCAGTTTCACCACGCTAAGTAATACTTAGCTAGGAATACCTACGTAAGTGCCAGGTAGGGTGCTGCATAGAAATATCTTTTACCGATTTTTTTTTGATAAATTTCCGTTTAGTGTTTTCCCTTAGGTTTGTGTATGTTAAGCATGATAAACATATTTTTTTTGTCACTTATTACAAATAAATGTGTTTTATATCTATATTTCTCCAATTATCACTATAATTTAAAGACCAAATGACATTATGGTAGATGTGTATAGCCAAAAAAAGGATTACAGTGACTTGGTTTGCTTGTGACCTTGTGATGCCCCATTCTATCTGGCAGGCGGCAGTTCGTAGTAATTCACCGACTTCAAAAAGGAGGAGGTTCTAATTTTTTTAAATGTATGTACACCGATTACGCTGAGATTATTGATCTGATTTACGTTATTTTGATGCGGAATAGTTGCCACTTGGTCCCATAAAAATTTAACATAGTTTGGCCCAGTTGTTTTCATTTTATGAACATTTTTATAATGAACATATTTGTTTACGATGTAATTGTCTTTGGCAAGACGTTTTTGAATCTTAGCGAGTCTAGCTAGACTCATACTGTTCAAGTGTTTCTTGGCGTGAACATTTAACTAAAAATTGAAAAATAAACAATCTTAAAAAAAAAAAGAAAAACCGACTTCAACAAAAAAAAAAACATCAGCAATAAAAAGCGAAAAATAAAGTTTATTTTTCGCTTTTTCGTTCTGATGTTTTTTCTTGAAGTCGGTTTAACATTTTTTTTAAGTTTGTTTTTTTAATTTTGTATTTGAGTTTTGCATTTCTTGCATCTATTACAAATTGGAATACGATGGCCGAAAAAAGAAAATGTGTACAAAATTAAAAAAAAAAAAACTAACAAGTCCGATAACTAACAAAACTATCCAAAAAATCACTTAGGACGTCTTCCATTTCAGATTATTTATTGAATGTTTGTCACAATATATTCTTTCTTAGTTAGGAATTCGATAAGGGGCCGATACTCGGCCTCCTAAAATTTAGGGGTTCCCTTAGCGTTTAAGTGTTCCCTAAACATTGGTGAAAACCAAATCTCGGTTAAGTGACACCTAACTCACCTTAGGTGTTCCCTAAAATTTAGTAATCGTCGGTGAAAACGGGCATTAGACTTCTAAACCATAGACTTCTTCAAGCAACCTGGAAGCGGGTTCACGCTTTAGCGTTGTGCTGCTGCTGTTATTACTGTGTCAAATTTTTTAGATAATCAATATAACTAGGCTTTCTTTCAAGTTTCTAAATAAGTCCAATACTTTTACTCATATAAATAATTCAATATAGAATTTAAAAACATGTAAATATAATGAGACGAACGAATTACTTTTTTGATGGTAACGCATGTCCATGACCATTGCAGCCAAGTAATTTCACTAGCTGCAGTACCGTTCAAACCGGAACACAGTAATGTTTACACACTACTGCTTGGCGGTAATATATCTGGTACAGCAGTGATACCTAATTAGATGCTCTATGCGAAGAAGATCTACCACCAATTTATCAATCTGTCTGGGTCCTATCTTTTAGCTTCATTAGCAAAATTCATCAAAATTGTTTCTAATTTTATAACTTCATAATTAATTCCTAAAATTTATTAGAGAAAGTTTTATATTTAACTAATTTAGTGAAAGACGATATCATTAAGATTTTTGTACAATCTGATTCCTACTAGAGAACATGACACTTTATATTGACACTTATTATTATTATTATTGACACTTGTATAATTACTTTTGACATTTATAAACCTAAAATGTTTTGACATCTGAAGATATTTTTTTAAATTGTGAGATGGATATAATTGATTAGAATAGTCGTTTTTATCTCAATAAATAAATTTAATTTAATTTAATAATGATATATGAATGTTCTTGATCAGTAATCTATTTCGCTTCGCTTCGCAAAGTGGTTTCCGCACAAAGTAAAAGTAATGATGGCCAACCCCCGAGGCAGTTTCGCAAAACGGCCATGGCCCACTTTATGTATAACAACAATTCGCGCTTAAACATAACATTATTAATGGACTTCTGTTCCGGTGTACAAATGTAAGCGTCCTTATCAGAAGCAGTGAAGCTCAAATACTTTAACCTGACTTCAGTCAAATTTCTTGAACTGGCTAAGGTACAACGTATACAATATAACAAGGCTAAAGAAACACTTTTAGTTGTATTAGGCACATAATATAAGGATTCTTTGAAATTAGGCGCCAATTAACAAACGAGAGAACGATCAAAGGACATTAGGATGTTATTTTTCAATTAGGATCCTGACAAAAACGAAGAAGGAAAATTACCAAGAAAATCATCCATCAAAATGGAGAAACGTGTTTGTTTTGTTTTCACGTAAAAGTAATGAGACGAATGAGCCACGATCATTGCAGCGCTACATAGAACTTAAGTAAAAGAACAAAGTCCAGGGCATCGCTGCTTTGGTGCTCATTACTTTGAGACCTCAGATGGTTAATCTCAACAGTACTGTGATTTCGCTAGCTGCAGTACCCTATAAACTGGAACACGTATGTTTACATACTACTGCAGAATATCTGGTGCTGCGGTGGTACCTACCCAGACGACCTTCCGATAAGGAGGCCTACCACCAAGTAAACGTAATATATAGAATAATTAACGTTCCTGAAATAGCAAGATACTCGATGTATCTAAACGCAGAGTTGAAGAATCTCGCAACTTTTGTAAGGCATTGACAGTTGAATCAAAATGACAAAGACATTAAAACTGATAGGCATAAAAGCAACCGTGCATAAGTGTAGAGCGTTGCATTGTTCGAAAATAACGAGGTAGCTGGAAGGTCGCCTCGTGGATCGGGTTTGTGAGTCAGCGCTGTGCCAGACGAGCGGCGCCCGCGCAATGAGATGGACGACGTTGGAAATCAAATCATTAAGCATACACTTTTCCATCGTAAATATTCCCAGCGCTTTTGTTTTTTATGAAGATTTAGAAAGCAGAATTATATGTAGATTAACAATTGAATTAATTACCATAACAGAAACATTGCTAACAAATAATAGAAGTTACAACGACAGGACCTTCGCCTTTTAGTAAGCCTTAAACCGGTTATTACAATTTGCAGTCACATATAAACTGGGAGCCACGCATAGCCCGTTTGGCCGTGGCTGCTTTCAGGAGAACGAAACTGTAAAGCATGTGTTGTGGCACTGTAAACCCACAGTATGAACTAGAATTGCTACTAGATTGCCTGAGGCAGCTTCATCTTCACTGTCTTTCACCATTACCAAAACTTCCATCTCACCCACTGGAGCTACTATGCCATGAACCCAGAGCCTCGCTCCGGTACTTCAAGGAGCTGGGTTGGCGCGGGTAGACGCTGGTAGGGGGAAATGCACAATACACCCCAAGTGAGACGTCAGTGCAGGACTCATCGCCCCCATTCCGAATAATAATAAAGATTGGATTTTTCGCTTCTTATATTCCTTAACTTTCGTTTTCGTGCGATGTAAATAGACAATGAAACAAGAAGGAAACACTATCGTACACTATTTTAAAACAAGAACGATTATAAAACAGAACAAAAAACACGACTGCTTTAAAAAAAATATTAAATTCAAAATTTAGAAAATCCTCTACGCTATTAACCAAACATATAGCTATGTTTGGTTAATTGCGTAGAGGATGTTCCGTAGATTTTGCGTAGATGAAGGAACACCGCAAGGAAACTGGCTTTCAAATGAGAAAATACGCATCGAAATCGGTCCATCCGTTTGAGAGCTACGATGCCACAGACAGACACACACACAGATAGACAGACAGACAGACATCGACGTCAAACTTATATTATTACCCCTCTTTTTGCGTCGGGGGTTTAAAATCAATACTCGATAGTAATCGATGGTCACTCGATATAATGTAAGGATTCAAACGATACCTCATACATCCAAACCTGTTTAGGCATTTTAAAGTTATGGTGAAACTCACATACATACATGAACCATGAAAACATTAAACTCCTTTTTTGGGAAGTCGCGTAGAAAGATCTTAATTGAATCAGAAAAAAGTTAATAAAGCTGTTGGTTTAATTTTCAACTTATAACAAGGCGTTGATTTCGGTAGAGATCGTCCTTCGACCTTGAATTAAAAAAACAACCAGACTAAATTGGAAAACCACAAAGGAAAACTGGTATTTAACGTGTGTTAATAATTATTTAATTAACCGTCACGGTCAACTATCTAGGTTACCAGTCTGATTGCATTGGAGAGGAGATAAGGAAATATTTTGAGCTGCAATATCTAGATCATTGATAACAGTAATATAATCTTGTCCGGGGATGTGGACTTGAAAATATCGCAAATAGGTAAGAAAGAAACCCCAACTTTGCCAAGAGAGAGTGAATAATTAAAATGACGAATGAGAAATTAAAATGATTTGCCAAGTGAGTAAGTGAATAATACTATGTAATGTAGTAAACTTAAATTTCTACAGAATATGTTATTTACTATGGATTTGCCATCAAATTAAAAGATGGCAAAGAATTTAAAGGGATTCCTCATACAAGATGCGAGAAGTTTTTTTATATTTGCTATATTAAATACTTAAATAAATAAATAATGGATAATATTTCACACCGCGTCATTTAGTCCAAGCTAACTAAGCAAAGCTTGTACTATGAGTATAATATAAATAACTGATAGAACACCATATACTTTTTTTAAATACATACATACTTATATAAGTGTATGTATACATATACTTATAGTACCTATTATGTATGTCAAATGTTTATCCTGGGTAATAATAACCACGCCCTTCAGTTCAAGAAGCAGAGCTACTATCAAACGAGCATTGAATAATGTAAAACATTAGGGTCAATGTTGGTAAATGTAAACAGAGGTAAATGGTAACGTCGCTTATTACTTCGCTGTTTTAACTTTTAAAACATTATGCATCTAATGAAAAGTAAGTTTAGTCTGTGATCTATGACGGTCGTTTTGAACTTTCACCTTTTGGGGTCAAAATAGAGGTGTTTTGTCATTTTGAAATTAATTCGAAAAAAACAATAAAATACAGTTTTACAGTGGTTTGCCGAGTCAACATAAGTACAAAAATAATTAAGGTAAGTGGTTATATCTAATGTTTAATTGGATGAATGTGGATGAGTTTACATGTTTCAAGTTATTTTGTCTTTGAAAAAGGTGTCCGCTATTATTTACACGCGCATTTACAATTACCTCAATAATTATCACCCTAAGTAAAATGTAAACACAATCTGAGGTAATTGTAAATATTTGAGGGAAATGGAAACATTTACAACATGCTTTAATTATTACATAGCTACCGGTGGTGGGTAATTGGAAACATTTTTATTTCAGCGCTTTCGTGTTTAAAGAAAAATCTGAATATGCTTACGAAGTACGAAGAAAGAACCGCCTCGGTACTCATTACAAGAGTTGTAGATGTTACTGTAGATGTATGTTACTGACCAAAAAAGACGTTTAGACAAGTCAGTGCCAGTTTTACCAATACCAACTTCTGTCATTTTTCATCGCATTAAAGGTCGAAAGGTGTCTTTAGATAAAATGGGCGGAGGGACCACGGAAGCTTTTCCAGATAGCGTTGAACAGCATCTTGTTAACTGCTTGAAAACCAGAGCAAGAAGGGGGTACCCGTGTCACAAAGAAGAGTTCACGCAATAAGTAAGTGAGTGTATTCAAACTAAAAATTAAAACACCATTTAGAAATAATATACCAGGAGACTGTTGGTACCGAAGTTTTATGAAAAGGCATCCAGAAAAGGCGAACGAATATTTTACAAGTCTCCGAAACCGATGGATATATATGAAAAAGCATTAATAAATAATTTAGAATAAATTAATAAACACTTTCATCCATGTGTTTTGCATATCACAGTGTAAAGATTTAAATAAAATAATAAATGAATGAATATTAATGACAGTTTTTTGTTTTCATTTACCTCCCTATAATTAATATGAATGTTGTTTCAATGCTAACTTTTAGTTTACAATTACCTTATTATAAGTAAACTGTTTCCCTTTACCTCAGCTATAATCACTAAGAAAGATAAGGAGAGGTTCTAGTTTGTTTCATTTTACCTTCTAGTGACAATAATCAGATTTGAAAGTATTTCTCTTTATAAGATTAGCGCGTTCTTACGGTACAAAATGACACCGCTGCAAAATCAAGCAGTTATCTAGGATTAACATGTTTACAATTACCTCAAATTGATGATTTTTTAATTATTGCATGAAGGGAAATGTAAACTTATCATAAAATGCAGACTAATTGTGCAAATTTATCTTTTGTAACTAAATTTCATACCTATTTTATCCCTTAACTAGGTTATCTAACTGGATTGTCTTTATTTCCACTACTTATTTTTTTATGATGGGTAACATACTACAAGGTGAATTTTTTTTCAAAACTGTTTCCATTTACCCACTTTGACCCTATAAGAAATACGTATAAATCTTCAAATGCATATTTGTAGAGCGATAATAAAAACATCGACAAGATTTGATTCTGAACTATCATTTCAAATAAATAACCAAACATTTTTTTATAAATTAATATTATTTGTATAAAATGTGTATACAGAACACTCAGAGCACGAGTAACACTCGTGTCTAAGCGATTTTTTTTCCAACTGTCTAGACTCCCTTCCCAAGACAAGATTACATGTCAATTTGTATTTTACACAACGCCACTTCAAATTACAATAACTTTTGTCATGACGAAACACCTCAATCTTCTTTCACCAAAAGGCCGTCATTTGTGAATGAAGTGTAATTTGGGATACTGAAAAAGTTGTTAAGTAAAATTAATACTTTATACGTAATGCATATATCATCACTATCACTACATATTATAAAACTAAGTCACCCGCCGCGTCTTTCTTGTCTGTTCGCGATAATTTTAAAAACTACTGAACGGATAATCATGCGAGTTTCACCAATAGATAGAGTGATTCGTGAGGAAGGTTTAGATATATAATTTGTCAAGGTTTTGTGTAGGTATATTGGTTGAAATATGATGATAATTGTTGGAAGTGTCGGAAGAAGTCAAACCACCTGGGAGCTTTCATTTGAAATATGATGATAATTCTTAGAAGTGTCGGAAGAAGTCAAGCCACCTGGGAGCTTTCATCGAAAACACTGCCTAATCCCTTTGAGATACTCGTAGATTAAGAGCCCCGTGTGAACCCGTGCGCAGTCGTCGCTAGTTGTTCATAAGTATTTGTTTAGTTTTTAATCTAGCAGGACAAGATACTGTAATATTATTATTACGAAAATTGTATTGAGAACGTCAGATAACAACTATAGTGATGATGTAAGCTAATCAAACATAATGACTCTTCAGTATCGAAATTCTAAGGTACTACCTATACTCATAAGAATGCACTGTCTAAATAAATTTAGTCTTCGTTTTTATTATCTACTTAACAGAAAAATCGGCTTAATATCCAAGCAATGTATGACATTGGTGGTGGTGGCCGTGGTGGTGCCGGCGTAAGAATTGTACCCCACCCTCTCTACCCGTGGTTGCCGTAAGAGTCGACTAAGGGATGTAATCTGGAAGATGGGCAGCAGCGTCTTCCTTGAACAATCACACCTAACTGCGCTCGCCAACCCGCCTGCCAAGCGTGGCGAGTAATGGCAAAACCCTGCCCAGGAAGAGGCCTATGTCCAGCAGTGGACGTCTTAAATGATGGCTGATGATGATGATGTGTGTATGACATTGACGAATTAAAAAAAAATAAGGTATGTCCACATCGTTTCAAAAATATACAAATTTAAATAATTTTCTATAATGCTACTTTAAGTTGCATAGTATAGATTTGTAATGACTTCTAATATAATATTTATAAATAAATTATGTCTATATCTATACCCTATGTATTTATATATGAATTGACTGCCATGTTAGCTCATTTGGTACCATCTCTGCTTCAAGTGCTGTAGGGTACGGGTTTGATTCTACAACTTAGGCATTACTATGACGATTTAAATCGATTTGGTATTTCTATACATACATACATTTATTTATTTAGGTAAATTCAGAATTTTTATACATAGGTACATATTTATGCAAACGTTGGTAAATCTGTTTATTTTAAATTAAATGACGCCCTTGAAAATAGCCAAGTGCCCAATCAAAGATGTCGGTTGACACCAAAAAGTGCTAGGAAACTAAAATAAATAAATCTGCGTTAGATATAACAGGTTTGAGTCCCCTACAGAGTTCACTACTGTATGCACTAGAATAAAATGTTGTCGATAATTATAGAGAAGATGCTGAGATTTTGTATTAATTATAAATAACCCTATAAAATCACTGGTGCTGAGGAATTAAATGGCTATGAGGATTGGAAAACTGCGTATTATTTTCTGGTCGAAATTACCTCAGTGCCTCAAGTCGAAAAGCTTAAAGACTTAACCAGTGTGTTACCAGTGATGACTTATGGCTCTGAAACGTAGGGCCTTACTAATAAGCTCAAAGTAGCACAACCAGCTATGGAGAGGACTATGCACTGGGTTTCTCTACGAAATCGAATCAGTTATAAGGAAATCCGTAGACGAAGTAAAGTTACCGACATAGCCCAGCTAATTAGCAAGTTGAAGTGGCAGTGGGCAGGGCACATAGCACGCAGAACTGATGGCCGATGGGGCAGTACAGTTCTGTAGTGGAGACCACGGACCGGCAAGCGCAGCGTAGGACGTCCACTCACAATGGACAGAAGACCTAATAAAGTCCGCAGGAACGCGCTGGATGCGAGCCGCTTCCAACCGATCTTTATGGAAGTCAATGGGGTAGGCCTGAGTTCAACAGTGGACGTCCTACGGCTGCGATGATAATGATGATGAGGATTGGAAATTTAATGGGACGTTGGTCACGGCTCTCTTGCCGTTTGCAGCCTAATCTCTTCCCCCCCAAATGCAATATGGATAATTCAGATAAACGATCGTGGACACAATATGGAAGCGGTGTCGAAGTCTGCGAGATGTTTTGCATTAGTCAAAATTAACTCTGAATATCTTACACGTAATTCTTCTAAAATGGTCATGATTACTAATAGAATTACAAAGTGGATTTTATAGCTGTTTATGGGTAGTTCTATGATAAGAGGTAACTTGTGCGGCAATCAGTTTAAAATAGATTTTTTATTCTATATGTTGTTATTTTTTGCAATTAATCACATCATCTTAATGTACTTTAATAAATAACATCACGATTAAACGCCCAATTAAAGCACATTTTTCTGCAATTCCTTATAAAGTCTAAAAAAGTCTCTACCCTGGCCTGTCCCCTTGCCGGTTTCAGTTCAACTTGTAGACAATACATACCTTCTTTGTATCAATTGCTAAACTAAAGTGTGTTTAGCACGAATTTAAATAAATATACTTAAGTGTTATTAAGGAAAAATACAACAATATTTATTTATTTTCAATTATTTTTACACTTAACTTTTGTCCCGCTTTTTTTGTGTATCTACCCTGGCAAATTTCGTTGCGCTACTAAAACATAAATATAAGACGGCTATATTCCAAATAGCGCTCAATGACATCTACCGACGTGATATTAGCCATACAAAACACACGAGCCGTTAGATTGCCGCCATTTTGTTAGTTGTTGTGACGAGACAGTGCGGTGTAGTGGTTTCGCAAGGTGATTGTGTCTCTCCACTGGTAAGTTATAAAAGTTTTAATATTCATTTAAATTATTTGCATTTACTGCCCTAATTTAATAGTACTGTAATAGTTAAAGTGTGATATATAATTAACCGAAATATTTCTTATTTCAATTAAAACAATTGAATCTGTCATGAAAACGTCTTTCCCCTGTCGTATTTCCCCTGGCTGTTGTCTTTTCAGGGGAGAGACTCGCTGACCAGTGGAGATAATATGCTTCATAATATGTTTGTGCAAACTAACTCAGAATAGCTAACTTTTATTAACGTCAGTTTTAAAATACTTTAAAAATTATGGCAAATGAAAGTTCTTCATCATCATCATCAACATTCAACTGTTTCACCCACTTCTGAGTATAAGACTCCTCTGCTGCGCGCCATGAAAAAATTCTTATGATAAAAATATAAAAGAGGTTCTCAGTTTATATTGTTATTGTCTAATATTATTACAGATTATGGCACCATAGAAGAAGTTACCATGTGAAGTAAGATTACAGAAGAAAGGTGAAGCAGAGAGACTGAGATACCAAAAGATTAAAAACAATCCAGAAAAATAAGAATTGCAAAAGCAAAGAAGAGGAAAAATATTTAAATAAGGAGAAAGGAATTAAAAAAACTGTCGTTCAAACGACTCCCTAGAGAGCAACGTAAGTCACGAAAAATATGGAAAAAAAAAACTAGAAAGCGTAGGCAACGACTTGCTCTTCAAAATGTAGCCCCGTACTCAGTGTACACTAGAAGAGTAGTAGAACTACTAGAACTGTAGAAATGTAGACTACTAGAAGTTACATTGTACACTCAATGTACTCAATACTCCGGTAACGCTATCTATTTCAGATGTTGATGATCAAACGCAACAAAGAAATTTTCATAGAACAGTTATAGCTGCCAAGCTTAAATCAGACCGAGTCAGAAGACAAAGATATTTAATCAATTTAAAAAAAAAGATGAGACTATAAATAAACTAAAAAACTAAATTAGCACGTTACAAAACAAGGTTACAAAGATTACGAAAGCCTGAAAACTTAAACCTAATAGCAAAGTAAAACAAGTGATGAATACTCCAAGGGCCAGTGCACAGTGAAAAAAAAATCGCTGTTTGCAGAAGTGCTCAGTCAGCGATTAAAAGAAAATTATTTAGCTCTCCCAAACGAAAAAAAAAAAGAATTTTTAAAAGAATGTTAAGCGGGAAACTTATGTTAAATTAAAACTTGAAATTTTAACGAAGAGCATATGTATAGGTAATATAAAAATTATCCTAACTATCACAAGCCTGATTATCACTTAAAAGGCGCTAGTCTACTTAATTAGTATAAATAGAATAATATTTTGTTATTTGTTGAAGGTACGATGGCATGTTAATTTACATATAATATGTTTGTAAGTAACACTAAAGACGCTTTTGTTTTAGATTTTAAAAAGCTGTAATATGATAGTTGTGATTAATTATTTATTATTGATATGATAGTCTGGTTATAATTCAAGTACAATGTTTAATAAAAGTTCATTTTATTAATTTTATTCGTTATTTTATTGCGTCAAATTATCTTCCCAGGTCAAATACGTATCTACCCTGATCTTGATGTCTCTACCCTGCCTGATGTATTTACCCTGGCCTTCTAAAAAGTAACAAAATATGTATTAAATGACTTGCCCTTACGCGAATAGGTACATAAACGGGACAAAAATCATGATATATTTGTTTAATTAAAAAACTCCAACTTTTCTTCTTGGCCGCATCCTCTAAGGACTTGAAACCTCTTATCGTAGAACTGCCCTTATATTGTTAGCTTAGTGGCAGACAATGACAACCTGCCGCTTATAGAGAAGCCTCCATCGGCTCTGTTATGTTACAAGCGGCCTACATATCATGCAAAGTCGATATTTTACTGCTTTGCTGACGTCACAGACAGATAACAATGGAAACTGAATGGAAATTGGTGCCCCAGAATAGATGGTGAACCTCGTTTCTGGTGAAAAGCTTTGAATATTTCAATAGGTTTTGTGTTCAGACTTTATTTGATAGCATTTATATTGCCAGTATCTACCTACTTAAGTTATTGTCGTTTCGCGGAATTTTTATGAAATATTTTTTTTATTGAATTGTTTGAAAGTATTCTGTTCTATTAATGTGTAAATTATGGCCGCAGTATCTGCCAAAGAGTAGTGTTCAAACATTACTGTGTTCCGGTGTCGAGGGTAGGTACTGCAGCTAGCGAAAATACAGGGCTATTGAGACTAATCATCAACAGTCTTAAAGTAATAAGCGCCAAAGCAGGGATGCCCTGGATTTTGTTTTGTTACTCAAAGTTCTAGACACCGCTGCAAGGAGCATCGACAGGTATTATTTTTTTACCATCAAGAGTGTTTTTAGGTAGTACCTACATACATTTAAAAAACCCGTACGTTCTATTTGGCTATGGAAACATTGTGATGCAAGGACGGACGTCTTAAGTTGTTTCGGGAAATTTTATGGGAACTGATTTGGACATGAAAAGTTATACTCCGTCGAGCTACTTTTGGCATCTTCGTGGACGACAGCCTATAAGAGCAATACCAACCACAAAAACAAGACTCTAATGTTTTTGGTTGGGAAACATACACACAGACAACACCCATAATCAAAGAATAACTACAGATCTCATCTCATCTCATAACAAACTAGAGAAACTCTAAAAACTTTTCCAGCGGAAATTGAACATGAGACATAAGCTTATAAGGCAAACACGTTACCACTGCACCACACAGGTCTCTGTATCTATATTTTTTTTTTCATTCAAAATATTCTGCAGTCAATCAACACGACGACATCATTTGACTTTGAAATGTCATCTTTGTATAACCGTGCTCGCTTCGATAAATACTAAGTGTTGACGAAACGAATTCCGTTCCACTACAAGCTAAAGAGTTAAAAAAAATTATAACCCGACTGCGAATAAAATAGCTATAAACAAAGGAAAAAACTTATTAAACAAATTTATTATTTCTAAATAAATATAAACATACAACTTATATATAATTTTGTAATCCTGTTTTAATTGCCATTATTTAGATACCCTACTTGACAGGAATGCTTAATTATTATTTTTAACGTATTACTATTGCGCGCCAAAAATCCATCACCTTGTTTTTTTTTAAAGCACCCTCTAAGGACACTTATTGACGTAATCCATTCCGCCGTTTGGAAGATACTTATTGATTATTTAAATCAGAAAAAAAAAAATACTTTTAGTGGTTTCATTTCTAAACCAATAAAAGTTACAATAAGCAAGCACTAATAAGTAGTACTCGGCTGGCTAGCTACCACCCTCAAGTTGAAAATCTGCCGCCAAGCATCTAACGGTGTGTTCCGGCAGCCTCACTTGAGAGCCAGTACCATTCCAGGCTAGGTGTGCTTTACCATCTTCGACCACAACGTCACTAAACATTAGGTGAGCTGTGGTCAAACACCTAGCCTGCCAAACATTAAAAAAAAGACTTTAAACCACATGATTCATATATCCTCTTATTTTAAAATCAATAAAGAAACCTAACTCAAACATATTAAAGTAATTGTGGGTAAAATGGTTAAAATTAAAGAGCGACAGTCTCACTGACGGTTTGGGTACTAGCAATGACATCAGAAGTAGAAACCACTCCGCCGCCCACGACTCGCCCACTGAAGACGGAGCCTTGCAAAACCAATGCTAGCCTCTGTATTTGTAGCCTTTATGATATTTGCGAAATCTGCTATACCTACCTAACGTGATTAAATATCTAGGACATTCCACTGCTCACAAGATTAAAAAACCGGCCAAGTGCGAATCGAACTCGCGCACGATGGGTTCCTTACCATTATCTATAAAAACGGCAAAATCATGTCCGTTGTATGGTAACCCCCCGTTAAATATATGTTTTATTTTAATTTAATTATTTATTTTTAAAGTGCATATATAACTGAATATTCTGTGAATATTTCAAGCTACCTGTTGCCGTTATCAATATCGAGCAACGAGCAAAAAAATCACGTTTGTTGTATGGAAGCCCCCTTAAATATATTTTCTATCCTGTTTTTTTAGTATTTGTTGTTATAGCGGCAACAGAAATATGTACATCATCTGTGAAAATTTCAACTGTCTAAGAATTACGGTTCATGACATACAGCCTGGTGACAGACGAACAGACAGACGGACGGACGGACAGCGGAGTGTTAGTAATAGGGTCCCGTTTTACCCTTTGGGTACGGAATAGCTCCATAACTGAATAAAATGATAAAAGACGAGACGAATAAAAAGTTCCTACATTATCAAAGAAGATTAAAAAATATCATAAATGTCTACTAAAAATAGTAGGTACTGTGGATAATGTTATAAAGTAAATTCATTTTACTCTTAGATAAGCTTCGCTAACAAGACGAGAAACGGTGATTCAACACCAATAAGCGACAGAGTTGAACGCTACGATAATTGGTGCGCAAACGTCGTCCAATTGGGGATAACGACGCAAGTCGATGAACTGGAATCTAAGGATCGTCGGATGACCTGATGAGGCTATTGTCGGACTTGGCGGAAGAATGAGGTCAGTGATTGCATCTTGCTTTATCTGGTGAAAGTAGCGGTGTTCGACGTAGTATCGGATGCAGGCTTGCAGATGCTGATTCTAGATGACCCAACAGTTACATTTTGAACCTTTTTTTAAGGTTAAAATGATGTAACTGTAACAGGCTAGGTGTGGTCGGTGATGGTGAACGCACCTGGCCTGGAATGGAACTGACTTTGAAGTTAGATTGCCGGAACACACCGTAAGATGTTTGGTGGTAGATTTTTAACTTGAGGCTGGTAGCTTGCCAGCCGAGTATTAGAAAGTACCCTACCACCATGCTATGATATGCTCACGATGTTATCCTTTACCGGCAGCTCAAGGTTTGTTTGAACCGACTGCGCTAACCACTGTGCTACCATTGTACCTACCATTGTAAAGTGTACGGTGAAGAATAAAATAGCACTAATAAAGTATATTATAGGAACTCACCAACACAATTCGTCCATAATAACGATAAAACCCTTTGGAAAACCCAAGCAAACAATTTTTTTAAAACGCCAAAACAGTACATGTTCTCGAAGCATTGATGGTAAACTGTTGAGATTAATTGACAAGGCTACTGCTCCGTTTAGTGCCCAGCGGTGGGCGTTGAAGGCTGAAGAGCCTCTTGATTCTCTTCAATAGCTTCAATAGCTAGTCTAAAATAGTTTTAAAGTTCTACAAGTGTTTAGTTAACTCAGTTTTATTTTATTTATTATTTAATTCTTTATTGCACACTTAAGATAATATGCACAAAAGGAGGACTTAATGCTAAAGCATTTTCTGCCAGCCATCCCCACAGTAAATGAGATGTGGTTGTAGGCGCGCATCAAAACAAATGTATATATATATATATATAAACAAAAATAAAAGTACAACATACAAATATAATAGTACTAAATATTATACGTACAGTTTTATACGTATGCGATAGTTTTTTTTTTATTATGATATTGTGAGACGCTCTTTTTGTGGTGAGAGATGGCGCATGGCCATGACCATTGCAGTCGATACACAGAACTTTGAGTAACAACACAACCCTGTAATTTCGCTAGCTGTACACAGTAATGTTTACAAACTACTGCTTGGCGGCAAAATATCTGGTACTGTGAGTCAATTGATATTGAATTTAAAAAGAAAAGAAAGTGAAAGTTTGCAACGGTAAAGTTTGTCCTTCAAGATTGTACGGAACCCTCGCTGCACGACTCCGACTCGTGCTTCATCGGATTTTTTTAGAAAAGTCAACTCAAACATCAGGGCGTCCACTAAGTAGAACATGTAAAGACTATAATTTTCAATCAGAGAGTAAGTACAGATAAGATGGAGGGTAATTTTCTCTTGTACACAATTTCCTTATCTATTTGTCACATCATTACTTCAATCATTCAATCAAATCACTCACTTCTAAATATGGATAATATCTTTGAAATTTCCAGACTTACAGAATCGTCGCTTTCGACCGCAAAGATCATTGCCGCAAACACTATTTGTGACTAACATTTTTGTTTGGGTTTAGAAAGTATATGCTTCTGCCGATACGAAATAAAACTTTTACCTATACGTAATACAAGTAAAACTTCAACAAACTCATTAATGTCTCTAAGAAAGTCTTCGACACACGTTATTAGCTATAAATTTTTTTTTCTACAACTTTTTCATATTTTACGAACTACCTTCAATAGACCCAAAATTGATTGAAACCACGTAATTATATTTGAAATAATAACTAGCTGTCCTCAAATTACAATTCGAAAGGAGAACGGAACAAACACCGGTAGATAAACGATTACTATCTAGCCGAATCGATTTTGAGTACAACTTTCAGTACCTACTAAGTACTAGCGCCAACGCCTATTAGCCTAAAAAAGCGCTTCGCCTTCAATTTCCTATCCATCGATTATTATTGATAACAAAAACCTGCCTTCTTTCCCTGTTCTACATACCTAAGGATATTTAATCACTAAAGTATTGATAAAAATAATAATTCCATTGTAATGAAACTTACTTATCAACTTTGACCCTAAAAAGAAATGTTTGGAAATTGTTCTTTGTTTACTTTTCCAAAAATCTATTATAGTTTCAATTTCCATCTTCCCAAAGAAAATTATATATCTTCTAGTGATACGCAACACTATTTTAAATTTAATCAAAATCGAAACTATTTGATCGTGACAAGGAAATAGATCTTGGCAGTTAATCTTCTATATATGTATCTCCGCAGTATCGGTTCATATCACATCGCATCATCAGCCATAGTTCGTCCACTCCTGGACATAGGCCTCCTCCTGGTGGGGCTTTGCCAATACTCGCCACGATTGGTAGGTGGGTTGGCGAGCGCAGTTAGGTGTGATTGTTCAAGGAAGGCGCTGCTGCCCATCTTCCGGATTACATCCCTTAGCCGACTCTTACGGCAACCACGGGTAGAAAATTGGGGTACTATTCTTACGCCGGCACCACCACGGCAAGTATCGGTTATTCTGCCATAAATCAGTATGGCCCGGTTTGAAGAGTACTTATATATAGCAAGCGAAATTAATTGACACAAACCATGATTGCCTCAAAGTAATGAGCGCCAAAGCAGCGATATCCTGCACCTTATTTTGTTACTCGAAGTTTTGGGTACGACAACGATCATGGACAGGCGTTATCTCTACTGTCAGGAGAGCGTTTCGTTCGATCACTACTTTTACATAAAAATGGTAACAAACATGTACTTTTAATAAACATTTGATAGATTACTTGATCAAGTCTAAACCTAAGACTGCCTCAGATAGTTGAAAAGAAGCATCTAATATTATTTTTTCGAAATTGAGTTAGATGGCTAGGCTGCCGGAACACATCGTTACCTGCTTGGCGGCAGATTTTCAACTAAGGGTTGTAGCTAGCCAGCCGAGTACTAGATGCTATGATTCTCTCACATTTTCCTTCACCGGTAGGTCAAGCTCATTGTTGGGGTTTGAACCCACGCCCTTCAGCGCGCGTACCGACCGCGCTAACTAATAAGCTTACACCGCTACAAAACGTATTTTCAACTATTAGGGGCAGTACAAATTTCTATCGTATTTTGTCGGAATTCCGATCGAAAATAATTTACGTATCTAAGTGTAGCATAGACTTGATTTATATACGTATATTCGTCATTAATGATTAAGTACAAGGCATTCAAAAGTTATTCCACATCAAGAGCACACTCCTACGCACAGCGGGTGACATCATAAAGTAAAATCGAAAGCTGCTTGTTGTCTATTTTGGTACCTATTGCAATTCAGTATGCAACTAGTTACGTAAGAAAATTTTTGCGCAAAATACGAACGTCTATTTGAGTGTCATCAATGACGTTTTTATTTTCTATATAAATACATAATTATATAGTATATATAAAAATTTCGTGTCACGGTGTTTGTGGTTGCACTCTTCCAAAACGGCTCGACCGATTTTTATGAAATGTTTTATGTACCTATATTTGGTAGTTATGAGAATAGGTCGTAAATTAAATTTCATACTTATAGGTGATTAGCTACTTTTTGTCTCAAAAAACGTAGCACACACCGCAGGGCGCAACTAGGTTCTTTTTAAATCTAGACTATTATGGTTATTTTAAACTAGTCTGATGTATTTGAGCGTAATTATTTTTATGTAAAAGTAATGAGACGAACGGGACCCTCTCCTGATGTTAAGAGATAACGCATGTCCATGACCATTGCAGCGATACACAAAACTTTGACTGACAGAGCATCGCTATTTTGGCGCTCATTACTTTCGAGACACTAGATGGTTAGTCTCAACAGCCCAGTAATTTCGCTAGCTGCAGTACCCTTCAAAAGGGAACATAGTAATATTTACACACTACTACTTGGCGGCAGAATCTGGTACTGAGTTAGTACCTATCTAGACCCAAGTAAAAATTGTTCGCTAAAATACAAAACAATAACAAGAACTCGTTACCCAATACATTGAAATAGCTGAAGCGAAATCTGTGTCGACCAAATAGTTTCTTCTCACGGAATCTCAACCATCTTATACCAAAAAGTTAGCTCGCTTGCAAACCGTCGAATAAGTTCTATGACCGTAAGTACTAACTACACATAAGATTGCGTAATGATAACTTTCGTTAAGACTAAACAAGAGTTTCTTTTCATTGCTTAGCAGGCTTAACAATGTTTCGCCCACGTGGCAGTGACGCAACGTAAGGTCAGTAGACTAGCTAAGCTAGTTACGGTACCAACTCACCTTGTTTACGACATTATCTACTTATCGTGGTTTTACTAAGGAACATCGGACCCGGCACGAGGTTTCACTGATAGCCACCAATTAACTATGCTAAGTTATAATTGCGAATCGCATATGATGAGTTACTTGATACGTTGCTGCAACTAAATACTTTACGAAGGAAACTGTTCTTGAGAAACGTCTTAAGATCGATACGGCAAACCTGTTACACGAGATCGAGTGGTTGAGCTCTGAGCTCATAAATGGTACATGTAAATTGTATTGTGTATAAGGAAATAATTCTCTATATACATATATATAAATAACTTCTACATATTCATTGTAGAACAAAATGAGTTACCTTTTCAAAGAAGTACAATTGGTGCAAGGCTTTTCTTGTGACGAGCTCAAAGACTAAAATGGTTGTGAGCTTTTATGCATAATCCAAGGTTAAATGTGTATTTTCATAATAAAGGCATATTCGATGGTAATTGTATGCATTTATTATTTACTAGATTACGCCCGCGACTTTGCCCGCGTTAACTTTAGAATTAGGTTCAGAGAGAAATGAAACATGTGTAAAATAAAAATAAGCAATAGACATAAAACTTGTGCTATTTTGTTATTAGATTAAGATAAAGGATACCTCTGAATAATTATGTTCCATAAAACGTACCTATATCAAATTACAAGTAGATACGCCAAGTAGTTCGTTTCTTGATATTCCCACAGGAACCTAACATTTTTCTAATATATAAAGTAATTTCTATATGTTAATCCTGGTAATAAACTATATGCATGCCAAATTTCATCCAAATCCGTTCATCCATTTTTGCGTGTTTGAGTAGCCAACATGCAAACATACAAACTTTCACATTTATAACAGATATTAGGATGTACTTATGAGCAATATGTTGAACGATTTAGCAATCGATTTAATTATACTGAACGTTCATTCTCGATGTGAAACATTGCACGTTCAATTCAATATTCGAAAGAAACAAACTGTTAGACGATCCGTTTATAAATCGTAGAGAATAAGGAGAACTTATCTTGGCAACCGTTTGAAATAACGACTTCCAAAACTTATTACTCCATTCAACAACAAAAACGAAATTATGAGCTCGGAAACGATAACCTTAAAAGTCATTAAAAGATCAAAGGTACAATTTTTTTTTACTGGTAACACTTAAGTTACAGGTCATTTTTAGGGTTCCGTACCCGTCCGTCATCAGGCTGTATCTCATGAACCGTGATAGTAGACAGTTGAAATTTTCACAGATGATGTATTTCTGTTGCGGCTATAACAACAAATACTAAAAACAGACTAAATAAATATTTAAGGGGGCTATTCAAGGATTTTTTGCCGTTTTTATAGACAATGGTACGGAACCCGTCGTGCGCGAGTCCGACTCGCACTTGGCCGGTTTTAACGTTCATATTTATACCAATAAAATTGTCAAAATTATAACAAATTTTAATATAATAATATGTCAAATGTAAAATATGTCAATATGTAATTTTTAGGTGGAACTTTTTTAATACTGACAAATACTAATCATCACTCTCACTACATATTATAAAACAAAGTCGTCCGCCGTGTCTGTCTGTCTGTATGTTCGTTATTAACTTAAAAACTACTGAACGGATCATCATGTGGTAAAACTAGACCAATAGATAGAGCGATTCATGAGGAAGGTTTATGTATATGATTTGTCATGGTTTTGTGTAAATCGGTTGAAATTGATGATAATTATTGGAAGTGCCGGAAAAAGTCAAGCCACTTGGGAGCTTTCATCGTAAACGCTGCCTAATCCTTTTCAGATAAATCAAAAGCCCCGTGTAAACCCGTGCGCAGCCGGGGCGGGTCGCTAGTAACAACAATAAAAAAAAAATTACTACATTATTTACAAATTTATAAAAACAAATTTTAATCTAAGACTCAATATGATATGATAAAATATAATTACTTACAAGAATTAAAAAAAGTATTATTTTTAAATAATTATTATCAGTCTGAAAACAAAGTATCTTGATATCAAGAGAGCAAACGTTTTATAGAAATATTTTTAGTAGGTAACGGAAAATTTAAATATTCCCAGATTTTCCAGAGTAGGTACGATAATCCCAATTAGCATTCAATAATAATGAAAGGTTATCGAGAATTGCGACTAAAAGTTATATTCGGTTTAAGTGCCAGAGGCAAGAGGTCCGTTACGGGCAAGAATCGGCGGGTCTGCCTGTAAGTCGGTCAGAGTAAGTCCGCCGACTGCGCGAGGGAAGCCTCGCTCTCCGTGACTCATAGCTCGATATGCCACGCGTGCCCAGCCACAGCTGACTTGTTTGCTTTTGGACAAATCCGCCAAGCGTTTCAATGCAATCGACATTTTATATGCGACTTATTCGCATAACAAATCAGTGCGTATATCAATTAAAAAAAGATATTTCAATTATGTGAATAAAAAGTCGGTACCTATTAAATAAATATGTAGTATTAATTTAGTAGCGATAATAGCTCGGTGGTTATCGCGGACGGTTCACACGCCGTAGGGCCTAGGTTCAAACCCCAACAGTAAATTGAGCTACCGGTAAAGGAAACCATGGCATGGTGGTAGAGTACACTCTAGTATTCGGCTGGCTAGCTTCAAAGGGGTTTGAAGGGTACTGCAGCTAGCTAAATTACAGGGCTATTGAGACTAACCATCGCTAGTCTATAAGTAATGAGCGCCAAAGCAGCGACGCCCTCGATTTTGTTTCAAATTTCTGTGTATCGCTGCAGTGGTCATGACAGGCGTTATCTCTTACGATCAGGCGAGCGTCTCATTCGTCTCATTAAAATTACATTTTACACGGCGTGATCTAGCCCCGAGCTAAACATAGTTTGTTTCTTGATAACACATATATTTAGAACACCCAGACACATAACATTAAGTTCGTCACATAATTGTTTGTCCTGTGTGGGAATCCAACCCACGCCCTGTAGAATGTAGCTCATGAAGCAGAACTACTACCTCATTTGTTAACAATGCAGAACATAACAAATCAACAAGATCAAAGTTAGGTTGCTTCAATAACGGCAAGACTTTCTCCTCGACCTGGTGCAGCAACACCAACCGGCAGTCGACGGGATTTTAATATTATAATAACACCTGTCTGTTGTTATGGATTCGCTATGGCGATGGTAAGTGGCCACGCTCTCAGGCTAGGAGCCCCTCAGTTCAGATCGATGACGCAACCTTGGCCAGCCGAGCTTTGTGGGCGACGGTGCCCAACCGACGCGAATCCGGAAGTGTTATTGTGACATTCGTGACACGAACATACGAACGTTATAATGTGTTCGCGTTGGATATTTAGTACAATTTTTGACAGAAACTCAAATTAGATCTTTAATAAAAAGGATAAGGTTATTTGTACCTACTTATAAATAAATAACACTACACTGACCCAAGCTCTTCATCTCATCATTCAAAATTGATAAGGTCAACTTTGATTGCAAAATATATTAAAATATAACAATCAACCATTGTTGAGTAGAACCGTTCAATCTATGCTTGGTGACCACAGGTTAATAAAATTTTTGACCTCCTGTCCATTTTTACTTTTATTTATTTTTACTATTAGTTAGTAAAAATTAAGTCACAATTTTTTTTTTTGACTGCATAGCGAAATGTATACAATTATACATTTTAAAGCAGCAAAAAAATACTAATCTTTATGATATTTCTGAGGGCATTTACCAAACAAGACTACAATAAAATTTCTTCTGAAAAATATTTTGAGTAACCTTCATAAAATTACTGAAGTATATTTTCTGTGTTGATTTTACATAATTATTTAAATAATCATTGTATTTCAAGAACCAGTGAATTGCTGTCTATTTATTATTATGGTGCACTGGTAAAATGGACTCCAGAACCTGCAAGAGTTCAGACATCATAATTACGAGTTGCTAGCTGCGCCCCGCGGTTACCCGCGTGGTGATGGAAGATGATAATGATGAAAAGTATCCTATGTTTTATTCCAGGGCCTAAAGTATCTACATGCAAAATTTCACCCAGATCCATTCAGCTGTTCTGGCGTGATTGAGTAATAAACTTCTGTCCATCCATCCAAACTTTCACATGTATAATATTAGTGTGATACCTACATAAAGCAATTATAGTGGGCATTAATCTATATGTACTACATACTAGACAGCACATTCTGAACACTCCCTCTTGACTACTTAATTGCAGGATTATCTTGCAACATTTCCAGTGGTGCCTGATTTTTCAGGAGATCAACTGATTTCCACTACTTTCTCCCAATGTTCCCGTTTTTTTTTTGCATTTTAAACTACACTTATATTAAAAATAATATTATAAATACAGTAAAATGTAGAAATTTGGTAAAACAAAAATAATTAATGAGGACTCTTCAAAATTCCTAGCTCGACCCATCAAAATCCCTTGCTCACTTGTTCAAAGTTTCAGTATGTTTAAGTAAATTACACAGAAACTCTAATACATAGAGTACTTTATTGGTACAGGGGAAAGACCCTAAAATTTAACTCGTATTAAGTTGTAGGGAGTCAATATGCAAATCATAGTGAAAAGGATGTGTGGAAGAAATAGATCATAGCTATAAAGCCACAAATAGAAGTCTCACTTCTAATCTCAACTTGCTAACTCATCTTATATCACTAAAATTATAAATACCAAAATTTGTGTGTGTGTGTGTGTTACTTCTTCGTAACTAAACTTAATTTATTCAGATGAGATTTAGAATGCACACACATAGGATACTTTTTATCTTAAAAACCATGGGTGAAATGATGGGGTGTATCCAGTAAAAAATGCAATATCATGTTTCAATTCAAGACATATTCCTTTGATAAAAACAAGTAATGCACTGGCATTTTATAACAGATTATTGACTGTGACGTCAGTCTATTATGTGTCAAGTGTTTCTGATAACAACTGTAAGATACCTATTTGCCTAGACAGTTTGAAAGTAAATATGTTTGTTGATTAAGTTTATACCTAACAACATTTCATAGGAACTGATTTTTTACTTGATTGCTAGAAATTCTGTTTTGTCACTAAATATAACATATCAGATATGACTAAAAGTATATGGGTCAATTTTCTATATCATCACTATGTAGTATAAAACAAAGTCGCTTTCTCTGTGCTTATATCCCTATGTATGCTTAAATCTTTAAAACTACACAACGGATTTTAATGCTGTTTTTTTAAATAGATAGAGTGATTCAAGAGAAAGGTTTATATGTATAATACATGTATATGCACCACATTAGTATCTACATTGCACCTGTGCGAAGCCGGGGCGGGTCGCTAGTAACATATAAGAATTTTAAACATGCTTTAATTCATATGTTGACAATAAAACTGCCTACCAGTCGCCTTAATTGCAAAGCGGCTGTAAACAAGCTCTCGTCGCGGTCGCGACACTGCCGTTTATGGTAGCCCGCGCCACAAGGCCGCGCTCGCGGCCGCGAGGAGGCGGCCTGACCGCAGTCACATGTGAGCTTCTATTATACATTTATCTTTGTTTTTCAGAATAACATTACTTTTTATTATGAATGCAAAGGTGTGATTGTTATCCCAGCACCACATAGCTTGATATAAGTAGATAAAAAGGGAGAGAAATAGCCTACCTTCTATCCAAGAAACAAAAGATTCAAAAATAAAATTGACTTTGCATTTCATACTGAATGCAAAATATGTTAGTATATTTGTTGGCCCTTCTTGCAAGCATGAAATAATGAATTATTCTTAGCATTGATATATTAAGGGTTGAAAACAAGCTACTCGTAGTTTCCAAGGGAATATTGCAACAGGTAAAACTGCTGAGCACAGCAAATTTTCTATTTGCATGTTGTAATTAGAGTGCTATTTTGTAATTGACAGCTGGCTTGACTCAGTAGTACTGTCTGGTATGCCAGAAGTTATACATTCAATTGCTGCCTAAAGGTGATGAATTTTGTGTATAAATAATTAAGTATGTTTATCACAGAGTGTTAGTCATTCACAAAATACTATGAAATTAGTTTTGTTTATTTACATCAATGTTTCGGCCATGTTGCCATAGCCATGGTCACAAATCAACTAAAAAACGAAATTTATAGTATTTTGTACCCGGTGATAAATATAATTATGTATTTTATATGTTAATAACAGTCTTTATCTTAAAAATAAGTTTAACCAGTTAATTATATATCTCATGTTTTAATTAAACACAGGCAAACAAATAAGTATCATCAGAAATTGCTACTGATAAGGATTTTTTATATTTAAGTCACAAGACCAAAACAGTACACTGGGCCATGAATTAGCATCAATTTTTGTACACCAATATGCAGTGCTGTATATGTTGCAGATCTATTAAAAAACTTCTGTGATAACATTTAATTACAAATTTCACTAGTTTTAATCTTGTGAAAAGGTTCTTTGACCATATTGTACACTGTAGTTGAAGATTATTTTATTTGAGTAGAACAACAGAACCAGTTTTTCAGTCCAAGTTGTCATAGGCCAAAATAAACAAAAACCTTAATTACCTAGTATGTATTACTAAAATTAAGCAGAGCTCATTGGCTTCACAAGAACTATATTGGTAATGAAGTTTTTTGTTGACTTTGGCACCCAGTAATCCAAGGCAAATTCTTGATAAATTAAAAAACATTGTTTCATAGACACTACCTAGGAATATAAATTCCCAGGAAAGCACTAAAAGTAATAAGGTCAGGATAGCTTAGATCCATTTCATTGTAAATGGCAACAAAGTGTTAATATAAAGACAATGCTTGAGTCATATGAATTAAGATATTTCTCTCACATTCATAATGTATTGTCTTATTGCAGACTAATCATCATCAGGTTTTTGCAAGTTTGACTATAATGTTGTTAAGCATATAATCCATTTTGGACTTAAAACAAGCTTTGAATATAATTCCTTTAAAATAAAATTATTATTTTTTTGCCATTAAATTGCAACCTAACAGCTATTTTCCCTATTGTCAGTGTATAATTTTACTACAGAAATAATTATAACCCTGTAAACTTCTTATAAAAAGGAGTTGTCTATATATTATTTTTAACTGAATATTCTTGGATATCCTGATATTTTTTTCACAAGTGAAAGACTGGCCATAGTCGATTGCAACAAGATATTTAATATTAAAATAAATTAGGGGTAAAGTCATTATTATTTATATTAGATAGGTAATTGGATCTTTATTACAGATCCAGTTAAGCTAGTGTTCTAAAAAGAAAAGAAGGTTCTAATATAACAATTGACTGCACTTATCTTCAGAGATTAATTGAAGTTTGATCGTCAGAGGAAACCTAAGATTTTAGCAAGGACAAGAATCAAGTGAGTTTGTATACCAACTGATTCATTTTGGTACGTACATGAATCATAATAAGAGCATGCTATCGAACACCGCTCAACGCCACATAGAAATCACGGCAAGTTTGAAACATAATCTTGCCGTTGCTGAAGATATTTCATCTCCTCTCCAACTTACCATCTGTTCTTTTTATGTTGATGTTGATCCCAGATTGAATCTTCACAGTTCCGTCATCCATTTTGGCACTGGTTTAGACACCACATACACTATGGAACATTATTTAACTATAATTCCTTGTTCAAAATTGGTTTAACACATTGGGAAATTACACACGAGAACCGGTGAAAATTACAAAATAAATTTCTACACCCAGATTGACAGTTATGTCGAGCTAGCTACACACTTCAGACTGGAACGTTTGAAAAATTGTTTCACTATAAGAGTCAAATTAATTACTTTACAGTTACTAAAACACAAACAATGACTTTGAATGATATGAAAATATTGTTGAATTTTTGATTATAAAAGAGCAAGAATTGTTTGAAATATTTCAGTTATTTTAAATAGGGGAATGTAATAATTCAGTTTCTATCTGCCAATGCGTTGATTTTTTTTTATTGTTGCCATTGGAATAAAATAAATGATTGATAGATTGACTTCTGTGATCCGAATAGCAAACAAAAATTAAATCGATTGCCTATATTAGTACGTCATACAGAACCGCACTAAAATCATAGATAAAATTGCAACATTTTTTTATAATTGGCAAATGGATTAGAAGTCATTGATGCCTAATCATTATTTGTCCTTTGGTCATTGCCACCTAACTATATATTTATTGAACAATAATAGCAGTCAATGACAGGTCACAACTATAAAACGGTTGAGTGTTGAGTCTATCAGCTAGCACCGGATATGATTTAAATATGTACCCGGCTCCACCTTCGCTCCGAGTAATAGATATAAATACTTTTAATACTTTTATATCACTTGTCCACACTAGTGCGAATAATTCAGCATATTAAGATTAAAATACCGTTTTTTCTAAATATACTTTTTGTCGTTTACATAATGCTGATGTGAAAATTGTATTCTGTTTCGTTATTTCTGTTATTTTCGATATAAACAATTAAAAAACACTGGAAAATCCTTAATTTTTAAATAATATTACGCTTTGACATATTTTTGCATTCCCGCTAAAACTCTTCGTCTTGACGGCAAATGCCATTACTGTCCGATAGATACTCACAATACATATGATCTCTACGCTTTAATAAAAAAACGAAACAGCGCTGAACAAAAAAGACTTGAGCAGTCTTGGCTCTTATTGACGCTGTTATCATTTTTCGTACTGTAAGTCTATTTCGAACGATTTAAAAAAAGCCAGCAAAAAAGTTACCATAAATGCGTTCTACCTCGGTCGGCTGCTTGCGTTCGCTTCGCGAAGCAAAGCAAGCCAATTGAGGCGAGGCGAAAAGGTAAAAAAATTTACTAAATGGTGTGTTTTTACAATCTTTAGCCATAGATACGGTTTTTATATAATTAGCCCGTACAAGAGTAAGTATAATGGATAGCGAGCCAAAACTATCCCACAAAACCAAGAAACGTATCAAAGAAGTCAAGAGGAAAGCCCGACCCGGTGAGTAAACCAATCATATTGCAATAATTTAGTACTGAATTAGGTCGTGTGATTATTCTTTTCTCTGTGATTTTTCCATGAGCACGTAAATAATATTTTTACTCTCTGCAACCTAATACAATGCATGTATTACTGTCTGCGTCAAGTATTTCGAAATTCTAGAAAAATCTTAAATCTGGCACCATCGCGCAGTTGAATGAGCTGAAATGCCACGGGATCAGCCTTGATTGTATTTATATTAACAATTATTAGTTGACATACCTACCACATTAAAGTATTTTCTTTTCTATACTTATGTTTGTGACAACCGGCTGGACCTTTTAAACAAATTTCCATGCAAATGCTTTTATACTTACCTTTTGTAAGTTATAACTATCAAACACTAAGTTTTAGTTCTAATTTGGTATTGATAAAGCTATACTACCACAATATTGCTACTAAATACCTATATCATCAAGATAAATAATTTGATTACATAGTCATTGAATATTTCACAAGCTATAAAATGTGTAATAATTAGTATACCTGCATGCCATGAATTAACATAAATAATTTTCCTAAAACTTGTTGCTGGGTGAAATCACAGATGTGTGGATTAGATAAAACAGCAGTACTATGCTAAAAGGAAAATACACAAGACATTCACATACACACACACATTGTACTCGTCAACAACTTTTTTATTGGACAAACTGAAATTGTGGAAATATATATTCCTTAATACTTGTTTTAATTGAACAGCTGATATTTTCATCATAACAGTCAGGCACTTATTGAAAGTTTTTCATAATAATGAAGATAATAACCTCTATTTAGCTCAGTACTACCATTCCACATAACCCTGCATACAAGTATACTTAGGTATATGATACAAGATTAATTCTCGATAACCTTATCATTTGTGTATTTGTGATGAGGTGTTAAAAAAATGTATATAAAACACTAGCATTGTAAGTAGTATTGTGACCAAATCATGCACATGATGTCTGCATGTTGCATGCTATTTTTGGTGTGAATGTGAAGTGAAAACTTACCAAATACAATTAGACAAACTACTTCTTGCAGCTACCTAATTGTTAAAATTATCTTCAGTAAGATGTTTTCTCATTACACATATTATTTAGTTATAATTATGTAAGTGTACAGTAGAGAATTAGATAAATATGAACAACTGATGACTCGGTGTGTAATTTTAATTTCAGAGCTTGCAGACAAGCTCCAGTGGACAGCTTTAAAGTATGCGGGAAACTTTGATGAATTCCTGAAGTGTAAGGATAATGTAGCAAGAATCAGTCAAAATGAAGTCACTTGTCAGGAGTTCATAGATGGCTATGAAAAGCATTATAAGCCCGTTGTGATCACCAATGTCCAGACTAATTGGAAGGCCAACTACAAATGGACTTTAGATAGACTTGCCAAAAAGTACCGAAACCAAAAATTCAAATGTGGTGAAGATAATGAAGGGTATAGTGTTAAGATGAAAATGAAGTATTACATAGAGTATATGAGGACAACGACTGATGACAGTCCATTGTATATTTTTGATAGTAGTTTTGGAGAACATCTGAGGAGGAAGAAACTTCTAGAAGATTATGACATCCCTCTATATTTTAGAGATGATTTATTCAAATATTGCGGAGAAGACAGACGCCCACCTTATAGATGGTTTGTGATGGGGCCTCAGCGTTCTGGAACTGGGATACATATCGACCCCCTGGGAACAAGTGCTTGGAATGCTCTTGTGTTTGGTCATAAAAGATGGTGCCTGTTTCCTACTCAGACTCCTCGGGAACTAATCAAGGTGACAGGAGCCATGGGAGGAAAGCAGAGAGATGAGGCGATTACATGGTTTAAATTGATATATCCAAAAACTCAGTTGGATTCATGGCCTAAAGAGTTCAAACCTGTATGTTATCATATAACTTGTCTGTCTTTTAAGCAATAGCCATAACTTAAAATCATGAGAAATATTTTTCTTTACAGGTGGAAATTCTACAGAAGCCAGGAGAAACAGTGTTTGTGCCAGGAGGCTGGTGGCATGTTGTTCTGAACTTGGATGACACAGTTGCAGTGACTCAAAACTTTTGCAGTCGCACAAACTTCCCTGTAGTTTGGCATAAAACTGTACGAGGTCGCCCAAAACTCTCTAAAAAATGGTTGAAAACCCTAGAGAGTAAAGAAACAGATTTGTATCGAGTGGCGAGTAGTGTAGACTTGAATCAGAGTACTGGAGTGGCTTCCGATAGCTCATCTAATAGCAGTTCCTCCAGTAGTGATAGTGACAGCAGCTCAACTGACAGCTCTGGAGAAGATAGTGGTCAGGAAAGTATTACTGCTCACAAGAAAAAACGAAGAAGGAAATTATGAAAGGACCAAATAGCCTTATCTACTCTTAGCAAATGTATACATGTTACGTATTATGATATAGTTTGTCGCAAATGTAATACTGTTTTGTACTGGTAGATTGTATTGTATGGTTGAAATATTTAATTTTGTATGTATTTCTATTCATAGAACAAAATTTTTGTTATAGGACACATTCTTTGTGAATAAAGTATTATATGAATAAGGCAATTTTTTTTTCTTTTCACTTTATTCATGTGAAAGTGCTGCATCAAGATTACTAGGGAAACTCGTATTGACCATCTTACTCTTAGGAGTAATAGTACTTGCTTAAAACAGTCTCGGGGAGACTGGCGTGGGAGCACTTGTATATCAATTATGGCCTTACGAAATATTTACAGAGCACAATTTTGGTTTATTTTATTTGCAATCGACCGATTGCTTTAGCCATCACTATTTTTTACTACGGGCAACATTGTCTAAAACAAAATTATTTTGATAGACTTTTCTAATCTATGACATTCTATGATCTGTCAGCGCAGCCATTTGTTATCTTTGCTGCAGTTTCTTTGAGAAATTTGAACAAAATGCTGAAATCAGCTGGAGGTGCCCTTGCTAATGTGCTGAAGAGGAGCCTGATCCCTACAGCAAGGGTTAGCGCAGTCTCTGTACGCAGATCTCATGGAGGTCCCCTCGAATCTGACGAAGAATTCGACTGCAGGTGAGACTCCCTTGCTGAAAATTACTTCGACGTTATGTAACGATAAAAACGATGTTTTAGCCGGTAATTTGTTATCATTATTATAAACCTTTAAAGCATACTTAGAACAGGTAATTATCGGGAATTCAGGTGGTTAGAACGGCGTCTACGCAAATGATATATTATCTGCTGATAAGTCTAACCTATTCATTAGCCAAAGATTTGATAGCAAACATTCATGATAATTAGATTTAAAGGAAATTTTATATTCTACGTATTAGTTTTTACAATATCGTATTCCATATTCCCGTCACATTTAGGTATATGTGACTATAGAACTATACAAGGATGTATTCAAATCCATGGGCTCTAGGTTAACATGCCCCATCCTAGAACTAGACCGCACTATTGCTTAACATAAGACAGGGTGTCGTTAAACGTAAATTTTTGACAGTTTTGATATTAAGGTGCATTTTTCCAAAAAAAAAACCAGATTTATTTTAGCTAAAAGTTCAGTTCAGTTGTTCAGAAACAAGCAACATTCAATAGAAAATTATAAATGAAGTAAAAAGTAACATGGGATGTTATTGTAATGTTATCCTTGTACAATTTTAATGTATCCTCTTCCTCTTCTGTAAAGTTAAGATTTTTTACTTATGCTGTATCAGAACAGAAGAAATGTATTGTGTACTACATGTGTAGCTATAATTTAAACACTTATAATATGAGATTCATTTTTATTTTTTGGAACAATTAATTTAGTTCAATTTTTTTTATTTTAGATATGAGGCATTCTTCAACAGAATAGACATTGATGGCTGGGAAATTCGCAAAGGAATGAATGACTTGTGTGGTATGGACTTGGTTCCTGACCCAATCATCATCCGTGCAGCCCTCCATGCTTGCAGGAGAGTTAATGACTATGCTCTCGCAGTAAGGTTCCTGGAAGCCTGCAAGGACAAGTGTGGCCCCAAAGTCAACGAGATCTACCCATACATCATCCAAGAAATCAAACCTACCCTCACAGAACTCGGCATTGACACGCCTGAAGAACTTGGTTATGACAAACCAGAGCTCGCCTTAGAAAGTGTTTATGAAATGTAAAGTTATTGAGCTAAAGCAGTAGAGAATTTATTAGTTTCGTTGCCGACATTTTTATTTATAAGTTGCATTGAAGCACTACTACACTACTACATCAAAAATACCTAAATATTGTTGGGCCACCATTTTAAATCAACATGTGGTTATCTAATGTAATAAAACATTAGGAAAATAACTGATGTTCTTTAATTTTTTTATGGTAAAAATCCCTAATAAAATGAACAAAATTTCTCATGATGATGGTGGCTTGGTGGGGCATTGGTTGCCTGTCTTATTGCCCCAGAATCATCGTAGAGGTACCAAGAACTTTGATTTAAAACTAATTCAAACTGTTTGGGTTCACATTTATACTTTGAGAAACCTTAAGTGTAATGTTAAACGTTTAAATTTGATGGAGAATCACATTAGTCTGTAAACCCAAACATGTTGGTAAGGGTGGCAGAATACTTGTTGCATACTCCAATGGTAACCTATTTAAACTTAGTGCAAAGGAGACTTAGTTCCAAATAAATATTTATTTGCTGTTGTGTTAAAGCTAGTTGCCGATAATGTAAGTTGGTGTATGAGATTAATGCCTCGGCGCTTTGTACTTACGGTCACGGGGTAGTATTGAGAAAATAACTTACTCACTTATGTGAACAATATTTAATATGGGAACGATGGCCATAGCTAATGCTGCATCAATGATATGGAGTACAGGGACCCCAATTTGTGCAAGCAAAAATTTGTTATATGTTATGCACACAAAGACGGCTGGACGCATTTGGATGAAATTTGGTACACATAGTTTATTACCTGGATTAACATATAGGATACTCTTTATGGGAAAAAGTTAGAATCCTGTGGGATTATCATGAAACTAACTGCAGGATGTATCCATTTGAATTTTGCTATAAGTAGATGTGTCTTATGAAACATTATTCCAGAGTAAACAGTGATCTTTATATTAATTTAGGTAATTAAGTAGTGCAAGTTGCATGATGACTGAAACTATAGTGCTCTTTGTTACACATTTCAATTCTCTCAAAACCTAATTCTTAAGTCAACGCACGAAGTGGCGGATGCAAGTTAATGTCCACAATAAAAAGTTGCCAATTTTTTTGTGTAAATACTTTAATATTCGCAATATTCACACATTCATTCATACTATTTACAATCACAAAATCATTGTACCTACTTAACAATGTAGTTGTGCTATATTCATAGGTACATAAACAGGGGAAACAATCACATTTAAGTGTGGAAATAAATAAACAAAAATAAAATTTGGTTACAAATAAAACCCAAGTAGATATAATAGGAGAAATAACTATCAAAACAAAAACCTAAGACGGTAAATTAATCCTTTATATTTTATATACATTTGTACTTTTCTATGACTTTTCTATCTTATGACTAGTCGAGTTACTTTATCTTAGCATATATAACAGCTAGACAAATGATGGGAATTAATATTCTGACATGACTTATGAATGATGCGACACGTTCACACTTAATACAAACCAAACTCACTCTAATCCAAATTAAAAACATCATTCAACGTCCAGTAACGCACTAGTAGAGTATGTAAGTGTTCTACATGGACACGGCAGACCCAATGCACATCTAGAATTATTTTTAAATATCTAATAGATACACATAGATTTTAAAAATATTTACGACAGAAATTATTTAATTTTAACCCTGCGTAGGAATATAAATAATCTATTTAATATTTCAACGAATTTACAACTGGACTATTAAAATTACAAGACCGTTTAATTGTATCTATTTTATATTACAAAAGACTTACATTAATACAAAAGTTTTGGTACCTAATTTTGCTAACCCTAAATTGTTAAGTATAATGTACAATGAAAATTATAGTACATTGCAAGACTAGAAACGTCAACCAATTATGACTAAAAAGGACTAGATATGTAAAATAAATTTTGGTAAATGTAACAAAATAAATAAGTACAACAAACAACAATTAATGCACAAATTCTTTATAAATAAAGGAATGTATGGCAGTAATGAGGAAAAACACTTCCTCGATGACTCCAATCAAAACTAATCGGAGTCAAAACTAATAAATTAATGGGCATTGTAAAAATTAAAACATTATTGCACAAAACTGAATCCGTTACACAATTATTTTTTAAAAATATTTATTAATATAAATAAAGTCTTATCATTCCAATAAATTAATAATAAGTTACAAAATATAATTTATACCCATTTAATGGCGAATTACTATATATAGCCTATTACGAATATTTCCCCTCAGAAAACAGCTAAAAAGGTTTTGCACAAATATCGATACTTTTTTTTTTGAAACAGAACCACTCTGTTCTGTTAAACAGGATTCCACAGAACGGCGGACTAAGGTAAAGCAGCTCACTAATCATCATTATAAACATTAGGTTAAACTTTTAATAACTGTACAAGTGTTTTCGGCAAGCATGCTCCATCTTAGACCGCATATTTCTCATTTTTTTTTTTATGCTAGCGTCTTTTATATTTTTGCGTCCTGTTGCCGCGTTCATCGCAACAGAGGGTCTAGCACAATTTGCGTAAAACTCTTAAGGTTTTCAATATTAAAAAGTATGAAAAATGTAACAGCGCCCTCTGGCGGGCGGGTCCAAAATGAATTTGAAACTGCCCCGAAGTAGCACAAACACTTCATAAGTTTATTCGCAAATTGTCTTCAGTAGGTATAATAATTTGCAAGAATTACACAACGATAGATAAATGTATGATAAATAGCAGTTTCCATTTATTTCCGCACGCGGCACTGTTCCATTTTCTATAATTTACGTTGTACATAAATTTTGCAAATTAATATAGTGTCCGAGAGCGTTCGAAAGTATATTTGATATCGGCTGAACTTCTAGCTAGTAGTGACGCGCGTGTCTGAGCGGATTGTCTTTGAGTGGCGTCACTGTTCACGCGTTCCTCGCGGTGAGCGGCGGCGGCGGCGGCGCCGTCACCGAGCCGGTCGACGCGATCACGTACAGCTAGGAGTCCGTCACCACGCTCTCACGCTCCGACTTCACATTCTGCACATTCAACAAACAGAGTGAGTTAGGGCGGAAACACTGAAGTCGTGACGCTGTACTGAAAACGACATTAATATTTTAAAAAAAAACACGAATGCCCGTTAAAACATGCTATTTCTTTTGTGTCTTTTGGGATGTAAGTATTTTAAAGATATACATCAAATTTTTAAAATTTATTATTTAAAAGTAATTAAATCAACGAGACGCTCTCCATTGCAGCGATACACAGAACTTTAAGTAACAAAACAAAGTCTAAGGCATCATTGCTTTTACGTTCACTACTTTGAGACGTTCGATGGTTAGTCTCAACATCCCTGTAATTTCGCTAGCTGCAATACCCTTCAAACCGGAACTCTTAAGACAGACATATTACCAATGAGCCAAAAGGGCAGCCAAAATATTGATATACAAATATACAGAAAAATTAATAAACTTAATTTATTACGAAAATGGGGTTTGAACAAATTCGTGGTAGGACAAAGTGGTATTCATACCATGGCCTTGGTGAGCACAGTGGCGTCCTTGAGGCTGAGTACTTGCAGCACCTGCGTGTCGGAGCCCTGCAGCATCACCTGCGCCACGCCACCACCCATGCCCAGCGCCTCCGACAGTTCGCCATTCTGGTCCACCTGTACCAAGTACCCACTTTGCATTCTTATATACGCTACGCTTTAAGAATACATAACAGTAACTCGAACTATTGACATATGGGGAACCTGAAAGGAGGTCGCCGTATTCATCATTACCGAGGATCTATTTATGTTTTACTTATGCAGGATTACTCACGTTCAATTATATCGGATGTGGTCGAAACTATAGTCGGAGTATCCGACATAAACGTGAGTAATTCCGCAGATGAATGAAATAAAACGAAAATGTGTCAAATCCACGTCAAGTTTCCATAGTAACCAAGGTTCTCATCGCGAAGAAACGAAAATTCATTTAAAAAGCGCCATCTATTGACTTAATGCTTTACTATTACGAAGACGCCGACGCCACTCGACGTAAGGCAACGTAAAGTGACGCCATCTAGACACCAGACCGTAAGACACCAGAAAAAAAAACGATAGTACACAGAGTATTGTGTATTATAGTTACGTCATTATTAATAATAATCTTTGCTCTTGGACAGAGTTTCTGAAATCGCGAAAAAATCAGCTTTGTAATAAAAAATAATTTTAATTCTATTCAACAACAAATAATATGGTTATTATTCCATATACTTTGTTGAAAGACAACAATATTTTTCTATGCACTAGCTGATATTTCTAGTTCTATACTAAGCTGTCTACAATAAGCTCCATTCGGCTTATTACTGTTTTGCGTAACCCTATATACTAGTTCAAACACGGATTTATAAAAAAAATGATAATGCAGATTAAAATCAACAGAATAATGTCCAATATTCAGAAACAAATATTTTAGCAAAATGAATTCATGCGACAAATTAATTTTTAAAACTATAATACCACTATAGGCTCAATTCCCACCGACGCAATAATCTTAATAACATTTTCAAATTGTTAGTATGTTGGGCTGCGTTTTGATTCGAATCTGCGCTAGTGGGGATCAAGCCGTCAAAATACAAATTAATAAAATAAAACAATACACACCTGTATAGCGGCACACGGTGCAAAGCTGTAATTCGTGCAAACATCTATAATACAAATAAAACAAAACTTACACATTCACATTTTATTACTAGCTTTTACACACATAGATCTCGTAAACTATGAAACAGCTTTTGTGCGGACCAGAAACTAACAACTATGTACAAACTGTACTGTGTCAAATTACTATTAGCATCAACGATGACTGTATCTGTACAGTCAGCGTTAAATATCTGATCCTGATGTAAGACAAAAAGCATACTAAATTTTTTTTATTACATACAATCAAACAGATTTTAAAACGTATGTTTGGTTGTACTATGTTAATATTAATGGTCCGAAACATTAAAAAAAAAACACATGCACGATAATACAAAAACTCTTTGAACACAGGTAAACATAATCTGCGTGTAACCAAAATAAAAACAATGGAATAGCAACAAAAAAATATTGCAAACAATAAAAAAAAAATTTTTTTTTAACTAGCTTAATTTTTAAACGTAAATATTTTGCTTCTTTGTGATCACTTATGCTTTTGCGAATCAAAATAAACTGTAAATCTTATTCAAAATAAGATAACTGAAATAATTTCTCAAATAGAAAAATCAACAGAGACAATTTAATTCTTAACGCTCGATACTTATAAGTAGAATAAAATACATGTATATGACCCGGTGAACTTCGTAACACCTAAAATTGATTTGAAACGAAAAAATGATTTTAATTTAGAGGTATATGTATAAAATATGAAAAAAAAAACCCTAAAGAAAAATTCTCTTGATTCATGTCAATGGTAATATAATCCTTGTCAAAGCAAATGTCAACATCAACAACAGTGTAAATTTGTCACTGTCAAAGATTGAGTTTGACACTTCAAATTTGATTAATACGACACCGTAAAGTTATTTCCGCAAAATAATTTTGACCTCTAAATAAGTACTGAGCTCAAAAACTTCAGTTTCATGATACTATATATAAGTATTGAGTTTTAGGTAATTCGATTAATAAAACAACAACACTGCCGTCAAACGACGAAAAAGCAATAAAGTGTTACATAGTTGCAATGTCAATGCTTTTAGTCTTTGACGGCATTAAATTATAATACACAACATGCAATAACAGAAACAATAAACACTCATTTATATATAATAATCTAATAAAACAAAACTCTTTTATTTGTAAAAATGTGTAAATAATGCAGTTATTTATTTTATAATACAGTCAAATTAAATTATTTGCATATTGCAAGCAAATAAAGCCCTGTTTTGGTCTTAGTCCAAGAAGCATATTGTTTCTCAAACAGAAGATCTTTTTTTTTTAATTATGGGCCTTACTTCATTTAACTAGACAGGATTGTATTAAGTAGACATTTGACCAATTTTAAACGCTAAGTTATCAAACAATATTTACAAAAAAAAAAACTGTACTTGTCTGATGTTTAGTAAATTTTAAGAAAAATACTTTAAAATTGGCCTTATTAAACCACTGTATATGTTTTAAATTCATTTTATAACCTACCTAATACAAATAAGTATAAGTACCATACCAATTTAATTAAAGCGATAAATATTTTAATTATTTATCTAACTCATAAAAGATTCTTAAAGTTAATCAACACTTAAAATGGTCTGTCAAGTTACTGATGACATAAGATTTTATAAGTTACTTTAAGCAACGATAGTAAGTAAGGCCCTAGATATCAAATACTGCTTCTGTTTGGTATCTAAGAGATCAGATAAGGCTATAGTGTTATCTGAATGTCTATGATAGAAAAAAAAATACTGTGATTAATTAATTATATAACAACACTTTTAAAATAAAATTAATATGCATCAATGGCAGTATGATATAGTCTTTCAAAGTTATCGTCGTAGGCTAGTTTTAACTAAATCAACTTAGTTTCAATCAGGACTAGATAAACACTCACAAGTTTACCTAGACTGGAAGTTTGGCACAAATTAAAGCTATACAAAATTTTAACTCCATTTTTTCTCGAAAATAAATTATTCCCTCTGTAAATATAAATATTATGTGATTTATTTAGCATAGAAGCATTCACTACAAGAGATCCTAATAATATATTTAAAATAAAATAAAAAAAATCACATTATCTCACTGGCATGTACTTTAACACTTTCAGTGAAAAAATATTTAACTATACTACTTGTACTTATATTAATTTTCTTTGGGATCGATTGAACATTTGGCATGATAGTAAGTCTTTGTTAATATGGGCCAATGTTGAGAATGATAAGGACCGATTCAAACTGAGACAACACTAATCTTACATAAAATGAATCATGCACACATAATAAAAAAAAAAAAACTATTTTCGCATCAAAAAAATTGGTCTATCAAAATAAATTAAGACCTGTTAAAAAGTAATTATTTTAATTTCATGCTAGAGCGATATGAGTGACCAATATAGAAAGACGTGACGTCAATTCTATGCTAGCTCAAAGGATTCTTGTTTCCTGTACATTTTACTGAATGAATTTGAATGAATGACTTTTTGTAGTTATTGGATAGAGTACCTCTCTACTCCCACTTTGCAACCACGAAAATATTAATATGGGATACCAGTGATCTTAAAAATGTTATAATAATCTTTCATCCAGTGTGAATTGGCCCTTGGTCATTTCATGGCTTGCATATGTTTTTCGCAAGCTTTCAACTATAATTTTATACAATTGTACTAAGATATTACAATTAACATTATAATGCACTAAAATAGCACTACATGTAAGTTTTTTATAATTCAAGCTATAAAATAAGCATTCAGAATTATACTCCAACAAATGAGATCAAAATCTCACATCACGTAAAACATTTTTAGTACAGTCGCCTGAAATAGTACATTTTATAATTGTTTTAATAATGCAATGGTCATAGTGAAATGTACATAAAGTATGTATTCAGCTCAAAAATTATGTATCAATCAGCACCATTTACAGGGTTATAAACTTGGGGTGTAAGCCTAAAGGGGGTCATTTTACTCATCAACTTCGAACCAACCCTGAAATTGACACAAATATCAGATGTTCCATAGAACCTTAAAAAAATGTATAGTACACCTGATTATTGTCACGATTCCAGTGTTGATTCCATAGTAAAAGTGGTTCATAATTATAAGTTCAATAACACCGTTTCGTTATAGTACACTACCTAAGCTTATAACTCTGTAAAAATCTAAAAAATAAATAAATAGTTATGGCACAAGTTGACGGTTACATAATTTCAAGGTGTGTTTCATTATTATACATAATTATTTGTATATTTATCTTTTTAACATAAAATTCAATATGAATTTCAGGTGACTGTACATTATCGTTGAACTAGCATTAAATACCCTAACCGTTTTATTTAATAGGCTATAATAGCCTTTATTTGGTATAGTTTTTTTTTTTTAAATACAAGCTAGCATTGACTACTCAGCATGGAAATATAAAAAAAGTGTAATGCGGATCAAGACTCAAACAGTTTTTTAATCAATGCTGAACATATTTACCATACAGAAAGGGATGCAACTATGTGTCTACATAGTGGCGTCCCTTTCTATATGACAAACAAAGAACATATATAGTTGGCACGATATATGTTCTTTGTTTGAGAGCATTGAGAGAACAGACTTGGAGATAACAAAAACTATTGTAAAAAAAAAGTTGGTATTGAATGGCATCGCACAGTGTGTTACTGGTAAAAAGCTAACACACTTTTGTAATAAATTTCTACCCTCCATAAAAACTTTACGTTACTTATATGACGGTGTAAGATATGATAGTGAGAGAAAAAGTATCTCTTTCAAAAGTTTTGCCGTTTTTAAATGGTTATCTATATAAGACTGATGACTTTTATCTCTAGCAATTTTTAAAAAAATATTTTTTTATCGTCTGCTATATTGGAGAAAAGTTTATATTACAGGGTTGTGTTAGCTACTCACCAATAACTCTATACAGGGTTACGAGGAACGGTAGCACTATGCCGAAAGGAGCTCAGTGAACTCATCATTTTGAACGATTTTTAGTATGGGACCGAACTAAATCAGCTATTTCATACATTTCCTTGAGGATCGATGACATTATTCTAAGAAAGACATAAAAACTATTGAATGTTGTAGATTCCATCCATAATAGTTTATATCTCTAATGTTTGTACTCTGTGTCAAGTTTTGATTTGTCATTAATCTTTGATCTCTCATCTGATCGGGCAACATTGAAATATCTTTGGATTTGGTCAAGTTTTTTGATCATTAAGATGCTATGCACAGTATCTGAAACAACTGAATTGAATTTTAGTAGTCGTTCAAAGTGATGAGCACAATCATAGACGAATATATAGAGGACTGCTAACCCACATAAATCTGCGTAATTTTGTTTACTTGTATCAAAAAAGTTGGTTAAATAATACTATAATCTTTGTACTAAAGCGGGTGACACCCGAATTTAAAATTTAAATATCGTAGGACAACAATCGTAGTAAAACAAAACGTGAGTAAACCCGCATAAGTAAACCAAAACGTGAGTAATCCCGCATAAGTAAAACAAAATGTTATAATATTCTATTTTTCTTTTTTGCTTTAAACCATGTTCACATAGCTACGACAAATTAGCTAATGTGAAATAACTGTATATTTTTGTCAATTTCGCAAACTTGTAGCCATTACCCAGTACGACTATGGCAGTGTTATCAAAAACCCGGACTTTTTATTTTATTTGCGAGCTATGCCAAGTGTTTCGAGATTAGCAGCCCTCTATATGTTCGGCTTAGTGGTGGGGTAATGTATCGTGTGCTGTGGGCTAGTATCTCCTGCGCGAGCAGGCGCGCACCTGCACGAGTGGTGTGACGCAGACGCCGCCGTCCTGCGCCGCCATCTGAGCCACCATCTGCTGGTACATCGGCAGCGTCACCACCGACGACAACGGCCGGCCTGCGGGGACCAAACAACACGTACATACTCGTGCTATACTACCAACTACTCAAAGGCTTTTTACATTTGGGAGTTTTGGCGGGAACACGGAAAGAGTCGTGTCGCCCATTTGTATTTTTTTCCAAAACTAGTGTTCTTTCGAGTGTTTATGTTTAAAAATAGTGGTGTTTTATTCATAAAGTGCTGAATTACAAGCGCGAGTGTGGGAAAAAGATATAATTTGGTGAAACGACTTTTCGTGTTACTTCCAAAACTCCATCGAAGCTTATAGTAAAGTCGCCACTACTTTACTAAAGCATGACTAGATTTGACTGGCACGGACTGGACTTGACCAAGACTAGACTTTTGACTATAAAGTTAAAGAGGCTGAAAATTAAAGACTGCACACAAAATACAAAAACATTGAAACTGGCAGAATGCATAGAGTGCGATGCCAAGAAGAAATAGAAAAATATTTACTAGTTTGGTTATAAGTATTGCCGCTGGCTTTAAACGGTGAAGGAAAACATGTTCGAGGTCATAAAAAAAGCTCTCCAAAATATGTGAAGTCTACCAACCCGCACTTGGCCAGTGGAACAGTTTATGAAAAAAAAGGCTGATTCGAAAGATCTGCCACAGAGTTTAACAAGTTGTACATACACTCTCCATCCTCGCCCGTGATGACGATCTGCGTGTCGCCGAGCGACTCCACCGAGTTGATGTCGAGCGCCACCGCGTTCCCGTCCGCGTCCAGCGTCTGCACGACGCTGCCCGCGCCCACGTCGCCCGTGTGGATCTGAAATGTACGACAACTTTATACGTACACAACTTGCACAGCATTAAGATTCAAGATTTTATTGTTAAATGTAGGTGGCAAAGATCTTATACAAAAATATATATACATGTTTCCATACAAATTACCTCTTTCAGAGGTGTACAATAATGTCATTTATATTTTACATATTTTATCGTTTAAATATTCTGGTATTGTGTAATAACATTTGCTCAACAACCAAGAATTTAGTTTATTTTTAAATTTTCTATTAGGTAGCTTTTTTATTTCGACCGGAAGTTTATTATAGACTGTAATTGCCATTATGTAAGAGTTTCTCTTATACAACTCGAGCTTACATTTTGGAAAATACAGCTTTTTGTAATGTATTTTTCTGACAGTATTTTTTGGTACTTTATCTGACTGAAAGTCAAAATATTAGATGAGAACACGCGAAAATAATCTCGCCACATACAATATTATTGTGAGTATTTATTTTGATTCATTCAGGGTTCACTTTCTGGAAGTTAATTTTAAGGTACTTTGGAATAATATGTTTTGTGTATTTCCAAAACATGTAGTGTCTTGCCTTCAACCATAACAATTGTAATATATCTGGACTCCAACGAGTTCCAACTTGTTACAACAAAACAAAACAAAAATTACTTGGTTTTAATTTTTTATATTCAAAATCAAAATCAAAAGTCATTTATCCAGTTCAGGCCCTGGTAAGGCACTTATGAACGTTAAGTTACATGTTTGAATCTACCACCGGCTCGTAATTACACTCCAACTGAGAAGACTCCGGCAAGGAACTCAGCAAGGCATACATTACGCTTAGGGCCGATTCGGTTACTCGGCGTTCGGATAATTGGCGTTCTACTGTACACTCTTGTGCTTGCAGACATACAATAATATTTATTGATTAAATAAAAATTGTGTTCTGAAGAATTATTCGATCTTATACATATGTACATGTTTAAATTGTGCGCGCTCTTCGTCTCTAGATCCTCATCTAGATAATTAACTTACCCCTTTTTAAAGGATAAAGATTTATGATGTTAGTTACTTAGTGTAAGGACCAAACATTAATTAAATAACTATGAGTTTCAGTTATGTGTTGAGTTATTTTGTCTGGCCCGCTAACACACCCTAAATTTTATAAATGACTCTTTAGAAAATCCAGTGTGACACTCCTAACTTACACCATCATGTTAGGGTAACCCTTTGAGGAAATATTAAGCAATAATGTGGTCAAGGCTGCAACACGCTTGCCTAGAAGGAACCTGTTTACTCTTGATTTGAAGACACCCATATTGTATTTATATAACACTATACTTATGAAGACGAAAGTTTGTGCGTGTGTTTATATTTTTGTAACTTATTCACGCTGAAACGGCTGAACCAATATGGATGAAATAAGATAACACGTCATAGACTCCTTTTTATTCCTGGAAATGTAGCTGGAAACACCACGGGGCGCAGCTAGTAATATCATAAAAGCAAAAGTTGTCTATTTGTATATAGGTATGAACATTTGTAACGGCTCAACAGATTTGGATAAAACTTTGAATGCATTAAAATCATACTCAGCAAGCGAGCAGACGATTCGTCTAATAGATAGTTCGCTGCTACCTATTTATTTAAAAGACACCCCCGTTAGCATTGTCAGTTGTTTATAAATGGCCTTTTTGGAATGGTTCATGTTATAAGTGGAAAGATCTACGCTAGGCGTCGATATTCCGTCGTGAGAGACAAACATCAATGTGTACTAACACTCACCACCTGCGCCGTGGTGCCGTCGGGGAGCGTGATGATGGGGTTGTTGGGGTCGAGGTTGATGATGGACATGGTCCCGTCCGGATTGGCGATAGAGTGCAGCACCGCTGGCGTATACTGCATCTGCTGTTGCAGTCAACCACATATGTTAGCAATTATTATAAGTATTTTACCATTTAAACTGAAATTTAAATTATTTATCTATATCTTTAAACGAGCAATTCTTGTATATATATATATATATATATATATATATTCTGAATCTCGGAAACGGCTCCAACGATTTTCATGAAATTCTAGATCTAGCTAGGTTTCATTTTTAGAAAACGTCGTTTTATCCGTGTTTTCAGCCGATCAAAGCTCGGTCATCCAGGTACTTTACCTAAATACAGGTAAGTCTATATTCGATCTTTACTAGGCGAATACAATAAATATTAGAATGTCATATCTGTCATTGATTGTAACGCTCTGATTCAGAGGTCAAATAAGGATTTGACCTGCGAATGAGAGATGACAAGCTAAAAACTTAAAATACGACGTTGACTCAAGTCCTCGACTAAAGTACCTTGTGTATACGAGTCAACCTGGTAACAAATTGAGTCCTAAATCAATTTTTTTTTTTAATCTCGAACCCATTGAACATCAAATGTCATTACATTTTTTTTTTTTTCAATTTTATTTTATTTATTTGGAAATAAATTTAAAAAATCTTTGTTTGATTGGCTTTTTAATAAATGTTTAAGCGTAAGAGTAAGGAGTTCATGAATTTTCCTTATAAATAATACTTTGACTTATTCAATTAATATATCTACAATTAACATTTGCACGTCTTTCGCTTGCTGACTGAATACATCATGACAATTGACACTAAGACCTCTTGTATATGTACCTATTTATTTACATATGAGTATAAATTATTTGATTTAATTTTAAGTACTAGAAAATTGTAGAGCATAAATTTCTCTCCTAACTCTCCAAGTCTCTCATTCCGAAATTTGATAGGTTTTCCACCTATCTTTTACTAACTAATTTTAAAATTCAACAAAATTTACAAATGTCTTTGTCAAATATAAATTTTGCAATAAGATAATTCTTTATTGTTCACACTATAAAATATTGCTAACAGAAATAGCTTAATAATAGTGCAACAACAGGTGACCTTACCGCTTGAAGCGATCTCTTACAGGCAACCTTAGTATGCAAAGGATTTGTGGTAACATGTTGCAATCTGTCGCAAATGAAAAGTGCTAACCGGCTTGTAATGTCCCGAGGAATTACTATTTGTGGATAAACTTCAAGTGTTTCATACTTAAATGTACGGTAAATACATCAGCGCCCTCGGCGGATGTAAACGGAAACTGAAGCTAAGGTGAAGTTGCAGCTGTTTAAAAAAAAAATCGGTATCAAGAACTTGACAAAGGTGTTTTCACAACTTGTTTTGAAAGATCTTCTAAAGTTTTAGTAAGTAAACACCTAAAAAAGTGGGATAATGACCTACATCGACGGTTACATTGGTTAAACGGTCGTCATTTTAAAACTAACAGATGATTAAAATGTAAATAGAAGGACAACGATAGGACACAATATATAGGAGGAAAAGAAGGAGATAATATAGTAGGAACATTTTTGATGGGAGCACGACCTCCAAACACGGCAACTAATTCACGAAAGTGAGCGAGTCGGCGCGAGGAGAAGGTGTATAGGTGGGAGAGAGAGGGAAACATATTTCGTACTTCAACATCAGTTAGGTGCATCTGATCGATGCAAACTTGCTGTGTAGTGAGGACGGCTTGCTGCTGACGATCGTTAGACTCCTCCTCGCAAATGGAGTGAGATACACATGAGCCTACCTACTCGTGGGGGAGCGAGACGGCGTGAGGGAAAAGGCCAAGGGATGGAGAGAGAAAAAATTATGACCGTAGGGATAATCAAAAGCCAAGGAAGCATTGTAAGGTTTGCAAGTAAGATGACACAGACAAAAACAAACAATTTTTTTGTATATAATTGAGATTGTATGATCGATTTTATGATTTTGTCGGTAACATTACCAAATCCAGGGCGGCATTCCAAATGTATGTCAGATGTGATAAAAAAAATAGTTATTAGAATAATATTAGCAGACAAATGTAAGAAACATGATAAGGAAAGTGTCATATATTTGATTCTAGGACAATAATACATTATGGCAGTGTTTATCAGTGTTTTTAATTTAAGTTAAGATAGACAATCTCTTGGACATTAACTTTGTTATAAATTGGCATTTTAATTCAATCCCACTTTGTTTTATCAGTTTTTTAAAATGTAAAAGTAATGAGACAGACGTGACTCTCTCCTGATGGTAAGAGATAATGCCTGTCCATGACCATTGCAGCGATACACAGAACCTTATTACTATTTATACTAATTACTTCCGATGGTTAGTCTCAACTGCCCTGTAATTTTGCTAGTTGCAGTACCCTTCAAACCTGAACACAGTATTGTTTGCACACTACTGCTTGGTGGCAGAATACCTGGTACTGCGGTGGTAACTACGTAGAAGACCTCCTGATAAGGAGATCTACCACCAAGTAAAGTGACAGGTGAGGTGTGGTCGACCGTCAAGTAGGTAAGGATTATGCGTACGTTCTGTTGCTGTGGGCCCTTATCGTCGTCATCAGTGAAGGCAGGCAGTAGATCCTCCCTGCCGTGGTATTTGTAGCAGTTTATCACTATCTGTCGCAACGCATGCGTCCATGACATCTGCAAATATGTAAAAAAAAAAACATAATCATTTCTAGTTCACGAACAATCTCGTGACTTTAGATTAGTTCTATGAATACTATTGACAAAGCCTACTATAAGGTGGCTCATTACGTGGAAGACAGGAATATATTGTTGTAGTAGCTTCTCTCTGCACTTGCATCCCCCTGGCTAACTGACAATTGTAATAAGCATAATGTATTAATATCTATAACTGTAAACTGTATAAACTGTAACCTAATATGAAAAGAAAGATCCACAAAAAAAAATGCCTTGCCGAGTTTCTTGCCGGAGTCTTCTCAGTTGAAGTGTAATTACGAGCCGTTGGTAGAATCGAACCCACGCCCCACAGCTCTTAAGGGAGATATTCTACCAAGCAGCCAACAGGGTTGTTCAATTGAGATGTATTGTATCAATATCTAAATCACAGTGACATACAGAAGAAAACTAACAGCCATTTTGTTTTATATTACGAGCATTGGAGATAATTGTGTCAGCCATACACATAAAAAAATATAATTAGCTTTCTAATTTAAGATATTAAGTATTTAGTTATATCTTGATTGTATTTCCGCTTACAAGTCGTTTTGGTTACAAAAATGACGTGGATCCAATGTAATATAATTAAACAATTTTAAATTTTTATCAGACATAAATATGGTGAATTAATCTAATAAGATTATATTTTACTACTGTTAACAATATATTTATATACCATATCTTTAATAATCTAATTAAAACAACAATCAGTATTTAAATCCCCTAATCGCTGCAGTAATCAGTTGTCGACGTGCGTCGCCTCTACACGAGGCATCCGCAGGACGTGTTGACTCTTCGAACGCTTAGCCGTGAATGAGATAAAACCATTTTTTTAGGGTGAACCGACTTGCGTTTTATCATTATCTAACAAGGTATTAAGTTAAGATGCTATCTACGATGGAACATGTTTGCCTAAAAGAAAAGAGATTACTCTGGTAATGATGCCGTATTATTCCGATTATCCGACTGCACCGATTATGAGGTAGGGTTGTCTACATTGTGATTTAGATGTAGTAGTGAAGCATTACCTTTTGTTTCTCGTCTTCAGTGCGTGCGTCCATTCGCACGTTGGCCCAGGGCAGGTCTTTCGGCCACCACGGCGGCCGCGTCGACTCGCGACCCCAACCCGGCTTCCCACGCACTAACATTACATACATAACATTTTACAACAATCTATTTATTTAGATACACAAAACAGAACATAATTTTTACATCAGCATTATGTAAATGACAAAAGTATTTGAACTAAATTACATTCCTAGACAAATGTGTATACAGCATGAACAATATAATTTAGAAGCATATGCATAAATAGTGCAAATATAGTGACACAAAGCGTATATAAATTAATATTAACATATTAATTTATATACGGTTTGTGTCATTACATATTAACATATTAATAATCTAGAGTATAAACATATGCAATCGTGGGCACTGCCGATCTAAATAAAAACTTTAAACTTTGGAATAACTGTGTCGACAACTATGCAGCATGTCATATTATGTGCATGTCGGTGACGCGAACCCATAAGTTATCCCCAGTCGCTCAACGCAGCTAAAGAAGTTGCCGCAAAATTGAAGTTGTGTGTTTTTTTTTTAATGTAACTTTTCACTAATATTATAAATGTGAACGTTTGGATGGATGGTTACTCAATCACGCCAGAACGGCTGAACGGATCTGGATGAAATTTTGCATGTAGATACTTTAGGCCCTGGAATAAAACATAGGATACTTTTCATCATCATTTATCACCACGCGGGTAAAACCGCGGGGCGCAGCTAGTTTAGAAATAAGACGAACAATACGCTCTTCTGATGGTAAGAGATAACGCATGTACAATGTATATGAACATTGCAGTGATACACAGAACTTTGAGTAGCAAAACAAAGTCCATGACAACGCGGCTTTAGCGCTCATTACTTACGAGACTTTAGATGATTAGTCTCGATATCTCTGTAATTTCTCAACCTGCTCAAAGTGCCCTTCAAACAAGAACAAAGTAAATGTTTACACACTACTGCTTGTCGGCAGTATATCTGTAATAAAGTTGGTAAGCTCACCCATGGAGTACTTGAGCATGAGCGGTATGAAGGCGCGTAGCTGAGCCTGCGTCATTTTCTCGACGGGCGTGGGAATGCCGTCGATGATGAGCGGCGGCAACTCGAACAGGCTGGGGTCCTCGGCCGGCGGCGGCGGCGCCTGCGGGCACCCGCCCACACCGAACTGGGGCTCGTTACAAGGTACGGCTGGCACGCCGGCAGGCGGACACGTTACGTCACCGACAAATTTACTTTTCATTCTGAACAGGTTTGCGATTGAACCCTCCCCGTGATAACGCTCGCGCAATCAATTGACCCATTTTAAAGGACGAATTATCCAAATTAAAAAAAAAAAAAAAAACTGTTTCTTTTTCTTAAATCACCACAACTTTACTAGGGCATGTACTGGACTTGACCGTGACTAACTTTGTATGATTAAGACCTGTACTTATTAATACTTTATTTATCATAAGACACTTGACAGTACGAAATGGTTGAACACATTAAGTGTGATGCCAAAATTAAAGACATTATCACGTGAACTGTGGTCAAAAACCTAGTCTGTATAAACCGGCCTGTGGAACGAGTGCTAGTGACGTAACAACCGCCTGCTAAAAAAAGTCAAGTCAGCTCCCCACGGCCGGGGGCAGCCAGCTAGCAACTGGGTTACCTGCTGAGCAAGTGCGTTTTCTAACTCTTCCATGATCATGCAGCGGAGATTGCGGACCACGTCCTCTAGAGGTTTGGCGCCAAACACGCGGTATGATGTGTTCGGCTTTCCAGGAGTCGCGACTAGGACCACCGCCTGTTGTCCGACGCGAGTCGCGAATTCTTCTATGGTTTGCTGTGGGTGATATGCTTGTATCAAAAAAGTAGCAGAAGGTGCCAGTCAAGTCAAGCGCCGATGACAAATCAGCAACATCAACATTGCGAACTAATCTTTTCTCTCACACTATAGCGACGTTTTTATTGTTATTCAGTTAATTACCTATTTTATAAACCTAATCCTAGAGAGCCGTGCCGGGTCAAAGATTGGATCCGACTTTTGGATCCACTGCCTTTTGGATCCGACCATTAACCTAAAATTGTTATTTTTGATCATAAAAAATAATGTATAGAACAATGTGATTGGATTGGCGTTTTGCAGACTTTCTTTTATATTGAAGTTTTCTTCTAGGTATGTAGAATTCTTTGGCCAGAATCAAAGCTTGTGTTTGGCAATAGATTAAAAATATTTCTTTTCCGTTCTTATTATCAAAGCTTGTGTCTAGAGGCCTTATTTAATTAGCACACAGTACAGTACACGTTTCCTAAGCTCGTTTTCAGTAATGGATCTCATAGCAGGTAGAGAATTAGGGCCTTGCAATGCTATTAAAGTATATATTATTCTTAACTTTTTTTTTGGAGTTGATGTCCTATTTGGATGGATCATCAAGGGTTTTATCAAATTAAACTTGAAAAAAAGGTTTATGTATTTATGTATCCTAATGTAATTAACTAGTGTAAACTAATTTATTCTGTTTCTTTCTGTGCAACTACATTTATTATTGTATTTCTTATCTTCTTATCAGAATAGCAATTTCATTAATGGAATTATGTGGTAATTAATATTAAGGTAACAACAAAACAACAATCAACATCAACAAATTGGTACACACTCGAGATATTTTTCCTTAAGAATCATCTTTGTAGCTATTTAATTGTTTACAAAGGTATATCTTTTAAAGTTTGTGTACTCACTCTTAATTTTCTGAGGAGTCTGTTCTGGTGACGCTTCCTAACGGAGGGGTTGGTTTCGAATGAGTGCGGCCGCTTGCGCTTCTTGGATGAAGCTATGGCAGCGGCCGCGGCCATCCCTATTGGACCTGTTTAACAAATAAGAATAATTTAATAAATATTAGAGGTCATTTCTCACAGACCTCCGTGGCCCATAACTGAGCAAAGCATTGTACTATAAGAACCAGGTAACTGAAAGAATACTTTTACATGTTTTGATGTAACTATGTACATATAGTTACACATATGTTAGTCACATAAATATTAGTCCTGGACAGTAATCAAACCCACATAGCGAATCCAAAGCAGGACATGATGACAAATTCATAAGTGTAGTAAGGAAATTGATTCTAGTTTATGGTCATTCTATATGTGCAAAACACTTTTAGCTTCATTACATACATTGAACAAACAACTTATATTCATCATACAATATGTTTGGCCGATGATGATTATAGTTAGATGTGAATAAAACCAACATCCTCAAGCTAACAAAGCAGAGCTACTACCAAATGAGATTACGAGTCAACCGAAGATATTAGCTAGAGCAGAATCGAAAACTTACAGTTCACACACTTAAGAATTAACACCATAAAAATCTCTTTTACTATGATTTACCTAATCTTCATAATATAGATATGTTGTTTGAATATGAGAATGGCATAAAACAATCCATTCTTTTTACCCCATGATAATTAATAGCAGGGTGAAACAATTATGTCAGTGACCCAATTCTATACTCTGTTATTCTGAAGAGGAAAGCATAAAACGCCCCTGGAGTGACATCACTGCAGGTCTTATACCCCCTTAGTTAGAATTACCAGTGAAAACCAGCTAATTCTTCTGTCAGTTTTTGAGCAACATTTTGTAAGTTATTTATTCTGATAAAGAAGTGTAGATGAAGAGGAGATATACTTTATCAAGCGATACTTACCAGCAGCAGCGAGCTGCTTTGTGACCTCGTCACTCATGGCATTCTTGATGATGTCTGCACTATCCTCATATGTGGAGGCGGCTGGCGAGGACACACATTCATCCTCATCTTCGGATGCGCCGCTCAACCCGCATCCTTCCACCTGGGACATGTCCTGACAATTGACAATTTTTAATACAACAGGCTTGACCACATCTAATAAGCGAGGGTCTGGCCAAAATCTGTAATCAGGTTCATTGGGTCAAATAGACTTTACTATTGCTTTTACATCTGCCTCAACTATTCTAGCAGTAATCTTACTATCCCAGATTGCATTTGATTGCTGAGACTAACGTTTCATATTTCTGCAAGTTGTACACATGGAATTTGGAACTTGCTTTGACACAGAAAAATAAAACCCCATACAGAAAGTGCAGTAATTAAAATTGAGCAAGGAATTACAATGTTAAAATCCTTCTAACAAATTAAAGCCTTATATTAAAAAGCTGCTGGTTAGTTGAAACACCAATATTAACCCACATACCTAACTAATTCTAACATACCTCGTCACCCATGTCCATGGACTCAGTGCTGACTGCTGAGTTCATGTTCTCGTCTTCCTCTTCAAATATCAGGACCATTGAATCACACTCCTATCCCTGGAGTATGCTCCCAATATGCTCGCCTCACCAGCCTAATAAACCCTGCATATAATCAAAGAAAAATATTTCTAACATAAAGCTAAATATAGGAAATCAATTAATATTCTGTGAAACATTGCAGACAGAGAGCAGCAGGGGGAAAATTATTAGAAATCCCAGGACACTATGGCAACTAAATGTACCGCATTTATTTGTGTATTCTATGCATGAACTAGAATTCTGATTTCTTTGCAACTCAGTGTTTGCTGAGTGTGATGAAAGCATTTGCAAATCTATTTGTCTCATTTATTTCATGATTCTAAATTATGCACAAACACAGATGTTTAACAAGAGCTTCAATCAGAACTGAATAATAGTAGCATAAAAATGGTTTACCTCACTAATGATCCTGACTTGCTATGTCAAAGCAACTACTAATAGTGTTGCTTATGCTTCATTATGTTATTAGAATAGTCTACATAGCTTGGCCATTTATCTCTATATAATTAATTTCTATGTATTTCAAACCTAGGTAAATTTCAAATCTCAATATTATTGAATATAATAGGCATTTCTAACATAATCATTTCCTAAAACTCTTTCTCTTTTTCTCTATACCATTTCACAAATAGAGCAAGCAGAAAAGCAAATAGGCCATTCATATAACATTATTGATTAGTTCATCTTATTGCTATCTAAGATGGATGAAGCTGGATTAAGTATTTTGCTTAATATTGTTACATTTCTTAACTTTTTTAACCATTATCCTTTATGTACAAATTTTATTGAGAAAAGGATACTAGGTGAAAATTACTTAGAAAATTCAAACATAGTTGCATGTTGGGTATCAAAAATATGCTGTGATTGCTTATTCCATTGTGTAAGAGAACAGCTAGGAAAAATCAATACTTATGCCTCCCACATAATGTAAAATGATAGTCTGGTTACCCATGAGACTATCTATAAAACTGCCAGTTTAATGATTGCAAAATAATATTAGATGTAATATCTATCTTCAAACATTTATTGTATCAAAAATTAAAATGATTTAAAAACGGCGCAACGATAAAACCAATGCATCAGTGTGACGCATTTTGTTTTGTTTATGTGGTGCATGGTGCCAAAGGGGCAATAGCGAAGACGCATGTCGCTTCTTTGCGGCGGCGTAAAGGATAAAACCAAATGAATGGCCATCATGAAGGGGGTCGCGCGTTCGAGCAGGCCCAGATAGCAAAGAAAGACTACGGCTGCGTACGCACCTGCGTGATTTGAAACACATTCTGCAATCCAATTAGAAGTTCACCAGACTCCTTGTGATGTAACCGGTTCAAAACAACACTTCATGAGACTTTTACAGTCAGGTGAACACTGATTTCACAAAATTCACAGAGAGGACAAGAGAGCCCGAAAATCCCGAGTCCTCCATTGATATCGATCGGCGAGAGGAGGACGAGGGCTGTATCGACCTCATATTTTGAGGTGGCCATTTTGTACGAGTCTGCGCGGTGGAGTTTTCGCATGGAAAGGGAAATTGCCCCTCGGTGTGAGGGGGGACTGGAAATTCAATATGTAAGTGATTAAAATAATAAAGTTGTCGGACTTACCCGATTTACTTTATTGATATTAGAATCATTTTATTGCAACGTCTTGCAATACCCAATGTTCAGGAAAAATCCTTAGTTTATTTTGGAAATTGATTAATTACGTCAACACATGGCGTCATCTATTGGAATTTTCACGAACTATCGAACTTTATTGTTTACATATGTTTTGTCCAATCTTTTTACGAAAGCTCTGTCTGCCCCGCTTTAAATACATGATCTATGACTAGAACATTACTTTTCCTTTGATTTTATTGTGATTTTATCTTATATGTAATAATTTTGAAATAATTGTTTATTAAATACACGCAGTACTAACGGAATTGGTTAGTTATAATGTTTATGCCAAAGCTATAGAAAAAAATCATTTGACATTTTGTTTAATTCATGAAAAAGTCTACAGTTTTTCATTAATTTCAGAACAAGTTTTGGCGCCAACGATAAAAATATTGTCGAAGATTTTACTATTACTTTACGACCAAAGCACAATCAAAGAAAAATGTTACTTGTATTTAACAAGTGATTATGTTTTGTTTCTTTTGTTTGAATAAGCGACCCACCCCCGCTTTCTACGGACATATTTTTAAACCTTCAATTATTCTAAATACCTATGTTGCACGCTTACAATGGGTAATATTAGATATTAATAAATAGTTTGTTCTATTCTATCCAGAAGAAATTCTCTAAATTATTATTTGTGTCCATTAGAAATGGAGAAGTATCGAACAAACAAACAAATTTAAAGCGGAGAAACAAATAAACACGAAATCTACTTCGTTTTATGTGCACAAAACATATGGAAAAATGCATTTAGACATGTATGAACGGAAAATATTCTTATAATACTTGTATTACATTATACGAAAACGGTGCGACTGTGGGCGAGTGATGTGGTAATTTTTAATTTTGTCTTGTTTCCAAATTTCCTCGGAAACTTTATCAAAGTCAAGTCATGGATTGACCAGAACTTGCTTTATGTGACTTTGACTGTAGGGAGTCGGACTCGCGCCCCTACATTAAACTCTGGGATTAATGTCCCCCAGTGCTCAGTCTCGGCAATGAGATTCGCCTCGAAACCGATTCCTAACCTCACCTATAACCTACAAGGAAAGGAAGGGAAAAAACACGTGACTGACTAACTAACTTTGACTGTGATTACGACTTATTCCATTTAATTTCTCAATAAACGTCTAAAAATATCTAGAAAAACTTAACACTGCAGAATACATAATTTACGATGCCAAAATAAATTAAAAAATACTAAGTAAACAAACTTCAAAATATTATTGCAGTTCTTGGTTATTTCTGAAAACATTTGCAAATTGTGCAATTTGTAGATGATATTGTAAGATTTTAACTTTATAAAGTAGGCACACAGTGACATTACAGAAAAGTAAGTAAATTTATTAATTAGCTAATGTACTACTTTCGCTACGATGTTATTATCTCGTGACTGAACTTTTGATGAACTTTCATCTACATTAGAAATATTAAAGACTTCCTTATATTAGAAAATAATTAAAAAATACCTTAAAAATGTAATACCGCCGGCTACAGCTGTCACGGAGTCCTGACTTCTCCGTCTTTCAGGATAGACACGAACAGCTCACTGGTGTCCAGCTTGTTTGAAGGTTATAGAGATCTCTCTTTATTTTCCACGCAAGTTTTGGGACAATATGTGAGCAAAGAATATTACCTAAAGGTTCCTATAACAGACTTGTGTTCCTGTACTATGATATGAGAGGATCAAAGCTATTCAAAGAATAAATTCATTTAAATTGCTTGTTTATAATATGCGTTGGTGAATGCATCTAAATTTTGCACTACGGGAAAAACCCTGAAACTAATGTACAACACTCAGAAGTTGTATTATAACAAATTCATACCTATTCTCAAAAAAAACTCAAATGTGTAATAAAACTTTAATCTTCTTTCAAAGTAGACCTTACTGTATCATGGAAAACAAATATCCCTAACCAATACAGCACAATAAACAAATCTCTCCCTAACAAATAAATCTCATTATAATCTGTTATTAGGATCATATCAAAGGTTAGGGAGAGATTGGAACACAGGCAGTGGAAGCGAGTGTTGATATATGCTTTAAATAGCAACTTAAACCTTCACCTTGGTTATAAATCTTAGGCACTTCGGGTCACAATTTCTACAATGCCACCTGCCTGTACCAAAATGAATCTACATGTAAATTTTTATTAAGTTATTAATTAACAATTGTTAAACTTGAATCTGTTGCATTATGCATACATATAAAAACTCCGCTTAACTAGTTTATGCCTAGTAGCTTGGGGTATACTAAGCTACAAGGGCATTGTATTCATCATCATAAATAAAAGAACTTTTACTGCGGACACAACTTTGAAATTGCAATAGAAAAATAACTGCTCTATTAATTTGTTCAAGAGTGAATGAACTTTTTGCTGATTTTTTTTTTACATAGTATACATATAGTTTAATGACTTCTGTGGAACTCGGTACACCCTAAGATAATAACCCTGTATGTATTATTAATTTATTTATAGTGTACTATGTGGACTCTAGAAATATAAAAAAAATCTCTTATGAAAGTCTGAAAAAACCATTTTTTTTTTTTTATATCTTTGAAGTTTTGAATGTAATAAAACCAATACCAATAATTTGTTATAATATCTATTGATTTAAAATATTGCAAAATCATGTGTATACCAAAGTATGATACTTATAAAAGCTAAATGGCTGAAACACTTATTCTAAATGACTAATTTATAATAAATCTTAACTATAAAATATTTATTTTAAAAATAATAAATCACAATAGTAAGTATTTCTGGTGTTCATTTAATTTACTGTATGTACTTTTGTTCATCGAGGCCTCTTGAATTCCCCAGATTCTTCAGAAGACCCTGCAATTAAATATTAATATGTTTAAAAAGAAAATAAATAGCAATCATTTAGCCCCAAACTAAGCAAAGCTTGTACCAGGGTTGTATGGGAACTAGATGGCAGAATACACACTTAAAACAGTTGGAATTAATAATAGATATAATATAGAACCTTCATACTTTGCGCCTTACATCACGTGCTTCTGAAGCAAACAAGATCTTGGCTTCAAGAGACCTTGTTCTATGACTTTGATGATTATTTAAAAATAAGAGATTATTGAATTACTAGTAAGTAATTAAATTTATTTTATTGAAATTTAATCATATTGACAAATTTTATATTTGACATATATTGACTTTTTCATTATATTAATATACTAGCGGCCCGCTCCGGCTTCGCACGGGTGTAAACCTCAAAAATAACAGTATTTCTCCACTATTTAATGGACGTTATTATACATATAAACCTTCCTCTTCAATCACTCGTATCTATTTAAAAAAACCGCATCAAAATCCGTTGCGTAGTTTTAAAGATTTAAGCATGGGATATAGGGACAGAGAAAGCGACTTTGTTTTATACTATGTAGTGATAGTGATGTTATGATTTTAATATTTTTAAATATGAATGGAATAATGACCTGTAACTTTGGTGTTATCAATAAAATATTTGTATTTGTATATCACATTTCGGCATGCAAAAACACAGGAATCGCATTTGACTTTAAAATGACATGTCAACTTTTAATAAAATGTCAAGTAAAATGTAATTGAAACTGTCGTATGCTTTCGGACGGCATATTATTCTGAGATTAGGGTTAGCCACTCAGCCTATATGAAAGTGTTGGGTTGTAGCTGTATTAGTTACCTGCGGTTCGGTGGCACAGCCGGCCGCGCCAGCCGGGCTCGCAGACGCAGACGCCGGCGCGGCACACGCCGTGGCGGCAGGCCCGCGCGCACTCGCCGCCGCGGCGCCCCATCTCGCAGTGGTTGCCGCCGAGCCCCGCCGGGCACCGACACTTGTTCACGCCCTTGCACCGCCCGCCATTCAAGCACGGGATCACGCATTTAGCTGACAAATTTTTTTTAGAGAAACTATTAACTTATATTAACTTGGTGGTATATCTCCCTACCAGGAGGTCGTCTATGTAAATCCCACCGCAGTACAGGTGTTCTATCGCCAAGCAGTGGTGTGTAAACATTACTGTGTTCTGGCTTGAAAGGTACTGAAGCTAGCAAGTTTACAGGGCTGTAGACTAACCATCGAAACTCTCAAAGTAATGAGCGCCAAAGCAGCGATGCTCTGGACCTTGCTACTCAAAGTTTTGTGTATCGCTGCAATGGTCATGGACTTGCGCTATCCCTATCTATTCTATTTACATTTAAAAATATAACTTTGAATAACAGTTTATGTGATAATATACATATACCTACTAGAAAAAATATAATTTTCTATTTGTTGGATCTAACTTATAAATACAATTAGACGCTGTGAATAAAATATCTAAATAGAAACAAGTTTAAAAATAAGATATTATGTACTTTATAATAAAAAAAAAATAACAATAAATACAACTGTATCTACGATAGCATCAATCCGTAAATTGTTGTAATTGTTGTTTAAATAAACTACATATATGTATGTAATTTTACAAGATAACCACCACAGTACTCTATACGTGACAAGAGACGCCAACCATGTAAATACTTTACAAGCGTTTACAGGCTTCTTCAAATAGTATTACTATATTACTTTACTAGGGCATAGATATACTAGGAATATATCATTTTCGTAGAACACTGAATTATATCTGTGCCTAAGTAATCGTGATACTTACAAAATTCGCAGTGTCGTCCGTAATAACCCTTCGAACACTCGCATGTGTCCTTTTGTATGCATTTACCACCATTCAGGCACTTCTGAGAACAGATTCCTGCAACAAATTGTGTAACTTACTCCTTAAAATTGTATTCATCATCAATATCATCAACAACCTTTCATAGTCCACTGCTGGACATAGGTCTTTCCCAGGAGACGCCACTCAGCCCGATCTTCGGCTTTTCGCTTCCAGCCATTGCTAGCTGTCTTACGTATATCGTCACTCCATCTAGTCTAAGGGCGTCCTACACTACGTTTGCCGATTCGCGGTCTCCACTCTAGAACACGTCTACCCCAACGGGTATTATATATAAATTGTATTATCTTTTTACAATAGACAACACTGACATACAATTACTTTATTACTTATTACTTAAAGTACTGACCAATTACAATAAACACACAAAGAAATAACAAACATGAATAAAAACAGAACAAATAATCAAAATGCTATGTCAGTTTAGATACACAAAATAAATGTTAACCAAGTTTGTGACATATCTCCTACAAATTCTGAGACTGGATTGTAAATCATATTAATCAAAATATATAAACAATTACACCGAGACAAGTAGAATGAGAGTGCCCACGCAAAGCGCTGCACTTTACAGATAAGCACTCCGAAACTGCACAATTTATTATGACAAATTATTATTAAAATTCATTAATGGCATGTTTCATTTAGACGCCACATGACAGCTCTGAACCAACCAGCTAAAGTTAATAATGTTAATTAGTATCTATATATCTAATCTAATACTATTAAACGAGCATTATTTTTCTTTAAACATACGAGTATATGTATATATTTTTAGAGATCACGAAAACGACTCTAACGATTGCGATAAAATTTACTAAACATGGATTTCTGAAGGCGAAATATCATGACTCATCTACAGGAAAACGCGATTTTGCGAGTTATTATTATTTACATAGTATATGTATACCATCGGGTACTGACATTCCTCAAAAAACCTTGGCCACGAAATAAAAACATTTAGAATTTTATTAATGTTACATTTAAACAACTCAGGGACCATACTGTAAGCTCTTATTGCCATTCAAGTTAGGCGAACAAGAAAAAGCTACGCATCTTAAAACCTTATTCCGCAGGTATGCGGTCGAATACCTCACTCATTTAATACTAGGTTAATTTCTAGAGGTACGACTCTGGTATATTCTTTGTTATAGGCAAAATGATGAACCTGCGTTTGCTGCACCACGTGAGAAGAGCCAGCACCACGACCGGTGACAGCAGCAGGCCGTATTGGAAGAAAAACCCTCATGTGAGATCACATCCTAGATGATTGCGATCTCTTTTAAAGAATTTAGTAAACTCGTAGAATTTTTTATCCATTCATAATGAGATCAGATTTTGTTTATTTAAATTAAATATATCGTTTGACATTTCACACAGCAAACTAATTAAAGCTGAACCAGAACCAGATAACTGATAGATTTTTGTTTTGTTACAAAACGCCCAGACACGGTACAAACATCTATGTTGTTCACATAAATGTTTGTTCTGGTTGTGTAAGAATCGAATCTTGTGTGGGTTCGATTCTTACGCACCCAGCCCACTACAGCTTTTGAAGCAGAGATACTACCAAATGAGTTCACCGTTCTGGTCAACTAACTCATCTGATGTTGAATTTAGTGGAGTGGTCGAATATGGTGGACACATTGATGGTTGACGTTTCAAAAATTCGACCGAAACGATTTGATTCCACTTTCATTGTGCGGTAAACAGTGAAATTCGCCCTAGTGTGTGTTCCCCGATGGATACAAACTGGGTGTCTTAAAGTTGAGCCAGCATTTTATAGGCAAGCGTGTTTTAGACCGCATCATTACTTAACATCAGGTGAGATGGTGGTCAAACACAAGCCTATTTACTATTAAACAAGTAAAATTTTAACAAAAACAAAACCGACTTCATATGGTTTCCTCATGGATGTCATTGTCAGAACTGGAACAAATTTCACCAGCACCAGCTTTCAAATAAAAAAAAGAATCATCAAAATCGGTTCACCCAGTCAAAAGTAATGAGGTAACAAACACAAAAACAAAATACCAGTCAAATTGAGTACCCCCTCCTTTTTTGAAGTCGGTTAAAAATAACTAATTTCATAGTATTTTGTGCGCGATTGAGTCCCAGTATTAAACATAATAATTAGTTCTCTGAGCCACAACTAAGTTGGGCTTTATATTAATTTTCCTTTGTACCTTCACAATCAGTTGGACAAAATGATCCGTGTGGATCACGCCGGAGAGCTGGGAGCGGATCGCATCTACGCGGGGCAGATGGCCGTCTTGGGGCGCACAGACTCTGGTCCGCTCATCCAACACATGTGGGATCAGGAGAAGGCCCATCGAGCGAGGTTTGAGGACCTCATCAACGAGTACCGCGTGCGACCCACCATGCTCACTCCCATATGGAATGTGGCTGGCTTCGTGCTCGGGGCTGGTGAGTTGACTTACTCAGTGTATAACTTAGATATGTGCGGGATATTTATTTTTTTCAAATATCAAATTGTCTTTTTTATGAAACTTAGTGAGATAAGGAGTCTGTAAAACAGAACCTCAAGGACATAGCATCGTTTGCGAGGTGTATGTTTTATTTGCTTATTGATTAAATTTGAAAATTGGTTAATAATGTAGCTTCATAACTAGCTACTTTAATTATTTTCTTAGGGTTCCGTACCTCAAAAGGAAAAAACGAAACCCTTATAGGATTTCGTGCGCGTAGTCTGACTCGCACTTGGCCGGTTTTTTATAATAGCAAATTTACAGTATCTACATATCTGCGATTTCGAAAACCAATCAAAATTTCCCCGCGGAAACGGGCAGAACTGTCAAAAACTCAAAACTCAAAACTCAAAGTGCTTTATTTCCTTTAGACCTTACAGGACCCTTGGACACGTCACACGTCACAAATTATAAACATACTTAAAACTAGGAAATAAAGTGATCACTTTGATCTTTCGTTCACTTCAATCTTTTTGAGGTAAAGTAAAGAAGCGAACAAGAAACCTTTACCTTGTTAGATTGTTAGTTTTCGAGTTGGAGCAAAACTCGTCCCAAGCTTTTTTATCGTCTAGATAATCTGATATTTTGTAGTAAGCCTTATACATAGGATATTTTTGACAATTTGTTTGAATTTATTTATTGATAATTTTTGCAACTCACTAGGAGTTTTGTTGTAGAAGCGTATACATTGCCCTTTAAAGGATACATTTATCTTGTTTAGCCTAGTTTTGGGCACAGCAAGTTTATTCTTATTTCTAGTATTTAAATTATGTATGTCGCTATTTTTAGGGAAACGATTGATATTTTTATGAGTGTACAACAAGTTTTCATAAATGTATTGACATGGTACTGTCATTATGTTAATTTTTTTGAATTTATCACGTAGGGATTCTCTGGGACCCATATTATAGATTGCACGAACAGCCCTCTTCTGCAACACAAATACGGTGTTTATATCTGCAGCGTTCCCCCACAGCAGTATGCCATAAGACATATTACTATGGAAGTAGCTGAAAGAGTGAAATAGAAATGTCATGGAGTCATACCGTGCGAAAAGATCATATCTGTATCGCAGTTTTCTACGAAAGTTTTAATAACGACAATGGCATTTCGCATGATGTGATTCCACACTGTCATATGACAATGCCTAATTTTTCTAAATTTATTTTCCTTATATGTATGTATATGATGATCTTTATCATTATATTTTTTTATATTTTTTATATTTTCATATTTTTTTTTATAAATAAATTCTCTCGCGTATAGTTTAACAATTTTGATTTCAGGAAATCATTTAAACTTGTCTTAGATTCAGAAGTATGCCGTCACTTTTCAGGTACGGCATTAATGGGGAAGGAGGCGGCAATGGCATGCACAGTAGCCGTGGAAACCGTCATCGTAGACCATTACAACGATCAGCTGCGGACCCTCATGGAAGACCCCAACATAGACCCAGAAATTCTCAACACGATCACCAAATTCAGAGACGAGGTGAGACATTTGCAATGTTACTGCCAGACAAAGAGTCCTTTTTTTTTAATTGTTAATTTTTATGTTTATTTCTTCTAGGAACAAGAGCACCACGACACCGGCATCAATGAAGGAGCGGAACAAGCGCCGCTGTACAAAGCGCTTACGGAAGTTATCAAAGCAGGATGTAAGGTCGCCATTGAGATCTCTAAGAGGGTATAACACTATTATAATTTGTCTTTACAGTTCACATAATACTATTGTAGTATATCATGCGAAATATTTCTAACAGACAGATATACTTTGATTAAAAGCTTTTACAAATGCTTGACGACTCGCCAGTTCCGATTCTCTAGTTCAGTGGTTCCCAAAGTTGACTGAATCACGACCCACTAAATAAAATTCTAAATTTGGGACTCACTGCTTGGTTGGCATAAATAAACAAATCAAATTTTAATAAAAACCGTCTTAATATGTTTTTCTCATGGATGCCATTGTCAGAACTTGAAAACCACACGGGAAGCAACAGCTTTCAAATAAAAAAATAATCATCAAAATCGGTTCACCCAGACAAAAGTTCTAAGGTAACAAACAAAAAAACCCAGTTGAAGTGAGTACCTCCTCCTTTAAGAAGTCGGTTAAAGTTGCCTGTAAGTTGTTATTATTAACCTTATGATTTCCATAAGGTTAATAAATAATGTGTGTAGTTTATAGTATTTTTAGTAGTGTAGTGTAACGAAAAGCTCACATTATTTGTAAATAAGTTATTGATTAATAATGAACCGCGTACAGTTACCTCATTAAGTATTTACTTGATTATTTTTGAATAAAGTAAGTATTTAACTAGACTTTTGTGTGATTCCGTACATTTTTTAATGCATAATGTGATAATTACCACCCTCTTGTTGAAAATCTCTCGCCAAGGACTTGAAGGTGTGTTCTGCTAGCCTTACTTGAGAGCCAGTTCCTATACCAGGCTAGGTGTGTTCATCATCTTAGACCACATCGTCACTTAACATCAGGCGAGCTATGGTATGGTATGGTATGGCCTGTCAAAATTTAAAAAAAAAAAATATATATAAATATTATTGGCCATATCAAACAATGCCATCCGAACTAAGCAAAGCTTGTACTGTGATATAAATTTGTTTGCTTTTAGAATACCCAGTTACAGCAAACATCTATCTTCGCGACATAAGTATTTGTCCTGGATAAACATCAAACAATTATGAAACAGAACTCAGAATTACTACCAAATGATCCAACAGGGCAGTCTGTACTGAAATTAAATGTATCTAGGCAAGGAGGGAGATGGAGAATCTGGACTCCAACGCGTGTAAATGTCAACATACCTCCCTCGCAGTTCCGTCCCTGGTAGCCCGGGGGGCAGGAGCAGATGCCGGGCGCGGTGCAGTTACCTCCGTTCATACACTGAGGGTAGCAGAGCGCCGTGCGACAGTCCTGCCCCATGTACCCCTCGGGGCATTGGCAGATCTTGTCGTTGTTGCACCAACCTTGATTCGCGCATTTCTTGTCGCACTCTGGGTCCGGCCCTGGCGCACCAAATCGATAATATTTATTGACTTTTATTTTCTTAAAAACTGGTTTTATGTGTCGTTTCGAAGTATTGTATATAAAAATGGCGGTGTTTTACTCATAAAGTGCATGAGAGTGTTTATCTCCTATACTGACCATAAAGTAACAATTAATTTAAGAAAAAATAGGGTATATTTAAAACAAGGAAGTTATACAATATAAAGTCAATTCTATGCGCGCTAATCATTAACATCATCACTTGGTAAAGGGTAGCATCTCTCTATCCACACTAAAGCCTTTAATAAGCTCTTCCGAGTACAATTTGTCAGGAATCAAAGATTAACCTTAGTCCTTCACGTTCTAACGTGTGCATTGCTGGTGAAGCTGCATGAACATTTACTTAATTTATTTATTAACATATATATTTTATCAGTCACGACAGTAAAAGTTATGAAATCGTCATGTTGACGCCAAAGAAATATAATCACGAGTTTGCGCTTCCATACGCCAGAGTATGCACAGTGTCTAGAGAAAAAAACATTGTCACGTTTTCGATACCAGAGGGCCTAGACGAAGTAACAATTGATTAGCGATAACGCAAATAGAATAGTAAAAAATGTACGGGATTGACATAAGATGTCGATATGTCACGTGGGCAGTTTATGTCAACCAGTAGATTTTTACTATTACTTTACTATTAACGGTATCTATTTTCGAATATATGGTACATTACTTTGTCTAGGCCCTCTGCACTTTAGTTTCAGCTTCCGTAAACGCCCACTAGAACCACTGATCCATTCATACATTTATTGATCGAAAACTTGACGAAATTTTAAACTAAATATAAATGAATCGGAACACGTTAGACATATTGTTTCTTTCATGAAAGGTTTGATTACAAGCAGAAAACTAGAAGGCGGATAGTTAATGCTAGTTTTAAATAAAGTTCCATGAAAATGCGCCATAATGATTCAATTTATACTCTATGGTGCTTACAGTAAACATTAAATGATGAAATTGTTAAGCAAACATATATAGGTAAGCAAATAGGTTTATGAAGTTAGCAAGCGAATGATACCAACCTAAAAACGCAAATGCTGTGAGCAGAGGCACCGCGAAGCCAGCCAATCAGCGCGCTCGGCGAGAGCCCGGAAACAAGGCGTTCATGTTAGTTCCGACTTCCGCCTATAGTGACTACCCACAGGCACCATAGGCAGACGCGTGGCTAATCATTAGTCGAGGGCAACACTAGCTTAGCTTATCGACACTCTATTTCGGTCAAATGTTTCGCCAGAAAGATGCGGATTAATGTGTGTGTGACATGGGCCATCGTTTACCGCCTTTAACGTCTATGCAACAGCCTTTAACTCATTAAAATTTTCATCTGTTAATATAAATGTTTCCTATCATAAAACGGTAAATTCCAAGTAACGTTTTTAGGGGAATTTTTTGTCTGTATAAACCCCAATGTTACTAAAAGGTGTCCCAATATTGATTTTATTCCCATGAAATTTTGGTCCTATCCCGCCACTGTGCACATGTGCATTGTGCAAACATCATAAATCATCGCGAAACAAAACCGCAATAAAATGTCAACGATCATTTGTTCGAAGGAAAAACACGTAATAAACGTTGTGCGCGCCGAACAAGTATTAGTAGCAAGCACACAACGAGCTGGAAATAGATGAAATGCAATGTTCAGTTATTCTGGAACGTTCTGCCGTCCACACTCCCTGGGACGGTGTCGTTAGCGTGATATATTAGAGATTAATAGCTTTTACGAGCTCGCGTTGATTGGATCCATGGGATCCATTAAAACTCGGGATATTGTTAAGTTGTAAAGAGATATATGAGATATAAAATAGAAGCGTTATGTCTGTGTTTTTGAAGTTGTTTTCGATTTATTGGTGCTTATATAGAATTGGAGATTCGAAAAAAACGTATCCGTGAGAGTTTTGTGTTAAGGATGTTCTTTTGATGTATGTATGTAACATCAACAAAAACACAGACATGTAAGTGTTAAAAATGCGTTGGCGATACAATACCTGTCCTTTCTAAATACACACCTCTCTGTGCGCATTCCTTCTTTAAGTTTAACCTTAATGGGGTGCCTTTTAGGGGTAGCCCTCGGCCGTTTTTGAGTACCAAACCTATTTCGAAAGTGACCACACCATTACTGCTGCTGACGCAGGGCAATACCACACTGAACTCTGTAAACAAACATTGGAATATACTTTCAATCACGATAATAAAACGTTTAAAAAACAATCCGTCAAGATAGATACACGCCATTATGAAAATACACGCTTCGCAATCTTAAGATAAGATGTGGATTTTACGCGGGCTGTATCAAAGAGTTCAACGGAGTTAACTCTGTCTGATGACACGCCGAAGGGCATGGTTTCAAACCCAAAAATGTGCTTGAGCTGCTGGTGAAAGAAAATACCATGAGGAAACCATAGCATGATGGTAAAGTACTTTCTTGTACTCGGCTGGATAACTACCATCCCAAGTTGAAAATATGCCGCCAGTACTTAACGATGTGTTCCAGCAGTCTATCTTGTGAGCCAGTTCCATTACAGGCTAGTTGTGCTTACCATCTTCGACTACACCGTCACTTAACATCGGTGAGCTGTGGTCAAACACCGAGCCAGTCACCTATAAAAAAGGAAAACACCGTGTCTGAACATATTCGGAGACGTAATTTAATGTCCTATGTGAACCAACCAATCCTTATATGAAATCATTCCGTAGCCTGCATCCAATACTAAAATGAAAATTTATGTGGAGAGAGAGAGATACCAAAAATATATAACGTAAAATGCAAAATAAAAATCAATTAGCTATTTCAATTGTAAGGGGATAATAATGTTGGTATTTGACTCATCGTAACTCAGCGCAGTACTATATCCAGTATCGCTCCCAGACCTTGCTTATTAAGTTGCTTACTTGAACTAGACCACACTACTCAATCACCTTTAGGAGCTTTAGGCACCCGTCCCTGCGTTTTGATCGAGAGAAGCGGCGGCTTCAGAATATTCGGGTCGGATGACGTCAACGTATCGAAGTTGTAGAAGTATTTCTTGCGCGACCGCCACGTGAAGTTCACGTATCCCACTTCCGAGGGGATGGTGGGCAGCTTGTGGGAGAAGTTAGGGTCCAACACGTACGGCGACACGTGACCGTTGACTATGGCGTACACTGGCATCGATATACCTGGAAACAAGATGAATTATTTTCTGTGTGGGATTTTCAGGTTCCGCGTGAAATACAGAATTTATATGCGTTTGTATGATTGGATCCTAGTCCTGTACAATCCTGAAAGTTTCAAGATAAGACAGTTCTAAAGGACTAAATAGTCATTTTCACTGTTAAAGTTGTTTATATATGGCGCAGCCAACTAGCTTAATTAGCCGCTCAATCAACAGCCTAGCCTCTTTACTAAACAGCGCCGTTCATCTAGCGGCCTGAATGATATTCCGGGGCGCTTGTTACAACATTTAATAAACTGGCTGGCCAATGCTTAGGCCATTCGTACGATAAGGTGACCATGTGACAGAAATAAAAAAGATAACACATATGACATAATCAGTCACAGCTAAATCCACATAGGGAAAAAAAAGACCCTAAATAGGTGGAATTTATTACTGACCGCTGAACATGCGCACTTGCCGCTCGTCGATCCAGAGCGAGATGTCGTGCTTGCCATCGTCCTTGTCGCGGCGGCCGGCGCCCAGCGTCAGCGACATGGCCAGCGCAACGCCCGCGCACACGCGCGCCCCCACGCCCGCGCCACGCCACATGCCGCGGCGGTGACGGTCCTGTCGGCGCTCGGACTCGCGGCTACGCCTGGTCAGTTTTTTTTTTTATGTAACAGTAATGCGACGAACGAGACCCTCTCCTGATGTTAAGAGATAACGCCTGTCCATGACCATTGCAGCGATACACAGAACTTTGAGTAGTAAAACAAAGTCGCTGCCTTGACGCTCATTACTTTGAGACTAGATGGTTAGTCTCTATAGCCCTGTAATTTCGCTAGCTGCAGTACCCTTCAAACCGGAACACAGTAATGTTTACACACTACTGCTTAGCGGCAGAATATCTGGTACTGCGGTGGTACCTACCTAGACGGCGTCCTGCTAAGGAAATCTATCACCAAGTAAACAACTCAATAAGTACTTTATTGCAACGAATTGCCATTAATACAGGCGGTATATGTTTTCCAGTCATTTTGGTTTAAAAATTAAACTACAGAACTGATTTTGATGAAATTTCTTTAGGATCAATCTAAAAAAAGTATATCTATTCAATAAAAATTATAATTTTTAAATCGGTCCAGCCGTCTTTGAGTAATGAAGTAAAAAAATTATTTTAAAAAAATTGTCACGTGTTGAGTACCTCGTCCTTTTTTTGAAGTTGGTTAATTTTTCAATGTTTGACCACATTAATTGATGTTAATTGACAATCGAAGATGGTAAACTCACTTAGACTGGAATGGAATAAAAACGCTACACTGTACGATCTATTAATTTTTATCTGTTATTATTTACTTGGAGGTCGGTTGTCCTGAGGTCGTATAGGTAGGTACCACTACAGCACCATATGTTTTGCCGCCAAGCAGTAGTGTGTAAACATTACTGTATTCTGGTTTGAGGGGTAGGTACTACAGCTAGCGAAATTACACGGCTGTTGACGCAAACCATCGAAAGTCTCAGGAGAGCGTCTCGTTCGTCTCATTGCTTTAACATAAAAAAATTAAAACGATAATTTACCCACGTAACGCTAACGTCAAACCAATAACAAGCGTTTAACTGGCGTATAATTTGTTTGACGATCGTACAGGGTACGACTCGAGCCCCACAAAAAAGGAGAAAAGAAACGAAATTATCACAGTTAACATAATTGATTGGGCCCGTTCGAGACGTGCTCCCACAATGAAATCATCGTGAGAATCGACCGGCCCACGTAAAAATCAACGACTTCATTAAATAACCCCTGTCAAAAAGTAATGTGTTATACTAGTTTTTTTTCTATGCGCTGCCGATGTCAAATTATACGTACAAAAGGTGTTGACAAAAAAGAATACACAGCACTGCACTCAACGGGATCACCAACCGTTTATCTGAGCCACGCTGTTTCTTGACGCACGAAACTTTAGCTGTTATTATCTCAAAAGCTGAAGTTAATATTTTTGTCGATAAATGGCTTATAAAAAAACTATATACCTAAATAGAAATATTTCATTGATAACACCAATGTTACAAGCCAAATTCCGTAATATAATTTCAAATATATGATTAAAAAAGTTTAAAAACTTTGACACACTTACATTGTCTTTTATGGTTGACAAGCTAAGTGTTTGACCACAGTTCACCTGATGTTAAGTGACGGTGAAGACGAAGATTGTAAACACACCTAGTCTGGAATGAAACTGGCTCTCAAGTGAGGCTGCCGGAACACACCGTTAGATGCTTGGCAGCAGTTTTTTAACTTCAGGGTGGTAGCTAGTCAGCCGAGTACTAGAAAGTACCCTATCACCACGCTATGGTTTCCTCACGATGTTTTCCTTCACCGGCAGCTGAAGTTCATTGCTGGGGTTTGAATCTACTCCCTTAGGCGTGCTAACCGACCGAGCTAACCACTGAGCTATCCACAACACACATCGACAAACATGTCAATGAATAAAAAAAATGTCAAAATAAAGTACCTATGTCAATTAAAAAATATGTCAAAATCAATTATGTGTTTAGTCAACTGCGAGCGATGTACCCTATACCCTAATGTGATGTAACTTTTTTTTAATAGTTAATAATAATTCAAACCTTATCCACATTTTGTTTGTAAATAAATAACATTTGTGTCGTAAATACGCGTGTGTTGTTCTAGAACACTTTTATTGTGCCTACATAAGAATAAGCTCGTGTAAGGTCACGAAGTCGTGGCGCTTCTTTGTGTTGAGTAATCAGCCAGTAGGTATAGATGCGATAACCCCAAATTAGCACGGGTCGATAAATGCTCGCTTTATGCCAGATATCTACAAATTGAAGTAATTAAAACGGCATTTCATATAATAAGTGTGTCTTGGATAGACGGGCTCCGATCGTGCGTCTGATAAATCAAGATTTATGGGTGACGCGCATCTGTGCTTGGGAATACTCAGACTGCTGCGTAATACGAACATTCATTTAAATTGTCTAAATTTCAATGATTCTAAATTTATAGCCTGTCTTGATTGCCGGTTATTATTCTAAAACTTAGGCTAATAACTGACATTCATAATATGTTTTTATTAGCTTCACTTAAAGTTCGTAAAGTTAATTCTTCCCCGAGAATACTCAGTCTTGTTCTCTGAGGCAGTCAACTTATCTTTCTCTTATTACACCTAGACACTCTAGTGTTTTCTATGAGCATTCGTTTTCCATAATTATAAGAAAATCAGTCACTACACATTTTCAAGGACAGAGTGAAAGAGCACTCTCTTCCATATTGACTATTGACCACTTAGGTATTTTATTTGAACCAAAATTATGTCGCTAAACTATTTTTCTGTTTTTCGGTTATTTTTATGTATACATTTGTATGTTATTAATCATCAAAATTACTTTAATAACTCGTGTGAAGAGCCACTAGCTATTATTTAAAAGCTTTATTTAACCGAGGACTCGCAATTTACCCCAGCATCTCACCTCTGTTCGGTGATTATAATTATTGAGAATCGATAGAACTATTGTTAAAACTTATCAAGAACTGTAGAACTCAGTGAATTTCATCTCTCCTGGTGTGAAATCCGCGAATTTCGACGAGTTGCAATGATTTGTATTGTGAAGTTGGCACCTTATTTTTCAAAGTTCAGTTTAGATAGTAAAATCGATAGAACTATTATTAAAACTTATTAAGAACTGTAGAACAATGCTAGATGCCAATGAATCTGAAGATTTTTTTTGAGATGCTGGCTATTGAGATGCTAACATCACGGACGGCTAACTTCATGGTAGTACTGTAATGGCAAATTAACTAAATGCAGTTTTTTTATTTTTAAATTTGTAAATAAGATCGTTTGGTGGTTAGCACAATCCGATCGCACGCCAAAAACCCAACAATGCTTGAGCTGCCGTTAAAAGGAAACATCATAGCATGAAAAAATGACGGTGGTATGGTACGTACTACTTAGCACTCGACTGGCTTGTTACCATCCTCATGTTGAAAATCTGCCGCTAAGCACTAAGTTCCGACAGCTTCATTTGAAAGCTAGCCTCCTTTCCAGGCTAAAAAGTGTTCACCGTTTTCGGCTACACTGTCATTAAATATAAGATATTGTAATAAATATGATTTAAAGTTTCTTGAATATTATTAAAAAGTGATCATAGTGTATTTTTTTTTCAATCATTGAATCATACAGTTCGTAAGACTTCATTAAAGAACTTAATAACAAAGTATTTGAAGATGAGCAAATGCGTTATCGCGCAAAGCCAAAGATCCCTGAAAGGTTCAGAAAAAATAGTTTATTATCTATCTATCTAATATCTTTAAACGAGCAATTCTTGTATATTTATGTAAGTATATAATCTGAATCTCGGAAACGGCTCCAACGATTTTCATGAAATTTAGTATGCAGGGGGTTTCGGGGGCGATAAATCGATCTAGCTAGGTTTCATTTTTAGAAAACGTCGTTTTATGTTGTCAACCGAGCAAAGCTCGGTCATCCAGGTACTACCGTTATTATTAGGATAATAACTTAGAATATAGAAATAAATATTCTAAGGATAATAAATGTGAAATGCTGACATGTTTGTAAGAAATTGTTAATTCTCATTATCACATAATCTATGTGAAGGCGTGCGAATATGCAAAACGAGGTCCGGCGCATGTTTGGGTCAACACGTCAGTTGGCAGCACCGCCCGCGGCGCATCCTGGCGATAAGTCGTGCGAATGACCCGCATGCAGCTTCGCGAGCCTCATGCGCACGAAATATTTATAGCTGGTTGCCATACCATAACTCATTCATATTTAATTTTTCAAATTGCGCATAAAAACTGTTCTTTATTTTTTCTTCTTTTTTGACATCTTTGTGCATTCTGCCAGTGTCAAGTACTTCATATTTGTGTCATGACAAAATTAGTCTTACTTTTGTTCTTACTCTTATTTTGCCGTGGTGGTGCCGGCGTAAGAATTGTACCCCACCCTCTCTACCTGTGGTTGCCGTAAGAGTCGGCTAAGGGATGTAATACGGAAGATGGGCAGCAGCGTCTTCCTTGAACAATCACACCTAAGCGCTCGCCAGCCCATCTACCAAGCGTGGCGAGTATTGGCAAAACCCCCCAGGAGGAGGCCTATGTCCAGCAGTCAAGTCAACAATCAAGTCCAGCCCATGCGCTAATAAAATAGGGATGACTTTACTAAAGCTGCTACAGAGGTTTTGAAAACTATGCGAAAGGACATGTTTCACCACATCAAAAGAATGCAAATTTTAGAAAACAATATAATAATGCAACGACATGATTTGAATTGTAGCGATGATAACTCAGTAGTTAGCGCGGACGATTCACACGCCGAAGGGTGTGGGTTCAAACCCCAACAATGAAGGTAAACATTGTGAGGAAACCCTAACATAATGCTAGGGTACTCTTTAATAAACGTCTGGCTGACCACTCTCAAGTTGAAAATCTGTTGCGGTATTTGTAGTAGTGACGCAATTGCGGTTTAGTTTAACCTACAAGGTGTCAGTTAGTTTTATTTTGTCAATACTCAATGATGATTCCAAATTGGCTTACAACGACCTGGTTTTATCCTTCAAAGCTTCTTTAAATAACTACCATCTCGCACGGGTGCTATTTTAGCGACTCGATGACAAAACTTTGAATTGATCTACATATACAAAATTTTAGTAAGGATGTATTGTACATATAAACTTTGCGTAAAAAATAAATGACAGTGAAAACGACATCAAAATCCGTTGCGTGGTTTGAAAGAAGTAACTTCGGATCGCGGACAGCGACTATGTTTTTATACGAATCAAAGTATACTATTTAGAGATACCGATCTATACTAAAGGATACTGCTTAGATGTGATGAATAAAAACAAAAAATAATTTTAATTACTTGAAAGCCATAGTCTTATAGGAGATAGTAACCTAATCCATAAATAAATAGGTTGTAGAATTGAATATTAATAAATGAACGCCTGAAGGTTGAGCACCCCTGTCCTGCACTTGTTAACCGTCCGCACGATACCCGTGGAGGGAACAGAACAGGTAACCGTGTAAAAAGGAAAAAACCAAAGTCCGGCTGCCAACGGGCGGCGCCCGCGCGCCCCGCCGCGCTTCCACGGGCTTTTACTGGTCTTATTGACATTACGGTCACCGTGCCATATCTAAATACTATTCATGATATATCACATTGATAAATGTACGTAAATAATTATTATGTTCAAGCAATTATTTGGTAGGATGAAAATACATTATCTCGTAAGTAATAATAATTCTGACTATGGTATGTACAAAAAACATCCGCAGCAAATGTTTGCATTGGGTTAAATACCTATTTACTTACATAATATGTAAGTGGATGTATAAACAATTTTTAATTTTGGACGCAGAATTCATATAAGCATATAAATTATAAGCAATATAGAAATTTTTCATATTCGTAAGCCACACATTTCATTTATTTAATAACATACAAAACAATGTTATATTAATTCCAATTCAATATTTATGTATGTTATATTAGAGATTTTTCATAAATACCTATTAGATTTATACCGTCCAATATAAATAGATCTTACAGTATAATGTAAATAAATGGGGTAAATTAGGCAGATGCTGTTTAATATATTTACCTACTGAATCAAACATGCATTCCCTCTTTCCGTGCATCGCACTTCAAACATATGATTCCATAGGGCTTCTAATAATAACCTTCTGTTTACACCAGATAGCAATGTTTACGTTTTTTATGCTTTAATCTTCAGTTTGAATGCACCTATTAATGCTATCCTCTTTACAGACGGGGATCCAATTACAGCCCTACAACGTAAACTTCTATTCCTTACGAAAACTACAACGACGATTCAAGATATAAAGTTTCATATATAACGTTTATAAAAACTTGATGTGGAGAATTAACAAGCCTTTTAAATTAAGAGGCGGTTCGGAGAAAACAGTGCACTTTAAATGCCAAATCGATCAGACAATTAAGTTTTAAGTGGGATCAACGATCTTTTATTTACTGTGCTCAGGTCGGCTATTCTGATAATTCGCGATATCTACCGAACATGGTTATTAACAAGATGTAAATATTACCTGCTAACGAGTTTCCAGTCAAAAGTCAGTTATTACGCTCACAGCACACACGGTCATTATTTTAATAAATTCACGACACGATTCGCGATCTTCGTCGGGATTTGTAAACGGTGCGTTGCGTCGGCGCCGACTTGTAAGGCGGTCGGACACACACTGACTGGATTATGAGTTGTGCGACTGGTTAACTTGAGTTGAGCCCAATACTACTTTATCATGCGGTTCCAAAGTTCCTTTGACTCGAGTTTACTAGTCAAGTAGTCACCTTTCAAAGGCTTTTGACGCAGGACGTCACTTTCGCAAAATGTCATCGTAAAATTTTTGGTAAGTTTCGCATAATGTCACTTTCGCAAAACATCCTTTAAGCATAATGACAATTCTTAAAAATCATTTTCGCAGAATGTCATTTAGGCAATTTTTTTTTCTGTAATTTTATGTAATTACTAATTGTCTGTTCTGATTAACATTGTTGTAAGTTTTAGAACAGTAGTTACTTAAATAACATTGTATAAAAATGACGATAATGAAATTTTGCGAAAGCGATGTTTTGCGTCGGAACCCTGTTAAAGTTCTGTTCGTTTATCTTCTTACGTGTTATCAAACCCATATTAGTTTACTGAAGAGTTATCATTTTCAATAAATCTAGTAGCTAGAGAATTAATGACGTATTACTAAAATAATACCTATCTACTTGTGTTTATGGTTAGATTATTATTGTCTATCATGTCGCGAGGTAACGGGTGAGGGCAGGAGAATGTGGCATACACCTAGGATAGATATAAATCCAATAGTGGATGAAGACAGAGTGATTGGATATGTACATAGTAAGTACTGCACTGCGTCGTGTAACCTGTAACACAAGCCTTTCTCGACGTCTAGGTTTATGTCTAATCTGTTTTGCCAAAGACATGAACCTATTCCGAAAAAATTGAGCTAAGCCTTTTGTGTTCTACAATAAAGAAATTCTAATTTACTTAGCACTACATAAAATATAGTGCACAAGTAAGTAGGTATTCCAAAATACCTAAACGGCCTAGTAACATATCCCATTGTTTTATGAAACCTAAATTATTCGTTCAAGTAGTTTAATCTGCAATTGCCTTGTTTTGTTAGTTGCGGTTTACTTGCGGTAAATAGGTATCCTTCAATACTTGCTCTTTGAACAATACTTAGGCTTTGTAACATTGACAGCCCTACCTCATTGATAGTATATCTGCTGACCTGTTGGGCGTTGATTCGATTCACGCCCAGGACAAGTCACACACACACAGGACACAGGACAGGACAGTTGCTCACTTTATACCAAGCACAAGTTCGTTCATGCATGGAGTACTGTTCTCACCTTTGGGACGGATCGGCCAAATACCAGCTTGAGGCGTTGGAGTCAATTGAGAAGCGTGCAAAGAAACTCATAAGCAACGATTCGCTTGTTCAGAAAAGGCTCCAAAGCCTGGAACATCGACGCAAAGTTGCTTGTCTGTCAGTTTTCTACCGGATACACTTTGGAGAGTGCGCTTCAGATCTGCATGACCTAATTCCACCTTGCCCATTCTTTTATCGGACAGCCAGAAGCTTTAAGAAGCGGCACCGCTTCATGGTGGATATTCCAACAACTCGAACTAAGCGGTTTGGTTCCACCTTCTTCATACGAACCGCTAAACATTGGAATTTGCTGCCCGAGTGGGTGTTCCCCGATAGGTACAATCTGGGTGCCTTCAAGTCGCGAGTAAATCGGTTTCTTCTAGGCGAGCGTGCTCCATCGTAGACCGCATCTTCGCTTATCATCAGGCGAGATGGCGGTCAAACGCAAGCCTATTAGTTATAAAAAAAAAAAAAAAACATTGTGTGGTACAAATGTTTGTTCTGTGTCTGAGTGTTCTGTATACATATATAAAACCCGCACGAAAAGATTTCATGCCACTATCTTTGTTCGAACGGCTAAGGTGTGGAATACGTTACCGGAGTGGGTGTTCCCTGATAGATACAATCTGGGTGTCTTCAAGTCGCGAGTGAATCGGTTTCTCTGTGTTATTATTATTGTTCAGTAAAAACTCGGCCCATGGCCATGATGTTATTTATCTCTTGATACTGAACCTTACCACGAGTATCAAGACAAACACTTGACAGATTATTTCCAGGCATTACATCATTATTCATTGTGATCGGCCCCCGTGAATAGGCCCATTATCACCGTTTAATTCTACCTGCCACTCCCGCTCCTATTCTTTACTTATTGTTTAGTCTATGGAGCTTACTTATTGCGGTTTTGTTGCCTTTTTATTGTTAAACCATAACTTGAAAGTGCTTTCAAAAAATTCTTCAAACAGGTCGATCAAAATATATATTATAAGTATGTATTTACAAAAAAAAAAGAATTCCATCAGCTATCGAGCTATCTGACTTCCATAGTACAAGCTTTGCTTAGTTTGGGGTCAGATGGCGCTGTGTAATGTCCTACGCATTGGTCCTACGATATTTATTTATTTCAACTTGATTCTCAATCTCAGAACGAAAAGATGTATTAAAAAGTTTTATGAAGTTTTCTTGCACTTACCTACTAGATTTTTTTGTTTTAGGTTTACAAACTAGGGTTAACTTTGAGCACAGCTCACCTGATGTTAAGTGATGGTGTAGTCGAAGATGGTAAAGCACACATAGCCTAGAATAGAACTGGCTACTAAATGAGGCTGGCGGAACATACCGTTAGGTGCTTGGCGGCAGATTTTCAACTTGAGGGTGGACTTGGTAAATCCTGAATATCCTAAAATATATAATTTTTACAAAAAACAACTCCATTCCACTAAGCGCAAATACGGCTAGGTTAAATTGTTTTATTACGAAGTTCTGGTGGTTCCTAGCTTCCAGTAACATCATCATCTGATTCATACATTTAAGTTATAAAGCGTCAAAAATAACCAAGTAGCAATGATAGCCCAGTGGTTAGCGCTGTCGGTTCCCACGACGAAGGGCGTGGGTTCAAACCCAACAACTTTATATACCTTGTTACAGTGGTAAGTTAAAGTATGTGTAGCTACATTACGTCTGGGTTTTTCTTAATCACTGTCTTATCTGTACTTTGCATATCGATCTCATTATTTCGCGTGAACATCATTTTACGTCACCTACCCAAATATTATTGCTGTTTCAAGGTTTTTTTTTGGTTGATAGGCTAGGTTTGACCCACCTTACCTGATGTTAAGTGACTGTGTGGTCAAAGATGGTAAACATCTAGCCTGGAATGGAACTGGTTCTCAAGTGCTCCTTGAATACACCTTTAGATGCATGGCGGCAGATTTTTAGCTTGAGGATGGTAGTTAGCCAGCCAAGTACTAGAATGCTATGGTTTACGCGAACCGACGCGTTAACCACTGAGCTATCATCGCTACAAAGGAGGTATAGGTAGTTAAAAAATAAAACGCATTAATTTCTTAAAAGTTTTATTTTCTATGCAACATAAAAAAATATTCATCATAGTTACAATAAATTACAGTTACTTAATGCAAACTAAAATGTAAATTATTATAATTCGTGAACAGAATTGTTCGCACGAGGTCAGATCAGAATAATCGAATCGCTAAAGAAAAAAAAAAAGTTACACTTTTGTCATGATAGCTAAATTTTAATTAAATGCAACCTATACATATCTAATTTAACAAAATATTTCCGATGACGATTATAAAAGCTTGCTTAGCTAGCAATGCGATTAGCAAATGAGTTCCTTGCGCGTAATCGTCTACTAGGCTTTCCTAGATGATGGTTCAAGGAACGAAGCTGCGAAAGGAACTTTTGTTAATCGTTACAGCAATTATCACGAAAAAAACTACCATACAACAGAATAACGATGTATCGCCTATTTTCATACACGTAGTTAATCCATTACAAATCGATCGAACACGATAACTAGGTACATAATTATGTGATTGAATAAATGTTCCTTTGAATACACACGAAAATGTTGTGACAATATTCGTAAATGCAACGTTGTGCTGACTGAATTATGGCCCATGAAAATTAAATTTTCATCGTATATAAGTTTTAAGCCAAGTATCCATATAGATACAAGTTAATAAGTATATGAACACACTGTACAATTCTAAGAATTTCGGAGGAAAGGCAGTGAAGTATATCATCACCGGGCGTATCCACGAGTGATTACCAACAATTATCATTTTAATTGGATCGTTTTGAACCTTAACAAATTGAGACAAAGAATTTACAAATCGTTAACAGCGCGGCGTAAAAAGCGACAAAACAGTGGAATCGAACAAGGCTCCTACAATATACATTAATATTAATATATATTAAATTCTTACTACACAATAGACATGATAAAGACTCCTTAACAAATAACTCAAAGGGGTTACTATAACAGTGCCATCAAATATAAAATATGCAATGTATAAGGTACTAATAGTTTCAGTTGTAAGCTCTAAATCAGAAAGATCAAAACCGAAGCATACCATAGATTAAAATAAAATAAATAAGCTTGCCACAGAGTAAGCCAGCCGCCACGCGCCACGACAGTCTAGTTTTATAAACAGAGTTCAGATTACATCTGACTGTCGCGGAGCTTTCACCGACTACACAAAATAAATAAACGATACATAATTTTCAAAATCAACATGGTTTGACCGCGTGGAATGTATTGTTCAGGACCCGACACCTTTCAGGCGAAGAAATAAAAAATACACACAAATAAATGGAATAAAGAAAAAAACTGACAAGAATAATGCAAGTATACATAATGTATACTGGCGGTGAGCGACCTGCGAAGGGTTCGGTATATATAACGCAAACAATTAAATAGGAGAGACATGCGGAAGCGAACGCGTTAGCTGCCTAATATTATTTAACACGAGACCCTAGCCTTATAACCTAAGTACGAGATGTCATTGAAAAACACGCCACTGTGACACGGCAGAGGCGATCGCTAATATACCGGGCGGTACATCGCAATATATGTTTCTCTTTCTGTCGTTCGATAATGAGACAGATGTACGAGTATTGTCCTCTTTTCGCATGATATGAAGAGTGACGATTATCTCACAATCCGAATGTTAGGCTTGCTGGTTATGTCACAGACCTTTTAGTCAAAAAAATCACGTCAAGATTTCTCGGCGGGTAACTTTAACTTCATTCTAAAAACTGATTTTTAACATCGAAAATCGCTTTCGGTTAGCTCGCCTCTGCCTTGTGACTGCGAAAATGAACATCAATGGAATAACTTTTCAATGTGACGGTGCGAACAAACTTCATAAAATTTTAATAATATTGAATACATTTAATGATACAAAAAGCCTATACATATAAAGGTCTTATAGCACACAAGAGAGACGAAGTTTCGGGATCGAGATTAAAAATGTCATAATTAAGATGTCTGGGTTGTAAGAGCTGTATTTCGTCCAGAGCAATTGGATTTCAGTAAGGCGGCTTGCATAATTTTTTTAGGCACTTGAATAAATGTGCTTAAAATGATTATTCACCCACTACTGGAGATATTCCTGTAATTAATTTAATCTCTGTCTAATGTTACTGTTCTATTCAACCCAGATTCGTGAGATTCCAGACAATATCATAGCTAATTCTAACATCATCGCAGTCAGACGCTTATCTAGCTACACGTCGAAACACAACAGTAAGCGTTTAATACATTGAGATTTATACACTCTTCTGGTATTTACAATCTCAGGCAGACACAGTTTGTTGGAGAATGTCTGTCCGACTGCGTGAAGTGGGTAAGGGGAACTAATTTGCGATAACTCCGTACTGCGTACGTACTCGCAACTAATCTGCGACATAACATTAGATACCATCACAACACAGAATGTTAACCGAGCCCTCCCTCGTGTCTCGCAAGCACCAACGACCGCCGGTGGTCGGACCGCTGTCAGTATCAAAAATACTCTACGCCACTGCGTAACCTCGCAAGCAATCGAGAATTTCTCGCGACAGTTTGCAGGGCCTTTATAATTTAAACAGACGAGCACCGTCCATTGCTACCGCGCTAATGTTTCAAGATAAATGTTAAGATTGACGTCAGTGGCAATGCAATGGTTAAAGCTTATATTGTAGAATTATGAATTTGAAATGTCAGATAATTGACGCAATATATAGCGCACGTCCGAAAATAAACAATTTGACGGCCCGCATGGGGCAAGGTACTCTTTATGTAGAAGAATAGAATAATTTTCGATTAGCTAGCGTATAAAAATAACTATAGCGTTAGACAAGAGATCTTTTGACTCGCAAATAATTTGAATTTACTACGCATCTTAATACATATCTTATTAGAGTCAACGCAAGACTCAAAACTCTGTGTTGATTGAACAATAATTACAATTTACTTGCGAGCCTTTAGAAAATTTAATACTAGTCCGACCACCGCATACCAGAGCTAAATTACTTTAATTCTCTTTGACAAAAATAGCATTTCTTACAATTCGAATCTTCACCAATACCTTAACTTTACGCGTAATTGATATCGAGCCGACCGATCGCCTACCTTACCTTTATACCAAGCCAGAGAGTGGCACGGGCCTCTTGAACCAACTGGTCATAAAAAAAACTATTAAAGCAATCAATCGGAAACATACAAAGACGAATTAGAATCTTTTTTTAATACAATTGAAGTTTGCCCTTCAAATAATATTTAAAAAAATAATTTTGAACCTTAATAGTAACATGAATGTGACCAGAAGTTCAGAAACCCAATGCAAGTGTCAGATGACGACCATTTCATTACGTAAAATCAGTCTCATAACTAAACAAATCACAACGTGACCATGTCGAACCGAACTAAAATATCGTCGTATGTTGTAAAAAATCTATGTCCAATAGCCTTCACTACTGACACTAGGGCCAAATAATTGTAAAAGTAGGCTTAGTCAGCTTATTCTAAGTTGGCCCTTATTCTAATAAATTTGAACTAAAGGAATCGTTAACTGTCTTCGTAATTTTATAGTGCTACACTTGATATAGGGATACTGGATAAGATTTGAGTGATAGATAAAGACATACTTACTATAACATGCTAGGGCCAATTGGCCCAAATATCGCAACGGGAATATTTTGTAACACTAAGTATTCACAATCAGCTGGGACTTTAAGCATTAGAGATGAGGTCTAATCGATGTTTTGTCCAATGAAGTCGAAACAAAACAATACTTTTTTTTTTAATTCAATTTGTCGGGGAGGCTAAATCTGTAAAGCCGTGATGCCTTGTCTTCGGTTTACCAATTCATGTCTTACATCTATATTACAGTCAAAGTCCAGTCTTGGTCAAGTCCAGTTCGTGCCAGTCAAATCAAGTCATGCCTCAGTAAAGTAGTGGCGACTTTACTATAAGCTTCTAAGGAGTTTTGGAAGCAACACGAAAAGTCATGTTTTACCGCATTATATCACTTTCCCACACACGACGTGCTTGTAATTCGACACTTTATGAATAAAACACCACTATCTTTATACATAAACACTCGAAAAAACACTAGTTTTGGAAAAAAATATAATGGGGCGACACGACTCTTACCGCGTTCCCACAAAAAAACCCCAAAACAATCGATTGCTAGTAACGTGACCGAAATTAAAATGTTTAACACAATTAAGCGACTTTACCATCGAATGGTATGTCAACATTTGTAACATTAACATGTGTGTACATATTACGAATGTGTAGATTAGTATTTTTAATGTGTGTGTGTGGTCAAAATGAAGCTCAACACTTAAAGCCACCGACAGACGATTCGCATTATTGAAAATGTGTAGCTACTCTAAATTTTAAAAATAAAAGTCTATTGACACTGGCAGCGTCTTCCGCAGGTACCATGTGGAAAGATTTACACATGGTTGTTAGCACGCCTAGCGAACGATTCAATAAAGTAGTCAGTGGAATTCGCCTGTATGTTGGTACAAGTGCCGCCCTCTACGCATACACGATTAGACATATATAGAGTTGTAACAACACTCGCTGGTTCAACTGCGGTGGGTGTCACGTGCACAGGCGACGAAGGATACGCACAGAGATGTTGGCACCGCGTCGACGACGTTAAAGTATACACAATACACATAGCTACTATTTTCGATAGTTTTGCAGCAACAGTTGCAAGATGATGTCGAAGTAAACACACAGAGTAGTTGTGCACGCCTGTGTCTCGGTACTGATGTTTACACGTATGTGGGCGGCTGCGCGTTTCCCGCTGCGGGGGGAGGGGAGGCGGGCGCAGGGGGCACGGGCGGCGGGGGCAGCACGCGCGCCCCCGGCACGTACTGGCCGATGAACGATCCGTCCTCGGTGAAACGACCTGCGCACACCATACGATGGTTAAACACATTATTATTTAAAAAAAAATAGATGCCATCTAGTCTGAGACTGCGCTGTGTGAAACGTCCTCCGATATTTATTTATTTTATTGTAATAAAACATACATATTTGTAACTTCTGTACGCTATAACGTCTCAATGGATTTAGGGGAAATGTTCTTGTAAATTAAGGCTAGACAGCGATATTTTAATGGTACTTCAATCTTCAACTTTCAGATATGACACGTCATTTCCTTTCATTAAAGGAAAATTACCACCAGACTTACATTACTCCTTAGATAGTCGGGTAAAAAAAGGAACTTGTCTCATAAAAAAAACAGTAGCGATACAATAAAAACAAAGCTTTCAAAATTGAAAACAAATCGTGCATTTAAAAGTAACAAAATTAAAAAAAAAACAAACGTCAAACAAAAGAAAAAAAAAAATCATACCTCACAGAAATAAAACATGACAATCGTCGCTCGTGCAATACAAGGGAAAAGTAAGGGACGGAAACGGGAATATATTTATTTAAAAAAAAAACTAACATAATTAAATGCAAAACCAACAAAGCAACGTGTAATGTATAAAATATTTAAAAAAATTAGGAAATAAAACTGCAACTCACTCAAAATAGTAATATCATTTCTTTACAACCTAACATTTGCTTAAACTAATTAAAGTGTACTTATAACCTAACCTACAAAGTAAAAAGAAAAAAAAAAAAGAGATTCCGTGTAAGACTGGGTAAATCAAAGTAGATAAAAAAAAAACATTAAGAGACGTGAAAAAAAGCCTTTACCAGAACTATTTCTCAAATAGTACAATAAAGACCCTGAACGCCCGTTAATTTTAGTACACAATAAAAGCAGTAAATATACTGCAAAATATAATTCACAACTAATAATTTCTCAGATCGAATTTTAACCTAATCACTAACGCGTAAAGTATAATTTTGGCGGGCGATTTCACCGTCGTGTCGTGGACCAATCAGGACGAAGATCATAAGAGGTCTACGGCGATTGGACAATTAAAACTGTTCTGGTTCAGTAGAAATGTGATGCAATGGCACTACGGTTACTCATTCCTAGCGTAGCTATCGTGCAGGGTGGTTGGAGAGAAGGCCAGCGCAAATTTTATCGACTCGACAGTATACCCCAGAATACCATTATAACATAGTTGTGCTATTCTTATTACAGAAGCGACTGTGTTAAGAATAGTAATAGCTTATTTGCTGTAGAAAAAACTGAACTAAACAAAAATAAATATGGTGTTTCTTTACTTTTGATGCCAAGACTAACCACATTATGAATAGACGAATTAACTTTTACTAAAAGTTAGATTTGATTGTACAATGCGTGATATTAGAATGTAATCAATTATAACTGTATTATGCAAGATATATAATAGAGTTCAAACTTCACCGCTTCAAAGTCACACTCAACTATCGAGCCGATAAACGCGAAGGCATGCCCTATCGTCGATAACAAAGCGAATCGTTTTTGATTCTTAATAGTTATAAAGCTTTTTTAGAGGGAGTTGGGTATGAGACAAATGTGTTTCGATCAAGGAAAGGTATTTCAAAGGAGATGCATAAGAACGGTTGCTAAGGTGGGTTATAAGGGTTGTTCAGACGAGCGTGGCGAACGCCTGCGAGGCGGAGTCCCCTGCGGCCGAGGGCGGCGGGCGCCGCTTGCGTCCGTACTGACCGATAAACGAGCCGTCCTCGTTCATACCCGCTGCAACACATGCACACGTACACAACACACGAGCGCACACAACACACATGCGCAAAAAAAACACTAGTCAAGTAACAAAATAAAAAGTGCATGCCTGTTTTAAAGCAATCAATGTCTGAATAACAAAACAAAAGGCATATCATTAGCGCGCATTACTTAATAAGCTTAACTTTACCAGACTTTTAGCTTGTAATAATTTCACAGCAAGTTTGAATTAAAAACCATACAAGACACAAAATTATAAGGCGCATAGTCTAAGTCAAGCAAAATAGTTTGAAATGGGGTTTGAACCCATAAAATTTACTTCAACCAAGCTACTTACACCGTTTCCTATTTTACGAGTGGAAATGGTGCGGAGGTCTTTTTAGTTAAGTTTAAGTATAGACATTTTGGCACAAACCTTTTTTTCACTATTTGTTTTGCAATCTAATCACAGATAATGTTACAGATTAAGCTATATTTTAGAATTATTTGCAACTAGTGACCCGCCCCGGCTTCACACGGGTACAATTTGTTTTGGTGACATTATTACAAAACATTGTTTTCTTTTACTTATAAATTGTTTTTTTTTAAAGTTTAATTATGATGAGTATAGACTATAGACAAACCTTTCGTGAAAAAAATATCTACATAAGTGACAGTGAACACCGTATTAAAATCCGTTGCGTGGTTTAGATGAAGAAGAAACAGACAGACGCGAACAACGATTTTATTCTATTTAGAGATAATTAATGAGATCTTTTCACATGGCTATTTTTTAAGTTTACACTCACAAAAATTGAGTTTTTTTTATTCAGTCAGAACGAATGTTTATATGGTTGTTTTGAAAGATGACTGGGGTGGGGTGTAACGGGTGTTTTGAGTGTGAACAGTGTATGCGTGCGCGACAACGTACCGGTTTCTCCTTCACCATACTCCGCCATAGAGTCGGTGTCGCTCTCCGGGCCCGGCTTGGTGCCGCTACTCATCGAGTGCCGGGATTTCGCGTCCAATCTAGAATCAGATTTGTTTTTTTTTTCTGTTGACTAGTTAGGTCACCTGATGTTATGTGACGACGTGGTCGAAGATGGTAAAACATACATAGCCCAGACTGGAACTGGCGTTCAAGTGAGGTTGTCGGAACCCACTACTACGTGCTTAGCGGTATATTGTCTACTTGAGTGCGGTAGCCAGTCGAGTTCCCTACCACCACGCTCTGGTTTCCTCGCGATGTTTTCTTTCACCGTTTGAAGTCAGCGGCATTACGCATATAACTTAGAAAAAACGGAGGTGCATGCCGTGGGATTCGAACCCAGGACTTCCAGATTATTCAGTTCAACGAAACGAACAAAAGGCATTATTCAGTTCAACGAAAGTTAACACTGGCAGAATGCATAAAGTGAAATGCCAAAAACTAAGAAGAAAAATAACTCGTCAATAGAAAAAATGTAAATGTGTAAGTGATAATGTGTACTGACGGGTGTGTGTACTCGTGGAAGCCTTGTTCGGGGAAGTCGCGCCGGCCGTGCTGCAGCTCGCGGTCGTGCACGTCGTACTTGCCGCCGCGGTTGCGGCGCGCCACGCACACCAGCACCAGCACCAGCAGCAGGAACGCCAGCGCCACCATCACGCCGATGAACCAGCCCGCTGTCGCCATCGTCTCCTCCGCCTTTATCAACGGACCGTCTGCCAAGCGAACACATTGCCGTGTCAGTTCATTTACCAGAATCAACCATGCAAACCGTGGTAGATCTCTTTAGCAGGTGATCGTCTAAGTAGCTACCACCGCAGTACCAGATATTCTGCCGCCAAGCAGTAGTGTGTAAACATCACTGTAATCTATTGAAGGGTAGCGAAATTACAGGGATGTTGAGACTAACCATCGAAAGTCGTAAAGTTATGCGCCAAAGCAGTGATGCCCTGGATTTTGTTTTGCTACTCAAAGTTCTGAGTATCGCTGCAATGGTCATGGACAGGCATTATCTCTTACCATCAGGAGAGCGTCTCGTACGTTTTAATACTTTTCCATTTGAAAAGAATCTAGAAGAGTATTAAGGGGCGTCCATCAGAGGGTAATGTAGCCAGAATCTTGGCCGCAATTGCCCACTGAATGGTAATACTACGCTTTGAACTGTAAGCGGCCCCACAGATCTAAAATTTCAACCCCAAACCGCACAAACAAGTACATTCTAAGTGTTCAAGGTATATATTTCCGCTTAACAGTCGTTTCAGTTACAGCAGTGATAAGGATTTAAAAAACTTTATATCAATTCAAAAAACTTATCCGAAACTTTACTTAATATCTAAAACTAAAATCAATCAATCAATTATCTAAGTCAAGGGGTTCCCAAACTTATTTTGTCTACTGCCCACTTTGAGAATAAATTATTTTTAGCGCCCCCATTTTTTCACCTACTTAAAGCTATGTTTGAGCAATCTCTTAACTAATATTAGTTGATGTTTTTTTCTGGGTCTCTTACCGCCCTTATCGTTATCGCCCACTTTGGGAAAGGCTGATCTAAGTACATTCTTGATATAACTATATTTGTGCCGTTCGAGGTTTCAGCTTTAGATGCGTCAGCACCAGCTTGTCCCGAAGCCACAGAAAGATGATACGGCGCCAAGGTGTCGACAAATGTGGCGTCCCACACCAGAGGCCGTACTTAAATCTCGATTAGGAATTAAAATCACTCACCAATAGTGGTGTCAACATATTTGACTTCGCTCGTGCTGAAGTAGTCCCCGTCGTGCGCGGTGAGCTTCACTTCATACTCGCTGGAGGGCTCGAGGCCGGTGAGTATGACGAAGTCGTCGTCCGTCACTTCGTTGGTGCGCGCCCAGTCGGGCCGCCCTCGCGGCCGGTACCACGCCACGAAGTGCGTGCCCGCGTGCCCGTCCAGCGTAGGCAGCCAGCGGACCAGCACGTGCGCGGTGCCTGCCATGCGATTATATACTTTGTGTACTTTGGACCCAAAGGGTAAAAACGGGACCCTATTACTAAGACTTCGCTGTCTGTCTGTCAAGAACCACGACAGCTAGACAGTTGAAATTTTCATAAATTATGTATGTATTTCTGTTGCCGCTATGACAAGAAATACTAAAAATAAAATAAAATCAATATTTAAGGGTTATATAATATAAATATTTAACAATAATAAAAAAATATTTAAATATTATAGAACAAACACGATTTTTTTGCCTTTTTCATAGATAATGGTACGGAACCCTTCGTGCGCGAGTCCGACTCGCACTTGACCGTTTTTTTTCTATATTTTTAGGTAAAATGTCATTTTTTATTATTATCGCTTGCCTAGAAGAATTCGATTAATTGGTTTTTATTAATGATTTTCAATTCCAAGTTTGAACACCGTCTCGACTGTTGATAATTTACAAAAGGCGTGACAAAATAGTCGGACAGTTTAACCACATTCATCTTCAACCACACCGTCGCTTAACATCAAGTGAGCTGTGGTCAAACACATTATCTGTCAGCCATTAAAAAAAAAAAACGCAGTACCAGATATTCTGCCGCCAAGCAGTAGTGTGTAAACATTACTGTGCTCCAGTTAGAAGAGTACTGCAGCTAGCGAAATTACTAGAGCTTCAACAGCCCTATCTATCCTTCGAAACAGACTATCCATCGAAAGTCCCAAAGTAAAGAGCGCCAAAGCAGCGATGCCCTAAACTTTAACTACTATTATATTCTGTGTATCGCTGCAATGGTCATTGACAGGTATTACCTCTTACCATCAGGAGAGCATCGCGTTCGTCTCATTACGTTTAAATTAAAAAATATATATATATATGCTACATGTACCTTGCAGTCAAAACTAATGAAATTTAAAAAAAGTTTATCTTTTGCTAACAACTACATTAGTTTCCAGAGTAAGATTACCTTCTTTAGCGGGCAGAGTGGTGGCCTCGAACTGCGGCACGTCGGGCATGGCGGTGGCGACGCTGCGAGTGGACTGCTCCACGTAGTACCTGTCCCCTTCCCCGGCCTTGGTCTTGGCGCGGATCTCGATGCGGTACTTGGTGTTAGGCTCGAGACCGGCAAGCTTGGCGCGGTCAAACTTGGGGTCGATCTCCTTCTTGCGCTCTTGGAGCGGCCCTAGGGCTGTGCCCGTCACTTTCTGTTCAAAAATTACCAATTGTGATTTATTTTTGTAGCGATGATAGCTCAGTGGTCAGCGCGGTCGGTTCACATGCCGAAGGGCGTCGGTTCAAACCCCAACAATGAGCTCGAGCTACCGGTGAAGGAAAACATCGGCTAGCTAGCTACCACCCTCAAGTAAAATAAAGACGAATGCTTGCATACTCCTTTACCGGAAACTCAAGTTCATTGTTGGGATTTGAACCCATGTCTTTCGGTGTATAAACCAACTGCGTTACGACCAACCACTGAGCTATCGTCGCTTCAAGTACTACTAAAGTATTTCACTTATTTTATCATAAAATACTAGCAAATGAACAAAGTGTTGCCTAAAACGAAGAAAAAAACTTGCATACCTGGTAATACACTTTATAACCAGTCAGCACTCCATTCTCGTCGACCGGCTTGTCCCATCGCAGCAGCATAGCGGAAGATCCAATGGGGTAAACTTCAAACGACTTGACGGTCCCTGGCTTGCCCTCCGGAGTCACGAAGCTGAGGATCTCGCTGGGCGGGCCGTTGAACCGACCGTTGTACACGAGAATGCGGGCGTTGTTCTTCTTGAAAGGCTTGAATTTGGAGACGAGAGCGCTTGTCGCGTCTGCCTTGAACAGGATCTCGCGTAATCGGTCTTCCTCGCCGTCCGTCCACGTTTGTATCTTGTACCTGGGCAGGAAGGATAAATAAATCATAATATGTGTATACTATAGTTTAAGATGTACGGGTCGACAAATGAAAGATACATAAATAAATAAATAAATATTGTAGGACACATTACACACAGCGCCATCTGACTCCAAACTAAGCAGAGCTTGTGTGATGGAAGTCAGATAACTGATAGAATACATAAAATTCTTTTTTTTGTTGTAAATACATACTTATAATATATACCAAACATTTGTTTATACCAAACAAACATTTGTCCGTGGCGGGAATCGAACCCACGCCCTACAGCTCAGGCAGACATACTCCCAATGAGCCAACAGGTAACATATATCGCTAAAATTTTAACCCTCCTTTTTAACTTTCGAGTTTAACAAAAAAAAATTTGTTCTGTTCGCAGAATTTACGAAAAGTTAAGGTATTAAAATTTCATCCAAATCTATTCAGCCGTTTTTGTGTAATTTAGTAACAAACATACAAACTTTCACATTTATAATATTAGTAGGATTTATATATTTTTTAAACTATTACAATATACAAAGGGGCTGTGACGTGGTTAACGCAAGTCCCACTAATAAATTGGAATAAAAGCATCCCTCCTTTTTTTACGTCGTAAGGTAGAAAGCAGAGTAGAAGGGTGTCATGGCAGCGCTTACCCCTTGAAGTGTCCCTGCACGGAGTCTGGCGGTACGGGCGCCCAGTTTAGCAACGCGGTGGTGCCCGAGGTGACCTGCTCGAGGGTGAAGTTGGCGGGCGCCAGCCGCGGCGTGTCCTCGCCAGACCACCCCGTCACCTCAAGAGGAGTCACGTTAGACGTGCCCTTGAAGTTCACCGCTGACACCTACACAATATATTGACACTCGTTTATAAAGTCGAACCTGTCTAAAATGAAAGCCCAAGGAAAGAAGGTCGAGACTTTGTCTTGCTAAGTTGTTACACAAAGTTATGGAGACTATGACGATTTGCTAAAATTTTCAGATTGCGGGCGCGGCAAACACAGTGGAGAGACACCGTGTCTTGGCTTAGAGTAGAAAATTCTATAGCTTATATCATACAATCATCTAAGAAAGAAAAAAAAGTTTTTTTTGTAACATTAAAACAAACAAACAGAGACAAATAAAAGACAGTTGTAATAGGAGAAGCCACTGGCTCCTGAAACACAGTCTTTAACTAGTACGGGAGCCTATGGAACTAAATCTTTTTGTGTACGAATAAAAATTATTATTATTAAAATTAAAAATAAAATAAAAAACTTTTTAGTAGATAAGTATTTCAGATATTGCTCCTCAAGACGAACGGTCACTAAAACCGGAGTGTCAAACTTGAGTCAAAATAATCTCCGGATATGTGAAACAAACATCAATTATGATCAGTTTGCGAGTTTTAACAAAAATGACAAGTATCAAGTAGTACTAGTTCACCTTAATCTTGTAGGGCTGAAAGGTGGGCGTGTTGGGCACGAGAAGCTCCGAGGTCTCCCAGTCGCGTATTTGTTGCTCGTTCCATTGCTGGCCGGGGATGTCGTGCCGCCACGCCACGTGGTAGTAGAATCCGGGGCCGTTGTGCTCGATTTGCGGCATTTTCTGCAACAAAACATTAATTAACGACACCGTTTTATTGTTGATATTCATAAAACTATAAATCAAATTATATATTTTTGTCATAATTGAGCTATTTTAAATTGAAATCTGACGTTTTAAATTTAAATTATGTATATTATAAAATACCAGCCAAGTACGAGTCGGACTCGCGCACGAAGGGTACCGTAGAAAAAAACGGCAAAAAGTAATGTCTGTTGTATGGGAGCCACCTTAAATATCTATTTTATCCTGTTTTTAGTATTTTTTGTTATAGAGCAACAGAAATACATCATCTGTGAAATTTCAACTGTCTAACTATCACAGTTCATGAGATACAGCCTGGTGACAGACGGACGGACAGCGGAGTCTTAATAATAGGGTCCCGTTTTCACCCTTTGGGTACGGAACCCTAAAAAGGGACTAATGTCAAAATTCAATTTTATTATGGAAATAAACAATAAAGGGGTTTTTGAGACATCATACAATTATGTACAATGAAAACTAAACTAACGCTAAAAATATATATGATGCCGCATAATAGGCCTCTTTTAAGTTTTTTTTGGTTATGATATATGTAATTTTGGTGTACCATAAAATTGTATTCTATTCTATATCAGGAGGCTAAAACCAAAAAAGAAGAAATACCATCTATTCAAGACCATGTTACTCTAAAGACCTTCTATTAGGCCACCGGATAAAACGTGAATCAGCTTTCATAGTAAGATACCACCTAGTGAGATGTATCTGGTATATACGTACCGACCAAGAGATGAGCATGTTATTGGGCGCGGTGCCTTCTCCCTTTACGTTGTCGGGGTTCTTGTGCGGCACGTCGGGCTGGGTGCTGCACACGTCCGAGTGGCCGGACGGGGTCGACGGCCCGATCTTGTTCCACGCGATCACTCTGTAAAAATAAACCAAATTCGAATACCATGAGTAGTCCACTCTTGTGCAGTGGGACAGTTTTACACGACTACCCACATTATAAATAAATATCCTAAAGAGTGTAATGTGTTTGATTTATGATACAATTGAGAGAGATTGAGGGAAGCCGTTTACAATGAAATTTGCGTTTGATCAAAATTAATACAGTGACTCTTTATTGAAAACACATCACATAACGAACAAAAATAGTACACAAGCTTAGTTAAGAATATTAAAAAAACACTAATGTCCACTAAACAATTAAGTATCATTTTAAAAAAAATTGCTAGTGTCACTTCGGGATGATTTAAGGATTCTAACTAATAATAATAAATAACGATATCCTATATATCCAAATCTGTTTAGGCATTAATGGAGGAATATAGAAACATGCATACATGAAACCTTGAAAACATCACACTCCTTTTTTGAGCAGTCGTGTAATAAAAATGAATGAAAAGAAGGTTTTATCACTAAGAGTGATCACTTCCAGACATTTGAGTAAACAAGCTTAATCAAATAAATAAAAAAATCAGGAATGACCATTAAAAATTTATTTAAAAACATTGCCAGTGTCACACGGGATGATGTAAGTAATCTTACAATACCCCGTACACACAAATCTGTTCAGGCATAATTAAGTTATGGTGGAATAAAGAACAGTATATATGGTAAGGATGTTTGCTTCAAAAGAATCCCAAGGTTGCTTTACCTAAAATATATATTTTTATTATTATATTGACAAATGTATTTGATTTCCATCTCTTTCAAACAGTATAGAAACGAGCGAGGTGCGTGCTGACCTGAAGGTGTAATTGGCCCAGGGCGTGAGATGCACGGACCAGGAGTTATCGATGGCGGGCACATTATCACTGGAGAGCTCCCACGTGTCCGGAGTGAAGCTGGTGTTGTACTGGATGCTGAAGCGTAGGATGGGGGCGCGGTTGTCGCCCATGGAACGCCAGCGGAGCATCGCGGTATACTCCTTGCAGTCGATGCTGTCCAGTTGAGGGGGGTTCGGTTTGTCTGGAATGGATATTGATTAATATTTACTGGTGTTCTGTTTTATTTTCAAATGTATTTTTGACTTTTATGAACCTTAAAGTAATTTCAATAACAAAATCGTATACATAAGGTTTATATCATCCTAATTAAAATACACGTTAATTAACGTGAGTAATCCCGCATAAGTAAAACAAAAATGTGCCAGAACCACGTCAGTTTCCATAGTAATAGAAATTTAATTTTCATAATTAATGTTTTCATTTTAGCTAAGTGGTTAGTGCAGTCGATTCACACGCCGGGGAGCGTTGCGTGAGTTCAAACTTTTCAAGGTCGTTGTCCCAACTTAAGCTTCAAGCTGCCAGTGAAGTAAAACATCGTGAAGAAACCGTAGCGCATAGTGTTTTTTTATATATAATTTTTTTCTTAGTGTTTAACAGAATGACATACAAGATAGAGCTGATGATAAAGATGATAGCGCAATGGTTAGCGCGGTCAGTTTACACACCGAAGAGCGCGAGTTCAAAACCCAAAAATGAACTTGAGCTGCAGGTGAAGGAAAACAATGCAAGGAAACCATAGCGTGATGGTAGGGTACTTTCTTGTACTTATTTGGCTAGCTACCACTCTCAAATTTAAAATCTGTCGCCAAATACTTAACGGTGTGTTTTGGCCTCATCTGAGACCCAGATCCATTCCATACCATCTTATTATAGAAAATGACTTGGTTTTAGCACATTTTTGATTACTCAATGTCGGATACTCGACTATAGTTAACCGGATGTGGCCAAACTACAACCAGTAAATCCGATATAAATAGATCAATCCATAAACATCAGTAATCCGCAAAAGTAAAACAAAAATGTTTACCATCTGCGACCATAACGTTACTCAACATAGAGTCAGCGGAGGTCTAACATTTTTTTGTTAAATTCCTCGAGGACGAAGTCGCGGTTTATATATTAAGCTAGTTATTATATAACGAACATTAAAATTTAGTTACAAAATTACAAAATGTCAAGTGAAGTGTCACAGCAATTATAGGCGAAGCTGGCATGTATTATAATCAAATATTCTGTCAAAATGATTTTAATCAATAACATTAAAACCTAAAAATTCGGTCAATACTCAGTCAAAATTAATTAAAAGGCACACATTTATCTGTGTGGTAGTGTCACCTTGCACTGTGAGCGTGGCCTGCGCCCTCGCCTCGTCGATAGCAGTGCGCGCGATACATGTGTACTCCCCGGAGTCGAGTTCCGAAGTATCGGAGATGTAGAGTGAATAGTCGTCGGTCATGCGGAACCGGGGCTGGTTCTCGAAGTCGATCTGCTGGCCGTCGTTCAGCCAGATCATCTCCAGCTTGAGGGAGTCGTCCGCGTTCGCGTTACAGCGGAACGTCGCCGACGATCCGGCGGCTACTTCGTAGTGCTCCGGTTTGTCGGTGATCTGTGTGCGCTCTGTTGGATAGATGGTGACTCGTGGGTTATTTTATCTTATAGTACCTGGATGACCGAACTTTGCTCGGCTGAAAACACGGAATAAACGACGTTTTTAAATATGAAACCTAACTAAAGCGATTTATCGCCTCCGAAACATACTCACTTTCATAAAAATCGTTGGAGTCGTTTCTGAGATTCAGATTATACAACAAGAATAGCTAGTTTAAAATTATTTGATAGATAGATTAGATAGATGTAAAAATTAATCGCCGTGCGTTAGTCTCACTAAAACTCAGAAACGGCTCGGATGATTTGAATGTATTGTTTATTGTTTTCTTCGCTGTAGTTCAGGGAAGGTTTAAAAGGAAAAATAATAGAGAAAATTCAAAAGAAAATCTATAAAATAAAGTAAAATTATAATGGTAATTTTGTATGGAAAATCGCCCGAGTGACGTGCTATGCACAAGATGTCGTCAAGTGTCACAAAACGCTCAGACGCTCTCCTGATGGTAAGAGATAAAACATGTCCATGACCATAGCAGCGATACATAGAACTTTTGGTAGCGAAACAAAGTCCAGGGCATCGCTGCTTTGGCGCTTATTACTTTGAGACTTATAATGGTTAGTCTCGACAACCCAGTAATTTCGCTAGCTGCAGTACCCTTCAAACCGGAACACAGTAATGTTTACACATTGCTGCTTGGCGGGAGAATATCACTTAACATCAAGTGAGTTATGGTCAAAAACACAAGTAACCATTACATGTCCTTATCATACCACTTAGTATGTTTTGTTTGTCTGTTGATAAAAAATTAAAAATTTCTATCTTTCTATGATTAATGCAACGACAAAAGTGTTGCTATTACATGTCCTACTCAATACACATTATGTTATAATGATTTTAATGTGAAACTCAAAATGTAAATGAAATACTAACTCTTAACAGTGAGAGAGCCGAATGCAGATTTCTCTCCGAACTTGTTCCTGGCGTAGCACTGGTAAGTGCCGACATCCGTGTAGGACACGTCGCGGATCACCAGGTCGCCTTCCGACGTTATGTTATATCTGGAACAAATTAACACAATAAATATCGGCGGACATTTCACACAGCGCTAAACTAGATTACTAAAACTAGTGTTTCTTTTTTATTTGAATTGTAAAGGACCTTTTTCTTTTGGCTGACAGGCTAGTTGTTTGACCACAACTCACCTGATGTTAGGTGACGGTGTGGTCGAAGATGGTAAAGCACACTTAGCCTGGAATAGAACTGGCTCTCAAGTGAGGCTGCCGGAACACACCGTTAGATGCTTGGCGGCAGATTTTCAACTTGGTAGCTAGCCAGCCGAGTACTAGAAAGTACTCTACCACCACGCTATGGTTTCCTCACGATGTTTTCCTTCACCGGCAGCTCAAGCTCATTGTTGGGGTTTGAACCCACGCCCTTCGGCATGCGAACCGACCGCGCTAACCACTGAGCTATCATCGCTACAAAAACCTTTCAAAGAGACAAACCTCAGAGAGGTTTGTCCACCAAACCTCTCTGAGGTTTGTCTCTTTGAAAGGTTTTATTTATTTTTGATTTCGACATGTTCGACCCGCGACGGTGACAATATCGTCAATCCATCTTGCGGCTGCGACGACCAACATTCCGCTTACCTTGCCTAGGCCACCACTCTGTTGCGACCTTACTCCACCTGTCATCACTTCGCCTAGCAACGTGTCGTGCCCAGTTGCCCATAGCCATAATAGTTTTAAATAAGAGTGATATTGAGTGATTCCTGAGGAAGGTTTAGGTATATAATATGTCATGGTTTTGTGTAGTATCTACATTGCACCCGTGCAAAGCCGGGGCGTGTTGCTAGTATTATATAAAGTAAGTTTCATTAATACAACCATACATGTATGTATACTTTTTTGTGATATAAATGTGTCTTGGATGGGACTCGAACCCACAAAGCTGTTGAAGTAGAGCTACTACCAAACGAATTAACAAGATAACCATATACAAATGTATATCAAAATTATATTAATTGCTCTTGTTCTAAAAAAAGTTTATCATATTTTCGAAGTCGGGTAAGAACCTGGCTCATAAGTATTTATGAAAATACCTAAAAGCTTCAATTTTATTAGTTCACTTAATAAAATATGGAATCAATATACAAAACCTGAATCAGTCCATCCTGTTATTCTCAAAATAATCTTTTACATCCCAGTTCTATGAAAATAACAATTAATTCTCTTTTCAAAGTGATTCATTTATGACAGCATAATGATTCACGTTTGACCTTTAGATTATAACGTTATTCATTGAGTAACATCTATTATTAACAGCACCCTATATAGATATAACGCGGGGAAGAAATTTCTTAAAGGTCACTGAACAATGCTGTCAAATTAAGATGAATTGAACAAGTTATGGTAAATCTACCAGACTGCTTGAATTGATTGAAAAGACGCAGGACCTCGGAACTCGGCAGCATTAACTGAACCATTCTAGCTGGAAGATGTTTCTGATGGGAAATATCTGTACCCGACCATTATCTTACACCACATCTGCTCATGGCTGAAAAGGCTGATCGCATGAATAAAGTGTAAAAAAATAGTTTGGTAAAAATTTCAAACGATATTTGCAATAATCAGAAATATCGACAATAAATAAAATACTTGTAACATATTTTTTTTTCATTTTTTTATTTACAGAAAAAGCGACAAGTAAAGTTCGTCCGTCTGATGACGTACATTGGTTGTGCAACCAACTTCTCTCGGCTTTAAGAAGTTGCGCGATTAAATATGATCTTTACCACGATAATGTATATTAATTAGGATCGATTAAACTAAAATGTGTTATTTTTCTGTCCGTTTATAAGCTAAAAACACGTTAGTTTTACTATTTAAAAATAAACTTTTTACTTTAAAAAAAAAAAAACATAATATACATACAAAAAATATACTTACGAAACGAGCATACCATACATAATAAGTTTATAAGAAGAAAAAATTTTTTACCAATAATAAATGTAACTAGATTTGCGAGTTACGTTTGCGTACTTCCGAGCAACAATACGGTCAAGCGGCAGAATCTATGTTCTTTTTATTTTTTTTTATTTTAACATTACTCTCCACAGACACTGGGGTCCGTGACCTTTGACAACTTTGAAAAACATTTATTTTTATTTTTTTACAATATGGGAAGAGGAATATTAGTCAAACTAATCTTAATCTAGGGTTTAATCTAGGGATAAAATGTTAGATTGTGTGTATACCGCGAGCAGACCAGCGACCCGCAAGCAGCACCCGATCACGAGTATGACGCATGTGCCAGCCATCGCCCTCCTCAACCATATCTGAGGGAAGAGAGCGACCCGACACACGACGCCGCCGCAAGAAGGAGCCTTCGATGGTGAGCATGAATGCTCGAGGAATACACACAGTCCTCATTTTACATTTAATAATTACATTAACAAATATATATTAATTTCAGATTAACAATTTACATTTGAATTTAAATCGCCTCCTCTCGGCCCAGGGCCCTCATCACCGCCACGTTTCGGTCTTTAATGGCCATCAGAATCTATGTTCATCATAATTCTTTTATAGTTAAAAATTAGCGTATGGGTGGAGCGAACGTGTTTTTTTTATTGAGCCTGCCTGTCCTACCTGTCGTAGTACATAAAAGAATAACGTATTAGTGAGTGTAGCGGTTTTAAGGGTGATACTCACTTGCCGCCGGTAAGTTCGACGTCGTTCTTCATCCACTTGACGATGGGCTTGGGCGCTCCGAAAACGCGGCACCGCATCACCGTTTCAGAGCCCTCCACCTTAGTGAGGTTTTCGGGACCCTCTTTGATCTCAGGAGGGATAGCTGAAAATAAAACAAGACCATTAACGATAGAATTTATTTGAATAAGAAATCAATAGGTCCTGTTGAAATATACTTTACAATGAAACTCTTCATATTTCAAAAGAGCGTATCATAAATGATAAATTCCCAAGAGGAAATACATTTTTTAACCTCTTCTCTTTTTACACGACTGCCCAATAAATTCAAAACATTTGTACATCGCATTATGCTCCTTAAATTATGATACATCTGCCTTCTACGAGTACAAAGTCATCTTCATCAATATCAATTGTTCCAAATATAATCACAACTAAGATCTCCACAAATTTCCTGTGGGACATAGCCATTGGTGTAGTAGCGAGGTACACCTATAAGGCACTTGTTTAGGTTTTATCAAGTAAAAATTACTTTTACATTACTAACATAATTTTTCAATGAGTAAAGTTACTTCATACAAACAACAGAAATAATTTAGGGGAATTCCCTTAAAGTTTGAATTGCTTTAACTGAGTTGCCATGACTATAGTTGTGTTGCAATCTGTTACATTTATATGTTAAACGTGGGAGTAGTTATATTAAGTTCTTGAATGGTGGTCAGGGGCCAAGGGGCCCTGAGCTTCAGGGCCCCGGTGCGCGGCACCGCTTAGCCCCTTAGTAGGTACACCACTGGAATTGCGGAACGTTACATTAGTTCCCGCCGGAAGAAAAGCATTTTATAGTGGTCTGCTGTGAAATGATTATATATATATATATATTAGTACCTGGATGACCGAGCTTTGCTCGCGTGAAAACACGGATAAAACGACGTTTTCTGAAAATGAAACCTAGCTAGATCGATTTTTCGCCCCCGAAACCCCCTGGATACAAAATTTCATGAAAATCGTTGGAGCCGTTTCCGAGATTCAGAATATATATATATATATACAAGAATTGCTCGTTTAAAGATATAGATAGATAGATAGATTATATATATATATTTTTTAATGTGATAGTTGTGTTGTGTTGTATTGTGATAGTTGAATGACACAAACGAGACGCTCTCAGAATTTTGAGTAACAAAACAAAGTCCAGGGCATCGCTGTTTTAGCGCTCATTACTTTGAGACGTTCGATGATTAATCTCAACAACCCTGTAATTTCGCTAGCTGCAGTAAAAACCAGGACACAATAATGTTCACACTACTGCTTGACGGCAAAATAACAATTGCCAGTATGGGAGGGAATGGATATGCATTGACAGCCCTGTTGGCTCATTGGTAGTATGTCTGCTTCAAGAACTAAAAGGCGTGGGTTCGATTCCCACCAAGCTTTGCTTAGTTTATGGCTAGATAACGCTGTAAATATATGAAAAGTCCTACGATATTTATTTATTTTATTCAAGAGTAATTAAATCCTAATAACAATGCGGTTGATCCCTCGAGCCCTCCGAATTGAAGCGGTAACGATCTCATCTCGAACATTCTCTCGTAAATGAGCATTAGCCGTCCTTGCCTCGATTACAGCGCGCTCGAAATAACGTAAATCACTACGTGTCCAGTACCTCATTGCGTAATATATCCTTCGTACGTAGGGTTATCGAATAGTATAAGAACATCTGACTACCCTCTCAATTCATTTGGTAGTAACTCTGCTTTCTGAGCTTTGAAACTAGGGTTCGTTTCCAACCTAGGGCAAACATTTGTATGACAAACATAGATGTTTGTTCAGTATCTGGGTGTATCGTATGTATTATCTAGTACAAGTTTTGCTTAGTTTGGCGCTGTGCTTAAAAAAACATATAAAAAAAAAATTATGCTTTTTCTGGCTTTCATGAATCAGTTGTATACTAAAATAGAACGCTGCGCGTTGGAAAAAACTGTAATCCTATTTTTTCACTCAAAATGTCGGAAAACATTTCTGCCCGCCTATGAGACGAAGGTTTTTCTGATCCGTTTTTCTTAGAAATATCGGGTTACGTGTATATACCAATTTACTTTCCCGTGTTTGCACAGTCATGGAAGGATTACGGGAAATGGCACCCCTATGTGGCGACGTTTCGTAGATTCGCGTGTGGGTGTGCGAATATATGCCGGAGGCCAGGATGCGTCCAATCTGATCTACCGCTGGACCATCGCCGCGCCGGCCGTGTGGAAGCCGGAATAGAACCGATTAGTGTTCTGAAAGGAACCCCTGGTGGGAAGCGAATGTCTCAGCCCGTTACGACTGGTATCTAAGTAGGTGTTTATAATTTTGCCAGTCTTCGTATTTGATATACAAATACAAATCTTTTATTGATAACAGCAAAGTTACAACGCAACGTTCTCTTTCATAAGGTATGGATTTCCAATAATAGTACTTTTGTAAGCCGGTAACGAATGCCTTTTTTTCTTATTAATAAACAGGTTTGCCAATGACTTCAAACGGTGAAGGAAAACATTGTGAGGAAACCTACACGTTCGAGAGACGGCCAACCCGCAGTCACCCAGCGTGGTGGGCTACATGACTTTACCCTTCTCACAATGAAAAGAGGCCCGCGTAGTGGGACAGTTCATAAAAACATGACTGATTCGGAAACAGTCACCGTGTGACCGCCCACTCGCCTGATGTAGAGCGAAGTTCTCCTCTATAAAAAACCCGATAAACTCGCGACTTAAAGGCACCTAAACTAAATCTATCGGGGAACACCCACTCAGGCAGCAAATTCTGTCCAATTCAAAATAAGTTTTGGTCAAGTTTAGTAATAAATCTATAAGTCACGGAACATTAAACATAGAATAACTTGCAAGTTATTCTATGTTTAATTCACGAGATATCTTATTTTTCAATACAAATTGGTAAAGTAATAAGATACCCGTCACCGTCCGGGCCCTCATTGTGTTCCGTAAATATTTGTGGACTTTCGACTGACTCACCCTAGGTTATCGAACTTTCCGAAAAAACGCTATATAAGGTAACACCCTTATTCGCGCGGTCGCACACCCTATAGAGGGGGTAAACAGAACTCTCGATAGATAGAATGCTCTTCTATTAACTACGGAACATTAGGCGGAGGGCACGTTTCGGATTCAGTTGAAATCATCGGGATTAGGGACCGCGAAGACGTGATGAGGAGCGCCGATGAAGGTGTCGACACCTACCAGCCGAACATAGCTAGCCCGAATTACATTCTTTCAACAGACCGTAAACTACGTTATCAATATTAATTGAAAGAAAAGAAATCTTTTATTCTCATAGCAACCGTATTTGTGAGGCACAAAATTTCATTTTGACTGGACAAGATTTCATGATAACTTTTTCTCGATCGATTGTGCTCAGATTTAACAAGTACATGTGGTTCCGATGACTTTCGAAGATATTTTCATTAAATGATCAAGTACTAGTATCATTGGAGTTGAACGCATCGAGTTTTAATCGAATACGAATTCATCAAGAGCGCTTCAACAGTTTGGAATGCCATTCAAGTTCTTAAAGTTTACATCAAACGAAGATGTGCCCGGGCAGGAATCAGACCAGTTACGTCTCGATAATAAGGAAAACGCGTCACCACAAAGCTATATAGATCGACGATCAATCTAACAATGGTAAGAACTCACATTTGATGACAATGCACATCAGAGACCACATCTATTACCCTTGTCTCAGGCCGGGCGTTGAAAAAGCGATTACTTCCGAAGACCACACCCCATTCAGGGGTAGCTCCCTTTAATCCAGGTAGATAAGATGACGTCACGCGAGCACGCGATACGACGATTGAAAACGATGCAGCTGCAATCTGTACGAATGTAGTTGTGTATGCGATGCGAGTTTGTATTTGGTGTGGACGCCAAGTATGGAAGATTGAGGTCGACCGTGACATCACGCACCGACGGCAACTGAGCTTTGTGCAGCTTTGTGTTTATCTCCGAATCTCCGAGAAACTGATATTATCGATTTGCGTTTTCTGTTACAAAAAAAAGGCGGAAATACCTATATCACCGATATCGTAGAAAACCTTTTGAATAATCGATTTTTCTGTGGGCCGAACTTACAATGTCTTCTTGTACCCGGATCATTTTTTTTTTTTGGTCTATTGCATTATTTTGGGGTGAGATGGCGATCTCATAAATATGTATGACGTCAGATGCCGCTCATATTTTTCATGGCAATTACAGCGATCCCCAGCCGGCGGCGTTGCGTGGGGTCACGCCTCGCGAGCTAGCCTAGATGACCCGAATCATATCTAGGTCGTGTCGATATTCGTACGTTATAGACCAGGCTCTGTAATGCTCGTATTCCTGGATGATAGGCACAGATAATGTACCAGTTACTACAGCATGGCAGTGAACCGGTGACCGTGTGTGACCAATTACGCACGGCTATATGACATGATGACATCACCGTCCTCAAAATATTTTATCATTCAATATTGTGTTAGCGCACCTATCGCCTTGCTTATGTCATTTTAATCCGAGAAAAAAAAACAAGTTTTTACTAAACTTTGTTTCAAGTTAAGGTTAACATGTCCGTTGCATCTGTCGGATCTCTTTAGCAAGACATCTAAGTAGGTACTATCGCAATATCAGATATTATGCCGCCATGTAGTAGTGTGTAATGTAAAACATGTTTTTTTTTTTATATTTAAAAGTAATAAGACGTTCGAGACGCTTTCCTGATGGTAAGAGTTAACGCCTGTCCATAGCCATTGCAGCGATATACAGAACTTTGAATAACAAAACAAAGTCCAGGATATTCGCGCTAAACGCTCACAAAAAAGTTGCGCGACCGCATATCGTATGCCAGCGCAGTAAGGTTCGCAATCGTGTAGCTTTCTCGTGAGCACCTAACGGGAATTACAATAAGAGCCTCAGGGTACGGAGACTTGACTTTATTTTGTTACTTAAAGTTCTGGGTACCTACTGCTGCAATGGTCAGACGTTGTTTCATATCATCAGGAGAGCCTTTCATGTTACTACTTTTTCATTCATTACACTCTGAAATCTAATACTAATTCTAAACATTATCTGATATGCGATCATCATTATAATCAGCCTACGTCCATAGCTAGACATAAGCTTTTTTTTTTATAATTTTTGACTTATAGACACTACTTCTTTAAGTATATTTTTTGACAGCCCTGTTGGCTCATTGGTATATGTAGTACGTCTACCTGAGCTGTAGGGTGGGGGTTCGATTCCCGCCAAGGACAAACATTTTATAGTATAAACAAATGTTTGTTCTGTGTCTTGGTGTTCTGTATGTATTCTAAGTATGTATTTACAAAAAAGTATTGATGTATTCTATTAGTTATCTGACTTTCATCACACAAGTTCTGCTTAGTTTGGGGTCAGATGGCGCTGTGTGTAATGTGTCCTACAATATTTATTTATTTATTTATACCGTCACTCTCGAGTGTCACGAGCTTTGCACTAGGTTTGCGCGTTTGCAAAATTATGGAAGACAAAATTCACCAGAAAAATAATACTTCTTAGATAGTAGGGTAAAAACATAGTAGTAGTGTAGTACAAACATCGTAACGATTCCCGCATTGCTTAGTTACAGGTTTTAATAAACGTCTATTATATATGACTGACTGTTATCGTCTGCCACCAAGAACCACCGCCACCGCCACCACAGTGGCAGATGACACTTAGCTATAGAAATTCAGTTCTCTGGCGAATAATATGTTATTATAATTATCAAAGAGCTCCCCAATTTTTTTTGTCACGGAGACCACTTGCCATTTTTTTCAATTCTGAGTAGTCCCCTGTGCTTAGCCAATATTGCATTTTTACAAATGAATTGGAAAAGAGTGTTTTTAACTGATTTCTTTCTGCGCGTACTCGCGTAGGTTTCATTATATGTGCAAGTGTTTTGTGTATTGCGATCACAAAGCGAATATCCTACTAACTTATACAATTTTATGAGATACTAGCTGCACTCCGCGGTGTTACCCGCTACATTTATTCGGGATAAAAAGTAGCCTATATCTTAATCCAGGGTGTCAGCTACCGCCATATCAAATTTTATCAAAATTGGTTCAGCCGTTTGATCGTTAAGAAGTAACAAACATACTCACAAAACGCCTTTATAATATTAGTGTGATAGTAATTCGCTACTAATATTATAAGATTGCATTACAAAACTTATTTAATTTTATTTACAAAACCTTCGATATAGTAGTATCGTCGTAGATTTGTTTGTTACGTTTTCAGGTTAAAACTAAGCAACAAATCATCAGTGTGTGGATTATTCCATCAATGAAAAGTCAGAATTAAAGACAACCTGCTTAAATAAGATGTTTACATCTCACGGACCCCCATTTTTATTTTACATGGACCCCGTGTCCGTCGTCGTCGACCCCTGGGGGTTGATATAAACCTCCTTTGGATATCACCGTATGTAACTGATCTCGACAATCCGGTCAGGGCCTTGCGAGCAAGTTCGTTCGCACTCAGCGCAATGCACTAGTACCCACTTAACACTGATACTTATTCTGTGGCACTAGGTCAAACGGAATTCCTTCACACAATATTTGCTAAGCGTGTCCATCTCCAAGCGACAAGAGCAATGCCATACAACATGACAAAATATTATCAACTCTATTCGTTTATTTTCAAAGGTCACTTTTGCGTAATGCCGGCCCGCGTGCATTTCCCATTGTGGTGATAATTAACTAAGAGTGACAGTTATGTTTGGGCTGACCGGAGCTACGTAGTTTCCTAATAAAAGCTGTATTATATTGTAACTGACGTTCTTATGGCAGTCTGCGTTATGAACTTTGGGGACTGAACTCGGCTTAAACGATTTATGAGATTTGTGTGAATCAGAAATTCTTGGTCAAGTTAATCTAAAGTTATAATATAATAAGCACCCGGGGTCGGTCGGTTGCTCTTTGCCTACCTTTAATGGTCCTTATTCACCCTTTGTTTGACGCGATGAAATTATAATTCTGTAGAATTTTTTAATTGTTTTTGTTTTTGTATAGGAAAACTTTCTACTACTCGGCTGGCTAATTATCACCCACTAGTTGAAAATCTGTCGCCAAGAACCTAGCAGTGTGTTTCGACAACCTCATTTAAGAGCCAGTTCCATTCCAGACTAGGTATGTTTACCATCTTCGACCACACTGTTACTTAACATCAGTTGAGCTGTGGTCAAACAAGAGTGTCGATCATTTAAAAAAACCATCTCGCCTGATTGAACGCGACGGTGCGGCAGAGAACGGACCACGTTGGTCTTGAAAGAATCTATTTAGTCTAGCCTTAAAAGTTGTTCAATGGAAAAAAATCTTCATCACTAATCACCGAACCTCTCTGCACCACTTATGATAAAACAGATGGTGATGGTGATCCTTAAAAGCAGGCTATATATTATATCTTTATTTAATACCAACAAAGAAAAAATCAATACATACGCATTGCCGTTTCTGTGTTAAAACAGACGTACTTTTTACTCAAAGTAACAATATAACGATAACAAAAAACTTGGGATCTAAAAGTACAATGATTTTGTTCTGTGGGTCGAATTTTTTCATGTCCCTTGCTTTGAAGCTGCCTGCGGGCATTGGCTTTGTCGTGTCATTCTGCTTGATTTGCTTCCGTAGGCAAAGGGATTTATAATCTGTGACGTAAGTAAGCTCAGAATTGAATGACATACTTAGTTCTATGTAAAAGATTCACAATACGATATGACTGCAGTTCTTGTCGTACATATGTATTCCAAAAACATCACAAAAGTTAAACAGCAGAAAATCCCGTTAGTCTTTGGGTAACCGTGAGTAGCATTTGCAACTGGGCGCTATGACACCACTTTGCGTTGGACGACTAACGATGTTACTAAGGTTTACACATAGGAGCATACGACACACACGGACGAGTATTTCAAACTAAAAGATTATTAAATTACTAGTAAGTAATTATGTTTTTTTTTGACATTCTATAAAATATTGTCATTATATGACAATATTTTCTTATGTTAACATGTTTGCATATTGTCATACTTTATTATGACATTTTGCCTTTTAATCATTGACACGTAATCAGTGTTTTTTTTTATACAATGATATTACGGAATTGACTTGTAACATTGGTGTTATTAATAAAATATTTGTATTTGCATACTTACATGCACTCGAAAAACATTATCAACCTCTTTTAAAGTTGAATAAAAATAAATATAGAACATCATAGAATAAATAGGATAAAAACAAATGACATTGACATTTCTAATCTTGCATAAATGAGTAAGGGTATAATCTATGTTTCCCGCGATTCGCTTTGTTTTACATGATTTGTTTTAACACCAGTTCATTCAGATGGCACAGTACTTCACAATACTAGTCCAGTAATTGTGTCCATTGTGTAGAATTCGAAACGGTAAGCGACAAATATATAAATAACAACATATTAAAATTTCACACGAATTGTCCATAGTTTATTTAAGGCTTTTCGACGCACCCACATCATCCTAATAGATTTTTTTTAACTGTAAAAGTAGTACTTACAACGAACGAGACACACATAACGAATGTCCATGACCATTGCAACGATACACAGAACTTTGAGTAACAAAACAAAGTCCAAGGCATCGCTGTGTTGCAAATGTTCTTCGTTTTGAACGGTTTAGGAGATTAATAATAATCAAATATTTTTATCGTTTTTTTTTTTTTTTTAATGATTTGACCACAGCTCACCTGATGTTAAGTGACGGTGTGGTCGAAGATGGTAAAACACACCTAGCCTGGAATGGAACTGGCACTCAAGTGAGGCTGCCGGAACTCACCGTTAGATGCTTGGCGGCAGATTTTTAACTTGAGGGTGGTAGCTAGCCAGCAGAGTACTAGAAAGTACCCTGCCACCATGCTATGGTTTCCTTCACCGGCAGCTTAAGCTCATTGTTGGGGTTTGAACTCACGCCCTTCGGCATGTGAACCGACCGCGCTAACCACTGAGCTATCATCGCTACAAATATAACTATCGCTAATTTCATGTGCTGGCATTATTTGTTGAACATGTACACTACTAGTACACGTTGAAAATATACCCAAAAACTTTTTGCTGTGGAATTTTAAATAAATTGAAAAAAATGTTACAGTTTATACTTGGGAAGTGAGTCAATCCGCCACTGGCTGTAACGCCCTTATTTATACTGATACACTACACTTAACTAGTGGACATTTTCATGATTTTCAAATGAAACTTTCTGCGTATTCTTTCTGACCGCAATCTATGATGTCACTGGTATCCATTGACCTAGTTTATAACTCTTTATTCATAGTTGTCGGCTTATACGATATTGCTCCGAAAGTATTACTGAAATATTTTGTACTTTAAGAGCTTGTTGAATAAGAGCTACATTGAAAGTTTGTGCACGGTTTGAAGAACATCGGCGCCGGATAGCAGGCGCCTCGAGAGGAAGGAATCAATTCGCAACAAACAGTATTCTCCTCCGCTGCTGGCAGTATTTTCATTGTATGAATAACTATCTTATTAGTCAGTTGGAATAAAAAATTAAGTGGTTCATGTAGTGAACATTTGGCAAGCTCCGCGAAGGAAATGGAGATTGGAAACAGCTTTTGCAATTAACTCAAAACGAGAAGACATTAGTTTGTGTTTCAATCGTCACTATATTTTTAACCGACTTCGAAAAAGGAGGTTCTCAATTCAATTGTATTATAGAAAGACAGAAAAGGTGGGTACCGGAATTCCGTAATAAAAAAAATTACTTGGTGGTAGATTTCCCCAGCAGGAGGTCGTCTAGGTAGGTATCACCGCAGTACCAGATATTCTACCGCCAAGCAGTAGTGTTTAAACGTTTCTGTGTTCCAGCTTGAAGAGTACTACAGCTAGCGAAATTACAGGGCTGTTGAGACCATTAAATGTCTCAAAGTAATGAGCGCCAAAACAGCGATGCCCTAGACTTTGTTTTGTGTCTCAAAGTTCTGTGAATAGCTGCAATGGTCATGGACTTGTTTGTGTCATTACTGTTACATTTAAAAATAAGTAACTTAGTCGTGTTTGGGGTAAGTGGAATGGAGATGTAGCGATGATGGCTCAGTGGTTAGCGCGGTAGGTTCGCATGCTGAAGGGCGTGGGTTCAAACCCCAACAATGAGCTTGAGCTGCCGGTGAAGGAAAACATCGTGAGGAAACCATAGCGTGGTGGTAGGGTACTTTCCAGTACTCGGCTGGCTAGCTACCACCCTCAAGTTGAAAATCTGCTACCAAGCATCTAACGGTGTGTTCCGGCAGCCTCGCTTGAGAGCCAGTTCCATTCCAGGCTAGGTGTGCTTTACCATCTTCGAACACACCGTCACTTAACATGAGGTAAGCTGTGATCAAACACCTAGCCTGTCAGCCATAAAAAAGGCGTTTTTTTTTTTATTTTACTTTTTTTGTAAATACCGTTCTTATAATGTATAAAGTACGCGCGGACACAGACCAAACATTTTATGCTCGTCACACAAATGTTTGCCCCGAGTGGGAATCGTACCCACACTCTACAGTTCTTGAAGAAGATACGCTACCAAATTAGCTAACAGTTCAGTCGCAGCTAAGACATCTAGAAAGTTCGTTAGCAGTCAAGCAGATGAAGGTACTCACATTGCACGTTGATGTAGACATCCTTGTACACGTAACCGATAGAGCTGGTGGCGTTGCAGCCATAGTTGCCAGTGTCCTTTTTCACCAGGTCGGTGATGATGATCTTGTTAGCTGTCACCTGTCAAAAACGGTATAATAATATTCTAACTACTATTGGTAAAATTTAAGAATAATGTATTCGCAAACAGTCTGAATAAATATTTTGGTTTTTAGACTTTGCAGGACTTAATGGCGAGAGAAACCAATGGAGTTTCTGAAACGTGCAAACTTTAATACTATTCTAATATAAAAATCGAAACAATTCAATTTAAATCAAAAAATAAATTAATTTGAAATCTATTTTGGACACATTAATAACTTATAATAAATAAATTGACCGAGCATTGCTCGGCTGAAAACATGGATAAAACGACGTTTTCTGAAAATGAAACCTAGCTAGATCGATTTTTCGCCCCCGAAACCCCCTGCATACTAAATTTCATGAAAATCGTTGGAGCCGTTTCCGAGATTCAGAATATATATATATATATATATATATACAAGAATTGCTCGTTTAAAGATATAGATAATTTTGGCTCCGAATTTGTGGTGACTGTATTTAGGAAACCAATGGTTTCTCCTAATACAAAATATACCTATAAATATGCTATGTGTGTGTGTGTGTGTGTGTGTGTGTACGCACTTAATGTGTGTGTGTGTGTGTGCGTGCGTGTGCGCGTACGCGTTTCTATTTGTGTGTGTGTGTGTGCGTGCGTGCGTGTGCGCGTACGCGTTTCTATTTGTGTGTGTGAGTGTGTGTGTGCGCGCGTACGCGTTTGATGTGTGTGTGTACTAAATTTTATGATAAGTTTAATCAGCACGCATATGTTCTAAACTTTCATAGTCAAATGTATTTAGCCAGGTAATGTAGTTCGGATGATTAGACTAATTTTTTGTTTGTTTTTATAATAGGAATATTCAAAAGAAATTTAAGGTAGCTCAGGCGATTACATCTTTATTATTATCAGTGATTGGAATAGCAGAATGGATAACTCAGTGGTCGGAATAGCCGAAGACAAAGTGAAACCTATTTGAGCGAGACATGACCCTGTGGTCCGTTACCTGTCTCCGTGGGTTGGGGTCCGCTTGCTCGATAGGTTTGCCGTTGTGGATCCAGGTAATCTTGGGCTCTGGGGTGCCGCTGGCCTCGCATCGGATCTCCGCCGTCTCACCTTCCGCCTTGTTGTTGATCTCGGGCTCCACGGTGAAGAACGGTGCGGCTATTACACAAAAACAGAGGTTTATAAAAAAAAGTGATTCTTTTATGGGATACAGTCATAAAACTACGTCATATATCTCGTTTAGTTAGGTAGATACATACAATTGAGTCAAGTTTCTGTCAGTTTCCTTATAGATCTCTTATATTTTAGACAGAGTAAATATTTTCTTATAAAGAAAACTTTATATGCTTGGATTCAAAAGCTAATTTCTTACCAGAATCACATAATGCTTTATGCTAATATACAAACGTTATTAAATTAAGCAGATAAATCTCAATCGTTTTGTGCGAGTCCAAATATTACTTTGTGCTAATATATCAACGCTAGTATACAAACCAGATATTAGTTCAAGGCAAAAGTGTATCATTTTGTTACGATAAACAAAAATTTTTTCACACAATATTACGATTACTTCTGCATAAAAAAAACCGGTTTTATTTGGAAAAAACTCAACTTAGTTTGATACATTTATTCAGTTGACATAAAAAAAAAATTTTGCTATCTGGAAAAATATAGTACCCTAATTTAAAACGTGCAGAACTTAGTTACTGAACGTCCTGACACACACGCCCCTAGTGGAGGTGGAGGATGTATAATATTATTTTATTTTTAGTAATATCCAATCTGGAATTCCTGGGTTCGAATCCCATGGCACGCACCTGTATTAAGTATGTGTGTATATATGTACTAAGTTATGTGCGTATTGCCGATGACTTCAAACGGATTGGAAAACATCGTGAGCCAACAACATGTCTGAGAGTTCTTAAAAAAATCTCGAAGTGTGTGAAGTCTACCAACCTGCACTTAGCCCACGTGGTGGACTATGGCCTTACCCTTCTTATAATACGAAGAGACCCGTGCCAAGCAGCAGAAAAGTTTATGAAAAAAAAACGGCTGATTCGGAGAATACTCCATTTGTATTGAAAACATTATTATTAAAATATGTTCTATTTCTATGAAGAATTATTATAAGAAATAAACAGATCATAATATTATTTTTTCTTATTTAAGATCATTTAGAAATTCATTCAAAAACTGTTTATCAAAATCCGTGTTTTCAAACGTAATGCATCAACGCGTGTAAAGCCCGAGGGTGCGAGTTTACGACGGCCATAAAGAGATTGGGACACGCGTCCTGACCGAACGTACGCGGTCGCTCGTACCTATACAGGCCTGCGAGTTTCAGAGCTTCTGAAACTGTGGCACGCGTTCTCACATTTATAATACTACAGCTACTAATTATGTTCATCACCGGGTCTTAATCGCGCACAAAATACTATGAAATGAGTTTTGTTATTTATCTCGACGTTACGGCCACGTTCACTGTCAACTCGTGAACTAAAACAACATGGCCGAAACGTCGAGGTAAATACACAAAACTAATTTTATAACATTTTGTGCGCGATAAAGGCCCGGACTATGATAGAACACGTAATTTTATTAGATGAAACCGAATCATTCACAATTTGTGTAATTCCGGGCATACACGATCTGACAAACGAGAGTTTGATTTAAAAACGTTGTTTAAATTAATCATTTTACTTCTGCGCAATACTAAAATAAAGTGCACAATATGAACTAACGTCATTTAAATTTAAGCTAATTTTTAGTAAGTTAAAGCAAGGCTCTTTATGTTAAGCTAGTTGCGTAATGAAAGTGAAGCTGCGTAGCTTCCAGTTTTTAGAATATACCAAAATCAACTATGATATTTATGACATGTAAAAGTTTGGAAACCACTGGCTACTGTAGCGACCGGGTTACCGAGCTATTTGCGTGACACCGTTGCATTGCGTCACGCACGATGCCGAAAACACGTTAGCGATGTACAAAACATCAGGGCTTTGTATTCTGTAGAGTTAATAAACCAAACCGTTGAAACAAAAGAAAGATGTGGCCGAAACTATAGTCGTAGTATTTCATATAATTAAACGTGAGTAATCCCACTTAAGTAAAACAAAATTGTGTCAAAACCACGTCAGTTTTCATAGTAAAAGAAAATAATTGCTCTTCAATTACTGAGGAAAGAACACCTGTGTTTCTATCCAATTTTCTAAAAGAATCAAGACGTTTTTCTGCGTTAAAATCTTTCAAAGTGTTTGCCGGGATAAAAAGTAGCCTATGTGTTAATCCAACGTATTACCAATAAACTGGACTTTAAACTATTTCTAAATTTGTTAAGCTGTTATAGCGTGAAGAAGTATAACATACATGCACACATATCGACCAAAATTTTGCCTTTTATATTCTGCCGCCAAGCAGCAGTGTGTAAACATAACTGTGTTCCGTTTTTATGTTTTTTTTTTTATACCTGTCATGCTGGGTGTTTGACCACAGCTCACCTGATGTTAAGTGACGGTGTGGTCGAAGATGGTAAGGCACACCTAGCCTGGAATGGAACTGGCTCTCAAGTGAGGCTGTCGGAACACGTCGTTAGATGCTTGGCGGCAGATTTTCAACTTAAGGGTGGTAGCTAGCCAGCCGAGTACTAATCAAAGAACTGCCTTTGTTAGTCTTTTTTTGACTGTCAGACTAGGTGTTTGACCACAACTCACCTGATGTTAAGTGACGGTGTGGTCGAAGATGATAAAGCACACCTAGCCTGGAATGGAACTGACTCAAGTGAGGCTGCCGGAATACACCGTTAGACGCTTGGCGGCCGATTTTCAACTTGAGGGTAGGGGCTAGCCAGCCGAGTACTAGAAAATACCCTACCACCACGCTATGGTTTCCTCACGATGTTTTCTTTCACCGGCATCTCAAACTCATTGTTGAGGTTTAAACCCACGCCCTTCGGCATGCGAACCGACCGCGCTAACCACTGGTCTACCATCGCTACGAAATCATCGGTTTGAAGGAAAACTTAATGCAACTAGCTAAATTACAGGCCTATTGCGAATAACCATCAAATGTTTCAAAGCTCAATGCCGAGCCGACCAAAGAAAAATCAAAAGTTGTATACATTCACGATACATGAAACATTTTGCATCTTTAATGTTGGAAGCGGCACGAATCTCTAGTAAGCTATCTGAGAATAACACCAGGAAGGTATTGGCGCAGCGTGCCGATGATTTCAAACAACGGCTATGTTTGGAAATCCCAAACATCCCAGTGTTCCCGATGAATCATGGAGCTTATTTAATAATCTCTCCTTAAAGAGATTGCGCAGCTTCCTCCTGATGAAACATCATAGAAACAAACATATATCACTGGAATTGTTTTGACAAGCTTTGTTCACGCCTGTGTAAAATAATAAAAGTAACTACTGTAGATTAATGGAAAGCTAATGTTTAGCGTGAGTGGTAGAAATTAGAAACTTTCTATTTAGAAGGTTTATATCAACATGTGAAAGTCAAGTGGAAATGGGCAGGTTACTCGGTCAGAAAGGAAGTCAAACTGTGGAATAAAGCAGTCACTAAATAGTAGCCGCGGATCGAAAAGTGACTAAGTAGCGATGATAGGTTAGCGCGGTTGGTTCGCATGCCGAAGGGCGTGGGTTCAAACCCCAACAATGAGCTTGAGCTGCCGGTGAAGGAAAATATCGTGTAGAAACCATAGCGTGGAGGTAGGGTATTTTCTAGTACTCGGCTGGCTAGCCCCTACCCTCAAGTTGAAAATCGGCCGCCAAGCGTCTAACGGTGTATTCCGGCAGCCTCACTTGAGTCAGTTCCATTCCAGGCTAGGTGTGCTTTATCATCTTCGACCACACCGTCACTTAACATCAGGTGAGTTGTGGTCAAACACCTAGTCTGACAGTCAAAAAAAGACTAACAAGGGCAGTTCTTTGATTAAACCATTGACACAACTATGAAACGGCAGGGTAGCAGTAGACGAGTTACGAATGGCAATGAGTGAAAAATTGCTGATAATGAGGATATTAACATTAAGTATGTTTATCACCGGGTCTTGTTCGCGCACAAAATATTATACTATGAAATTAACAACCAACCAACCAACCGGGAAGCTGGACTTTTCTTTCGTTATGAGGGTCTTAATGAGGGTAGGAGCTCGCAACACCCTCAATTTTTCATTGGGACCTCATCCACTCTTGCCTTCGCTTGTAACCACGGCTATTGCAACATGGCCGAAGCTTGGGGCTAAATAAACAAAACTAATTTCATAGTATTTTGTGCGCGATTAAGACCCGGTGGTAAACATAATTATGTGTTCAAATCTCAAAAGTTTAAAAATTACATCAACTTAATTCAATACATTGACAGCAGTAAGTTTCAAAATTCTAACACAATGCAACGAACCTTTCCTATGCAGTGCACCGCTTACTAAGGCTAGATCCATACAAGTGAATCACGTATCTAGAAGGAAATGTAGGACGTAATGACGTTTAATGAGTTATTGAGTACGAAAGCGAAGGTTACAACTTCCCGAACTTCCTCGCCGTGTAAGGGCTTCAAAATGTACCGAATTTGAATAATTACGTTTGTGTCCCATCTTTTATTGCTGGCTTATTGTCATGCCAATGTAACCTCTTTTTATGAGTACTTACGTCACGCCGTAAAAATGCAATTTGAAATTCAGCTTGTATGAAGGTAATCCTCAAATCAGAGGGTGAATTGTAAAGATATAATTAGTTGTGTGTGTAAATGTAAAGATAAATGGAAAGAAATGTTAAAATATAATGACAGTAAAATGGAAGCTATAGCTAGTAACGGATATTAATTTCTCTTTTTTTTTCTGATAAAGTGGCACAATACCTAATGATATGATAAATTAATATTAATTATAATCACCGAGCAGGAAACGCGCCAAATTCTTGCCTTCGCCCTAAAGTGTCGTCCCTCTATTTGGCACAATGAGACCTTTGTAAGTTGTTTTGTAGTCGAGACGACTGCCTGGATACCATCATAAGCGACTTGTCAAGTCTATAAAATTCTCATAACGCAAGAGAAGAAGATACAATTTTTTTTTAAGGTCTGTCTTAGTCATCCTGTATCTTATCACATACTCCTCTGGTCCACTACTTTTTTTCCTTTTTATTTTTGCTATTTGACATTATGTAGAAAATGATGAAATGAATATTTTTGTTTTGCTTTTGTGGGATTACTCACGTTTAATTACCTATATCGGATACTACGACTATAGTTTCGACCACATCCGGTGGCCTTCTTCATGGAGACAAAGGCGAGAACAACGCGCGCGCAACGTGTTACACGAAGCAAGACAAGGCTACGCGTGTTTTGTACTCAGCTGTCTTCATAAAGAAGGCCATTGGATGTAGCGTACCTATATAGTATTGTTTTTTTTATTTAAACCGCCAGCCGTGTTGCCTGGAATGTACTCAAATGTAATCAAATTTCGAAAGTAAATTTTAACCTACTTATAATTGTCGTATCGAAATGAAACTGCATTAGTTTGGATGACAATACTATATGAGCTGATCTGATGATGAAACCAGGAGTTGGTTAGTGGAACTCTTCCGTGGCTACTTGTAAACCCTTCGAGTTTGGGGTTACATGATTCATTTTGCAAGGTCCAATTAAATGCATTGTTCTACCTTAATTTGATAAACCATTAAAAAAATTAGTCTACAACCTATATTTGCATAAAATCTCTTATATAATATCTCTTTTTACCTTCAATGTTCAGAGTGATGGAATAAGACTGCTCATCTCCGGCTCCGTTGCTGACCTCACACGTGTAGGTGCCTTCATCCTCGATGGTGGGATACTTGATCACCAGCGTCTTGCCGTAGTTATCCTGGATCACGTTTGGGCTCGTCCCTATGGCCCTGCCATTCTTCTTCCATAGTACTTGGGGTAGTGGCCTAGGATTTTATGACACCATTAAGTTAGAAACTTTCATCATGAATTTATAAAAGCATTTTAAAATATTTTTTACGCTTTTGGTGGTAATAAACAACCCCAGTACTATATTTAACTCTGTGAAATGACGTCATACTTACGACACAGACGATAGTGTTTAGAAGCAAAAAATTAAAAATGTGAATATCATTCCTTGAGATAGGTAGAAAAAAAAAAAATTGTCGATCAATTCTAGCTTACAATTCAAATGTCAAAGCAATTCCATTAAAGAGTATAAAACTGGAAATGGATACGTAGAATGTATGTTAACTTTCCCTAAGAAAATTCTCTATGTAAGGCCGTAATTTAAGACCAGTACACCTAGCACCAAAAGTATTTACAATAAAAAACTTTGATACGATACTTTGACCAGAGGTTCTAGAACAGTTTGGTAGTGATACTTACGTCCCGCCGTAGATGCAGTAGAGTTCGACCTTCTTCCCTTTGAGCGCCTTTTCAACTTTCCTGGTGGTGTACTGTCGCACTGGAGGGTGCCTATTTAGCGTCGGCGAGATACCGCTCTGCGTCACTCCCAGGTAGATCTTGTTGCCAAACTTGTACTCGTTACGGAAGATCGAGTTTGCGGTACAAATATACGCGTAGTCCTCGCTCGCGTCTTGTCGAGTCACGTTCGAGAACCACAGGTTGCCCTCGGGATCGAGCGTCATTCGAGAATTGTTGATCGTCTTCAGCTGCCCTTGATCGCCTTGCAACATCCAGTACACTTTAGGTTTCGGGTGGCCGTCCGGAGGTTCACACGTCAGCTTGAACGGTTTGCCTTCTTCCGCCTGAATGACCTTTTGACCGTCGGTTTCCTTGAAGGAGTTGAGTTCGGCTCTCCTCACAAAGACAGAGTTGGATGCGGCGGTTCCCCATTCGTTTTCAGCGAAGCACTGGTACTGGCCGAGATCTTCTTCGCGCGGCTGACTGATGACGAGCGTGCCTCGCCCCGACTGCTGCGAGATACGATTGTCGTAACTCGTGTATTCGAAGGGTTTGCCGTTCTTTATCCATCGGTATCTGTTGGAGAACAATATTATATAAGACGGGGACAATAAAAATCAAAACTCGTTGACGTAAAACTTTCATTATAGCCTTCATAGTTAAAAGCGACAATAAAACCATTAAGACGAGCTCGTTCGATATGATTGGATGTTGGAAGCATGCCATTCCAACTCTATCGTCTATTGTTTTACAGCCGATTTAAAGGCTAATAACAAAGTTTTCAGGTTAATCGCGATTCCATTTCCTAATGGAAGTCTAGTCGTAAGGAACAACCGAGTTATTGATTCGATACGGTGTTGAAAGCCATTGGAATGAGATCGCCGAAGAATCGGATTGGAAACGGATGTTTTGACCTAATCGCAAACCGAAGACATATCGTTTCTACAGAAACGATTCCCATTAAACGCTACTGGTAGAACTGATTTTATTGGGATGTATAAATAATTTTATTGAACGTCTCTATAGATATATTCAACTGACTTAACCTACTCCAGTAGATTATACAAGAGTTGCCGACTAGACAATGTACGCATAACTTCCACCCCTTGCCAAGTAGGACGAGCACTTGGCCGTTAGTTCACTCTTGTACAATGAACATTACATAAAGCTATATATTACATATCAGTACCAGCGATCTAAACCGACAGACTGATGTATAATAACATATATATATATACATAATTATATACGTACAATAAACAAAAAATGCAGTTTACGTTTCGGGCACTAGTCTGTAGTCGGTTTCGGCGCATTTATTAAAGTTAAAGGGCATTGGCGCAAGGACGTATATATTTGGTAAATGTTATTTGTAGCGATGAGTGGTTACCGTGGCTGGTTCACACGCCAAAGTGCGTGGATTCAAACCCCATCAATGAGCTTGAGCTGCCGGTGAAAGAAAACATCGTGAGGAAACCATAGCATGCTAGGTTAGGTTAGATATTTTCTAGTAGTCGGCTGACTAGCTCTCACCGTCAAGTTGAAAATCTGCCGCTCAGCACCTAACAGTGTGTTTCAGCAGCCTCACTTGAGAGCCAGTTCCATTCCAGGCTAAGCGTGCTTTAACATATTCGACCACACCATCACTTAACATCAGATGAGCTATGGTAAACACCTAGCTTGTCAACCATAAAAAAACTGTTTTGTGGCCTTGTAAAGGTTTTGTTTGTTTAAACACCATCATACTTGGAAGATTTAGTGTTTACAGCTATATAGTACTGGAAAGGTATTTAGAAATAATTGACGAATACCCAGGTGCTGCATCACGTCGTGAGTAATCAACGACTTTATATTCACATGGTTTTTGTCACGGCAGTGGGACTTATCTCTCAGGCGTATTTACATCCGCGCGTTTAGCGGTGAGAGAACGTGCCCAAATTGCAAAAGTCACACTAAAACACGTAGTATGCAAACTAATATGCAACGCAAGTGAGTGTGGTTTGGAGGTCGAAACACCGATATGTCTGGCTTGCCGGTAGGAAAGGCACAGCGCGACAGCAGCGTATTGATTTCCCATCGGAATTCCAAGTTTCTGAACTGAGCTCTGAACAGAAAGCTATTTCATCAAGATTACTAAGACGTCGGTATTATTTCCTAACTTGGGGCGTACATTAATGTCTACGTAGTTTTCTTGAATGGTTTTGTGGGTTAAAAGATCTGAGCGTATAGCCGTGATATATTTTATTCAAACTTCTCGTTCATCGTTCTGATCGATAATCTCTTTTCTTTTTATGGTCGAAGATAAAACACGCAGACTTGGGAGATAATTATTCACTTGGACATTGAAAAGATCTATATTATCCTTCAGAAAAGAAGACAGTTCATTCCATTTCTTGGCCGTAAAAAGAAGATATTTTTTTTTAATGGCAGGCTTTGTTTTTGACCTCGCCTCACCCGATGTTAAGTGACGATGAGGTTGAAAATGCTAGACACACCAAACCTGGACTGAACCTCAAATGTGGCTGCCGTAACACAGCGTTAGGTGCTTGGCGGCAGATTTTCATATTGAAACCGGTAACTAGCCAGCAGAGTACTAGAAAGTATCCCACGCCAGTAAAGTTCATTTTGATTTTGGTGTCTAATTATGGTTTGTTTCCTTTTCTCATTCGAAACCCCATTTCTTAGGTGATCCTGTATTAGTTAAGCTTTGATCTCTCTACCACTCTAGATTGCCAATTAACGTTGCAAATAGGCCATTACGATCAACTGACGTGCCTATATACATAGATGCCCATAACAACGAAATTAAAAACAAAAATTCGCAAATTTTATTTACGGAATAATTAGCGTGTTTAATCAATTAAATATCAGGAAAAAATCATATAGTGGACAGCCGTGATAGTTAAAACTAAACTAAAAACTGTAAGAAATATGATATACCTTCCTATTTACAGACTTGTAAACATTAACTGGGATACAATAAAAATTGCCTTCTAAATTATTTATCTAAAAATCGAGATCTAGCAGAAAATGAATAAAGTATTTTGTTATCTCTAAATAGTATAAAACAAAGTCGCCGTCCGTGTCTGTCTGTTTCTCCGCTTACTTCTAAGCCGCGCATTTACAACGGATTTTGATATGTTTTCAGTGTTCTTTAAAGATTTTTCTCCGATATGTTTGTTTATAATAATTATACATTCCAATAAACATTTAAATAAGTATAGAAATTAAATTTTCTGTAATCAAGCCTGTATTCGTGCGAAGCCGGGGCGTGTCGCTAGTTTACATTAAGATAGATAAGTAAAATATGTATACCAGGATCGTAGTAAGTGGAAATAGATAGTCTAGCACTACGAGAGAAAAGCGTGATTGTATGTATGTATGTATGTATACTTATATTTACATCAAATTCTTGGTAGTAATAGAGTATTCAAAATGAAGTGAAAGTTCCAAATGAAAATGTAAGTTATTCTACTGAAGCATACTGTTGAATAACAAATTGTATAAAGCAAAGAAATACCAAGAAACAGAACGTGTACACTCTATAGTGAAAATCCTAACACGTAATCAGTCTAGACAAGGTATCATCAGGCGAAGCCCTATGATAGCGGATTTTATTTTTTGAGCGTGAAGATAAAGATCTTCATAAAGTTACTCGCTGTCCCTAAATCACATTGAAAAGCAGAATACTTTGCAATATACCTAAAGCATGTTTAATCGTAGACAAAAATGGAAGTATAATCCTAAGCTGTGATTCGACTTGGGTTCGATTCACACCCAGGGCGAACATTGATGTTTTTTTCTGTCTGGGTGTCCTAAATATAAATATCTGCGTTTACAAAAAGTACCTATATAAATATTCAATCTGTTATCTGATTCCCAAACTTTGATTAGTTTGGTTCTTAATGGCTCTATGTAAAATGACCTCCAATATTATTATTTTTCACACTTCTTAACTCTGTTCTTCAGATAAGAGAGAAACAAATTTATTATTAATTAGTCAATTTATACGCCAAAAATAAGTTTATTTTTTATGTAAAAGCAATAAGACGAACGAGACGCTTTCCTGATGGTAAGACATTGACCATGACCATTGCAGCGATACACAGAACTTTAGAGTTGCAAAACAAACTCCAAGGTATCGCTGATCTGGCGCTCTTTGAGACGTTAAATGGATAGTCTCAATAGCCCAGTAATTTCGCTAGCTGCAGCATCCTTCAAACCGGAACCGTAATGTTAACACACTATGGTTGGCAACAGAATATACTGGTACTGCGGTAGTACCACCTAGACGACCTCCTGCTAAGGAGATCTACCACCAAGCAAGTAATTAAAAAAATATAATAAAATAGCGACCCACCCCGGCTTCGCATGGGTGCAATGTAGATACAACGTGGTGCATATGCATGTATTATACATATAAACCTTCCTCTTGAATCACTCTGTCTATTGATGGAAACCGCATTCAAATCCGTTGCGTAGTGTAAAAGATCTAAGCGTACAGACGGCGGCGGCGGGAAGCGACTTTGTTTTATACTATGTAGAGAAGATGCAACCCAACCCTTTTTGATACAAGTACGTTTATTTTAAACCGTGATTAATTTTCTCGCAGTTGTTCATTCGTGACGCGTCTCAATGCCCTCAGATTTATCCACAAACTCTGATAATGGTTAATAAACTCTTGTATATTCATAGAATGACATAATATGGCAAGACGGGCGCCCCTACGAGATGACTCCACTGCGCCGGCCCCAAGGTTGATTCATTCAATGAATTATTCATATTTTGTTCGCTATTGACAATTTATTAATCCACTTGTAAGCTTGTATGAATGTAATTATCCTTTATTCTTGTAATAGAATTCTTTACAGGGTAATTTGTGTTTAAAATATATTATAATTAGTTTATAATTTGGCATGTGGCTTTCCCGTTTCTATTAAGGATAATATTTATATTGGTATTGTTTGCAGGAATATTGTTTACATTGTTTTTTTTTCCTTTTTTAACCGACTGCGAGAAAGAGGAGGCTGGTTTAAATGTATGTTATCTCAGAACTCCGTCATTTATAAAACGATTCTTTATTTTACTTAAAAGGATAAACTTTTACATTGTTTTTCCCAATTGCCTACCCTGCGGCTTCATCATCACATGATGATGAAACCAGAAGGTAGCCAGCGGAACTACATAATAAAACAGTTTAGAAATAGACTAAAACCTATTCTAAACCTAGCCGTGTTCAGAATAAGTGGAAAGAAGTTGTTTTTTTTTTGTTTGATGTATTTATTTTTACTGCTTCTTTTAAAATATTTACAAGTAATTGACAATTCATTCATTCACTTATTCCTACCACTTACTTCACTTATTACCTTTTCCTTTCTATTCATTGACTTATCGCACGATTCAGCTCAATACTTACTGAGAATAAAATTTCAAAGCAGCATTTTAATATTAATGAGGACGAAAAGCGACAAGGGGTGAAACCTTTTATGGTATGACGTAGCTTTCATATCGGTGCCTGTAAGAAAATCTACGTGTATACAAGTAGGTACTAGATAGTTAACCGCAAAAGCAAAGGTTCGCACAAGGGAGTCTCGCCGGGCCTTCGTTTATTCCTTCCGCTAGACGGTGTAGTGATTCACTAATGAGATTTAATTGGATTCTAGAATACTAGCTGTGCCTTGTGATTTTACCGACGAATATCTAGATAGTAATCGTAGGTAAATTATGTACATTATTTATACAAGTGGAAAATTTACTAAATATGAAGAGGGATGTAATGATTCCTACGCTCGCACTTTACTTTTTTTTTAAAGGACCTAATCGCGATCAAAACATAAACATATATCTTTATACATAAAAAAAAAAATGGAAACGGCCCCCGAATGGACGAGTAATCGATGGGAATCCGATCGAAACAAATTAGGGTTGAATAAAGAACCTTTTTGAAGTCAATAAAAAAAAAAAAACTTTTTAGGTAATCTGGTAAAGAAATATTAAAATCTCTCAAGCCCAGAGATAGGGTCATATCAAGTTGGCATAATCTATATGCATGTAAAAACTAGCGACCCGCCCCGGCTTCGCACGGGTGCAATTTAGATACTAATGTGGTGTATATCTTGAATCACTCTGTCTGTTGATGGAAACAGCATTAAAATCCGTTGCGTAGTTCAAAAGATCTAAACGTACACACGGCGAAAAAAGACTTTATTTTATACTATGTAGGTATGAATCCCTATTATCTCGGTCACGCTATAACTTGAGAACGACTTAACAGTTTTTTTTTTAAGTTTTCTTATAGGTACTTAGTAGAAGGTTTTTACGGAAAGAAACTGTAACAATTTTTTTTTGTATAAATTCCACGCGGTCAAAATCGCTGGCAAGTTAACATAATTTAGTGACAAAGATCCCATTCCAATTTAACTTTCTTCGTGCGAAACAGTTAGTGATGCCTTCATATTATGTAGTTTAGTATCAAATAACATCTCACAGTTGAAGGCTAAACATGCACCGGAGCGCGTATTTTAATGGTCCATACGTGGTCCGTTAAAATATTCTACTAACTTCCTGTCCCATACGTAATGTTGTAGTCGACTTTAGGATTAGTTTTATTATTCTTGAGCCACATGTGGCTATAATAATTACAAGTTTTAGTAACTATATTTTATTAGCAGGACCTCAACTCAAGACTCAATATTAAACAACTGTTTTCCGTAGTTTTACTTCCATATTTTAGTTTTCCGATAGGTTGAAATATTACATGTCCGATTTCGTGAAATAGTGTGGCTGGAAATATCATCAAATACACTTCAGCCGCTTAATTTTAATAAAAAAACGACCAAGTGCGAGTCGGACTCGCGCACGAAAGGTTCCGTACCATTAACTATAAGAACGGCAAAAAATGTTGTCTGTTCTATGGGAGCCCCACTTAAATATTTTTATATTCTTTTTGTTAGTATTTGTTGTTATAGCGGCAACAGAAATACATCACCCTTGAAAATTTCAACTCTTTCTAACTATCATGGTTCAGGAGATACAGCCTGGTGACAACGGACGGACAGACAGACAGACGGACGGACAGCGGAGTCTTAGTAATAGGGTTCCGTTTTATCCTTTGGGTACGGAACCCTAAACATGACAATCATTATATTCATTTACATCAAGTGTGTGATTTGCTTGCGTTTTCACAAGAGTTGAATACAATAACTTACTTGGGTGCAGGTTCTCCCTCGGCCTCGCACTCGATGATGAAGGGTTTGTCTACCTCTCCCGCCGCGGCCACCTGGAAAAGGATCTCTTCCTGCGTCGGCTGTTTCACGATCTTCGGCGGTGACGTCACTGCGAAAATATGGGAAGCGAAGTTAGTTTGGTCACTTTGGCAACTATACTTCAGTTGCCAAAGAATACATTTTCTTTTTTGGTAACCAGATGAGATAGAATGAGTCTCATGGTACTTTATAATGAAGTGATTAGCGTCGTTATTTGCATGCGAGCGAGTACCGCAACCGCAGCATCCTTTTAGGGGAACTATGAATCTAAATGTTTATTATGGATGTCAATTTTGATTAAATTGATAAGGAATGTGGTGTATCTGGACTTGCACCACGATGTTCCACTGTGATTTAGAAAGAGGATAAATTAAAAAATTAAAAAAACCCCTGTCACCAATGAAAGAATGCCAAATTTCGACTTGATCAGACCATTAGAAGATGCTCACATCCTTAATCATCAAGAAAAGAGTTGATTAAATTTTCAAATGACTAAACAGTTTTTCTTTAGTAAGAAATAGAAAAGTCCCCTTTAAAAAAAAAAGCTAAATCAATATACGATCAGCCATTTGGGATATCCAATGACACATATACATAATGTCAAATTTACAGCACCCCGCTGTTGTAATGGGAGTAAAATCTGTTTTGTTTTCTGTATTTCAGTTAGTGTGTAGCCATGCAAGAAAGAATGTTTATTAATATAAAATAGTGTATTATTGGGACAAAAACACATACACTTAACATCAGGTGAGATGGCGATCAAAAGTAAGCATATTTCTTATTTAAAAAAAATGTGGTGTCACAGACAAAATCATCTTAAATATGTAAGTAATGTCTATTCCCTTGTAATTATTAAACAACTGAACCGATTTTGATGATTTGATTTTGCATTTATTAGGTAAAGAAGATAAAGATAAATTTAATTCACAAGAGAAAACACAATATACAGAGAAAAGAATACAATGAACTTAGTACATCTAGAGGTGGTATTTGATATTACAATTCAAAGTATAAACAGGTAATCATTGGACCCCAAACTAAGCATGAGGGTTGTGTCTCGGGGACCAACACAATTGTAGATAGTTATAATTTTTTTAATATTTATATAGCTTGGACGGTAAGAGTGGAGTAAAAACTGAGTTCCTCTAAAACATTCAGAATACAACTCTTATAAGATTACGAACAAGCATTCTTTCAAGATTAAAAAAAAATTACATTTAAAAAAATCTCATATGTATGTACATCATAACCAGTATTAGCCTATACAGACATACAGCATACAGTAATACAGCATAGTCCTGACAATTCACTGCAGGTTTTCAAACCTTACTTAAAACTTAAAGTTAAAGTTGACTGTACTTATAGTATAAAGAACCACAGATATAAAATAGTAGTACAGATATAATATGCAGGAAATGTAAAGTCTCTTTGGTTCTAAAGTTTCACTTGACATATAGGAACTACTAAAACATTTATATGTTTAATTTGTGCAATGTAGAGATTTGAAATATTCATGTGTCATCATCATGATGATGATTACAATTTAGAACAACCGCAAAAAGTAGGAGAGGATTCTTTACTCATATTCTATGCGACATTATATCTGTACTACATTTTTCTAATCTGTGTAAAGAACCATTAAACTGCTGTAAAATGCTTTAAAAAATTACTTAGTAAGTGAATAACATAATTCATTTAAAAGCTCCATAGATTAGCCATTCTTCTGTGTAGGTAATAGTATTATGGTATTGTTGTTATGGTGTTTCATATAGTATAATGCTGTAGATTTCAGGCAAAAGATGACTAATTCTACTTTACTATGATTCAAACAAATGACATCAAATCTTAAAGTGACCTGGGCCAAGGATGAAACAATCTCTTCAATTACCTCCAGCACTTTAATAGTTCAGATTCTGATTCAGATCATGTTAAATGATCTAGCAAGTAATTAAATGGTCTCATCTCAAATTTCTCCTAAGGAAATAATTGTTAAGGGTAGCATTGGATTATATACAATTAGGTACAAATAGGTTTTTCACTCGCTTTTTAAAGTGGAGTAAATTCTGTTATTTTGTTATTTATATCTGTAATAGTCCAATCTGATGTAAGAATACTGGTCAAATAGACATTAATCTAATTTAAGTATTTTTAATTAATACCTTTAATTCTATAACAGGGTACTTTGAGATAAGTGGAAATTTTTAAGTTTAGGAAGATATTTTACTGCTCGTAAGTTTGCTTCTTAGATCAAGCAACTGAAGAGAATATGAAATAGAGTCGAGTCTCATAAATAGTACAAACAAGATCTCTTTTGCAACTATCTGTATCTTGGCTTGCTTTTAGCCCCAAGACACAAGCCTCATGCTTTTATACTTTAAATTGTAAAGTCAAATTTCACCCTTGGATGTACTACCTATATTTATTGTATTTTTTATTTTCTCTGTATACTATACCTCTTCCTGTGAATTAAATTAATCTTTATCTTTTTTCTAAACTATACAAACTAAAGCAATTTTTGAAAATTGTCTATTTCTGGTATGCTATGTTTTAGCATATAGTATTTTATAACATAAGCATGACTGTTTCATGAACCACTCTTTTATATTTCAGTAAGAATTTTTCGAGATCATATAAGTAAAGGGTTTATCAGCTTCTCTGAGCTATGTCATTTATTTAACTTAATCAGTAGAGCAGAAAGGTAAGGTTGAATGAACTACAGCTTGGAATATGATAGATAAACAATAAATATCAACATATCTTATGAGAATAGTTTTGGGTCTAGTAATGACTATGGGGTTATAGTACATGCTTACAGATACAATTTACTGATATTACATGAGAATAGAAGGTGAAAATACTTACAAAGCGCCATAGCTTGAGTGACAAGCGCCACTAAACATATCACTCGACTTGTCCCCATGGTGGCTATCCTGCCTTGTTGTACTCGTATATCTAACAAGAAACCAAACAGACCACTTTAGAACTCAATCACATTTCTCCGGCACACATGTTCACCGCACTCGATGACCTAATCCGAATAAAGCTTGTACCACAATGACAACACCCACTAAAAATAGTAACAATAAAATCATTTAAACTGTCGCCTTATTATGACACAAAAAGTTGTTCCCGAGTTAATAAAGTATCGAAGGATCTCTAGGCTTTCTGTTACCACTATTTCAACACTATTTAAGGCGAGAAAACAGCATAAATCAACTATTTGTTGCCGTACACGGCAAATCGATATTAAAAGTGCCACTGTTGGTATCGTAAAAAAAGTAGACAATGCGATCGTTATAGTTAGTTTCACAGATAAACGTATTACCTAATGCCTTATTTATTATAATAACATCGCGAAATCCAACTGAATTATTTTAATTCACGGATTCAAAGGCGGGGCCTCGGTTTCGCTGTCGTTTCGTTCGGCAGTTGACGGCGTGTGTATGTGTTGCCAATTCCTGTACAAACCAAATTGCCAAATTCTAAACACAAATTTTTATACAAATATTTAAAACCATGATCGTCCCATTTGCGCGGTTAGGTAAATCAAAGTGCCATTTATAGGGGACTTTGTTAGTGACTTTGAATCAGTAGGATGAGAGAATGGCGTGTGGCAAGTGCGTGTATATTCAAATGCAATACATTAGGATTTACTAAGTTTTAACTCTTTAGAAACTATAAAATCCGTAAGGGAGAGTACAGTACAGTTTAACTTTTTTAATGTTTAAAAAAATTGTACCTAATGTCTTTTATATGTTTTGTAAAAAGGTTTATGGAGTTTATGAAAAAAAACACTGATTATAAAAATATACCTCTACTTATTATTTACAGCAATGAAACGCATTTTTTTTTACAATCATATAAATACTTTAGGGCAATAATAACATTTCCTACATTTACCGAGTTAATAAAAGTGGCTTTCACACCTTCTTTTCTTGCTAGAAACTATTAAGTTAGCTCATTTTGATTATTTGTACTACAATTGGCAACACTGACATGGTTCAATGACTGCTGTCATAGACAATTTGGTTCATGGCCATATTATGCATCTATCTCATTCTATATCAAGACATTTACTTAACTACTTCTCACTCTGGCAAATAAACCATAGACACAAGATTTTCTATTAATAAATTTGAAATTGTACGGAATGCGTCCAGAAACTTTTTTTTGCGAAATTGGTACATAATAATAAGTGAGATAATAAGATTATTTTTACGCTATTCGAATATTTAACCTCACCAAATAGTATATATTGGTACCTCGGACTCGATGATGTGATGATAAACTTTTAGCGGCTGGCAGTGGCTGAAATCTAAAAGCCAAAGTTCAGGCTAATTGGTGTGCCTCAGTTACTATATTACATATTAAAACGATCCTTGGGGTTTTGTATAAGCGCCGAAAAAAACAAATATATGTTTAAAGAGCAAATTTTAACCGAAAAGACGTTTAGAGCCGAAAAAAAGAAAGAAAAAGCCCGCGATTTTTAAAACTAACCTCTTTGTGCAGTTCCCAAGCGCTACAAGGTCTTGGTAGTCTGGTACTTCTGGAGTCACTTACACTCACTGTCCGAGTGTATCTGACATATTTTAGATTTTTATTCAGCCATATATTTGTTTATTACGTATTAAAGCATTTGATTATGATATAAAATTTTACGCAGTTCATCCATGCTTATAATATTCCCTTCCCGGTTTATAACATTTTAGGATTAAATTATTACTTATTCAGAGAAAGCTGTGTGAAAATGAGTAAGATTTTTATCCCATTTTACTATCAAAATACATGTAGGACGTAGCCTCTCTTTTAACATAGTTACATATTAATTTTGGATGTAGATGCCGCAACACCAAATTGTTTCTCCCAATATTGTTATCAGTTTTCTGAATTGCCCGCACTATGCAAACAAATTTAAAAACATATTCATATCATAAATAAGTGTGTCGTCATCCCTAATGTTTTAAGCTGCACGAAGATCAATTCGATCACGCTTCGTTTTGCATCATTATCATCCAGGCTATATATAGGGTATCTATAATATTTCTATATCTTTAAACGAACAATTCTTGTATATTATATATATATACTTATATATATTCTGAATCTCGGAAACGGCTCCAACGATTTTCATGAAATTTTGTATCCAGGGGGTTTCGGGAGCGAAAAATCGATCTAGCTAGGTTTCATTTTCAGAAAACGTAGTTTTATCCATGTTTTCAGCCGAGCAATGCTCGGTCAACCAGGTACTTTGGTTTAATCGCCATATTCTAGGTTCTACCTAGTAGTGGTATATTTAGTAAAAATAAAAAATTTACCCATGTAGATATGATGATGATCTATGTAGGTTTTAAGTAAAATTCCATGGCATCCCCAAACTAAGCAAAGATTGTACTATGGCCAAAAGATAGCTGATGGAAAACTTATATACTTTTCTTTTACAAATACATACCTACTTATAATACATATATAACACTCAGACACAGAACAAACGTCTATGTTCATTACACAAATGTTAGTCCTGAGTGGGAATCGAACCCACGCCCTTAAGCCCTTGAAGCTGACCTTCACCAATTGAGCTAAGAGTCAAATATTAATATTTATATGTAATATCCGATGTTACAGGTGACCAAAGAGATGATTTGAATATCAGTCACAGTTACCACCAGACCTCGGTGTCGCCAAAAACTCATCCAAATACATACTCGAAATCTGACTTGGACTGCAGTCTATCGACGTTCTCAGGCGCAACCAATAGCTCGAATGGCACTAATGCAGATGTTATAAAGCTTTTACCCGAATGCACTAAGCTGGTTTACGATGGAGACTACTATAAAAAATATGAACACGACGAAGTCCCCGTGAAAGATTCCGATAACGTATTGAAGATCGACAGACCTTACAAAAGCTCTCTAACCAATTCCGATTTGGACGTCTTAGAGAAACGAATATACAAGAACGTTTCTCAAGAATTGCAGACGGATGACGGTTCACTCAGCAGCCTCGAGTCGAATATCAAATTCTTCAAGATAACTGTCCAAAAAATATTTGACAATTTCTACACGAGCATGCGCGATTTCGAACATTACAAGCAGAGGTTTCATGAGATCTTGAACAAGAGCAAGGAAGGTTCGATAGACGACATGGAAAGCTTTATCAAAGACATGTTCGATCATATTATGTCATCCGAGAATTCGCTCACGAAAATCAACACACATTCTGTGGAAATGGTCACCGAATTTCAGGAGACCCATGTAAGTAACTGCGGTGACTCGGCCACGGACCGTGATTCTTGTAAAGAATTCCTTGAGTCCTTTAAAAACGAACACTATCTTTGCGATTCGACTGATGAAAACAGTTCCAAATCGAAGAAACTGTCAGACCTAGAGGAGAAATTTAATATCTTCTTTCTGGATGGCAACCCTTGCGTTGAAATCAATCTAGTCGGCCGCAACATGCTGTCCGAAGTCAACGTGAAGGAACCGAGTCGACAAAAAACTACGCAATCTATAGCATCAGCCGACAACCTGAGGAAAATAGCCGCGAAAAAGTTGGAGCTAGAGAAACATATGAGACACGATTATGACTGCAACGCTGTTCACAACGTTCCAGACAGGGACATACCGGTCAAAGTCTCATTCGCTAAGAAAAACATACACCTTAACGAGGACTTCTCCCAAACGGCTGACAACAACGAAACTTCAAAATCATTCCTATTTAAATTCTGTAGTCTCCTCTGCCGCAAATTTCGCAGGAGCTCCGTCGTGTGACCGTTGCATGATCAACTTTATGATCTTAAAAAATAAACTTTAAACGTCAACTTGTTTATTTTGGACTAGATAATTAATGATTACATATAGTGTAACAGGTAAATGTACGTTCAGGTGTCGCTGTTATCGAAATTGGCCGTATACCACCGTATCATGTTTATGTGTTTGATGAGCTGCAATGCAAACTCTTTCTTCATATGCAAGAATTCCCTGATCACCGTCGAATCTAACATAACAAACGCTTGCCCGTCAATTTCTTCCTGCTTCATCCTATCTGCTATCAGCTTGCAGTCTTCTGTATTGCTCAAATAAGCGTATACATCATCAACGGACCATTCCAGAGGATTCTGAGACAGTTTGAGCTTCCCATTCATCCAGGACATGGCCATGTCTTTCTCGAACATTTTGTTATCAGAAGGCAACGGATCGTACGTGTTGAACTTCAATTTCTTCAGCTCCGGTTCTTCACTATCAGATACATCTGATATGTTTTTATCTCGAGAGTTAGTGCTGCTTTCATTAGTTTCATTTTCGGTGTCGCTGTATTGGCTGGAGTGTTTCTTATTTACGCACGAGTTATTGTAAATTGTTTCGACATCCTTTTTGTTCCAATGCGATTCTTTCATCTGTATGGCAAAGTTTGGTAGTTTAGCACCGCGCGTCTTTATTTCTAGTTTGGAGTGGTTGTGCTTGGATTCTCGTTCTCGTTTCCTCTTCTTGTCTTCGTGAGAGTCGGGGGAGCCGGGTCGCGTGCCGGGTTCGGAAGGCGGCGCGGAGCCTTCGCTCTCCACGGATTCGACATCCTTGTTCTCGCTCTCTGTCGGTTGTTGCTCTTTCTCTCTCTCTCGTTTCTCGACGGCACATTTTCTTTTCTTCCTCCTACCGTTCAGGCTGCCTTTTGGACGACCGCGACGTTCCGTGCCGTTATCTGAAAAGAATATTAGAAATGATATGCTGATTGTTTTTTTGATGCAAGTTTATGCAAAACATTTGCCACTACGCAAGTTATCTAGAGGTCCTGGATTCAACTCTCGCGCCATGCAACTCTTTTCTTTGTCATATGCGTATGCCACAAATTTCAAAAGAGTAAGTAACAATGTGACGAAATCCGCATTGCTGAGTTCTTTATATTCTCGAAAACGGAGAAGGAACTGCTATGGTGGCGTCTTTCATTCGAAATAAAAAGAGATACAATAATATTTGAGAAAAAAACACGTTTTACTATACTACTTCTTTGGCCTATAGTTTATGATCAACTTGACGTATTTGTTTGTATTTGGCAAAAGAAAATGTAGAACCAAGAAATCTTCGCCCATTTTTAATGAAACAAGCAATCAGCACATTAGCAAATCCATGCCCGTACCATACATTACCACAATTGTTATTTTTATGGTTGATAGACTAGGGGTTAGAGAGCTACAGATCAATACTCCACTCAATATAGGAAATACTCACGGAAAGTAGACTTGCCGACTTGCTGGCAGTTGGTGGGGCAGCGGTCCGGGTACTCTGTGGGGCCGAACAGGCATGGGCAGGCCTGCAGCCGCGCGCACACTTCGCGGCAGAACGAAGGCACCCGCACACCAGCCGACACCACCGGCACGTAAGCGTGGTACGTACTGGACTTCAATCTAAAATTTTATTTAGGTGTTTTTCTTTGAATAGGCTCGGGTTTGACCAACCCGCTTGATGTCAAGCAGCAGTGCGGTGTCACATGGACTCGTTTACCGTTTAACACACACAAACAAAACAACTCCTCCCCAGCATAGGCACGGATACGTGTCTCAACTCTCAAGACAACATTAATTCTGTGTTTCCTCACCGCGACGCTCTTTCGATGGTAAGAGATAACGCATGTCCATGACCATTACAGCAATACACAGAGCTTTGAGTAGCAAAACAAACCTGTAATACCCACCACTAGCTGCAGAACCTTTCAAACCGGAACACAATAATGTTTACACACTACTACTTGGCGGCAGAATATCTGGTAGGTACTGTGGTGGTACCTACCTGGACGACCTTGTGCTAAGGTCTACCACCAAGTAAAGTGTTCAACATTAGTAAACCATGTCAAACAAGTCACAGGTAAAAGTGAATCAGACCAAGTCATAAACCAATAAAACTTGAGTTTGACTTTTCACTATAATACACGCTTTCCTACTAGGTATATTTATCACGGTAATGGTATCATATACTTGATTAATAGGCAACTGTCAATCATATAAATGTCTATTACAAGCTTTGTGAGCAGTTCGCGTGAATAAAGAGCTCATCCACATATTGTGGATATGTGGATGTCTCGGATAGTTCAAGTTTGTCGTTCCGCTTCTGCTGCTTACCTTTCAGTGGTGGAATACCCTCCCACGGGAGGCCTATCCGCAGAGCTACAACCTGTGGCGCTTTAATTATAATTTGAACAAACTGTTGACCCTGAAGAGTCGGTAACGCGGCAACGCCTTTATGTTGTCGATGTTTATAAGAGGCGATGACCACTTATAATAAGAAGCTTAACTCTATTAAACAAGTTATAAAAAAAAAAACGACGCATTTACACTGATCGAAAGATGTTTGTTGTAATACTTACTTTGCTCTCAGCATTTCAAGTCTCATTCCTTCTACAGGCGGGCCTTCGGTCTCCCAATCCTTCAGCAACTTGGCTGGCTTGTACGATGCCGAGATTATCTTGTTCAGCACTTCTTTCAACACTAGCGACAATGGCCCCGGGCCTACATGTTTCGGCAACTGGGACAGCTTGTTCCGACTTATAGAAGGTCCCGCGTAACATTTGTAGTTAAAAAATATCCTATCGCACCACTCTTCTGAAGATTTAATCTCTTCTTTAGCTACTTTCGGTTCGTCTTTCGGCTTTTCGCTTTCCTTTTTGGCGCTGAGATCCGGAATGTGTAGAGCATAGCTATTGCTGTCACACCAACCTACAGGAAAGAGTAAATCGCTTTCCTGAGCACACCAAAATTTCTCTCCAATTGGTAGCAGTTCTATACAAAGCATATGCTCCAATATAGAATCTATCGAAGCCACGTGTATTTCTTCATGATTTTGCGGATTAGCGGCTTCTAATTTCATGTTAACTTCAATCCCTTCGAGCGGAGATTTTGTTGAGAAGCAGTAATCGGGAGCAGGGACCGATGAAGTTATAGAGAGATACTCGTCCCAGTCAAAGCTGCCCTCTTTCCAAATCTTCGACGCTTTGAAAGGAAAGCTGTGTTTTTCAGCCCAGTTTATAGGATATATGTATGGGTGGCTGGAATCACAGAGCCAGGCCATTTTGGTGTCCTCGTAGTCTTCGAGATGGTCATCGACGGTAACTAAGAAGTGGAAGTTGTTGAAGACTTTGGTGACTGTGGCTGGCCGGATAGACTTCATATCTTGAGGATCAAGAGTTTCTAGCTTCATGCCAGTTACGAAACTGTGGGCTTCCAAGTTTTGATTTGGCTGTGGAGTTTAAAGAATAAATAAAATAAATATAGGATGACTTGTAACATTAGTGTTATCAATAAAATATTGCTATTTGTATTTATACGAAACAACGCCTAGATACATAACAAATATTAACTTTTTCACACAGATATATGTCGTGGGTGGAAATCGAACTTAAGCTACAGCTCAGGAAACTACATCACTATGGAATAAGGGACAGCTCTTTGGATCTTCTTACATCTTACTTGAGTGATAGGATACAAAGAGTTGACATTAATGGGAAAAGGTCTTCGGGATCTGTAGTTACAATGGGTGTACCGCAAGGCTCTATCCTCGGTCCTTTCCTATTTTTGGTTTATATTAACGACCTGCCTCATCTTGTAAAGAATGATCACGAGATTGTATTGTTTGCTGATGATACTTCATTAATTTTTAAAATGAAACGACAAAGCACAAATTTCGACGATGTGAATAATGCAATCTCAAAAGTAGTCCATTGGTTTAATGTCAATAATCTTTTGCTTAATGAAACCAAAACAAAATGTATAAGATTTACTCTACCTAATGTAAAACAAGTTAAGGCTGATGTAAACGTAAAAGGAGAAACATTAGAAATTATAGACAATACCGTATTCTTGGGAATAACCTTAGATAGTAAACTTCAATGGGGCCCACACATAGATAAGCTATCGAAGAGACTTAGTTCTGCAGCATATGCAGTCAAAAAAATCCGTCATCTTACAGACGTTGATACTTCTAGACTAGTCTATTTCAGCTACTTCCATAGTATTATGTCTTATGGCATACTGCTGTGGGGGAACGCTGCAGATATAAACACCGTATTTGTGTTGCAGAAGAGGGCTGTTCGTGCAATCTATAATGTGGGTCCCAGAGAATCCCTACGTGATAAATTCAAAAAAATTAACATAATGACAGTACCATGTCAATACATTTATGAAAACTTGTTGTACACTCATAAAAATATCAATCGTTTCCCTAAAAATAGCGACATACATAATTTAAATACTAGAAATAAGAATAAACTTGCTGTGCTCAAAACTAGGCTAAACAAGATAAATGTATCCTTTAAAGGGCAATGTATACGCTTCTACAACAAAACTCCTAGTGAGTTGCAAAAATTATCAATAAATAAATTCAAACAAATTGTCAAAAATATCCTATGTAAAAAGGCTTACTACAAAATATCAGATTATCTAGACGATAAAAAAGCTTGGGACGAGTTTTGCTCCAACTCGAAAACTAACAATCTAACAAGGTAAAGGTTTCTTGTTCGCTTCTTTACTTTACCTCAAAAAGATTGAAGTGAACGAAAGATCAAAGTGATCACTTTATTTCCTAGTTTTAAGTATGTTTATAATTTGTGACGTGTGACGTGTCCAAGAGTCCTGTAAGGTCTAAAGGAAATAAAGCACTTTGAGTTTTGAGTTTTTGAGTTTTAGAAAGCAGAGCTACTACCAAATTAACTCTCTGACAGGGCTTTCAAATGAAAACAAACAATATTTAATTAAATGTTTCGGTTTTAAGTTTTTATTGCTTATTTATTACTACATATATATATATTTAATGCCTTAAAGCTCAATCCGTAGTAGCTCTGCTACTAATTGTAGGGTGTAAGTTCGATTCCCTCCCAGGTCAAAATATTTGTATTACAAACATAGATGTTTAATTATTAAATGAAACAAAAAATCGATTGTGTAAAAAAAATATTAACTAATATAATTATGTGTAATTGAAACATTTTTTACATTTGAAAATGGAGCCATACCACACGTAATAATAAAAATATAATTAAAAAATATATAATTCAAAAAAATTATAGCCAGCATTACTCAGAATGATGTAAAGACTCTTAAGACCCCAAACATCTGGATCTAGTCAAGTTTTAAAAAAATTATGCTGGGATAATAAAACCCTGAAAACATAAAATTCTCTTTCTGGACAGTTGTTTAGAAAAAAAATAAAGAAACTCTTCCCAACCAAATCAAAGAAAACATGGCTTTTTTGGCATGACAATGGATGAGAATATTACCTGAAATAAGTCAGCCGGTGTAGGTTCTATAATTGACTCTTCGTTACTTAATCTTAATTGGGTGCTTAGTTTGTTTTTGCAGGAGAACTTGTTCACTTTGCCTGGATACTTGAACTGCCATGGGGAGCCCTGTAATCACCAAATTAATGAGTTATAGTTTTGTCCTAAAAAGAATTCAGAGAATATGTTTTTTTTTAATGCTAATGTAAATATGTAGCAATAAAGAGTTATATCAAATAAAAATATTGTTTTAAGAAATCCGAAATCTACAATGCCAGTTATAATAGGGCAACAACCATGGTATTAGAGGCACTGAATTATCAAGCCTAGCAAAAAAAATTATCTCACAATCCAAGACTAGAAGAAGATATTTCTACACAATTTTTACGTCTTTCGTTACTTTATTACTTGGTTAATTGTAAAAGGGAATGCTCAATGAAATAAAAATCATTTACAAATTAATGAGGTCTAGCGGATTTTGAAAATTTGAACGTGCTTTAAGGTTCAAGTGCAGCCCCAAGTGTATCTTGTCTTATACATAAATTATCCTCCACCACATCTCATACCATCAGATGAGTTGTGGTCAAGCTTACAACAAATCAAGTGTTGAGTTCATATGTAACCTTATTTGTGACATAGCCAAAACTGCTGAGTCGAGGATTGGAAAAGAAGATCCAAATCTTGTCCAAGTCTTCGTTAGCACCGTCGTATTGGAGCAACAGTCGACCACCCACGTTTTCAGCTACCTGCACAATTTAACCATATTATTAGTGATTTGAAATTTAAACTCAACTGATATCCAAATTGATATTCTTCCAAAATAAATAGGAATGTAATGAAAAGTAAGAAAGGTGAGAAAATTAAATGTATGTACATATATGTGATGACACAAAAATATGCTTTATAATAATAATAATAGTTGCTTAATGAATAGTTTTCAATGTTATATCCATTATTTATTTATTCTATTATATCTTCAATAGATAGTCATGACAAAGTTAAAAATCAAACATGAAAAAGAAATATTAAACAAAACTTACTGTAGCAATCCAGTATCTGTAAGGATCTATTATATTCTGTATTTCAACCTTCATCCCCACCTTTATTCTATCTATAGGGGACAATCCCTTATTATTCAAGGCCTCTATAGACACAGACTGCCCATCCAATAAAGCATTTTTCATGATTTCTATTATAGTATCTCCATATTTTTCATTTACATCATCGGGAGGTTCAATCAGTTCATCGTATTTCCCGCACCATCCCAGAGGATGTACTTTGGTGGTAGATATATCGCACCAGAAGTCAGAATCGGCTCCGATAAACTTAATGCGAAGGAGATGTCCACAGACCATGGTGATCTCAGCTATCCAGTATACATCAGGGTTGTTTTTATGAGCCACTTCGAGTAGCATGCCCTGTTTGATGCCATTGTTAAGACTGGCTTCCACCTAAGGTAAAATAATTTAATTTATTAACTTGCAAACTGTTTTAGTTTTTCCACATTTTTTCGAGATGGTAGATGTCTATTGTTTATTTATTTAGTTAAGTAATAATTTACCAGTTCAAATAAGTAATATTTTTTTAAAATTTTGTTTCTACAATTATTTGCAACTGCTCTTACAAATTAAATAATTTCAAGTGAATGTATGAAAATTAACAGCATTCTATTTCTGTAAAGGCCTACTTACTCACTTTAATAATTATAGCATATGTACACAATTATTATTTTGACTCATCTCATTTATCTTGTATGACCTAGAAAAGATGTAATGATGACTTTTTTCTTGTACATTTATTTTTCAAGCAATCATAAACATATCAGTTACATGTACTAACATTATTTGAGAGCATTGTTAAAAAAAAAGTATTAAATTGCTTAATCATATTTTTTTAAATAATCTATGGATATTATAATTTTTATAAATATGAAAACATTTGGTAATTGAAAATATATTGATAGGGTCATTGAGTCATTTAATAGCATTGTTCTTTTATTCATAATGTAATTTCCATATGGTTACCACTTTTTATATACAATTGTTCTAAATTAAGTATATGAAAAGAACTTTAATATGTTTCACATGCTTAAGTTGCTGAAACTAGCATGAAAAGATATACAAGTAATTTAATTAATTGGCTACATACGATACGAGGATAAAAATAGAATTTATTATTTAGTTAGGTAGGTACCTACTTGCTGAGTTGTCTTCAGTATTTTTCCTAGTAGATATTTTTGACTTAAATAAAAAGAACAATTGAAAACAGGAATTATTAGTATCTAGTTATCGTGCATAAAATCTATCGTGAGAAGATTATAAAGTAAACTACAAAAAATATTATACAACCGATAGAAAATAAAAGTCCAACTTACATGTAAAAATAATTCTTCAGGAACCGCGACACCTTTAATTGTTTCTAAATAATTATTCCAGTCAAAATCAGCCATAATTACACCATTGAAATTAGTTTAATACATTTATTAAATTGTTTAAAACACAAAACAAGTTAATCGAACGGCCGAACTTTACAAATTTCAGAAATTGCTTTTCATACATTTCTTTCATTGCCAGTGCATCTATCTCTTTTTGTATAAAGAAAGTTCTATCTATCTATCCTGCTTTCATAATTATTGACAATAACTTTCCGAATTACGCATAGACATTGTCACGGAGGAATATTACAGATATCATTAACTTGTGTGAAATAAATAATGTATAATAATTTGCTTATATTACAAACGATTTGAATAAAACCACGAAAGTATATATTATGGTGATAATTTCTGACATATTTTCTAGAAAACATAAAATTTGAAATTCATTACATACTCCATACTCGCATTGTTATCAAAAATTGCTACGAATACCCTTTTCTTTTCTGTATAACAAAAATGAGTACTTCTTACAGAAGTACGTATCTTATAGATGTTAAACGGAACGTATTAATGAACATGACATTATCTTTAAAATGTCAATGTCAAGAGTTGTGCGCAGCAAAGTAAGGTGGGCTGTCCTTTAATTAATGAACTTAGAATCGAATCAGGAAATCGAGTTTTAAATGTTGATTTATATTTTATTTACACACACTCCTAAAACTAATTGTATAGAAGTAATTTAAAAATCTAATCTAGAATTCTACACGAAGAGGACAATGGGACAGCATTACCACGACTGTTAGCTAAAACTACGAGGCCAGCATTCTGATTGATTGATTTTTTTATACTTGATTAATGAAAAATCATGAAACTTTTATTATAAATGCTCAAAAACCTGCTAGGATATTCTAACTTACTACTTATATAGTATGTGAAGGCTTCACCACTAATCCATGCACACGTGGTCAAAATTTGACACGTTCAAATCATTGTAATGAAAAAACTCCAAGGGATCGCCATGAAATTATTTAACTTGAGTTGAGACTTTGGTACAGTCATATCTTCTAAAAATGCAACCAAAGGCTGGCGTGGCTGCAGAATACGCATGACACCTCCAAAGACAAAAACGTAGTAGATATCTCGTCTCGAAGAAATCGCTCTAGGTGATAATTCCGTTGTTTTGTTACTATCTTTTTTATTTATCTCATTTTTAAGTTTTTTACTTTTAAATATAAATGTAATTGGAGTACAATAAAGTTATATTCTATTCTTTTCGGTTCCACGTCACTTATCACAAAGTTGCCTCTATTTTTCTCAAAAAATAAGTAAGTATTGCCTTACAACGTGGCAATGAGGCTAGCATTTTAGAAACTATTTTCATTGATTAATGGTTTGAGAAATCTTTTAGATTAGGTAGTTGGATATTGTAGTATAGATGTATTATGCTTTCTATCAGATAGGTCAGCCAACTTTGAAATTTTAAGTAATATATATGTTTTACAGATATACTTTTTTTAAACAAGCAATTTATGTAAGAAAAAACAAACGTAATTTTTTGTGCTCATCTAGCCTACACTTTAGTTACGTTTTGTAATATCTTACTGCAAAATACACACTGTTTTAATTTGGATGAATCGATAGTAGCGAAGTTTATTTTTTTCCCATCACTCTTTAGTTTGGCTTGTAAGCCTCTAGAGGTGTGTCATACTCGTCAATATACATATTAAAACTTACCAATTGTAATATTTGTAAATACGCGTTCCAAAGACTAGCTCCATGAGTATACGAATATTTGTTTGAAAGCACTTACTAGCTCTACGAAAGGTAGAAACTAGCTACCTACTCATACTTTGTGTTGTATAATATTAGTAGATATTAGTATACTTAAAACATAAGTAAATAGCGTATATTCGTATAGAGCAATCCAGTTTTTCTTTTTGTAGTCTTTTATTTACATGCAAATGAGAAGAAATTTTCTTAATGTGTTCAAATTCTTTGGTCGCATTTTTTTAAATCGCCGTCTGTACTTGGTTCCATAGCTTTCGACAACAAACGTATTCAAAAATTCTAAACAAGATTTTTACTTTCATCATACCATATACAAAACTAAAAACTTCCCTTCATACTTGTATACACCGGTTTAGGACTATCAGCTTTTTATATATATAAATATATACGTATTTAGATGATAATGAATTCTGTTAAAATATATAAGCATATAATTATAAAGCTGGCGTATTTATAAGTTTTCAATTCATTTTATGTACATTTTTATTATTTACAATATTTATATACAATATTAACATTTTTTTTTTAATTTTTATATTTTTTTGTTTTCCCTTTTTAAATAGTTAGGTACATTGTTTACTTTTTTAAATTTTGTTGTAAAAACAGCAACTGTTGAACATTGCAAAATTGAGGCGAGTTCTTCTTTTAGATTCAATGTTGCCTGCTACAGAAAATAATCTTTCGTATGGCACACTTGTTGCTAGCGCAATTAGTTTCTTACGGGCCAAAGTCACCAAATGTGGATAAGAATTTATATTGGCTTTTCACCACTTTATGTAGCGGTCGGTTTTTTGGTAAAATTTTGTCGTCAATGTAACACTGCACTTCAACTACAGCTCTGGAGCACGCTGTACCGTAAGGCCTGATATTCTGCTTTTTTTTATAACAGTGACTCCATATAGACTGTTCTTCGATGTGTTGGTAATTTTTTCTTCCACTAATTTCTATTTTCTAGAGCCGAAAATCTCGATACAAGTAATGGGTCAATACCTACTCTTCGAAACAATCGGAACCAATGCCAACTTTAATGTAATTGTCATTGGACTGAGCTTCCTGTCACATATTTCTCGCCGCTAATTTATTTTCTTCTTCACACGGTTTTAAAACACGGGGACGATTTTGAATGATTTCCCAGTCGTTTGCAGATAAGGCAGGAGTATAATCAATGATATTTAATCCTACTTCACTACTATCGCATCTACTAATCGAAACTTTATTTAAACCAAAATAGAGTAGATTTTCGTCTGTATTCTCACTCACACAACCAAACATGTCTTTAATGGTACGCGGAGTACGAGTTATTTCATTCATATATCAACCTTAACTAGTGTTTTATAGTCGAGAGTTGTTATTCTCACTTCATACACACATACTTTCGTGGAGCGTGTCTCGCAACAAGTACGAGGCAGAAGTTTTTGCTTTAGTTTAAAATGAACCTAAGCTGTTGAGTGTTATAGTCGAGTTCATTCTCGCCTTACGCACAAATGCTTCCATCAAATCAAATGCGTACTCGGCAAGCAAAGTACTATGAATCTGACGTTCGTGTGACGTGCGGGCGGAATCTATGACATAATAAATTGTCGTACTTGTAAATATTCCAGACGCGTTTCGACGCTGATCAGACTTAATACAGAGACGTTTTCGCTGAAATCTAATCTTAAAACCTGCTCCAATATCTACGCCACATCACTATTAGCCTCGCTGTCTGTCGCTCGCTAATCGAATAGACGTCATTCGTAATTTTGTTATCGCATTATCTGGAAATAACAAAAGATTTTCCAGATGGTAGCGAATTTTCGTCGCGCAACTGTACAGAAATAAGTTTTTCGTGAAGTGCTCATTCGTGCTCTTAGTGACGATCCCATTATGTGCATACTTTCTCTTTTATCGCCCGAGTGACCGTGTTGCGACATTAAAAATGAGTCCTTACACGAATGAAATATTTTCATTGTCGTTGGCAGCGAACAAGTCCAACGGGACCGACGATGAGGGATGTATGTTGGTGAACCCTTCGCAGAACGTGATAATAACTGGTGCGTACAATGGTATTCCGCAGACATTGATTCTGAACTTAATAGCATGGTCGTTTCTGATTCTGTTGTTCTCCGTCCTTCGGCGGACGGCGTGGAACTATGGACGGATGGCGTTGGTGCAGCGCTCCAAGAGCCGCTGGACGAACCTCTTTTACCGTGGCGGAGACGGTGACGCACTGGTCGAGCGACAGCGGAGTAACGACGAGTCACTCAACATAGACGAGGGATTTTTCACATGGCTGCCGGCCGTGTTCCGCGTGACCCGCGAGCAGATGCTCGCTAAGTGTGGCCCCGACGCCGTGCACTACCTCTCATTCCAGCGCCATGCTATAACACTTATGTTCATCGTAACGCTGGTCTCCATTGGCATCATCCTGCCCATCAACTTCCAAGGAACAAACCTCCAGGTGGATGCCAGCACATTCGGTAGAACAACCTTGTCTAACTTGACTGGCACTTCCTCATGGCTATGGGTACATACTCTGATCAGCATTGCTCTGTTGCCTGTGTCCGTTTTGATAATGAGAAGATGCACTGGCCGAAAACCTGTCCCAAAATCCATGACTGGCACAATCATGATTACCAACATATCAAAAGCTGACAGAAATGAATCAACAATTCGAGCTTACTTCGCACACAACTTCCCACATATTCAAATAGTTGACTTGCGCATTGCTCACAATATCAACAAACTTCAATGTGTACTGGAAACCAAGGATATGGTAACTGAAGCTCTAGTCTACTCCAATACTTACTTCAGAAAGACAGGGAAGCGTATCACAGTGAAACCGACCTGGTGCGGACCTGAAGTGGATGCCTTAGAGTTTTACACTGCAGAAGAGAAAAGACTCAAGGATGAAGCAAAGAGATGTAGAGCCATTGTAATGAATGATCCACTCAGTATTGCTTTTTTAACGCTTCCTTCTTACCAGTTAGCCGAGCATGTTATTAACCACTTCAGCCTGCACCGTGGATGGGTGCTATCCCATGCTACGAACCCCTCCGACATAATTTGGGAAAATCTAAGTGTACAACCTGGTGTTTGGTATGTAAAGGCCATAATAGTCAATGTTTGTCTATTTATAGTTTTATTTTTCCTCACAACTCCAGCCATCATTGTCAATATATTCAATACAATAGTCGCTAGGCCTGATAGTTTAAATAAAGTAACTACTGTTCTATTTGAGTTTCTTCCCACTCTGCTGCTATGGACGATGGCTGCTGTGATGCCGGCTATTGTATCGTTTTCTGACAAGTTTCTCTCGCACTGGACTAAGTCCCAGCAGAACTACTCCATCATGACAAAAACAGTCTCATTCCTACTACTCATGACCCTGATTCTGCCATCCCTGGGTCTTGCCAGTGCCGAAGCATTCATAAGATGGACATTCCACCACGATAACGACACGATGCGCTGGGACTGCGTATTCTTACCCGACAAAGGTGCCTTCTTCGTCAATTACGTCATCACTTCCGGCTTTATCGGTACCGCCCTCGAATTAATCCGCTTCCCGGAACTATTCCTCTATGTGTGGTACCTCGTCCAGTCGAAGTCGAAAGCTGAGAAAAGTTACGTGAAGAAGGCTATCCTTTACGAATTCCCATTCGGAGTCCACTACGCGTGGAGCGTAGCAATATTCTCCATTACAATAGTTTACAGTCTGGCATGTCCGCTGATAGCGCCTTTCGGCCTCATCTACATGATGCTGAAGCATGTGGGAGACAAGCACAATTTGTACTTCGCGTACGGTCCGAGCGATATGAGCGGGGTGGGCGGTGGCCGGATACACGCCACGGCCGTGCGGCTCGTGAGGGTCTCGGTCTTACTATTGCTGGTGAACATGGCGGCCTGGGCAGGGTTGAGATCGGGCTTCGAAGCGCGGACTATAATCCTCATCATGGCTTCTATAGTCGCGTTCGGCACGTTCCTGCTCCTCAGTCCGTTCCCAAGTTGCACGCCCCCAGCACCACTTCAGGCTGAATCGAGTGTAAGGTTCACAGAGTATGTAGCACCAGTACTGAATAAACCTCTGGACACTCCCCACACGTCTACTCCGACCACGCCTGACTACGGTGCCTCGTCTCCTACCGACAACCACTCCTACAATTACAGCCCGGAGCCCATCAACATTTAAAATCGAGTCATTAGCAAATTCTGTTATCTAAAAAATACCCTTTCACGGTATGATAAGGTAGAGATAAACGAAAATGGATATTGGGTATATCCGCGCGATATCAGCCAGGATTAGAATGTTTTATAGCAAAGTAATTTGTAAATAAACAGTAACGCAATAATTTTTTACAATAATAAAACTAGTTCTTAATATTTTTAGCGCTAATTGACTGAGGTCTTATGTTCAGGTGGTTAAGATCTCATTTCGTGTTCGCGTTATTATCTTGATTTATACATATGTATATCTCTCTAGCTGTTTGCTATGCTGGTTATTGGAAAATTGATAAAAATACCTATTTTTGTTACTACGTTTCTAGAAATTAATTTAGTATTTTAAATTGATTCTGTGAGTCATACTTAAATATATAGCAAGTGCCTTTACATACCAAATTTACCACTTATTTTTGATTTCCTTATGTACTAAATAAGTCTCTTTATACTTAGTACTCCCTAGATACCTAATTTAGGTAAACACTAATCATATATTTATACATCTTTATAGTACTGGGCATAAGATATCAGGCTTTGTTATGTGATTGTTTGTTTTATGGCTGTCTAATTGTTTGCCTTATTTTATTAAGTACCTTAATATTAATATATGGACGTTAACTTAATAAAAAAACAGACCCTGTTGTATATAATGTGATATTTCGTAATGTATTTATTTTAGGAGAATCATTCCGCTAAATAAATTTTTCTATCATATTGGCTTTTTGATTTTATTTAACATTCTGTTAAAAATGTCTTAAACTGGTGTTTTTATGATCTTCAGTTGGCACTAAAAGCGTAAATATCGCGACGTTTAACAAGTACGCTAGAAGGCCATTCTCGACTATATTTACATTCCTGTGTATGTACCTATCTTGAGATAATCATCCATCTACGTAGACAACAGCTGGCTTCGTTGTAGTTTTCTTACCAGCTAGCTACAACTGATAAAAAAAAAAACGGAGAATAATTTTTCTCTTAAAGGAAATTATCTTTGGTAAACAAAACTACACGAGAGGGCTAATTTGGAAGCTCGAAGCTATAAAAGAAGCATGAAGTTGGCATCACAAACGTCGCAGGTATCGGTAAAAAAATGAGATCGAAATGAGAATCTTCTTTTACAAGTCGATTAAAACTGCTCCAATCGGAGGCCCCGAGGATATCACGCCACATAACAAGATGCTAACGTACAATACATAAAACAGGATGCTAATTAATCTTTTCACATATTCGTTTCACGGGTTTTTCCTGCCGTCATTTCATATGATTCGCTTCAAAAGCATAAGAGAAGCCACATCACGTCTGTACGCCATGCGCCACCTGTCTTTATTACCTTATTGGATTTCAATTAGAGACGCTCCACTTGAAACATTTTTAGCTTATCGGCTTCACTTACACATAATTGTTTCGATGGATATCCTTCTATCGAATTCAACCGAAAAACTTTAAAGGAAAATATCATACGAAACTGTTTCTACATACCTAATTAGATTGTAGACAGATTAATGTTGAATATTTTAGATACCTGATATACTTATTAATAAGCGCATATTGATGCCATGTAATTAGTGATTTTGATATATTTGAAATGACATTACGGCATTTGACTTCAGTGTTATCAATAAAATATTTGTATTCAGGAGACTAACACAAAATAAAATTAATAAACGACTCATGCTCAATGCTCCATCTTAGACCGCTCCATCAGTTAACATCAGGTGAGATGGAGGTCAAACGCAAGCCTGTCTATTTAAAAAAAAGTCTGTACATGTATATCTATGTGACTATGTGTTGACAATAATTTAGTCCTAGATTGTTCTGTTGTTGCATTCAGTTTCAGATAATGACTGAGTCATTGTAATTTAATATGCTAGATATTAACAATATATAACTCCTACTTACCTATTTCTGTCTACGATTATAAATCTAAATATTGGATATGAATAGATAATGACGTCATCAGCGATCGGACTTCAAGATCAAGCTTGTTCTTAATTTTTTATATTGATGAAGCAATGACTCATAGAATTGATGAATTTAAAGAATACCGTAGTCCTCGAAATAGTAGTAAAATTATTACTCACGATTGTTGGTGACACAATATCAGGATGTACCTACCTATAAATAATAGATAGGTAGAAAATGGATTTATATCGCCAATGAACGTAGTGCCAAAAAAAAGGAAACACATAGCGTTATTCTTTACACTCATTCTTGGTTTTACTCTACTGGCAAAGTCGGCTCGTAATAACTTTATTTCTTTAAAACATTTCTTGAGCAGGTCAACATAATTAATTTGTTTGGCGATCATTACTTTGAGACATTCGATAGTTAGTCACTAAAGCCCTGTAATTTCGCTAGCTGCAGCACCCTTCAAACCGCAATACAGTAATGTTTACACACTACTGCTTGGCAGAAAAATATCTGGTACTGCGTTGGTAGGTACCTACCTAAACTATCTCCTGCTATGGAGATCTACCACCAAGGATCAATTTTTAACATTATTTTAGAAGTAACGATATAACTATTGTTTGATATTACAGGCAATTACTCTTATGAATAATAATTAACTAAGTTTACTATGTGATATGAATGATTATTCTTTGGTATTTAAATATGTTTATCTCAATGAATATAAAGTTATATATATATTTCTTACTAGCGACCCGTCCTGGCTTCGTACGGGCGCTATATAATAGATACTAATGTAGTGCATATTCATGTATTATACATACCTACCTCTTGAATTACTCTGTCTATTGATGGAAACCGCATTAAAATCCGTTGCGTAGGTAGTTTAAATAAGGGTAGAGACGGCGGGAAGCGACTTTGTTTTATACTATGTAGAGACTAGCGACCGCCGTGACTGTGCACGAATGCTTTTTATTTTGGCTTCTTGATACTAACCAAGTTTTAGATTTTTCCAAAAACTTTCTTTCACGAACATGAAAAAAAAACCCAGCAAGATCGGTCGAGCCGTTCTTAAGTGATGGCTCGTCATACATGTGGCAATTGATTTTTATTTATAAAGACCCCTAGGATATCTTAACCATTGGCCAAGTCTATCTGTTTGTGTGCTAGACGTACCTGCTTAGATTTCAATAATACAGAGATATTGTTTGGTCACTGTCTGTCTGGTGCTAAAAACGACACTTTTACATGGCCGTGTCTAATCTTTCCTCGACCATTCACCTACCACGCAACGTCACCTTCACCGTTGAAATAATTAATAGATATTCTGTGTAGTAAGCTACGTCATTTCTAAACCTTTATTTCTTCTAGATCTTCTAAGCTACTCGAATTCGTTATCAGGCACCTATTATAATTGTCTCGATGCGTTAATCTTAAGTTAGTACCTTAAACTTCATTTTAACGACTTTGATGTCACGAATTTATGAGTTTTAATCACGATTGAAAATATCTTCACGATAAAAAGTTAAGTCATAAGATAAAGCATTATCTAGCAAAACATTCAAACCTTTCATTGAATTTTCCTTTGTGGCGTTATTATTTTTCCATACTATTTTTTTGTTTCGTTATTGTCATGGCTAGTTAGTTTTCGGAAAACATTTTAACTGGGTAGGCATTCGTTCTTGTTTCCTGTCGCTGACTCGGCCTAAAAACAGATCGAAGACACGTTAAATATAGATGTATCTTTAATTAATATAAATGAATGATTGATCCCAATCTAGATAATGATGACCTTGTTACAAAGTTTACACAAAATATGTTGAGTGGTCTTCGATTTCAATGTTTTGCATAGAAGTGGGGCCCTTATGGTCATGGGCACGTAAAGTAAATTCGATTTAAATTCGAGTGGCACTCTCCAATGTCAAATTTAACTATTTAACCTTGAACTATCAAATAAACTTTAAAAGTTATTTTAATTATAATCGCTATACGCGTGTTCTATAAGGAATCTAATGTGGGGTATAGAATTAGGGTCCTGATTGCCATGGTTCAAGGTTCAAGGACGTCTCCGCGCGCGTCATCTCTATTGAGAACGAGTGAAGATCGTACATAGGTGGCGTATTTTGTTGGTGACCGCTGGTCCAGATACCATTGGACTGACGTCCTGCGAGCAGACCAAAGTTAGAGACTGTTAACAGAAAATTCCAAAATAAACGGGATTGACATAAGCTGTCGATATGTCACGTGGAAAGCTTATATCAATCGTACATTTTTGTCTTTTCTATTAGTGGTAACGCTATCGCTTATCGAATGTTACTTTGTCTAGGCTAGCCAGACTCAACATTTTTATTATATGGGTCTCAAATAATAAAAAACGTGATTCTAAATTTACAACGAATTAATGTAATGAAGAAAATTTGTGGATAAAGAAATATAAGGTTATAAGATTTTTGATACTGTAAAGGTAAACACTTCTCCAAAACTTTGTCGAGATCTGGCTTGTTGCTGCATGTTAATTATAATATAACATCATCGAGATAAAAGTAAACATTATTTGTGTAAATATTTGAAACAGTCTATTTTTGTCACATATGCTTAGAAGACACTTCTGACATTATTTTAAAATTAAAATAACAATTACCTATATTATTAATTTATCTACCATTTGCCAGGCGTTAATTAGCTTTGATATAGTTGTATCATGTAAACAAAATCAAAATCACTATCGGTAAACAAAGCGACACGCACTTATGAAAGAGAAGAGGAGTTCCATTGTCTCGCTCGCGCAACCGCATTAAAGTGCAACGCAACGCATCGCGGTAGGGTTATACCTATTTACTCAGCGCGCTCAGTTTCTCTTATGTGCGAAATTAATGAAGAAACTCCAGGATAGTTTTTTTTTTAATTTAAATTTGAGATGAACGATATTATCTCCTGATGGTAAGAGATAACGCCTGCCCATGACCATTGCTTCGATACATAGAACTTTGAGTAACAAAACAAAGTATAGGGCATTGCTGATTTAGCGCTCATTACTTTAAGACATTAGATGGTTAGTCTCAACTGTAATTTCTGGAGCTGCAGTACCCTTCAAACTGGAACACAGTAATATTTACTACTGCTTGGCGGCAGAATATCTGGTACTGCGGTGGTATCTACCTAGACGACCTCCTACTATAGGAGATGTACCACCAAGTATTGAAAGATTGAAAATAATTTTACACCAGGTGAACTCTTTGTCTACCTCTATATTTATACCTCTATATGAAGTCCAAACCTACGCAATCGGTGAACAGAGATCGCGTGTCGGATGCGACCCATTTAGACTAGCGTTGCACTACATTGTATGAGTGTGTTTAGGGTTCCATACGGAACAATATACAGCTGGCTGCATTTTGGCTGTGTCGTCTACTACAATATTATGTTAATAGATCTAATGTCAGCTAGAGTAGACTGTAAATATAGGGTGTCTCTAAAAATCAGTGTACAATTGTACATATATCAGACTTCGGTCTGTGTTGAGATAGGTGACCGTAAATGACATTTATAAATGAACGCTCATTGTCAATCAAAGTTGCTTGTTTCATACTTACAATAACCGTCAGTTGAGTCATGCCGGAAGTAAGCATTCGAAATTAACTTTTCGGGATTGAACATTCATCAGCGTTTTACACGAACTTACTTATACTTGAATGATCAATAATTTCCGAACAAGCGAAAGTCTCAGTCTCAGTATTGTTGGAGTCGTTGTAGTTTTTTTGTTCTGTTTTTGACGTCGCACTTTATGCACTGGCCAGAGAAAAGTGTTTTAATATTTTCAAAGATTTTATGAAAAATCAAGTTAAACTAAGTCAAGACAAAGTCACACAAAGCACGCCTTGGTCGAGCCTGGACATAACCTAGCCTTGTAGAGTCGTGTGTGAGAAAATATATTTTTCCTTTTTTTTACAGTCATGATGTATAATAGGTAGTATCAGTGCATGTAATGTTACTTCTCTCCAAACAAACGCTTTACAAGGAAAATTCCTAATAAACAGGAAGAACAACGTACAGTCAGTTAATAACTAAAATCAGGTTGTTTATCTGTAGGTACACACTTAGATAGATAGAAACTCTTTATTGTGCACACCAAAAATAGAAAAAGTAAAAAAAAAAAGAAACTTACGAGCTAGTGCCAAAAGTAGCGGCATTATCGCTAAGAACGATATCATCCAGGCAACCAAGAATGGAAAACACGATACAAATTAAGAAAAGACCGGAGATACCTATTATAACACTAATAAGTTAAAAAATTAAAATAAAAAATTAGGTTTAGTTCTTTAGAAGCATCCATTAATTATTATAGCGTGACCTGTTTTTTTTTAATTCGTTTCATCCTTGATCCTTCCACCTCACGTAAGACTTACGCTATAGTTGTTAAAAGACTGAAATTAATTATTTTTAATGTAATATTGCTTAAAAATTGACGTGAGAATATTAATCGCACTGTCAGCTTACAAAACAAATTGATGAGGTTCTACTAGAAGTTCGTTCTATGTTAAGCCCACGTAATTAATGCCCCCTTCTCAATTCCGTAAGTGCGTCGTATTCTATCCTCCATTACACCTGTCGGTTATTCACAGTTGAAAGGCATTTAATGACTATATCAGTAGTCAGTAAGTAGTAGTAATCAGTAACGTAATATAACGTAACTCCGTTACGCTCTGTATGCAATAAATCCGGAAGCATTGTTTTGTCGCTTAGTGTGCATGCCGTATGATACACACACACTACACTTTAGTGGGGCGTCTCGCTAGTGATTCACTAACCAGAAATACCTGAATATCTAACAAAGTATAAAATGTTATAGATTTCTAGACAAATCTAGACAATGAGTAAGTTTGATTTGCACCCAAGACAAATATTTATGTGTCGAACATAGGTATTTGTTCTGTATCTTGATGTTCTAAATTAATGTACTTAGGTACGAATTTTTAAATATGTTTTTATTAATCAAAATTATCATCCATGCATTTGCCAACGCAGTGGCAGTTTATTATGCCCTTCTTGAAGAAATCAACTGGACGGGAGGCAACAAATACTTCAAAGACATTTTTTACTGCCTCTCGGGTATTGAATTTTTTTCCTGCCAAGAAGTTAGCCAAATTCTGGAAAAAGTAGAAGTCTGTAGGTGCAAGGTGAGTACGGCGGTTGACGGAGAGCTTCCAACCCCAGCTCTTGCACCTTGGAGACCGTCTGCTGTGCAGTATGAGGTCGCGCGTTGTCGTGCAGGAGCAGCGGAGCGATTGACCAAAGCTGGTTGGCGATGTGCGGGCTTCTCCATCATTGTGTTCAGTTCTTCAGTACACTTCTGCAGTAATGCTCATCCTATTTGTTAAGAAGCTGTTTTATATACGTAAATAATATCGTAGGACAAACATATTCCATTATTATTCGAATTTTTAACGTATCCATGATGACGAAAAAGATTCAAATGCGATGAAAACATAACACACTCTAGGTATGTTGAAATACTTCTTTTAATAAAGCCAATATAGCACTGACCTCTAAAGAATTAATACGCTGGGCATGTTGTGTCATTCAACGGTCTGTGCCGATTTGAAACGCCCTTAAGTTTATCTCTGAATCTATTATATCATAATTAAATTAAAAATTTAAAAAACCTCCGCCGATTTTCATGAAACATAGATAGAACACTCCCAACTCATTTACCTTTCAAACAAAAAAAAACAAAATCAAAATCGGTTCATCCGTTCGAGAGCTACGATGCCACAGACAGACACACACACACACACACACAGAGACGTTAAAGTTATAACACCCCGTCGTCTTTGCGTCGGGGGTTAAAAATAGGTAGGTATATCAAAAAATGTCCCTACGCTAATTAACTAAGCTCTACCTACTTATATACACTAATTATTATATATTCTATTTATTTTGTAATACAGTAAACTTATATATCTCTAACTTTACTGTAATACAAATCCTAAGTAGCTACCTACCGTTTATAATTAGTGTTTTGAATGATGTCACAAGTAATGTGTTATTTCTGTTAATAATAATAGTTACTAATGGGTTTTATTATCGACGCGCGACGGCCAGAAAAACGCGGCTAAAGCTTCCAACTTTGACTTCCAGTGCCAGTGCTGCCAACCCATAATGTAAAAAAAAACCTGTAGATTAGGACTAAAACAGAAAACTATCTAAAACTGAGACAGCAAAAAAACTAGATCTACGTCTAAAACTATAAGGCTGGGCTACACTGGCTCCAGCACTTTTTAATCGCACGGCAAGGAGTGTTTACGAGCACGTCTACAGAAACAGTCAGTGTTTTCCGAAAATAACAATATGGATATCTTTAAATCCAACCGTTATTTAGCAAAGTCAGCGTGTAGACAAACGCGAACCTTTCAAGAATAAAAAACCCCCAAACCCTCCCCCTGGCTACGCCCGTGGTGCGGCTAAGGATTGAACACATTGATCTAGAAGAAATTTATTCACTTTAGACTATAAAACGCACAAATTGTAATTTACAAGAAACATAAGCCGCCAATGAGCTCTGTTCATTGCCTGTCTGCATGCCTTAAGAAAGTAGAGCAGAATCGTTGCGTATGAATACTGGGAACACCCACGACTAACTTTATGTCTTTGTCGTGTGGTCAATTCTTTATATGCCCCAATTGTTGCAACTTACAGCTTCACATACGATTTTGAGTAATAATATGTTTTAGCGACGCGATGTGAGTAATGACCCGTATCCAGTACCTCATACCCCATCAACACGTGTAGGTACAGGTACCCAGTAGCCAGTACTACAGCCAGGCATGTCTAGTATTATTGCTTAGTACCTGGTTGACCGAGCTTTGCTCGCGTGAAAACACGGATAAAACGACGTTTTCTGAAAATGAAACCTAGCTAGATCGATTTTTCGCCCCCGAAACCCCCTGGATACAAAATTTCATGAAAATCGTTGGAGCCGTTTCCGAGATTCAGAATATATATATATATATATATACAAGAATTGCTTGTTTAAAGATATAGATACAGGTATAGTAGTAACAGCCTAGTAATAAAATCCGAAAAAAAAACTTAAAAGAAGAAAAACATTTAAAAAAGAGTTTTTTTATTGTTCATAAATTACTATTAACAAAGATGGACTTAAGAAACAATGATAATTCTTACACAGGTAATGTTCCATGCTACATTATAAATTCGATTACAAAATACTCTTTTTTTTTTTACTTACAAAACTGTCTTTTTTTATTCTTAAGATCTGTCTAGTAATATAGTCATGCAGTATAAAACACTACCTGTGGCTATACTAACTAATGATGCCATTTCTGTTATACAATTAGCTAAAAACTACTAAAAAGTACTATTGTCTAGAGTAAGCATTTCCGTGCGTTTGCACGCAACTACCGACTCGCCTACATGAATATAGCCAATTATAAAATGGTTACCAAATCAATAATACAAACAATATTAGACTCAATCGAATATTGATACTTGGTCAAATTTGAGACTCATTCGGGAAGGATTTACTCTCTAACTCAAGGTGTATTGTCTGCCACTAGAATCTATATCTTTCAGACAATACCCAAAGGTACATATCACTCTAAAATGTATTGTTTATGCCATTAAATTAACCAGATTAAAGTCTTAACAAAAATGAATATTTGGCATACAATGTCGGCTGTTGTGGGTTGTGAAACAACTACTTAATTGTCCAGTAATTAGAATTCATATTCACATATTCAATCTAATTGAGCAAACGAAAGCTGCATATGAACAGAAATTAAGTTGGAATAGCACTCCTAGACAATATTCTATGCTAACCTTTAGCACATGGTAAAACACAATTGGCATAAAATATCTTTCTAGTGGGACTTCTTAGGTTTGGATAGTTTTTCATATTTGCTTTTAGAGGAGTACCACAGGCCGAAGGGGATTGCTAGAGAAGGCAGGGTCATGACTGCAAACGCTGCCCAGTCCAGAATGTGGGAAGAGAACTTGCGATCGTAGTCCTTGTATGCTACAATGGCACCCTCACCAGGCGAGCTGCTGTATGCAAACTGAACCTGAAATAAAGTAAAGAAAACATAAGAAAAATTGAGTTCTGAAAGTAGTAGTGACAATATTTACAGGTACAGATGCTTCAAAACTTTTTACAGCATGGTAAATATATATGTTCTATGTCTGTGTGCTTTATCTTCAATCATAATATTCTTAATAAGAGCTTTTGGTACTCAAATCTGGCCTTATTTGTGATAAAAATGCATATCTCAATTTCTTAATCTTATCAATAATTGCCCAGCAAACAAACAATAGAAATCATAAGCTAGTGCACTTTGATTTACTGCAATTGTTACTTCAGTCATAAGCATAATTATGTATATACCTATGTGTTTAATATTTCTTATTCCATTTTTTTTTCAAGTTTTGGGGAGCATTCAAAATATCTTTTACATACATATGTATAAAGCAGATATTTGATTGTTTTTGTTCAGAAATATTTACATGCAGAAATTGAAGTTTCATATTCCAAGTATCATATTAATCCAGACGAAGTAATAAAAGTGAATCACTTATGATATTAATAGAGATATCATCAAACTCTCCCATGAATTCTCATCAAAAATTATATTTTATATAAAAACACAATCTTGGTGGCTCTTAAAGGTGATAGCATATCTTAATTCATCTTTTATCAATACCAATAGAGTAAACAAAATAGATTAGTTTTCAACTCACTACATTTTCTTGATTGCACTATCTAAGATGATCAAACTATTGAACTTTAACAACATAATATGAAAGTTAAAAACCTGGAATTCATTGTGCATAAAACATTTCTTTTAGGCTTTTTTTAAATGTAAAAGCAAGACGAAAAATGCACTCTCCTGGTAAGAGATAACACCTGTCCATGACCATTGCAAAAATACACAGAACTAGAATGAAGCTATTTTGTAATAGTCGTAATTATAAGCTAATTGGCAAATGTTAGTTACAGTAAAAATATTTTGTACTCAAGTCTAATAACCATATTTCATATTATTTATATGTAGTTGTCAGGATCTATATTGTTTAATTTAATGTTGTCTTGCTAAATACAGATTAAGGCATGGTTTCCTCGACAGATTGGGTGTCTCAGACACTTTCACTTATCTTACCTCAGCAGCCTCTTCACTGGGTCTGTACTGTATCTCAGCGGAAGTGAAGTTGAAGTAGCCGTATCTGCTGGAGCGCACGGTGACTACGTGTGTTACGTTGGTCTGCGGCGCGATACGATCGATCTCCGCCGACAGCTGTCCACCCACCACCGCGAACACCTCCGGATGGAAACCGTTATCCACCAGTTTCACGTCCACAGCGGGCGCTGTCCCGACGTTGTATAGCGTATATTTGATTAGGATGTCCATGTTTTCCACCAGATATTTATTCAACACTTGTTTCGACACCAGCAGCCGAGCGATCGCCGGCTCGTCATCAGCGGACACCGCCGCGGCAAGGATGAGAATAACAGACAAAAGTTTCGCTGCCATTCTGTCTGAAATCATGAAAATATTTGAATGAGAAAATAGGCTATGAAAGTGGAAGGTTGTTTTTTGCAGACAAATGAATGAAATCTGGAACATAACACAACAACGTTGAGAAAAATACATAAAGTAAAAAAATTAAGTGAAGATAGAATGTTCTCACCTTTTTCTGTGATTATTTTCTATAATTAAACGATAAAGGTAGTCCAGTGAAATGAAATTCCTACGTTTCTTTCACTTTGACGGTACTTGACGGGTCGACGTACGTGGCTGACGTTTCACTCCACGCATTCGGTAGTGTTGCCTACAAAATAAATTTATTGTAACAACTGCGTTCATAATTACGACTAATACAATTTTCTTACAGCAGGTTATCAAAAATAGTTTCAAATCCAATTGGTATTTTATTTTTGATGCATCGCGGCCAAAAGTAGCTAAATTTCAGAGTGGTAACAAGCAGTAGCGTCACTACTGTGAGAAGCTACGTCCCTGCGCTTGACAACTCACATATTCCGCATAGCTATTATGAGCCAAAGTTCTGGCCATAGCCCACATAGTCATCGTCAGTTGGCAAGTGGCAGTGCGGTCACGGTGTCAGCAGCGTCGTTATGACAATTGAAATATTTGTGATCGCATTCAATGGAAACTGTTGGACTGTTCATCATGAATGTGTCAGTGGTACTACGTCAAGTTAATGTCACTGTCAACTAGTGAAATTATGAAATTGGAAATTCACGGAATTCGTGTTTGTTATTTAGCACCTATTATAATTTATAAAATGGGTTTCTACAGAGATATATTATAAAAATCACCTGTAAGAAACTAGCGTAGTAACTTTTTTGTAAACTATGACCGAGAAAGAAGATGTTACCAAAAAACCTGATAATGAAGCACTAGATGACGAAGCTCTTGAAAAGTGTGTAAACCTATTTTAGTCGTCCTCTTGTCTGATATATTAGTTAATAAAGTTATAATTACGTTTTTTTAGATTAGCCGTGGAAGAGCTTATGCGAGAAGCAGTTCAAGGCGCCGCAAGAGCAGAAATAATCGGCCCCTCTGGTTGGATAAAATCTTCTAATCACAAAACTAACAAACGTTTCCTAGTGAACACGATAAGAAATGCAGTAAGCTCTAACAAGTACCATCACTCGCGAGACCATCGCAACGTGAGCAGGCGGTCGCCAAAACGAGAACGCCGTTCAGAACCCACCATCAAGAAAGAGAGAAGCAAAAGAAAATAAGTTCTAAAATGGCCAATTTAGACGAAATTTTAAACAATATTTTTGACCACGTAGATCCTAGTTGGAAACCTTCTGATAAAATACCCCTTATTATTAAGGAAATAGAGTCTCGTAAGAGTGAATTGAAAACATTTCTAGTTAATAGTGATTATGATATAAGGTCCATTATAAGAGAGAGTGATGAACTGTGTTCTGAAAGTAAGTTACTAGTTAACCACTTGGAGAAATGTAAGAAAGAAATAGAAGAGGAGACAATGGCTGAAATAGTAAAGTCCATTGAGAATTATGATACTCTATCCAAAGAATTACAATATGTTACTTTTGCTACCAATTTGGTAGGTGATGTGATTCAATGTGGAAAGTATGTTAGGGAATTTGATGAGGGAAGGGAACAACAGAGTTTTACACGATCAGTAGAAGCAGTTTGTGAACTAGTGCAATATTTAGAACTGCCTACTGATGGATTCGACTTTTTAGACATTGCTAACAAAACTGAAGAGACTGCCCAGCATATTTTAGAAAACTTGCTACAAGAACTGTATTCAGAATGGAGCAAACTATTGTACTGGGAGGTCAAACCTTCAAGTCGAAAAACTGTAGTAAATATAACTATTATGTTTGAAAAGTCACCAATTTGTTATGATATGTTGAAAGCTCTTGATGTAAGCAGAAAACTCTCTGAAAAGATTAGTGAATTTGCACAATTTCTATTCAAGGATGTCATAAAACCGATCCTTGATAATGATTGTGGTGTAATTATAGAGCCAGATGAAACAGCGTGCATAACAATAATGCATCGGCAAAATAATAATAAACCATTTTATGATGATGTGATAGGAAATTTCAAACAGCTCTTCCAGTTCCTTAGCAGTAAGTTGGACATCAACTTCAATGATGATCCCGAAAGAACACCTATGAAAATGCTGGGTATAAATCTGAGAAGTAGATTTGCAGAAATATTGATTGAAGATTGTCTTATAGATACTATACCTAATAATATTGCTGATTTGCAAACATATGGCAGAATAACTATGCAGATAGAAGAGTTCCAGCGTTTTCTAGTTACTGTTAAATTTTTCCCTGCAGATGACAGCATATCCATACTTAAATATGTTGATGATATAGACATATTTTTTGCTGAAAAGGCTAGCCGACATTTACTAGAACAAGCTAGGACAATAATGTTCAAAGACCTTAGCACCACTATGTCAATAGGTGTGGGAAGCATTCCTATTGAGCCTGGTTCTAGTACAAGTGATAATGAAGCATTGAAAATATTGGATAAGACTATTCCTAATAGCTTATTTTATTTTCCGAGGTGTATGATCTCAAAGTCAGCTCAGGAATTGCTAGATTTAGTCCATATGATGATGGAGCATGCTGCTCAGTGTCCAGATGTGGTTTGCAAGAAGCTGTACTGCACATCCAGATTGATCTTTGAGTTGTATGATGCTGTGGTGCCATACCACCATGAGAAGTACTTGCAAACCATTCCTCAGTATGTTGGTAAGCTAACAATTGTTTTTACTTTACATATACTGAATCACAATAGTAATGTGTAATTTGTTAGTATGTCTGTTACTTATTCACTATGATTTGACTCTAACCCAGAATGAAGACAGTATATATATAGAAGATAGTAATGTAAAATAGAACCATGGGGCACTGATGCATATAACATAAAAATGTTTTCTTTTAACACCGGAGAAAACAAAATGTTTTCTATGAAGTTTTTAATACATTTTGGATATTTTCTTTAACCCTTTTGTAGTGTACAATCTGTCTAAATTGAGTTCATGATGAAGCTATGTACTGTGTTTATTTAGGTTTTAAGTACAGCTGCGGAGGTCAGTAATCAGTAATAATATATATTGGTCATAAATAACTAATAATATAACAGGCAAGTTACTTGTTACAAAAACAAATTCTTATACATAATTATATCTTATAAAGCTTTGTATGAAGCTAAATAATTAAAAGAAGCCATAATTCTATTTTTCGTATATTCTCTGTTTATATGTTATATATTTTATTATCGGAAAATTTCTGATATAAAATCTTTATTATTTACTAACAACCCGCCCTGGCTTCGCATGAGTCTAATGTAGATACTAATGTGGTGCATATGCATGTATTATATACCTAAACTTTCCTCATGAAGCAGTCTATCTATTGATGAAACTCGCAGGATAATCCATTGAGTAGTTTTTAATTTTATCGCGAACAGACAGACGCGGCGGACGACTTTGTTTTATAATATGTAGTGATTATATTTTATTATTTCTGATGATTCTTGTTACATGATGAGTTATAAAAAAGATTCAATAATTTTACACAAGTATTATTTTAACTAAGAATAAACCCACTTCATATGGTTTTCTCATGGATGCCATTGTCAGAACTGGACCAAATTGAAATGGGACCACACGGGAATCACCAGCTTTCAAATAAAAAAAGAATCATCAAAATCGGTTCACCCAGTCGAAAGTTCCGAGGTAACAAACATAAAATTTAAAAAAAGAGTCGTATTGAGAACTTCCTCCTTTTTTGAAGTCGGTTGAAAATATGTTTTTTTAATGTAATTATTGTATTTTGCAGCTCTGTTCCACAACAACTGCATGTTCCTAGCACACAATATGCAACTACTCGGCGACAAGTGGCTGGGGTTGATGAAGGGCCGGGAAGTAAGCTACCCGGTGGGCTTCGTGGACCTGGTTCACAAACTACGCGCGCTTGGCAACCGCCATCTCGCCGTGCACATGCAGTTTCAGAGGAAACAGATACTCGACAATATACGCTCCTCTGGTAAAGACTATCCCAAAATACTATACTAGTGCTAAGATAGCTAGATAGGCAAATTGGTGTAGATGTTTAAAATATAGTCTCAATATGAGGTTTCCAAGTCAATTTATTGACAATGGTGAGCCCTACCAAGCACATGATTTCTATTTCTGCAACTGTTTTTCTTCATAATGATAGCGATGATAGCTTAGTGGTTAGCGCGGTCGGTTCGCATGCCGAAGGGCGTGGGTTCAAACCCCAACAATGAGCTTGAGCTGCCGGTGAAGGAAAACATCGTGAGGAAACCATAGCATGGTGGTAGGGTACTTGCTAATACTCTGCTGTCTAGCTACCACCCTCAAGTTGAAAATCTGCCGCCAGGCATCTAACAGTGTGTTCCGGCAGCCTCACTTGAGAGCCAGTTCCACTCCAGGCTAGGTGTGCTTTACCATCTTCGACCACACCGTCACTTAACATCAGGTGAGTTGTGGTCAAACACCTAGCCTGACAGCAATAAAAAGTTAAAAAAATTAGATCTTGCTCCTCTGTGGAGGCTCTCTTGCCATGATATTGTCATTTCTTGTCTCTTGCCCGATAGGGTCCATATTTGACTGTGTACCCAATTATTGTATTATTATTATTAATTGTATTAGTATTGTACTGTATGGAAACAATGAATATCTCGAATCTTGAACCATGCAATAAAGTAACAAGGACCTTGTCGATTTCAGATCTGAATTGCATCGTAGTTAAGGACGTGCTCGGCGAGAATGCGGAGGCTGCAATACGGCAGTGCCTGCGTCAGCTGCAGGTGCTCAAGAATGTCTGGATTGGAGTCTTCCCATCCAATGTTTACATTAGGTGAAATAGTAAACTGTAAAGCTTACAGCTTTTGAAGCAGATATTCTACCTAATGAACTAACAGGGCCGTGGTGGTGCTGGCTTAAGAATAGCACCCCAACCTCTCTTCCCGTGGTTGCCGTAAGAGTCTGCTAAGGGATGTAACCTAGAAGATGGGCAGCAGCGTCTTCCTTGAACAATCACACCTAACTGCGCTCGCCAACCTGCCTGCCAAGTGTGGCGAGTATTTGGCAAAACCCCCCCAGGAGGAGGTCTATGTCCAGTAGTGGACGTCCTATGGCTGATGATGTGATGATAAAGATGTAGTGAGATTCTAGATACATATATTGAGATAGATAAATAGATAGGTACTAATTACAAGTTAAGGTTGAATGATACAAACTTACATACATTATACATGTAACATCACATCAAATCCAATATGGTGGAATTTATAACGTAAATACAAAAAATTGTGTTTAGTATCAAATGAAAGAGCTATAATAATATGTATAACTTATAATGTGGCATGGTGTATTTTACAGTAAAAAATGTGACTTATATGATGCTGATTTAATATCGAGTACTAGCGAGATCTTTTAAAGGTAATGAGATGAATGGGATGCTCTTCTGATAGTAAGATAAAACGCATGTCCATGATCATTGCAGCGATACACAGAACTTTGTGTAGTAAAACAATGCTCAGGGCATCACACCTTTGGCGCTCATTACTTTAAGACTTTCGATGGTTAGTCTCAACAACTCTGTAATTTCACTAGCTGCAGTACCCTTCAAACTGGAACACTGAATTGTTTACACACTACTGCTTGGCGGCGGAATATCTGGTACTGCAGTGGTACCTAGACAACCTGCTAAACAGATCTGCCATCACGTAAAAGACATACATAAATACAAATATTTTTTTGATAACACCAATGTTACAAGTCAATTCAGTACTCTCTTTACATAGTCGTGAATAAAAGCCTTTCACAAATAAAATGGTTTCTAACTCCTCAGACTCATGGGAACGCTAGTGAATATGTTCGTGGAAGAGTTGATTCACCGTGTGTGCACTGTTGAAGATATTTCAATGGAGATGGCCACGCAGCTCACTGACATGTATTCACTGGTGGTGCAAAAGGCACCAGTGCTGTTTCAAGTCATCTCTACCAGTGGGCACAGCGGGAAGCCGTTTGGACAAGACCAGCTGTTGGTTAGTAACACCAATATTACATACAACTTATATTTTATTTCTTCATGGTTTCATTATTAAAGTTGTTTGTAAAGATGAGTTTATTGAGTTTTAATCTTATTGCTACCGTTCCGCATAATCATTAAATATAAACCGCATTAGTATGTATTAAATATTTATATTTTCTATTACAGTCAACAGAAGAGATGCAGAAGCATGTAGCGTCGTGGATCAAGCTTCAAGAGCTGATCTTCGTATTGGGAGGCTCTTTACGGGATATTGAGAACCACTGGAATGACGGCAACGGCCCGCTGGCCATCCACTTCAAGACCGAAGAACTACGCAACCTGATCAAAGCTCTATTCCAGAACACGCAGATTCGCGCCAATTTACTCTCTAAAATAAAATAGTCTTCTTGTCATTATTCTTATTCATACTAATCAATAAACTGTGTTTCGTTGTTTTATATTGCTGTGTTGTGTTATTTGAATTTAAATGTCTCCTTTTAGAAGACAACTATTTTTTCTTTTTTGCTTTTAATTTTAGGTTGTCGATCCGCGAAGGTATACGATATAATTCGGTATACTGATAACTTCCAGAGAGCGAAGTTCCAATGTTTCTAATGGTTCTAATCAGAGTTGTGTAGAATTAGGTACAGGTTCATTTCCAAAATTTGAGTAAAAAATTTTTCAATCGTAATTACTAGCAAATGTATAATGTACAACGCCATAATTCTGTAAGTGTACAGAGAAGGAAAAAATGTCAAAACGAATGATGCGATGCGATGATGTTGTCAATGTCAAGCATTTCTGTTTCTGATTTTATTTGATTTAAATCTAATAACCACAAAATTTTTAAAAATTGTAGATATAATTATGATTTAGACCTTAATTTTGTGATAATGAATGCCATAAAAGTGTTATTATACCGAAGGTTGTCCTGTGTTGTCAGTAGCCGTGCTTATGCTACTGCGAAGAAGAAAATACCCGATCCTGATGAAGAGGAACAGTTACCAAGTAAACACATATTATACGCTTGATTTTTACAGAAGCTAGATTAGGCTATACAGTTAATCTTGTTCATGCCGCTATTTGTTGATGTAATGTCTATTTGTGTGTGATAGTTTGTGATATAATCGAAACTTGTAGGGCCAAGCAGTCTGCTCATTTTTATTCTATTCTGTCTGTTTTTTTTTTTTCTATTCTTTAACTTTCTAGATCAGCTTTTCTTTCAGCTTTAAGAATAGGCAGACTCTAGATTGATATCCTCTATTATGTTACTAAATATTTCAGTATTCAAGTACCCAGTAAGCAAGAGCTCCGATCGTCGAGTATATGTTTGGGGTCTTGCTGAGACAGGTGCACTCGGCATCCACCAGCCGCGAGGCAAGCGAGGACGGAAGGCATATAAGAATAATTTCACACTTGCTTGGCACCCTATGAGAGCAAGTTTTGCGGAGAGATTTGATGTAAGTTTTATATTCCTATAGAAATTAGTAAGTAGGTTCTAAGTATACTGCGATCTGTATCATCTTTCTTTCATATTTGATCTTTCATTGGTTTGCTATCAGTGTGCTAGCTTCTTTACATAAAAATATAGTATGTATGTGTCAAACGCGATGTTATATATCACTGTGGGCTTACACCAAAAAAAAACAGACAATTAGTCTTAGTGCAATTTACACATGGCACCGACATAGTTTCTACAAAAAGTAGAATTTTTTATAAAGGGTTATTAGCTAAAAGTATATATTGTTGGTAAATTAGTTGAAAATAAAAACATCTGCTACCTTTCGCTAAGCATAACTTATTTTTTCTATAGGACAGGTGACTTTTTTTGGTAGAGTTATGCCTGTAGTAAATCTTGTTCCTAATGATGACAATGACCCTCTTTAGGCTTAGAACACCAAGCTTATAACCCTGTATGGTGTATGTGACTCCAGTCTTGTCTTAAAGTATTCAAACAAAAAGGCATGCTAATTAATAGTTATAGAAGGAACCTGCTTACCCTTCGTTTATAGTGATTTGATTAGATTTTTAAATTTCTTTATTGTCATAAAAAAATAATTTGTGAAACTCAGCATTCGTGATTAGCTTAAGTAACAAGTTATCCTTATATAGTATGTTGTTTGGTAGGCTACAAGCACCTAACTCTCACTCATATTGTACTTTTTGGGAATCACAGACTCTGGCAAAGAGTTCCACATCCTCGCTGTGGAATAAAGAATTTGGATTCAAAGCGCTTAGAAGCTTTTGGGCGCTTGTAGTTGAAGAACTAAGAGCAAAAAAAAGAATACATACATATGCAAAATGCAACTTAATTTTATACTATTTAGTGAAGCATCATTTTCAGCCTAGTTAGGAAACTGTCTGACATCCAATCTGTATGTTTTGGCCATGAAACACAGAGAGGACGAAAACTTTGTACTTAAAGAAATCTCGTGTGTGAATGTGTGAAGTCTGTTCGCATTTGGTCAGTGTGGTGGACTATGACCCACACTGACCAATGAACTGAAAAATTAATAAACAGTTCTGATATGAATTTGTGATTCCAGGTTACACAGATAGCATGCGGCTATGGTTTTACGGTATCGGCGATTGAAACAGATGGACAGCACAAAGTGTTTGGCTCTGGCATCAATACGGACTCGCAGATCGGCTACCACGCGCCGAGGATCGGCCATCCCCTGGAGTTGGTGCTTAGTCCAGCACCTATCTACATACCTTACAAAAGTTTAGAAACCAAAGTAAGTAAAAGTTGTAGCATATGGTTTAGTGTTGAATTTTTTCTCAGATAGACCTGCTTTTCTTTCAATGATACAGAAATCTAGTTTGCCCCGCCGCACGCTTGATATTGCTTTTTAGGATGGAGTATACTTACCTAAAAAAAACCTCTCTGGATTAGGCACTAGAATTCTACTTACCTACGGGACATACAGACGCCGCCAGAGATGTAAGTTCCACATCTTTGCTGTTTATATGAAAATGTGTGGAATCAAAGTTTTTAATAGACTTCAAAAAAGGTGTAATTTTTTTGTTACATCAGTACTCCAACATTTATAAACCAATTTGGAAAATTCTTTTTAGGGTTCCGTACCTTGAAAGAAAAAACGGAACCCTTATAGGATCACTTTGTTGTCCGTCTGTCTGTCTGTCAAGACCCTTTTTCTCAGGAATGCGTGGAGGTATTGAGCTGAAATTCATTCAAAACAAAATTGATATTTGGTTTTCCTGTGACTTTTTAGTAGTGTTTATGATCACTAGAAAAGTCCCAGTGAACTAACCTGCTTCTGGTTTCATCATCTGACGATTCTCATTCTGATAGGCACCAGAACTCTGTAATAAAATAATGTAACATTGCCGTGGAAAGGAGTCTGTTGTTTTTTGTTAAAATTATTATTTTTCTAGTGACATAAACTGCACTTACAGGTTATTGGCATAGATGCAGGTAGGGCTCACACGGCGATACTAACGGACAATGAAGGCGTGTTTACACTAGGCAACAATGCATATGGCCAATGTGGACGGAAAATCAACCCTAACGAAGAGTATAAAGGAAGCATGCACTCTCACAACATTAGAAAACTGGGCAGAGAAAAGATCACTGATGTATGCTGTGGACAGGATCATACGTAAGTGTTGGAGGTAACCGTTATAGACAATTATTATATATGAATGTTATTGCACTACTTACGCCATCTGTTAGGAAACCAAAGAGTTAACATCGCTGCAACAGAACTAAACTTAATACTCAAATACATCATAGTTAATCTAGTTAACACTAGATGACACCACTAGAATCAGGCGTAATCAGTGTTCCCAGCTTGGAGGTTTTATAACAATTTAAAAAACTGTTTTAAAAATTATTACCCTTTAGATAAACTATGCGAGCCCTCACAAAGCTCAGCTTTTTGCTAGTTATATACAATATCAACAACAAACCAATACTATTTTTTCAACACTAGGTTGTTGCTATGATAGTTCATGTTTTCTTTGTTTTTGGCATCTCACTATGTGTATAATTATTATGCTTATACCCGGGTCTTCATCGCGCACAAAATACTATGAAAGACCCGGTGCAAAACATAATTGTGTGTTCAAGTCGCGAAAGTGTAAATGTTACATTCATTTTGTGTATTTTGCTAGTCAAATATTGAGATAGTTTTAAGTATTCATTAATAAAAGTCATGTAAAATAAATATGAGTCACAGTCATAGTTAAGAAAGTCAAGGTGAAGTCCAGTTGAAAATAAATAGATATACATCAATAAATATGTTTTATCACAATATAAGAGTATATAATTCGGCACTATATTTTATGATTAAAATACCACTATGATACATACTTTTCATACATTTTTGATGATGCAATGAGCGATGATAGCTCAGTGGTTAGCGCGGACGGTTCAGATGCCGAAGGGAATGGGTTCAAATCCCAAATATAAACTTGAGCTGTCGGTTACGAAAAGCATCGTGAATACTTTTCAGTACTCGGCTGGCTAGGAGTTGAAAATCTGTCACCAAGCATGTAATGGTGTGTTCCGGCATCTCGCGAGCTAGTTTGATTTCAGGCCATGTGTTTACCATCTTTAGGTGAGCTGCGGTCAAACACTTAGCCTGTTATACATTAAAAAATATGAGTACAATATCTATTATAATATATTAGCTGTGTGCTGTGCTAAAAAGCTTAGATCGTGTATGTATTGTTTCAGTTTATTTGTAACAGAGAGTGGCAAGGTGTTCGCGTGCGGATGGGGCGCGGACGGGCAGACCGGGCTCGGCACATACGACAACCATGCGATACCGGCGCTGGTGAAGGGAGATATCACCTCTGAGAGGATAGTGAAGTTGGCTTCCACCGGGGACTGTGTGCTGGCTTTGAATGGTAAGCCTTACATTTTATTGTGTCACTTTTAATTCATTTCATTGTTTATTGCACGCATACAATAGAAATGAACAAACGAACTTGACGCTGAAGCATTTTCTACCAGTTTTATAAAAAAATAGGGATTAATGACGAATTTTAAATTTTCCAGTCCATTCTATACCTTGAGGCTTTTTAAAAATTTAAATATAGTGAGATGAACACTCATCTGATTTTTTTTAATGTAGGTAAATGTTATGAGTCAAATGAGACGCTTTCCTGCTAGTAAGTACGTATGTCCATGACCATTGCAGCAATACACAGAACTTTGAGTAGTAAAACAAAGTCCGGGGCATCGCTGCTTTGGCGCTCATTACTTTGGGACTTCGATGGTTAGTCTCAACAGCCCTGTCATTTGGCCAGCTGCAGTACCTTTCAAACCGAACACAGTAATGTTTATACACTACTGCTTGGTGGCAGAATATCTGATAGTGTACCTACCTAGATGGCTAATGAGACATACCACCAAGTAAAATCTCATTTCATTTTACTTAACAAATGAAATGAGATTTTAAATGAAATGAATATGTAAATTAAAAATTAAATAGTTAAAAATTAAAAATTATTTGGCCCCCTAAACCTACAACTAGGTCACATAGCCATTAGGCCCTAGCCATTGTACGGGGACCTGTTCCTGCAACGCGATGGACCCGGTACTGATGATACAATTGAATGCAAAGAAGCTTTTGTCTATTTTATAGAAATTGCAGGATAATTACTATAGTTTGAGAGCTCTTTACAAAGAAACTTTTTGGTTTTAGTATACAAAAACAGTGTCTTCAATATTACAGAAAATGGAGAGCTATTCGGATGGGGTAACTCGGAATATGGCCAAGTGCCCATGGCCACTCCCCAGCAACAAGTCAACATGTCGTACGCTCTGGTGAACCTCACGCGAGGTTTGGGGAAGATAAAGGATGTTGCTTGTGGTGGATCCTTCTGCTTGTTTGTGAATGGTAGGTCACATAAACTTCCATGTAAAATGAACTATTTATTATAAATAATTAGGCTTTACACAACGCATGTAAGGCAATAACAACATACATTTTGACTTTGTAATTACAAGTACGTGTGTTACAATATGATGATAATTATGATTTTTAAATGACAATAAAAGATTTGTCTCTTCCAATACTGTTTGTTAAAACTTAACAAGCGAGGCCAAACACATAAAAATTGCAAAACTAAATAAAAAATCATATTTTTTAATAACACTTGCATTGTCTGTGCTATTTAAAATTCTGTTGTGTCTTTTTTTTAGAGTAATGAGACGAATGAGACTCTCTCCTGATCGTAAGAGATAACGTCTGCCCATGACCGTTGTAGTGATACACAGAACGGGTAGTAAAACAAAGTCCTGGGCATCGCAGGGCGTGTGACATGATGAATTACTTAATAGTACATCATGTCAATTGAGTCTGCTGGAACACACAGTTAGTTGCTTGGCGGTAGATTTTCAACTTGAGGTAGCTGGCTAGCCGAGTACTAGAAAGTACCCTACCATAATGCTATGGTTTCCTCACGATGTTTTCCTTCACCGGCAGCTCAAGCTCATAGTTGCGATTTGAACCCACGCCCTTCGGTGTGTGAACCAATTGCACTAACCCCTGATCTATCATCGCTACAAACTTATAATCATTTAAATGTCATGGTATACAACAAACACAATATTGCGAGATTTCTAAGCCACACAAATTTCTGCAACAAGTAATTGTTAAGTGGCTTGTACTACTTTGAATCTAATTTATTTTTTCTCCTTTTCAGAACAGGGCGACGTCTTCGTCTGGGGTTATGGGTTACTTGGCCTCGGTCCAAATGTCCAACAATCTGCCAAACCCAAGTTAATACCACCCGCATTATTCGGCAGAAATGAATTCAACCCCGAATGTGCTGTAGAGAAAGTGTCATGTGGTATATCTCATTTAGCAGCAATAACTAACAATGGGGACTTGTACATGTGGGGCAGGAACAGGCACGGTTGCCTCGGAATAGGCCATGCCAAAGACCAGCACTTTCCATTAAGGGTATCTATTGGAGCTCATGTATTGCAAGTGAGATGTAGTGTAGACCATTCAGTTGCGATATGCAAACCGTTTATGTAGTCTTATTGTTAAGTTCTTGCAAAGACTGTTAAGTTTAATAAATTATTATTACAGAATTGTTTGTGTTGCAGCAGTTGTCCCAAATTATATTTGCAAAAAATCCATTATCTGCCATTCCTTAATGTACTATAAATTACTTTACCTAAGTCTTTCGGAAATACCTAGTTCTTTTTAGGGTTCCGTACCTCGAAAGGAAAAAACAGAACCCTTACAGGATCACTTTGTTATCCGTCTGTCTGTCCCTCGAGAACTGTTTTCTTAGGAACGCGTGGTATCAAGCTAAAATTCATATAAAATACTCAGGTCTACTGTCCTTTGGAGCTGTGAAAAAAAACAAACTTCTAAGCCAACTGTAATTTTCGACACTCGCAAGGGAATCCAAACCTACAGGGTACTTCCCATGAACACAGAATCTAGAAATTTGGTACGAAGCAACATCCTATAGCAATTTAAAAAAAAACTTTTACTTATATACCTACAGGTTTTTACAGAACCCTCGGTGCGCGAGTCCGACTCGCACTTGGCTGGTTCTTTTATTATAAAAAAAATATGTAAGTATTCTATCGGTTATCTGGTTTCCAAAGCTTTGCTTAGTTTGAGAAATGTCCTAGGATATTTATTTATTATAGGTCAACTTTAGCTACACGGAAGAAAATTTTTTTTTTATAGTTACTAGGTAACTGCCCTTGTAGTTTCTAACTATAAACATTTGTGGAATAAAATTTCTGCAACAGACTAAAAACGAAAACAATCCAACTAAAATGTACATTACATTAGATATATGTATGTATATCTAATTTACAATAGCTGTGTTTATTTAGGATATTGTACTTGAAAAATAATTAAAGTGGAGTTCAGTTTGTTTAGATGAAGTATTTTTCTTAAAAGATGTTTATCAAGTCTTTGTGAAGATCATTTAAGACCTCAGATGCCAACATGTGTAGGTCAATGTAGATAAGTTTTACAGATCACTGTAATAGTTAGCTGTGACCAGCATAGTGTAACCCCTCATCCTATGTACATTTTCCTTGTGGTAGCACTTTGTCTCCATAGTAAAAGCACAGCTTAGCTCGGAGGCGGGGAGGCGCTGCGATAGAAGGAAGGTAAATGCTTATCATTGTATTGGTTTTTGCCTACACAAAAAACCAATACCAATAAAAAAATAAGAAAATTTGAAATATATCTAAAGAAAAAAAAAACTGCTAATGCTAATTAATAATTACTGCTACTATAAGTATAATAAAACAAAACGGGACAAAGGTGTAATTGTATTTAAAAAAAAGATTTACAATATTTCTTTATTCTTAAAAGCTATTGCTTTTGTTTTTGTAGAGATGATAGCTTAGTGGTTAGCGTGGTAATGAACTTGAGCTGCCGGTGAAGGAAAACATCGCGTGGATACCATAGCTTGGTGGTAGGGTACTTTCTAGTACTCGGCTGGAAGGCCCTCAAGTTGAAAATCTGCCGTCAAGCATCTATCGGTGTTTAGGCAGCCTCACTTGAGAGCCAGTTCCATTTCAGGCTAGGTGTGTTTACCATCTAAGACTACACCGTCACTAGAAAATAAATTGACTATAGGAAAAAGCTTTTCCTTTATTGTGGGTAAGTGCACTGTATACTTTGGCCCTAAGTCAACACAAAGTCATTGTTAATTTCATAAACAAGTTTATTAATCTTATGAACTAGAATACCTTAGCTAATATAATATATTAATTAATAATGAATGTCAGCTTGATGAGGTTACAAAAAATTGCTGTACATATGGAAGAAGGGTGGAAAACTATGTATTCCAGTCTTTAATGAAGAGAAAGTGTCATCATTACAACTAGCTTTTCATTAAAAACTACATCATTGTTTGCATTCATCATGAAATGGCTCTAAAGTGCGAAAGTCTCGCCATGCTGGAGGTAAGAGTGATGTGTGGTGGAGATGGCAACCACACCTCTTGCAAGGTTCACTGAACAAATTTACATAACTATGTAACCATGTCATGAATGACCGGACCGCTAACTCTGGCAATGTTGGAGAGTAGAAATGTAGCATAGCTGCATGAGCATTCTCTGTAACTTTCCTGAAGACATGGTGCCGAGACTCTGTCCAGAGGTCTAGTGTCTCGCCATAACCCTTCACCATGACCCATTCCATTAGCAGACCTTTAAAAGCTACTACAGCTTTAAGGACATGACTCAAGTTGATTTGTACTACTGCATTGCTTGCAAATGGTCTCGATATTGTTATTTTCATATCATTGTAAGATCTGTCTATATTATTTATGACAGTATCGACTTGTAGAGGGGCTACATTGTGGTTGCTCTGCAGTTTTCCGCGTCGTTTTGTGCTGCCGGAATTAATGTAAGAGCGTTTTAGTGAGTTTTGGCTCAGCAATGTGTGCGCAAAGGAACTGTACTCGTGGATTTTGTCTGTCCATTTATAGCTGTTCACTAGCTGCGTGTACAAAGCCTGGCGATCTGAAGTAGTTTCCTGGCTGAGAAATGTGGTGTTGCCTAGATTGAAGGGCGCTGTTGGTATGGGCAGTCCATTTACCGTCTGTTCTAGGTCTCGTAGATTGATATTAACATTGTTAAGTAGTTCTTGGAGCTCTAGCAAGAACTTATCTTTGCCGTCGTCTCCGTGGTCAGCACGCAAACCATTCGATAGTGTTTCAAAAACGTGGCTCACACTCGATCGCAACGTTCTGAGTGAGGTAAGAGCTGAATTCAACTGCTCTACGTTTATTGTTTGATTCATTTTGTGGATTTTAATGTGAATTAATTTGTCTAGAATACAATCAAAATTAAGAAATCGAAGAAGAAAAAGCAAGCACCGAAATATTTATAAACAAACGCAAACTATAAATTTCACTCATATGATAATTGTCAATGTCATTCCAAATTATACAATTTACGTTTCATTTCACATAATGTTGTTTCACACACAGCTAAATCCCGTGATGGGAGTTTTGCATAGATCAAGAAAAAAAACATGCATTGTATGTATTAGCTATTTTTATTTTCTAAAACTTGAGTGTTTTTGGTCAACTCTGTTTTTGTAATCTATCCCCACTGTTAACCGCAATCTTCTTTTCATTGTGAAAAAGGGAAGAACTTCACGCATGACCTTCTTTATTATTTTCCTCTTAACAGTCGTAACTATATTTTATTTTTAAAATTTTTGTAATATTTCTTGGTGATGACGTCATCTTTGGCCTTATCAGATTGTGGCAGTTGCCTGTATTAAAAAAAAGTCTATAGATGTGTCAATGTCATTATTATTACAACCTACAACCTAACTTTTTGATGAGTTTTGGCGGGAACGCGGTGTCGTGTCGCCCCATTGTATTTTTTTTCTAAAACTAGTGTTTTTTCGAGTTTTTATGCATAAAAATAGTGGTGTTTTATTTATAAAGTGCCGAATTACAAGCGCGAGTGTGGGAGAATGATATAATGTGGTTAAACATGACTTTTCTTGTTGCTTCCAAAACTCCATCCAGAAGCTTATAAGTCGCCACCACTTTACTAAGGCAAGACTTGATTTGACTGGAACCGACTGGACTTGATCAAGACTAGAATTTGACTGTAAATATAGATGAAAAATGAATACTACTCACAAAATATAGAAACATTGAAACTGGCAGAATACACAGTGTGCGATGCCAAGAAGAAAGAGAGAGAGAACCTTTAAAAAAAACTATTATTTGCTGCTTATAACTTGACTTGAGCGACAGATAAAATAACTATTGAATTTTGGTCATTTTAAATTCATTTGGTCGTTTTAAATTCATTTCCTTGCTGACCAAACATTCGCAATGAGTGGTAATTTTGTTGTGTACATACTTTGATATTAGACAACTTAATGACACTTGGCTTTTTTTTTGTTTGTAGGCTCAGATATTTTTGATATTCCGCAACGGATGACGTCATACTTAGGTAAAATGAAGGTCATTCGATTAAAGTTTTAAAATATAATAATCAGTGATTATTTTTGGTTTTTAAGTAATTGACAGTGATATATAAATAAACATAATACATAAACCTTATTGCGATAATGTTTTTGAAATTTTAAAAAACAAAAAAAAAGGACATACCCCATTTTCCCGAGCATATCTTGTACGGCGTTTAGCTTTTATGTAGATATTTACATATAAATTTAATTTTGTACCCATAACCCTTTTTTTCTGAAATTTAAAAGTACCATGTAACACGCAATTGTAATTTTTTACAGTCAATTTCAAATGTTGACCCTTATAAGTAAACATAGTATTAGTAAAGAATATTAAATAATTTACTAGATTTTGAACCCCGTTGAACTTGCCTAACGCAGATGACTCCTAAGCAGAGGTTCGGTGCCTTTCTGGAGGTCCCGATAGAGGGCAGTAGAGGACGTCTCACAACCCTCGTTCGTTATTAAAATATTGACGCGAACCGTGGAGGTCAACGCAAGCGGCCGCTACATCGTTACGTCGTTAAACTTGTTGCGTCGTTTATTGGGCGGAAAGAGGCGGATACGTCTTGTTTCGGACTTGTAAATAACACTAAAACGCTTACGCTCCTAAAGTATTTCTCATGAGTTAGTTGCGTATACACCTATATTTACTGCTTTATCATCCCGCAAAAATAACTTGAATGACAAACTAGACCACTTTGTCTGTTCTTCTTTAGTACTTTTTCGAGCAGTTGACAAATAGTTAATGTCCGTAACATGGAGGCGACATTGTGTTTGACTACCTACTTAGTATTTCGATACGTGCCATATGCGTCTACTCCAGCAAATTAAATTAGATATCTTGCTCGTAGCGAAGTCTAGCTCTTAAACAGTGACAAAGTAATGCGATACAGTTCTTTGTCCTCCTATCATTACTCCAATTCATTTGATACAAAGTGTTTTCTTTAGAGGCCAACAGCTAATTATCTGTGAAGTTTAGAAAGTAATATTTATTTAGAGGAACCAAAGATGAGGAAATTTAGATGTTGCAAGTTTGTCTAATTAAGGCTAAGGAGAGTTTTCAGGTTGTCAAATTGCTTTCTAAAGTACAATATGTGAAATTAAATGAATTGTATGCTAAAGAAAATTATTTATTATGTATTACTTGTACTATACTATTACTTTTGTAGCGATTATAGATCAGTGGTTGGCGCGGACGGTTCACACGCCGAAGGGCGTGGGTTCAAATTCCAACAATGAGCTTGAGCCGCCGGTGAAGAAAAACATCGTATGTAACATGGTGGTAGGGTGGAATATTGCTACAGTAGCAAAACCACATTTATAATACTACTTCAACCACGTTTGTAAAATGAAATTATGCGACCATGTTTGTATATTCCCGTGGTGGTGCCGGCGTAAGAATAGTACCCCACCCTCTCTACCCGTGGTTGCCGTAAGAGCCGGCTAAGGGATGTAATCCGGAAGATGGGCAGCAGCGTTTTGCTTGAACAATCACACCTAACTGCGCTCGCCAACCCGCCTGCCAAGCGTGGCGAGTATTGGCAAAACCCCCCAGGAGGAGGCCTATGTCCAGCAGTGGACGTCCTATGGTTGATGATGTGTGTGTGTGTGTGTTTGTATATTCGTGATGCTAATCGTGATAATACATTATTTTAAAATAAAATAAAAAAAACAACAAAATGTAGACTGACTATGAGAAATTAAAAATATCCTGTCTTGTTTGACAATGTTAATTTCTCAAGCGCGCGCATACAACTTGCGTTTTCTAGTTCTTGTGCAGTTTGTGGTCGCGAGACGCTCCCGCCGCGCCGCCGGCTAGGCCCGGGGCGGCGCCGGCGGTGTAATTGCGAAGGTCGACAAATGCACTCAGCTGGAACAACGCTCCATCGCCCTGATTTTTTATTATTATTGGCAGGCTAGGTGTTTAACCACAGCTCACCTGACAGTGCTGACCTGAGCTCAGTGACGGTGTGGTCGAAGATAGTAAAGCACACCCCGCCTGGAATGGTACTGGCTCTCAATTGGGGCTGCCGGTACACACCGTTAGATGCTTGGCGGCAGATTTTCAACTTGAGGGTGGTAGCTAGCCAGCCGAGGATTAGACAGTACCCTACCACCATGCTATGGTTTCCTCACGATGTTTTCCTTCACCGGCAGCTTAAGCTCATTGTTAGGGTTTGAACCCACGCCCTTCGGCAACGAACCTACCGCGCTAGCCACTGAGCTATCATCGCTTAATAAAAATATTATTCGCTGATTATAATAAAACAACAATGATAAAAATATTACGGCGCGTGATTATATCATTTGCGATAGTGTTCAAGGTACGTATTTAATTAATTTCCGCTTAACAAGTGGTTACTGAAGCAAGAAGAGGATGTAAAGATTTGTGGTTATTTTATTTTAATTAGTTTTTTGTTTATTTTGATTTAGCTTTTAAGTTTTTGTCAAATTTTGGTTTTAGATATTAAGTAAAGTTTCGTACTAAGTTTTTTAAATAGTTGTCAAGTTAGTTAAATTTAAATCCTCTTCACTGTAACTGAAACGACTGTCAAGCGGAAATATACTTAATATATACCTTGAACATTCAAAATGAGCTTACGCAAAGTAACGCCTGAATCAGTCAATTATCGTTTTCGATACCTAACTAACATTTACACGATGTAAAAGAGTCGCGTGTTAAACCTGGAAAAGTTTGGCACAGAACCGGGATGAGTGACTTTCTGGAGGAGAGGCGTATAGTATACGATGTATACTAAACAATGGACGATAATGGGCTGATGTTAATGATGATAAAGCAATTATCAAATGAATTTTCTACAAATATTATCTTGTTAGAGACTTTTGTTCTGTGTTATAATTAGCTACATGAATGATATGCTTATACTTTTAATAAATTATGTTGAACAAAAGTAGTAGATACATTTTACGTTTACAAGTTACACTTCTTTAAATATAATGTCTGCGTTTGTCTGTTTCGCCGCTTCTTTTAAACCACGCGAATTTTGATAAGTTTTTTTACTGTCATTTAGGTATATTTTTTTACTTATATTTTGTATATACGACAATACATTGTTGAACTTTTGTATAATTTGAGAAATTCAATGTTTTATGATCAAGTTGCCAAAATAAACTGCGCACGTGCGAAGCCGGGGCGGGACGCTAGTGTTTAATAAATTGGTTACAGCCGGATGTTGTTAACAAACAATCAGTTGATTAGGTTTTTTAGTATCTATTTTCTAATGCATCTTGTACCTATGCGAGTAGGCCGCATAATCTTTGGTGTGAACAATGAATAGTTTTTGTTGAGGGGTATCCGCGCGCAAATAATAAAGAGCAGCGGAGAGCGGAGACAGGCGTGTGGGTGCGAAGGGCGGCGGAGGCCGGCGCGCGAGGCCCGGGCGCGCCCCGCGAGCATGCAGCGCGCCCCGCGAGCCTGCAGCGCGACCTTGGGGCCGCTGCCCCAGTGCCCGCCACCACTCGCGGCCACCATCGATCCAGCTCTCGAGAGTGAGGTGGCACAGGCAGTCGCCGATCAGAGATCTATCGAGTGATTAGAGAAGTGAGGAGAGTCACGCTCGCGGGTGCGGCGGGCGGTCGGCGCAGGTGCGCAGCATGGCGCGAGGGCGAGGGGGCGCGGGCCGCGGCGCAGCAGTCCCGCGCCGGGCGCCGCTCGGGGCGGCTGCACGTTGTACGCAGGCCGCATGAGCGCGCCGCCGTGCTAGCGCAGCGTGCGCGGGTGTGGTATGCCCGCGCGTCGCCGTTATGGCCCCCATGCTGGCGGCCTTCGCGCTGCTGGCCTTCTTGCCCGGTGAGTGGCCCGGCCCGGCCCGCGAGCAACAGGCGGCCGCCGCGCCCCCGCGTTTGTTTACCCCATGGGGGATCGATTGATGGTGAGAGCCGAGGTGTTGTGAGTGATCAGATCCCGCGAGGACGCCCGGACCGCGTCCGCACGAACGACCGCACGTACTACCTATTGACAATGGGTCAGGTAACGCTCGGGCACCCGCGGGAGATATACGACGTCGCTGGTCGTCGTCAAATGAATTGCGCTTGAATTTTATAAAAGCTCTTTTGTTTAGGTACATTTATTTTTAATGAAACGTGAAAAGGAGCACGCGATGTGCTCATCCGCCCGAAGCGGGATACGAGGCTATAAAAAGGAAAAAGTCAGGTTTTACGAGGGAATCTGTACGTACTTACCGTAATGGTAATGATTCGGCCGCGTGCCCGACGTGGGAATTTTATAGCCACGTCTGGCTCCGGCTTACTCGGCTTTCAATTCTGGCTGCGATGTTTGAATCCTAAATACCTACGTGTGCTGTGTGATGTCTTTTTACTCTTTCTTTTGTTAGAAATTATCTAAAACCAAAATAGGTACACCTTTTTTTATAACAAATATTTATCAACCATTATATGTTCTGATCTAGATATTCTATTCAACAAATATATGTTGTGCTAGGTATCATTATCACCACTCTCTACTAAAATCATATCTCATTCTCACGGTGTGACGGGCACATTGGTGCCTTTGTCTACTCGCTATCTCCGAGGCCCGCCCTCTATTATGTATCATCACTCCACAGTAACATATATCTCGCACAGTAATCGATTGACCTTTATCTCGCATATCGACACCACTGTTATAGATATTTCTCAATACACTCTCCGTCAACAGAACTATACCTACGACATAGAGTAGATAACTATCAAGATACCAAATTCTATAAAGAGGACCGGTAGCGTGGCTTGCTCAAAAAATTTCAGTCGTTTATAGTTCAACATGATCAGCTATAAGTGTCCAAACATTTTTAGCTCGCTAGGTTAACATTCAAAAACAAAGACCCGGAAGCTAAGAGTATAAAGCCAGTACCACTGTATTTCGGAATGTACTTAACATTCCGAAATACAGTGGTAGGAGGTATTATTATATCGTGGTTATCGCTGTCATTACTCGTGATATCCTATGTGAAGAGTGGTCAATCCAATCGGTATTTAATTTCAGAGAGCTATAAACGAGCTACGCTAATGGAGTTTCGCTACGCTACAAACGTAGAGATATCTACGAGATGTGCCTACGAGTATAATATCTCTGACACTAGACTACACAAATAAATTTCACAACGTCTGTTGGTTAAGAAGTAAATGAGGTCTTTGTCTCTATTTGAATTCTACACCCAGGCATGACTAGGTATTACAAAGTTGAGTCCGTCAGCTTATCGTGGCATGAGACACCATTTTGAATTCCGTACCGATGAACGCGCGCTGTAATTAAAATTTTCAGAGAGTTGTAATTTCGAAGTTTGAGAGTTGCTATTCGGTTGAATGATCTATATTACCGTAGTTGCGGATTTTAAAATGTATGAGAAATGGTAAAAAATGGCGTTCTTATTAAAATAAGACCTTTTGTGTGCTTTAGTGCATCTATTAAATAAAAAACGATAACTATAATCTCATCACACCCAAAGAACAATGTCTCAAATTTTCAACGCTAAAAACCTTTAATATATAACCACTATTTAAATCACTGATATATTTTTACTACGTACTAGACAAGCATTAATTTTTTTCAGTTAATTGCAGAACGTAACATTAAGAAATATTGATCTATTTATTAACTAAATTATCAACTGCGTAACATGACATTACAAAATTGATTTTATCACAATGATTATTTAAAACATAAGCTAAATTAACAGAATTTAAAAAACACGAATACCCACAAATAAATGTTTTTTTTTTTCAAATCGTTTGAATCTCAACTTTTGTCACTCGGGATGATGTAAGGATTCTAACGATATTCCATACATCTAAATCTGTTCAGGCATTTAAACATTATGGTGGAATAAAGAAACTCACATATGTACATACATAAATAGATACATGAGAAAATTATAACCCTTTTCTTGAACAGTCGTGTAAAAATTCACGAAAGACAGTCTACAGAACTATCACGCAGATTGGTTGGCCGTTTTGCACACAATTCTTTTATTTTCAGTTCTCTTTTAGGCGCATAGAATTCGTTGGCCCAGATTAACAATTTTGCACCGCTTGTTCTGTTTTCGTACAGAATATTTCTTTATCTGTATCTTTTAACCTCATTGATATTATTTTGTTTTACTTATGTGGGATTACTCACGTTTAATTATTTCGGATACTATAGTTTCGCCCACATCCGGTGACCTTCATCATGGAGACAAAGCTGAGTACAACAAGCGCGCGGCCTCGTCTTGCTTTGTGCGAAGCAAGATGCCGGAGTCGGAATTTCCGTTATAATTAAATATAAGTAATCCCAAAAATGTGTCAAAATCACGTCAGTTTCCATATTATTGATATCTACTGTGATAGAATTTTCATTTGTTTCCGCACCTCATTAACCTGAATCACTGATTCCTTTCTTTCTACAGTGGTCTGAATCGATCGCGGACGGGTAACGGCCACGTTTCCCTAGATTGCTTTTACGGCACTGTACTGCCATCACAATTAATGGAAGGCATTAGCACGTCCTCTGTCATTGTCGTCAAATGGCCGCTATAAGGCGGGACCGTCGTCAATCTAACCTTACCTGCCTTGGAGCGCGTGGACTTGTGCATTTGCTTAAATTATCTCAAAAATATTAGTGTTAGTATCTAATAAGAATAAACTAGCATAATATTTTTCACTAAGCTAAAAGATATTACGTTTGTTTACACTCGTACACATTTCTATTAATCATTTTATCAAACAAGTTTAGTGAGACTAGCTTTAGCTTTAATTAATTAATAAATTATAAAGCTGTTGGGACTAACCCTCAAAAGTCTCAAAGTAATGAGCGCCGAAACAGCGATACCCTGGACTTTGTTTTGTTACACAAAGTTATGTGTATCGCTTCATTAAAAAATAATATATTAGATTATAATGTAAATACAATAATTATGTATTTAATATTGTATTTGTATATCAGCTTCTAAGGGAGTTATAATGCTGTTAAAAGGTCTAAAGCATAACACAATTAGGTATGTAAAATACAACTGATTAGAGTTATTTTTATGGTTTCGTGTGTTACGGATGTGGTCGAACACCTAGCCTATTAAATATCCTATTATACTAAATTGAAAATCCTACAAATTTACATAGAACACAAGCCTATTTGTAATTAAAGAAAGAAGAAAATAGTGACATTATTATCAATTTTATATTTTTTTTGAATTACGAAACAAATATAACAAAATGTTTTAAACTTCAAACACAAGTTCTTATTGCAATGTCCTCATAGCTGTAACACGTTGGTAGGCATCACTCAAAACATAGTCACCGTCTTGAGTGCTAAACATATATTATATTTTCCATCCATAACACAAATTATACCTACTTCAGTTCAATCCAGAGAATTACGACTATTTTACATACAGTGGGGTCTACCACAACATTCCTTTCTTCTATTCTAAAAAGACCTGTCACTCGCCTTCTAAACTGTAGAACGAACGAATAAAATTTCAAGAAACATAAAATATTACTCTCAGAGCTTGTAACTTGCCGTTGGTGTTTTTAATCATCAAGTTAAGCAGCGGATGCTCGTCAGTTTTCGGATGTGTTGACCTTTAGTTGCGATACAACTAAGCCAGCTATACTCAACCTGCGGCCCGCCAGTCCTTTGTGGTTAGCTCACTTGGTTTAATTTTATTTTGAACAATTTTAAATTTTTCGCTCATCAGATAAACTTTGAACGTGCTTAGTACTAGATAAAGCTACCGCGGTGCGTAGCATTGGGCGTTAGTGTGAGTCGAGGGAGCGAGACAGCGGGAATCTTCTTCCTATTCATATTTTCACGTAAGTGCGTGTCGCTTTGATGGCTGGTAGTGACTTGTTTTAAATGTTAAAATGTCAAGCCAGATTTTGACAAAGTTCTGAAAAAGTGTTAACAGTATAAAAAAATCTCATTAAACATAACAATGTTATCAAAATTTGGCTTTATGATAATAAAGCTTGTTTTATTGTGACAATCAGTTTTCATTACATTAATACTTTCCTTACGTTACTTTAGATTTTTTTAAATTTATTATAACCTATATATTTTTATTTTGCAGCCCGCGATACAATAACTGACACGTATTTATGGTCCTTATAAAAAAAAGGTTGAGTATGGTTGACCTAAGCGCTATTGTGTAGCAATAATCGTCATAATATGTCTGAGGTGCTTCGACGGCACATTACTTAGATAACCCGGCTTATACGAACTTCAGTACTCACTTAGAGCTTGTAGTAGGCCCCCAAAACCCTACGTCACGTGTTCAAGACGTGTTTCTATACCGACATGAAAGCGATTGCTCGATTCTGGCGCAAAGAGATTTATGTACAGGTTTTCTGTGGCTCGTCTGTGGACGATCTATCATTTTCGTGCCATTACCGTCCCCGACGCGCCTCTACCACCTACTATTGATGGGTGCCCATTTATAAATGTTAGGCCCAGTAACTGTTATTTAACCTGTGTAGGGTATTTACTGTAGCACACTTTGGAAAACATACATGATGCTGTAAAACTTTTTATCTTTACAATGGGCAAATGCGTTTATTGACTGAAAATACTTTAGTTTTTTTTATTGTTTACATTACAGACTAAATTTGTACTAAATTTGTACTTGTATGTTTTTTTAATGAATATTTTAAGATTATATTATGATAACTAGTTGCACTTCTGCGGGTTTCTGGGATAAAAAAATACCCTATATGTTAATCCAGAGTATAACCTATCTACATTCCAAATTTCACACAAATTCGTTAAGCCATTACCGCGAGCAAAAGTAACATATCATCAAACTTGAACATTTGTATTATTAGTATGATATAAGTTTTTGATAATACCACGTTTATAAGTCAAAATGTTTAAGTTCGAAGTTCTATTGATTTTACTTGTAGATACTATACATATTTTATGCCAGTCTGTATTTTAATTAAATTCACTTGTATCTGGGCAAATATTCCGTTTATCCTGCTTCCTCAAAAGATTTTCTTACAAGAGCTGTTGAAAATGTCTTTGTTTTCCTCGAATCATTTTAGTGTTTTCAAGGAAAGACAAGGAAGTGATCTGTATTCACGTACCTTTGATATAGAATTTATTATATGATACTCAGATAAAATATCATCTGTATATTTTGAGCTCATAATACAATACAGACCTTTATTATCTCTACCCACCCCAACCCTGTGTCCATCTTTTCTTATTGTCAGTGGCGTAACAATAAGAATGCATAACGTACAAAATGCCATGGCTTTAGTAACAAAACAATATTTTTGGAAAATGTCGCGCTCGCTATGCTTGCATTTTTTTTAAATGTTTGGCATTGTAGATTATAAATTTATAACCACACCTAATGCAAAGTGACGATGTGGTCAAAGACGGTAAATACATCTAACCTTGAATGGAACTGGTCCTCAAGTGAGGCCACACCATTAGTGCTTGGCGACAGATTTTCAACTAGAATGTGCCAACTAAGTATTACTGGGTACTTTTTAGTATCACAATGCTATGGTTTCCTTACGATGCATTCTTTCACTGGCAGTTTAAGCTTATTGTTGGGAATTTAACATACTTATTCGGCGTATAAAACGACCGCGCTAACCACTGATCTATCATCGCTATAAAATATTACACTTATAATGTATAGTAATAACATTTTTGGCATATTTTCTTGCTCGTTGTATAATTATTAATACCTGGATGACCGAGCGTTGTTCGGCTGAAAACACGGATAAAACGACGTTTTATAAAAATTAAACCTAGCTAGATCGATTTATCGCCCCCGAAACCCCCTGCATACTAAATTTCATGAAAATCGTTGGAGCCGTTTCCGAGATTTAGATTATATATATACATATATACACGAATTGCTCGTTTAAGGATATTAGATCAGATATAGATAGATAGATTAGATTAGATGGACGGTTAGGTAAGCCATCAAAGTTTTTAGGTGCCCACAAGCTTCTGATATGACACAACTATTTACGAGCGCGCAAATTATTTGTTAGATTATCTCCATTTTTATGAGTCCGTGTGTAGAACTTATTGTGCTTTTGTCGGGAGCGCGCCGCTCGGCCATCGTTTTCCTTTCATTAAGGGGCGAGGAAAAGATACGTGTGGTTCCTTTGATGTCGCGTGGTGTGGCGTGTGATGGGGCGTCCTGTGGAACAATACAATCGGTCGGCTGGTTTTTGCGGAGAATGATTTATTAATCTACGTCATTTGCTGACTTGTTTTATAGTGGGATTACAACATGTGAATTGTACTTTTGTGTTTTATTCATGAATTTTGTAGATCTTCTACCGGCATCGTAATCCACTAGGAAGGAGTTGGAATGGTTTCGTAGCGTTTTTCTAAAGATGTCATGGTGCAGTATTTTGTTGTTACAAAAAAATTATAAAATAAAATAAAAAATAAAATGTAAATATATATTTTGGTACAGCAGTTCTTGGGTGTCATTTTCAAAATATACTGTTTTTAATTTTTGAAGTTTGACATGAGTCATCGTTGGTTAAAGCCTCCGATTCTTCATCTTCAGATTTTTTGGTAGTCCAAACCACTTTTGACACGTTTGCTCAACTAGAGCACGTTCACAATAAGCTTCTATAAAAAATACAACCGAATTGAGAACCTCTCCTTTTTTGAAGTCGGTTTAAAATACGGCCAGTCTCCGCAGCACTTTTATTTATGTTAAAATTATTCAATAAAATTCTACGCAAAACATTATTCCGCTCAAACGTTGACGTATTCAAATTACTTAAAAGTATTGTTATTAATGCTTATATTACAACTAAAGTATATCGAAAGCGACACCTAAGCACAGATGTTTCAAAATAAATATCTTGTAGTAGGTAACAATGGAATACTGTACTATAAAATGTATTATAAACTTGCCTACTGCTACGTACACACATCTTCGAGAACTATTTTTTTAATAGGTTTCCTCACGATGTTTTCCTTCACCGTTTGAAGTTATCGGCAATACGCATAACCTAGAAAAGACTAGTGCGTGTCATGGGATTCGAACCCAGTACCTCCGATTGGAAGGCAGACGGTCAAAACTAGGCTGCTGAAACTCCTATTACATCTTTAGGTAAACGTTATGAGTTGATTCCAATTCCTTATTATCAAGTGTTAATCCGGTTAAGCCAGTACATTGTTACAGCGTGATAAAATAATAAACTTACAATCTTTCGGATTTGCGTGCATAATATTATTATATATACGTATATTGTTTTAGGATCGATCAAAATATTATTAGTAAACCAGAAAATATAAGTACCTTTGCATACGACGCAAAACCTACGCATATATCTGACACAGAACTTTTTACAAAGATACCAAAGTTTAACTTACAACAGATTGTAGAATCTTTCTGAGTAGGTTTAAAACAACAGTTTAAAGATCAGTTGCTGGGTGACATTGATCAAAATGAACGCCGACACACAAAACAAACTTTATTCAATAAATGTATCATTGCTAATCCGTCCACAAAAGAACTTTAAATCAAATTGAACCACTAAACCCCCAATAGTTTCAAAGAAGCTCTCAGCGATCTCCACTTCTAAGACGTGAAAGCTTTTGACGTAGGAACGTTATAATCTCGAACTACTTATTGTTGAGCCCTCATAGTTTGAGGGTTAAGATAAGGTACCGAACGATGGGTGGAGGGGGCATATTGCCAAATCCATCCCTTAAGGGATCATTATAGAGTGGTTATGTTGTACTTTATAGTTTTCAATAATCCGCGTGTTTGGAATGTACGGGGAGTTACGGCTTACGTTAATTGCGTACAGGCCGCAAGCTTACGTGCCACTCGTGTGTGATAATTAAATTAATTAGAAAACACTGTAAATGCCGAGGGGAAAATCAACAGAGATGTCACTGCTAAAAGCACAGCATGTTCATGTATGTATGTGAATTTCTTTATTCCACCATAACTTTTCAATGCTTGAACAGATTTGGATGTAATCCTTACATGACCCCGAGTGCACTGGCTATTAATTTTTTGAAATTTATTAAATAATTTGTGGGCATTCGTGTGCCGTGGTGGTGCCGGCGTAAGAATAGAAAGGGTGGGGACCCTTTCTACCCGTGGTTGCCGTAAGAGTCGGCTAAGGGATGTAATCCGGAAGATGGGCAGTAGCGTCTTCCTTGAACAATAACACCTAACTGCGCTCGCCAACCCGCCTGCCAAGCGTGGCGAGTATTGGCAAAACCCCCAGGAGGAGGCCTATGTCCAGCAGTGGGCATCCTATGGTTGATGATGGGATGTGTGTGTTTTTTTATTTTCTTAATCAAGCTTGTCACATACTTAATGGAGTTTGTTGATACACATTACATTTAGTTGAATAAAAAACTTCTACAAACCTATTTAACTGTAGTGTTTTCTCTGCAGGTATTTTTATCTGACAGCGATGCGTGGCTTGGAGATGCGCAATTTTGACAAATAAGTCTAGTAGTATATGTATAGCCGTTTAGGGGTATGTTTTATGGGAAATAAATTGAATTTTAACAAGGACATATTAGGAATATGTTCAAGTCTTTAAAATTATAATACAGGGAGTACATTCGCATGTAAATTATCATTATTAATTATATTAACGGAGTCGGTTGACGGAATTTAAATTTTCGTGTTAATTGCTTTGTAAAGGATGTGTTACATAATGAAAATGTACATTATTATAAAAAGTGCCTATATTATTGTCGTGCAGACGCCAACATTCTGAGTGATAGAATACAGTATAACATATATTGTTACATATATTGAAATTGAAAAAAAAAAGACGATTTGTGGTAGTGTAACCGCGGCCTTATTGTCTAGAGCGATATCTTTCAAGCAACCTTTTATATTGTACTGTTATTTTGCTAACATGACGTTTAACTTCAGACGAAAGCCTTACTCGTCACACCATTCAGTGTCAAAAAATCATAAAACATAATATGGTGGTGTGTCCATACACACCACCATATTATGTTGTGAAACTTTTCAAAGGGTCGGTCCCGACCGGTCGCTAACTTTATTTAAGCACATTTTTAACGCAAATTTGCCAACAAACTGGTCAATCTGCAAGTTCACGTGCTGACAATAAATCGCCCTCGCCGACAGTGGTCCACCGCTGGACTACACGCCTAACAACAGAAAACATAAATCTGCGTCAATACCAATTAACTTCGGACTTCGGCCACAGTCTAGCAAAAACAACAGACTAGAAACGTACAAAGAGAGGAACAATTTCAAATAGACCGCAATTTTGCGATATTCACATGTGAATAGGATTCTAGACAATGGATAAATACTGCAGTGAAGCCGATACTTTTCTCTCATTCTCATTAACCACTACGATCAAATATTTGCCGAGACAATTGCAATAGTTACATGTTTATAGGACATTGTGGATAAGCTTTATAGTTCTTTTGTAGCGATTATAGCTCAGTGGTTAGCGCAGCCGGTTCACACCCCGGCAGACGTGGGTTCAAACCCCAATAATGAGCCTAAGCTACCGGTGAAAAAAAAAAAACATCGTGAGGAAACTATAGCACGGTAGTAGGTATAGCATAAGAGCCACATTCAAAGCTAAGTGTGCTTTACCATCTTCGACCAAACCGTCACATAACATCAGGTTGTGTCAATACCTTGTATCAATCATAAAAAAGACTAGAAACCTTATATGCATAGAAGTGCAACTTAAAATATGCGAACATTGTCATATTCACACATAAACAATTCCATAAAGTGAATGTACTCGCCATTTCTATGTGGAATCTCTATTTATACTACACTATTTTAGCCATAGTCTAATAATTATGACCCATTGTGCCAAAATAAAAACAACATATATCCGATATTTCTATAGATACACAAAATAATTGTAATCTTAGATACAACACTTGTGACTTTTGTGTATCTACTTGTGAGTATAATTGTAATCTTAGATTTCAATTATTTTGTGTATCTACTTGTGACTATAATTGTAATGTAAGATTACAATAGTTTTGTGTGACTATAATTGTAATCTTAGATTACAATTATTTCGTGTATTTACATGTGATTATAATTGTAATCTTAAATTACAATTATTTTGTGTATCTACTTGAGACTATAATTGTAATGTAAGATTTTAATTGTTTGGTGTGACTATAATTGTAATCTAAGATTACAATTATTTTGTGTATTTACATCTGATTATAATTGTAATCTTTATTTACTGTGTTCCAGTTTTAAGGGTACCTACAGTAGGGACATTACAAAGGTCATTGATATTAATCATAGAAATTCTCAAAGTATATTGCGTCCCAGCAGCGATGGCCTGGACTTTTTATTTTATTTTCATTTTATAGGTCTGGGTTCCGCTGCACAAGTCATGGACAGGAATCTCTTACCATCAGTAGAGCGTATATTTCGTCTCATTACTTATATATAAAAATCAGATTCGATATGTTCGCCTCAATCAAATCCACGTATATCCACGTACCAAGTTTTTAATGACACGTCGAAGCCTGGCTGCTTTGCAACAGAAAATCACTTCTGTGAGCGGAATACCGATTTTGTCACGATTGTCAGGCAAGAGCTCTCCATCTGCGATATTCTATATAATAATATTTTGTAAGCACATAAATCAACCGAACTCGCCGACACGACTGCCGATGTGATTTTATGCACCCAATTTGCGGTTTCGCCTCACCATGTTCTATTAAATTTATTGAAATTCGAATTTAAATCGTAAACTGAATTACATTATTAATGAGATTAGATGTGGTTTAACCTGCAAATGCGCTAACGTCAAGCGTTTAATTTCATCCAGTATTTCGCATAATTAAAATTAGTTTCCATTACAATACCTAGTCTACAGTCTACATCTGTCATAATTCGAATAGCAAGGAATATCTCATGTGCAAAATGTAATACAAGGATGTATCTATATTGCTTTTACACTTTCGTACCTACTGCCTTTTGACTCCGTAGTGTTTTTTACATTATATGTATACATATGTGGTAGAACGATCGGACACCTTAGTTCTAAAGTGATAAATATTTGTTTAGTAATAAAACAACAAAACAGTTTTGCTTTGATGAATAATAAGCGTGTTTTTTGTCATGTTTTTTTTTTAAATTACAAATAGGCTTGCGTTCGTCTCGCATGATGTTAAGCGAAGATGTAGTTTACGATGGAGTTTGCTGACTATGCTGGCATAGAATAAACTGATTCCCTCACGACTTCTAGGCAGTCAGATTGTTTTTAGCAGTTCGTACGATGAAGTGGGAATCGAACTGTTTAGATCGTCCTATTTATCATCCTTTGCCATATTTATCGTCCTTTACCATATTTTTTACAAAGTAATCAATTTGTTATCCTGGAAACGGCTGTTGTAGGATAAAAACTGGTGTTAAATTGGTGTTGTTAGTACTAAAATAAAAGTAATAACTGCAACTGAAAATAAACAAAGAATGAAAACCACAAAAACCACGATTGAAAACCAAAACCAAAGTGTCAAAATCACGTTAGTTTGTATAGAAAATGTACAATGTTGTCCTGGGTGGAAATCGAACTCACGTCCTACAACTTATGAAACTAAAGCTACTACTTAATGAGCTAACTGGGTGGGCTGTATAATTAACTATATTTTTGGATATCTTCACCATATTAATTCTGACTCATTCAATAGAGTATACATGTATATTGGTATACATGTCTCAACAGTTGTTCCTTTCCGCTCGCTCTGGCACAAAAATGTGGACATCGGCGCGCTATCACCGCGGCCGCAACATTCGAGCCCTGTGCCAAGTTTGGCACCGAGCCGACATACACCATGTGCCACCACGGCGCATCGGGTGCCGGAACTTTTACAAGTATTATCTGATAAATAAAACATCAGATAAAAACCGGATAAGTGTTCTGAATCTCGCGCCGAGGATTCGGTACGTACTTTTTTAAAGAAAGGTAATTCTTGACAGGAATATAGCCTACAAATATTTTTTGCTCGATTGGTTGTCGAATATTCCGACTACAGTTTTGGCCACATCCGGTGGCCTACTTCAAGGAGTCAAAGTAATACTCGTCGTGCTGTGGTGCGAAGCAACACAAGATTGCACGCGAAACTATAGTCGGAGTATTCGATAAATTAAACGTGAGTAATCCCGCAAACCTACGTAAAACAAAAATGTGATAAAATCAGTTTTCAGAGTTTTTTTTTATAAACCTATTACTAACGAAATGAAAAGTCTTAATGAAGGACAAAGTTAACGTTATTAAGAAGAAAAAACTTTAGTCATTTTGAGAATTATAAATGTAAGTTTTTAATAGAATTAAAAAAATAATTTTTGTTTAAAATAAAATCAGTGCTGTAAGACCTTGCTTAATCTCATGACTCTAGCTCAAAGAGGAATACCCTTTAGTTACTGCGTTGTGAAAATTCGTCCCATTTCCAGTCTGTAGCCATGATGACAGGATTACCGCGTTGAATGGCAATACTTATGGATGCGACAGGTTGAGCGTCAGTATTTTTGTACTCACGAGTATTTTACCTAAAAGTCTGATCTCATATTTTTGGTAAACTTCAAATAAGTAGGTGCTAAATGTGACGAATAAATTAATGTATAGTTGTATGTATATTGCAGAGTTTTTTTTTATTACAAGTAGGCTTGCGTTTGACCGATATCTCGCCTGATGTTAAGCGTAAAGCTAAAGACCGGTGATATCCAAAGCGGTCTATATCGACCCCCAGGGGTCGACAGCGACCGGGAGAGGCTCCATGTGAGAGAAAAAAAATTGGGAGTTCGTAAGATGTAAACGGGGGGCTACGATAGTCGATCTCATTTAAGCAGGTTGTGACTTTAATTTTGACTTTACTTTGATGGAATAACCACACAAATGATTTGTTGCTGAAAACCTGACGAACAGTTCTACTATAGTACTATCGTATTAACATAGGTTTCGTATGCAAATTTAAATAAGTTTTGTGAAAATTCGCAATCTTATAATATTAGAAGCTAATTACTTTCATCATCATCATTATCATCGTCAGCCTATCGAAGTCCACTGCTGCCTCTCCCAAGACACGCTACTCTGCCCGATCTTCGGCGTTTCGCTTCCATCCACCGGCAGCTGTCCTACGTATATTATCACTCCATAGAGTCTCAGGGCGTCCTACGCTACGTTTGTCAATTCGTGGTCTCCACTCTAGAACACGTCTACCCCAGCGGTTATCGGTTCTGCGACAGATATGTCCAGCCCATTGCCACTTCAGCTTGCTAATACGCTGAGCTATGTCTGTGACTTTAGTTCTCTGGCGAATTACTTTGTTCCGGATATGATCCCTCAGAGAAATGCCGAGCATAGCTCTTTCCATAGCTTGCTCAGGGACTTTGAACTTATGGACCATTCCCGCTGTGAGTGTCCACGTTTCGGCTCCGTAGATCATGACAGGTAGAACGCACTGATTGATTAATTGATGGAATTAATTAGAATTACTTTATCTAGTCAAATTGTATAAGTTAGTAGGACATTCGCTTTGTGATCGCAATACAATGATGAATTATGAACAAATAATGAATTTGCAAAAATTCAACATTAGTTAAGCAGGGGACTACCACGAACCGAAAAGCATGGCAAGTAGTCTACGAGATCGAACAGTATGGGGAACTTTGAATTAGACAAAAATACTTCACAATACATGTTCTCGTCATCATCATCAGCCATAGCATGTCCACTGCTGGACATAGGCCTCCTCCTGGGGGGGTTTTGCCAATACTCACCACGCTTGGCAGGCGGGTTGGCGAGCGCAGTTAGGTGTGATTGTTCAAGGAAGACGCTGCTGCCCATCTTCCGGATTACATCCCTTAGCCGACTCTTACGGCAACCACGGGTAGACAGGGTGGGGTACTATTCTTATGCCGGCACCACCACGGCACATGTTCTCGTACTTGACTAGTAATCTGTGTCGCCAAACATCCTATTAGAGTCTTTCGACTATTTTTTTGACAGCTAGTTTCAGTTACAAAACAAATGTGAAACACTTTTCATCACGCCTGTTTCACATTGTAATTTCAACTTATTCAAAGCGTACGTACAAAACAATGTCTGCTCAAAACCAAAGTACATGCCTTGTTTGCATACAGAGATAATTAAAACAATCTAAAGTTTAGTAATGGTCTTTATGCTACATTCTACGCTGAAGTACTCCTCGCAGTCGTTACCCAACAGAGTGGTACTTTGCTCGTACCTCGAGGTCCACTTGTGAGTTGCTCCCGCAAACTAGGAGACAAATTGTCACGACAGCGGTGTCACGGGCTGCGTAACATAGTTATCTTGACAAGGCAGGCCAGCGATGGTTCTCGTGATGCCTCACTTATCTACCTCACGTATGTTTTGTATATAGATAGAAACTCTTTATTGTACACACCAGAGATAGAAAAAATATACAGAAAAGTTATCTTTATTTATTTTATGAACACCAACGTTTTGTACATTACTAACAGTAAGAAGGAAAAAAAAGTATATAGATAAATGTCACAACAATTACAGATAAAGACAGCATGAAATAATAGTATCCAAAAAAAAACAATTTATATATCTTATGAGCTAGTGCCGCTAGTGGCGGCCTGATTGCTAAAAGCGATTTATATTTAATTTAATGTACATATATTTTAGTACAAATCAGTTTAGATTTCTTTCAGTTCAGGGTTAATGTTGGGCTTAAGCGTGAATCTGCCTGATATAGCCTAGAAACACGTATAGAAATGAGCTACGTACGGTAGGCCGAAACACAATTCATGGATGGAATGCTTTAACGACTGCACCTTTGTTGGTGGTGTTCACGAAAAAAAACCTTTTTCGATAGAATGTTTTGCCGAAAACACTCTTGGATAAATGATCAAATTCAAATGCAATGCATGCATTGTAATCGATAAGATGAAAAAAATAGACATTTATATACATTGTTTTTGCACGAAATAGATAGTATCTAAAAAGCTAGAGAGAGAGAGAGTAACAACCGTGTTAAAAGTCATTCGTACAACGGTGTCATTATTAGATTCCACGTCAGTGCCCGCGGATCATTCCGCCTTGCCTCGTCATGAGGTTATTTCCTTCACCGTCAGCTGCTCATTTCTTATTCCACAGATGTTATTCTTTTCGAGCCTTTCTTTATATGGTTGCTTGTGCTTGTGAAGGAAAACGTCGCAATTTTGCTTTACTCGGCTGACAACTCAGCACGTTTCGTAGGCTTCACTTTCTGTGAATGTTTGCTTTATCTATTTGCAAAAAGAGGTCACGAAACAAATATAACAAAATAAGCTCAAAATATCACCCTAATCTTATCCTGCTAATATCCTATCCAATTATATAAATATTATACTAACTATTATAATATTATAAATGCGAAAATGCGCCTTCACGCGTAAACTACTCAACGGATCTGGGTGAAATTTTGCATGTAGGTACTTTAGGCCCTGGAAAAAGACAGGATACTTTCATTATCATCATCATCACCCATCACCATGCGGGTCAAACCGCGGGGCGCAGCTAGTAATTGATAAAGTTTGTGTGGATGGATGGATGTTTGTTACTCTTTCACGCAAAAAGCTACTGAACGGATTTGGATGTACAAACTTTTCAGTTTTTTTTCTAAAGTGCTTCCATTCGGAGCCGAGGCAGCCGGCCAGTAACATTATAGATGCGAAAGCAACTAGTAATAGGAAGCTTGCACAAAAGTCGCAAATTTCTTTGTAGCAGAAATCCTGTGATTACAGACTGTAAACCAGCTCAGAATGACCGCGAGCTGAAAGGGAATATCTGAGTAACTGTGGAGGGCTAATTGGCAAGGCTTACGGGGCGAGGCAGGTTTATTAACTTTATTTTTTACAGTTACAACTGTGCTTAGTAACGGTTTACTTTTGTTTTTGTGCAGTTTTTTTTCTCAATGTTTATCTGGCAATCAGCCCTGTTGGCTATGAGCAGAAGTGATGGTGGAGGCCTCTATACAGGGTGCTACGCCCACTAGAGTACAGCCTTTTTATTTGTTTAGTCAGTCAATACACTGACTATCCTGGTCAAAGATGTCTCGTCTCATTTTTAGCCGACTAATAATTTTTGGGATTGTTATTTGCCCCGCGAAACATCTAAGAAAATTACCAAAAGAAAAAAAAAAAACTGATAAATATTATGAATGAAAAACGAAAGCAATTTTTATCTACACAATGTAAGAAAACCGCAACGTTTTGGTAGATTTAGCAATGATAGCTCAGTGGTTAGCACGGTCGGTTCGCATGCCGAAGGGCGTGGATTCAAACCCCAACAATGAGCTTGAGCTGCTTATGGAAAACATTGTGAGGAAACCATAGCATAATAGGGTTCTTTCTAGTACTTGGCTTTCTAGCTACCACCCTCAAGTTGAAAATCTGCCAAGCATCTAACGGTGTGTTCCGACAGCCTCATTTGAGAGCCAGTTCCATTCTAGGCTAGGCGTGTTTACCATCTTCGACGTCAGTCACTCAACATCAGGTGAGCTGTGAATAATTTAAAAAGGTTTTTAAATTTACCCTGTACGTTTCAGAACCTTAACAAACACAGAGATTGGGCCTGAAAGCGTATTACATTTTTATGTGTCTTTCCAGGGGCTCAGAATAAAGCAAAATAAGTAAATAGTCTACTTACAAGAAGTAAATCACTCGGAATCTATTACTTGAGCCAGTAATGATATTACCAACCCGAGTCGTACGTACGGGTAAAGTATCTTACCTACACATAAGTATCTTACGCATCCTCTAGGTAAAAATAAGAGGCAAGGGAAAAACGTATGTACTTGCATGAATATTTCAGTGAATGTGTCCCGTATAAATTCGTGAGGGCCCGTATTAAAACCACTAGCAGTTTTACTCTTTGGGGTGTGCAAAATCTTTTACGTGTGTTCTTGGGCGATTTTATGACTGGTGGCGCGGTGCCGCATTGGTTTATGTGGCTTTTTAATGCGTTTTTTGTTTTGTCGCTATTGTTGCTTTTCAAGGATCAATACAAAAAAAAGCCTTTGTTAAATCTGAGACGATATTTTAACCTACAGAATTAGAATAAAAGCGATTGAATTGATTGCGATTGATTTACGAACCGCTGAATGGTTTGCTGAACGAGTGGGTGTTCTTTGATAGATATCGGACGGCTAGAAGCTAGAAAGCGACATCGTTTCATAGTTGACATTCCAAAAACTCGTACGAAACGATTTGAATGTACCTTCATTGTTCGAACGGCTAAAGCTTGGAATACTTTACCCGAGTGGGTGTTCCCTGATAAATACAATCTGGGTGTCTTCAAGTTTACTTGGTGGTAGATTTCCTTAGCAGGAGGTCGTCTAGGTAGGTACCACTGCAGTACCAGATATTCTGCCGCCAAGCAGTAGTGTGTAAACATTACTGTGTTCCGGTTTGAAGGGTACTGCAGCTAGCGAAGTTACATGGCTATTGAGACTAACCATCTAGTCCCATAGCAATGAGCGCCAAGGCAGCGATGCCCTGGACTTTGTTTTACTACTTAAAGTTCTGTGTATCGCTGCAATGGTCATAGACAGGCATTATCTCTTAACATCAGGAGAGCGCCTCGATCATATCATTACTGTTACATAAAAATTAAAAAAAGTCGAGAGTGAATCGGTATCTTTTAGGCAAGCGTGCTCCGTCGTAGACCGCATCTTCACTTAACATCAGGTAAGATGGTGGTCAAACGCAAGCCTATTTGTAATAAAAAAAAAAACTTCGCATGAAAAACGGACGCTGGCATAGAGTACGTATAAAGAACTAGCTGTTACCTGCGACATAGTCCGCGTGGAATTTAACAAAAGTTTGTTCAGTCTGCATTATAAAAAGTATCATATATGTTAATCCAGGCCATAATCTATATTAGTGCCAAATTTCATCCAAATCCGTTCTATAGGTTTTGCGTGAAAAGGTAACAAACATCCATCCATCCTCACAAATTTTCACATTTATAATATTTGTAGGATAGGATGTGGAATCGAAGCATTTAGTCCGTGTATGACTTGTTGAATCAACCGAATTCCTTCCACGAAGCAACAAATAAATACAACAGATATTCTAGTCTTTATCTACAGTTATTATCAATTTATCAAAGAAAAGAATGTTTATGACGCCTCCCTTATAAAAGTGTATTAGCCTATCAGTTTGTTTATGGTCTATTTTATGGGTACAATTCATAGTCTAGATTTATCGCTCTCGTTATGGAACTAATGTGATAAAATGGTACAGAGATTACAGTAAAGCGTTTGTGTAAGGGGAAGATAAAATAGAACACGTGTATACCGTTAGCAGTTTGGGTAAAACGTTTTGACTTCTGGTAAGTTAGGTAATGGCAGCTTTTTACAGAGCCGTATTAAGGTAAGCTTTTAAATTTCACTAGATGCTATTGTTATATAAAGCAAGGGTAGCAAACCTTCATTAGTGAACGTGCTATCCTACTTATAATTGGATATTATGATATTGGATGTTGGGTACTGTAGCTAGCGAAATTACAGGGCTGTTGAGACTAACCATCGAAAGTCTCAAAGTACTGAGCGCCAAAGCAGCGATGCCCTGGACTTCAGTCTTGCTACTCAAAGTTCTGTGTATCGCTGCTATGGTCATTTCAATTTTGTATAGATGTGTCTTATGGAACCTTATTCAAAAATAAAAGGTATCCTTTATCTTAACCTAATAATAAAATAAGTTTCATAACTATTGCTTATTTGTTACTTATCTACGCATGTTTGATTTCTCTTTGAACCTAATTCTAAAATTAACGCGAACGAATTTGCTGGCGTAAGTATAGGTATATATAAAAAATGATTCCCTGTTTCCTTTGGTCACGGCATAACTTGAGAACGAATTTACCGATTTCATTCATCTTTTTTAAAAAAGTTTTTTAATACTTTCTAGAAGGTTCGTACCAAAAGAAAAAATAAAAAAATTGCGCAGAAAATTTGAACATTTCAGTTTTTTTTGATAAATTCCACGCGGACTAAGTCTCTGGTAACAGCTAGTTTTCTATAGAAAAATAATAATAATGTCGCCATTACGTGTCGTCAAATAATTAAATAATAAATAATTAAATAAATAAATAATTTATTTATTGAGATAAAAACGACTATTCTAACCAATTATATCTATCCCACAATTAAAAAAACAAAGAATGTCCATTACAATCATTTAGCAAAATTTACTTAGTGATTAAATAAATTAAATATATAATAGTGTAAAACGCAAAATGTATAACTGCGCCCGAAATATTTTCTTTCTTTATGGTCACAAGCTAGGTGTTTTACCACAGCTCACCTGATGTTTAGTGACGGTGTGATCGAAGATGGTAAAGCATACCTAGCCTGGAATAGAACTGGCTCTCAAACGAAACACACCGCACGACACAGCAAGTTCAAAGTTTTTAAACGACAGACTTTAAGGTATTGAAGATATATGGCTGTAATTTCATAGCAGTCTATTTAATAGAAGCTGCAATATTTTCCTTCAAAATTGGATTTAACTCTGCTATATTTTTTGCAGGTTTGTTTTCTTAAATTTGTCCGCTCTCTGTTGATTCCAGAGCATCTATCGGGTCATAAAACATTTATGATATCGCCGTAAAAACGTCCTGAGGTACTCCATCGACGACGCAATTCGCTCTCGATCTGTTCATCAATAAGGGGCGGATTTAGGGAGTGGAAGTTTTTTTTTTCTTCTTGGCATCGCATTCTGTGCATTCTGCCAGTCTCAATGTTTCTGTATTTTGTGTGCAGTCTTCAGTTTTCAGCTTCTTTATCTTTATAGTCAAAGTCCAGTCATGGTCACGTCCATCCGTGCCAGTCAAATCTAGTCGTGCATTAGTAAAGTAGTGGCGACTTTTTTATAAGCTTCGATGTAGTTTTGGAAGCAACACGAAAAGTCATCTTTCATCACATTATATCACTTTCCCACACTCGCGCTTGTAATTCGGCACTTTATGCTTTAGCGGCAGATTTTCAACTTGAGGGTGGTAGCTAGCCAGCCGAGTACTAGAACAAACCCTACCACCACGCTATGATTTCCTCACGATGTTTTCCTTCACCGGCAGCTCAAGCTCATTGTTGGGGTTTGAACCCACGCCTTTCGGCATGCGAACCGACCGCGCTAACCACTGAGCTATCATAGCTATAAATCGCTATAAACAATATAAATAAATCGCCTGATGTTAGGCCACACTTACCTAGAAAAACCGACCGATCGATTTGGAATATATTAGTCTCAACTACGACCTATCACTGCGTAACAAGTACGGCAACCGCTCACCGACAATGCTGCAGTTTGAGTATTCACAATGGAAAGAAAGATACCACTGACACGTTACTAAGAATGTTTCTTTGTTCATAGTAGATAATCTAAGTCAATGCTCTCAGCGCATCTTTTGTTTTTAACCGACTTCAAAAAGGAGGAGGTTCTCAACAAGATTGGCATTTTTTTTTTAACTTATGTACTCCGATTATGCTGAGATTTATGATCTGATTTACGTGATTTTAAGTTTGAAGTTTGAAGCGGAATTTATGGGACCAAATGGCAACTCCATTTGGTCCCATAAAAAATTAACATGGTTTGGACCAGTTGTTTTCATTTTATGAAAATTTTTGTTTACGTGTACAATGTAATTGTCTTTGGCAAGACGGTTTTGAATCTCAGCGAGTCTAGCTAGACTCGTGCTGTTCAAGTGTTTTTTGGCCTGAACATAAATTAACAAAAAAAATTAAAAATAAACAAACTTAAAAAAAAAGTTAAACCGACTTCAAGAAAAAAACATCAGCACTAAAAAGCGAAAAATAAACTTACTTTACAAAGAATTATTATACCTGCTAGGTACCTATTGATTTGTTTGAAGTCGGTGCCAAGCACCGGCACCTAGGCTAGGCTAAGCATTTTTAAGCTATTTTTTAAAGTTTGTTAGCCCATCAAGTTGATTACTTAGTTCGTTCATCTCGTCGATCAATCATAATGGTTTCGGTCGAAGAAAAAATATATTACCTTCGTTTATTGGGCGTTTTTGCTCACGATCTCCCCGCTGCAGGCACGTGATAACAAATCATGGGCCTGCCACTTCCTTATTAATGAGTTTTGTCTCGCTTTCTCTACTGTAAATAGAGAGAAAGAAGAGTTCAAAAAGTTGTAAAAATAAGAGCAATTGAGGAATAAAAACCGCTGACAAGAAACTTATAGTGCTTACAATACAATGCAAATGCCAAGCAGTAGTGTGTAAATATTATTGTGTTCCGGTTTAAAGGGTACTGCAGCTAGCGAAATTACAGATCTGTTGAGACTAACCATTGAAAGTCGCTGTGTATTGCTGCAATGGTCATGGACAGACGTTATCACTTATTATCAGGAGAGCGTCTTGATCGTCTCGTTACATTTACATTAAAAAAATGCATTGTAGTTTTACTCTACACGAAAAATACAATCGTAGAAACATTGGTTATATATCAAACAAGTAGTGTGCTAAAAAATGACTTGTTATTTAGTAATAAAATGCCAATGACGCTATTTTTAATATTTATTTATTTTATTAAATAAAACGGAACAATACGCCAAATTATACGCCAAAATAATTACAGAAACAAGACCCTTAAGTTATTTAAAATAAGTAAGCGAAAAAAAAAAATTGTAATGTGAAATTATTGTTCCAACGATCATGAAATTGAAGTGGAGTTGAGCAGGCATGTTGCCCGGCAGAGTGTGGCAAGTGGCTAAAATGTTGACAGATTGGTGGCTGTGAACCGAGAAACGAAGCGTCGGACGCCCACCAGCTCGTTGGGTTGACGACATCGTAAAGATCGCGGGTCGAACCTGGATGATTAGCGTATAAGAAGAGAGGCCTATGGCCGATTACGGTCTGCTCTCTTCTTATGTCTATGGCCGATTACGGTCTGCTCTCTTCTTATGCCTATGGCCGATTACGGGCTTAACTTAACATGATGAATATGAAACTATACAAGATTTAATCACAACAGTCAAACGTCGTACAGGTCAAATTTACTATTATTAATGTCATTACATATATGTGTACATCAAATACTTGACAATTATTTAGGAAAAAGGTCTGGTAAAGTAGTAGTGACTTTATTAAAGTCATCTACAAAGTTTTCAATATATGTACTACGAACAAACATGTTTGTGTTTGTATGTGGAGACATGCCTTGAGATCGCTTTTAGCGATAAGGCCACCAATTGTTACACTGGTGTATATTTTTCTATCGTATCTAATACCTTTAAACGAGCAATTCTTGTATCACATCATCAGCCATAGATCGTCCACTGCTGGACATAGGCCTCCTCCTGGGGGGGTTGGCAGGCGGGTTGGCGAGCGCAGTTAGGTGTGATTGTTCAAGGAAGACGCTGCTGTCCATCTTCCGGATTACATCCCTTAGCCGACTCTTATGACAACCACTGTACTATTCTTAGGCCGGCACCACCACGGCAAATTCTTGTATATATGTATGGATATATATAATCTAAATCACGGAAAAAGCTTGAACAAATACAAGTTCTGGAAAATAATACATTATAGAATTTGTTTTGTCCGCCAAAACATGTTTTGTCCCGGAAGAAGATGAGGTTAAGTATGAGAGCTGGAAGGTTAGGTTTTAGTGTAGAAATGTATTGTGGTACCCTTCCTAATGAGCTTGTATTGGAACCATATAATAAATGGGCATCTAATTATGGAGGAATATAATAAAGAGTGATTGATGGGGGCATGTAATGTTGAGGGCGTGTGGGTTCCGAGCGTGGGAGAACGCAATTGGTTTCATAATTGTGTTCAATTTGTACGAGGTAATGTTTGAATCAAATAATTATTATTTTATTATTTGATTTAAATAGCCTAAAGGCAGGGCCTTTATTCCAGTCTGCTTGTGTTAAATATGGGAATGTGGTTTTATTAAGCGAACTAAATTGATATCTGAAACACTAGTGTTCTAGTTACCTACCTGGAGAGATGTTTGTAGAAATCCTTTTAAAACGCTCGTTTTGTAAATTTTATTTTGATTCTTAAAAGATCTCGATGATTTTATCTATTCTTTTTAAGTAGGGAAAAATCAGTGAGTTGTTTTTTTTTCTCCTTTGGCTTCGCACTTTGTGTATTTCGCCAGTGACAGTTACTTCGATATTTACAAGCATTTGTCGGATAATCAAGTAAAATAAGTCTAATTATAATTATATCTAATATAAAAAGAAAGATTCACAAAAAATGCCTTGCTGAGTTTCTTGCTGGAGTCTTCTCAGTTGAAGTGTAATTACGAGCCGGTGGTAGATTCAAAAATGTAACTTAACGTTCATAAGTGCCCGAGGGCCATATGAATAAATGACTTTTTGATTTTGATTTTGAATTCACACTACAGAGTCAGAGTGAAGTCCAGTCATGCCCTAGTAACGCAACGTTGCTGTGTTCGACGGAATGTTAGAAGTAACACTGAAAAAATAAATAAATTATTTTCTCTTTCACTACATTATAATATTTTCCTACACTCGTGCACGTAATTTAGCACTTTATGAATATAATACACTATACATACACACTTGAAATAACACAAGTTTTGTAATAAACATATGTATGTAATGCAATGCTGCAAATTATTTTCCGCGTTTCGACCAAAAACGCTTAGAATATAGTAAAATAAAAAACAAACTAAATAATTTTTGAAACGAACCATAAACACAATAATTAATTTAATAATTGAAATGCACACACACATTATGGAACTCATAATAAAGTTTAAGTCTTCATTTTCATTCATCATTTACAGCCCGTAATCGCCCACTGCTGAGCATAGGCCTCTCTTCTTGTACGCCATTCATCCCGGTCCTGTGCTAACCTTGTCCAGGTTCGACCCGCTACCTTTACGATGTCGTCGACCCAACGAGCTGATGGGCGTCCGACACTTTTAAGTACTTTACGTATATTCGAGTTTAAGTATATCACGTATGTACTTAAATTTTATTAATGTACTCAAACCGTCATGTAAGAAAATATTTTTATTACAAAATTAAATATTACGAAGAGGATGAGAACGAGTTAATATCTAATTCCTATAACCACAATCCATGCATCAGACATTTGACTTTACGACGTTATTTTAAGTCTCAATTTCCAGCAACAGGAGCAACGCAGGCTCTCTAAATTAATTACTAGGGAATTCGAACGCTTGTATGTGGGTAAGTGGGGAGGGTAGTGCACGAGGCGGTGGTATGCGAGTAAGCTTTTATTTTGTCAACGAGAAAGGGGTAAAAGGTTGCGTTATGTACTTGTGGACGAAATATGATATTTCACACGGATTAGTGCAAAGAGTGTTTACAGGTGTTTTTTTTATTACAATTAGGTTTGTGTTTAACCGCCATTTCATCTGATGGTATATTTTTTTTATAACATATAGGCTTGCGGTTGACCGCTATCTTGCCTGATGTTAAGCGAAGATGAGGTTTACGGTGGAGCACTCTCGCCTAAAAAAAACCGATTCACTCGCGACTTGTATCAATCAGGGAACATTCTGGCAGCAAATTCCACTGTCTAGCGGTTATTTCGAAGAACGTGAAATTATACCGCTTAGTTCGAGTATTTGGTATATCAACCATGAAAATCATGTTAAACGAAGTTAGTGTTTACGATGGAGCACGTTTGCCTAGAAGAAACCGATTTACTCGCGGCTGGAAGCCACACAGATTGTCTCCATCAGGGAACACCCACTTGGGCAGCAAATTCCATTGTTTAGCGGTTCGACCGCGGTCGAAGCGATTCGAGCGGTTCGAGCGGTTCTATCGGACCGTTAAGTTTGAGTTTTTGGAATATAATATGAAGCGATAGTCAATGCATGACGTCCATTCCGCTTAGCACTACTGATCTACGTAATCTACGTTTTGATATATTAATATAACTTTCTTTCCCTTGGGGTTAATCAGTCAAGCAGAGTTCCTAACTTGTTTAGAATAGTTAAATATCTTGAAATACTCAAGAGACGTTCAGCAATTAACTTAAGAATGCATTAGACACATCGAATGAAATACTAAACGAAATTATCACACATTCACCCAAGTGATGATAGCGGTTAAGTATAGGATATAAGATAAGTGGTTAGTGCGGTCGGTTCACACGCTGAAGGCCGTGGGTTCAAACAACAATGAGCTTGAGCTGCCGGTGAAGGAAAACATCGTGAGTAAACCATAGCATGGGCGTACTCTCTAGTACTCGGCTGGCTAGCTATCACCCTCAAGTTGAAAAACCTAGTGTTGTGTTTCGACAGCATCACTTAAGAGCCAGTTCCATTCCAAGCTAGCGGTGCTTCATCTTCAACCACGCTGTCACTTAATATCAAGTGAGCTGTGGTTAAACACCTATCTTGTCAATCATAAAAAAATATTAAATTAATTTCACTCGAATCTTAAAAAGATTCAATTGCAACATTTCTCCGTCTACCATTTGCCAAAAAAATAAAAATAATAACAAAAGCGGCTTATAAGATTGTGTTTGTATTACCATCGGAGCGGAATCGTAAAACAATATCCGGGTAATGCCTCTAACAAGAAAAACTACAATGCCTCACAAAACGTGAGGTCACGGAAGCGGGCGGACGATTCACCAACATTTTCTCATACGTTTCTTGTTTTTCGTAATTATTCTGTCTACTATATCATCCCTTTAGTTCCGTGTGATGTATACCAGATATTTGTATTTATTTATCATGGGAAAAAGGAAAATATTGGCGTAAATACGCACAAATATTACCTAAGTATTACTTGGCAAGGATTAAAGTTGTTCGTCTCTTTTGTAAGAGAAAATAAAGAATAGAATAAAGCTGTTTCTATGTAGAGATCAGATCGTGCTGAGACGATATGTGATACGTACATAATAATTTACAAACCGAATAGGGACCTGGCCAAACGTTTAGAGGCGTCGGGTGACCAGAATGCTGGCGTTTACTTTGGTCAAAAACTTAGCAGTGCCATCCAGCGTGGCAATGACAGCATTCTGGCTACATATCCTTCTTCTGGTGGACTGTTAGATTAGATTTTGTTTTTATAAATTTGTAAAAAGTACACATAGGATGTCACAAGTTGATATTTACGTAATTAAAAAAAAACTATGTAGAAAAAAATCCATTTTATGACATTTTCACTTTGTTATAAGTGAAAAAATTAAGGAAAATGTTAAGATGAATCGACCCAATAAGTGCACGATAGATATACGGTAGTACAATAAAATCTCATAAAATACAGAGTTAATGACAATTTATTACAAGTAATCAAAATTTCCTACCAATTATGGACATAACATAACAACATAACGATTTGATTTCATATTTTTATTATGTTCAGCGAGGATGTGGAATTCAGCCGGCGTTTGTATTTCCCGCGAAGTATAATTTGAGTCTTGAAATCCAGAGTAAACAGGTTTCTTCTAGGTAAGCGTTTCCTTTTTAACACCATTTTGAATAAAAAATAAAATAAAGCTTTTTTTTTTGTATTAGTAATAAGACGAACGAGACGCTCTCCTGATGGTAAGAGATAATGCCCATGCCCATGACAGTGAAACACAGTGCATTGAGTAACGAAACAAAGTCCAGAGCATCGCTGCTTTGGCGCTCATTACTTTCAGACTTTCGATGGTTAGTCTCATCTCAACATTCCTGTAATTTCGCTAGCTGTAGTACCCTTCAAACTGGAACTCTCCGTTCCACCACAGGACAAGCAGAAGAACGACACACCGTTCATATCATCCGTTTCTCGTGGACGTTCTTAGTATTCGTAAGCGGCGATTCTGCTCTACTTTCTTGATGCGTACAGTCCATGAATGGAACTCATTGCTGGCTTTTATGTTTCCTATAAACTATAATTTGGACGTTTTTAAGGCTAGATTAAATAGATTTCTTATAGTTCAGCGTGCTCCATCACCGTCATAAGACGACGTGGTGGGCAAACGTTGACCTATTTATTAAAAAAAACACAGTTATGTTCACAACTGCTTGGCGGCAGAATATCTGGTTCTGCTATGGTACCTACCTAGACGACCTTCTGCTAAAGAGATCTACCACCAAATAAAAAAAAGAAGTAAAGCTATTTTAACTTCAGTTAAATTCAGTTCTGTGTATCATCATGTTGGTCCTTACCGCCGAGAAAGTCCTAGATGATTATGACTATAACTTGAACATAAATATTTAAAAATAAATATAAGCGAGTAGTAAGGGTAGTACCTATTTAATAGTGATGTAGAGTTCACCCCAACTAACACTACAAACAGGGCGAACAAACATGGGATAAATGGAATAAGTAATTCCAGCCGTGTCGATTCCCGATACTAACAAAGTGGGAGCTTAAGCAGCTAATTAACAATCTATTTAACGAGTAAACACATACCTACTCGCGCCGTGGGAATTAAATTTTAATCAATTCTGTAGTTGGCGGAATCGCGGCGTAGTGATGTGACAGAGATCTTGAATACGACAATAAAGTCTTTGTGCCGCGACGCCTCTGGTTAAATTAGTATGATGAATTGTGAAGTGCCTGTGTGTACTCCATGTTATAGCATAGTACATCTTTATAAATAAGTTTACGTCGAAAGATTTTTAATATAATAAAAAGGCTTATGATACTTACCTGATTTTAAGTGATGATGCGGTTTAAAATGGAGTTCGCTTGCCTAGAAGATAACAATTTACTCTCGATTTGAAGACACCCAGATTAAATTCATCGGGGAACACCCACTCAGGCGGCGTATTCCACTGTTTAGCGGTCCGCACAATGAACGTGGAGTTTAATCGTTTCGTTCGCGTTGTAGTACCTACTTATTATTTTGTACTTGTATTTTTGATTTTATTATTTATATTATTTTTTTGGAAATTTCTTGGAAATTTCCATATAAACAAACGCTATTCGACACTAAAACATCCTACTAATATTATAAATGTCAAAGTTTATATGTTTGATTGTTTGGATGCTTGTTACTCTATTACGCAAAAACTGTTGAATGGTTTTGGACGAAATTTGGCACACATGTAGTTTATTGCTTGAATTAGCATGTAGGATACTTTTTATATCAGATTTTATTTGAAAGATAATTCATTCATACATTCATTCATTCATTTATTCATCCATACGGATGAAGTCGCGGGCAACAGCTTATTTTTATAAAAAATAACATATAACTAACATTTTTGTTTTAATTATGCATGATTACTCACGTTTAATGGAATAATAATGTGGTCGAATCTATAGTCGGAGTATCCGATATAATTAATTGAGTAATCTCGCATAAGTAAAACAAAAATATCTCGAAACCACATCAGTTTCCATATTACAAACAGCCATATCTTTTACCACCTATGAGTCTTGGATAAACCCTTGCAATTTTTAACTAAGAACACACGAGTTCGCGTAACGACCAAAGGTTATTAAACGTAATCAAATATTACGTCTTACAATGGACTAAGTAACTGCGTTCTAGCCGTTCAATGCAGTTCAAGCATTTTTGGTTAAGACGATGCAATATACTGGTACAATTTTAATCATACCCCATACCATTGCTCGGCTGGCTATCTACTACTCTCAAGTTGAAAATCTGTCGCCAACAACCTAACGGTTTGTTCCGGCAACCTCATTTGAGAACTAGTTCCATTCCAAGCTAGGTGTGTTTACAATCTTCGACCACACAGTCTCTTAACATCAGGTGACCTGTGGTGCAAGTTAAAAATACCTGAGTAACATTGAGACATCAGTAGCACCTCACTAGCGTACAGTGAACGAGTCTCCCGGTAGGCCAAAATTTGCATGAAACATTGGATATTATACAGACATTTCGTATTCTATTAATGCTTCAGCCTTCAAAGAGGCGGATTTTGGCAGCGGCCGACCGGGCCTTCTGTATAATTGCAGTCGATTTAAATTCCGTCAAAGGAGACCGGAAGTTTTTTTTTTGTGTAAAATATGACAATTAGATTTATATATCTTTAAAGTTAAGTTTTTTTTTTTTTACTTCAACTTATATATCTTTTATATTGCAATCAAGCGTTGCTTAAAAATATAGAAAAAATATTTTCTATTAAGTTTTAAATCAATTTAGTTTACGTCAAGTTTTTTGGCTTTATTTTGAAGTTTACCAAATATGTTATTTTTTTATGTTTGACCACAGCTGATCTGATGTTAAGTGATGGTATGGTCGAAGATAGTAAACATACCTAGACTGGAATGGAACTGGCTCTCAAGTGAGGTTGCCGAAAGACAACGTTAGGTGCTTGGGTGTTATATTAAATATGCACGGTTTATTTTTTATGGAAAGATTAATTTCGAAAACAACTCAGTTGCAACGTATGTATAGAGATCTATATAATATGTATCAAATGTAAAATAGCCATTAATTTTCCTTTTACTTCCATAAATGAGAACTGTTTAAGACTTCTGCTTCCCCATTAATATTCCTACAAATTTGCATACTAAGGTGCTGTTAGTACAACCTTTGTAATGTCTAACTTTCTCTACTTATATAAAAGTTTTTTTTTTAAATTGTTTTGAGACGAACAAGACGCTCTTCAAATGGTAAGTGATAACACCTGTTCATAAACATTGCAACGATATCCATAACTTTGAGTCAGTAACAAAAACAGTCTAGAGCTTCGCTTTAGCGCTTATTACTCTGACACATTCGATAGTTAGCCTCAACAGCTTTATATATTTGATAGCTGCAGTATCCTTCAAACCGGAACAGAGTAATATTTACACACTACTGCTTGTTTTATTAGTATGCATTGTATAAACCAATCTTCCGTAAAAAATAACTCTAATGACTGTGTAAGCCGTATCAAAATCCGTTGCGTGGTTTAGAGGAGTAAGCGGAGAAACTAACAGATGCAGACAGCGACTTTTATACTATTAGAGATCAGAAACTAGATGTTCTGCAATGAAGATTAGTTAAATACATAACATAGCAAATAGTTTTGACTACCGAATTCGTCTTTAAGAGAAACGTCAGAAACTGGATGCTTACGTTACGTTATAACGAGATTGAAAGTATTATCCTTAATTTGTACAGTGGTTAGTAGTTTTTGTGCTATACACATTGTCACTCTCTAAGTGCTGAGCTTAATTTTTGTGCTATTTTAGGTAAATTTAATTTAATGTTTTGTTTATAGTCACAGAATATTCAGTTAAAAACGCACTCGGTCCCCAAGACAAGCCTCTTGATTAGTTTGGGGTCCAATAATTAACATTTTATAATTTGAATTGTCCTCTAGATGTACTGAGTTCATTGTATTCTGTTCTCTGTGTTAAGTTTATCTTTATCTTTAGTTTTTTTTTTTTAATTTTTGTCAAATATTAATTTCGTGTATTAGAATTAGAGTAATGAGCACAATTCAACGGAAACGAACCATGAATTCAAGTCCAATTCAGATTTTTCACTCGAGAATTTCCCTCCATAAGCCTGTTTGATCCCCGTTCAATAATCCAGTTAAATATCAAATTACTTTGCGAAAGTATCGGAGGCTCATTCCAGAAAAGCGGTCTCGAATCGCAAAAACGAGATTTTCCATCGGAGACTATTCAATTTGAGAAACGGCGAATACAAATTAAAAAGTTCGCGATTGTATTGGATAACGAAGAAGCGAACTTACCTGGGACTTTTAAAAAGAAGATTACAATCGAGTTGTGCTTTTTTGTTAACACGCTGGGACATTGGAAGAGAAAGTATATTTTCACAATGCTAATTGTTTCTTTTCGTGTGAAAATTCTCTGCAAATGGAACGTGAATATTCTGTAATATAAAAATGGTGGTCTGGTAAATGTTTGTAAGCAAGCTGAAGAGTTTAAAAAATCTATAACCCGACTGCGAATAAAATAGCTATAATTAAAAGAAACAAACTTTTTAAACCAATTTATTATTCCTAATTAAATTTAAACATATAACTTCAATATATTTTTGTAATCTCCTTTTAATTTCCTTTATTTAGATACCCTACTTAATAGGTTTTTTTTAAATAAAACATTACCATTTCGCGCCAAAAATCCACCATCTTGTTTTTCTTAATCCATCCTCTAGGGATACTGAGGTTATTGACTGACGATACCTTAATTGTCGTAATCCGCTTGGAAGATGCGAGGTTATAAAGAAATTTACATACATACATACAAGATATGCGCGAAAAAAAATAACGCTGCCTTGGCAGTCGGGTAAAAAAATAGTTCAAAAGTTCGGATAGAGCGAATGGTCGGCTCTACTGACTAGAGCCTTATGAGCCAAAAGTTTTGCCTACCAAAAATCCAAAAATCGCTCAAAGCGACTAAATTAGTTTTCACTTCACAAATAATCATATCTACCCGGGTATGTTACATGCTTATTACTAATTTTACGTGTAATATTACGATTATTTATTTTACGTGTAATATTACGATTATTTATTTTACGTGTAATATTACGATTATTTATTTTACGTGTAATATTACGATTATTTATTTTACGTGTAATATTACGATTATTTATTTTACGTGTAATATTACGATTATTTATTTTACGTGTAATATTACGATTATTTATTTTTCCGCTTTAACTACACTTTTTGTTTTAGGCCTTTAATTTTTTTTATTATTTTTAACCCCCGTTTACTCGATTTCTAGCGAATTCGCTATTAGTGCTAATGGATTTCCCATCTTGAAGACAGTTTCCTTACAAGTGGTAGCAAAAAATACCATTAGTACTGAACAATACGCGTCCTGTACACTCGCCTTCATGATTTGTACAAAAAATTAGTGTTAGTGTTTATTATCATCATCATCAGCCTATCGAAGTCCACTGCTGGACATAGGCCTCTCCCGAGACTCAGCCCGATCTTCGGCTTTTCGCTTCCATCCAACGCCAGCTACCCTATGTATATCGTCACTCCATCAAGTCTCAGGGCATCCAATTCAGGGTTTGCCAATTCGCGATCTCCACTCTAGAACACATCTAGTGTTTATTTTATAAATAAAATAATTAATTAATTCATATAATTAAATGTGTGTGTGTGTATTTGAAAGTAGTGATATATCACTGAGTTTATTTTATTTTTTCTTCAACCAGTGCTAATTGAAACTTTGCATTCTAGTTGGCAAAAGTTTAGTGAAACGGCTTGGTATCTGAAACACACACAAAAACAATGATATCAGTGTGGTAAAGTAGAAATTTTAAATCTGAGATAGGTTTCACTGCCAGACGGATTCAATTTAGCGCCAACGTCGAATGAAAAACAATTCGAGTCGTGCCTATGTATCTTGTTGGGGATATCTTTGTTGTTGTTCCGATATAGCTCGTTGGGGATTTTTTTATGACAGCGATTTTAGCGGCAGCCACTTTTGCAGGGTTATTTATGTTCTACGTCCGGGGAACGTTTTGTTGGGCACGGCCGGAGTTTAGTCGTTTTGTCGCCGATTCTAATAAGAAAAATGTCCTTCCCTTTTTTGGGAGTAGCAGAGTGTCTTATCTGAAAACAGCCAACGTATTTTAGGAGCTAAGTTAAAGATTTGGCGAAATCTCGGGACAGCTGCCGAGAGTACGCCTTTGTTACATTATCTTTAGGTTTTTATGTTGCTTAATATTAAATTTAATCATTATTGAGAGCTACCTGCGAAGTAGTGAGCTTGATCTCAAATCATAGCCAATTGCAAAGCATAGCATGGTGGTAGGGTACTTTCTGGTATTCGACTGGCTAGCTAGTTCAAGTTGAAATTCTGTCGCCAAGCATATAAACATACAAATTTTGTAACGATGATAGCTCAGTGGTTAGCGCGGTCGGTTCACGGTGACGGTGTGGTCGAAGATGGTAAGGCACACCTAGCTTGGAATGGAACTAGCTCTCAAGTGAGGCTGCCAGAACACACCGTTAGATGCTTGGCGGCAGATTTTCAGCTTGAGGGTAGTAGCTAGCCAGCTGAGTACTAGAAAGTATCCTACCACCACGCTATGGTTTCCTCACGATGTTTTCCTTCACCGGCAGTTCAAGCTTATTTTTGGGGTATAAACCCACACCCTTCGGCGTGTGAACCGACCGGGCTAACCACTGAGCTGTCATTGTAACAGTTTTTTTAATACAGATAAGTCCGCTTTTGACCCTGACTCGCCTGATGGTAAGCGATGATGTGGTGGAATATAAAGCACGCAGACTTAAAGGTACCTATTTACTCTGGCCTTCACTTCTAGAGTTGAATCATGCATAAAAAAGTCTCATAACAGTCGAGAGCTATGGGCTGTAGACCTGCAATATCTCGTGCAGGCCAGACATGCAACATTAAGCACCACTTCCAGAGATGAGACCGATTAGCTGACAGACGGACGGTTTAATTGCGCTATCACTTAGACAACTCCTCGGCGGACGTCTTTAGCCTTAGCCTGATATTCTTGTAGTCGATTAAGGCATCACACTTTAGCTATATTGGTGTTCTCATTAAAAACTCACAGTCCTACCATTAATCTTTGTAAAAACTTTTTCCTCGCATCATGTGTAATGAAACGGTGCTTGATAACAAAACATATGGAGTTTTTTTTTCATGGTTGACAAGCTAAGTGTTTTAATCACAGTTCATCTGATGTTAAGTGATGATGTGGTCGAAGATGGTAAACACACCTAGCCTGAAATGGAACTGGCTCTCAAGTGCGACTGCCGGAATACACCGTTAGATGCTTGGCAGTTTGCTCTAGTTTACTTTTAATAAAACCTCACCCCCTGCCACCAATTGCCAGCTTACCCTATTCTACTTCTTATCACACGCTCTTATACGTGTTTCGTTGCTCCATTGAATCGCAAAGCGCAGAAAAAATATTACACGATACTGTAATCTGTTTTCCCCACATTTTCTGAAGAAATCCAACCCTGCAAGGGATGCGTTGAACAGTGAACAAGCAAGTAAAATAATACTTAAAGGGATATTACACTCGAGCCAAGATCCTTACGGTCGTAACACGGAAACTTGGACGACGAGTGTGGTCTGGGAACCGGAACCGAGCTATAGAATGCCGATACAATCTGTGGGATAGTAAAAAGATTATCTGTGATAAATGTTTTGTTGATTGTTGTATTAGAACCATGTGAATATACCGACACATACCTATGTTTAAGACATTAAACAATTGAGTTTGAAATGTGAGTTTACGCATACGTCCACTTATAAATACTTATTGGCTTTCTACCGGATACATTTCGGGGATTGTGCCTTGGAGTTGCACGACTTGGTTCCCCGCGTCCCTTTTTCCGAATGGTTAGACAAATGGGACCAAGGAGTCACCCTTACATGGTGGACGTTCCCCATGTGCGCACTAAGCGCTTCGAATCCACATTCTTTATTCGCACACCGTGATACTCTTTACCGGAGTAACTCTTTCAAGAGTAACCAGTTTCAAAAAGTTCTTTCAAGAGTAACCAGTTTCAAACAAGCGTGTTCCATGCTAGACCACTTCGTTGCTTAACATCGGGCAGGATGTGGTCAAACGCGAACCAATTACGTATAAACAAAAACTTAACTGTTGCTCTTGGGTATTTTTTTTTAAACATAAAGAAATTACATTCGGATTTATCACAATAGCGTTGAAAAAAAATTTGAAAAATTCCGTAGGTAAGAGTAATGTATCGGGCTTCGTAGCTAACGTAGCACCGCTACGACCACGTAGCAGTGCTACGAGTTTGTCTACGATATATTATGTATAGTACCTGGTTGACCGAGCTTTGCTCGGTTTTTCATTGCCTGAAAACACGGATAAAACGACGTTTTCTGAAAATGAAACCTAGCTAGATCGATTTATCGCCCCCGAAACCCCCTGCATACTAAATTTCATGAAAATCGTTGGAGCCGTTTTCGAGATTATGATTACATACATATATACATATATACATGAATTGCTTGTTTAAAGGTATAAGATACTATAACCCTATAATTAATAAACGTACATATATGTAGGAAGATATTTTTTCTCTCTTATTTTTAATTATAATAAAATATTTGTATTTGTATTAAAAATAGGAACGATTATATATGTGAAACGCTACTAGTATTATGAAAATGTCAGTGAAGCGTTCATCTCTAGTCCGTGCCACTTCAGTAGGCATTTTAACCAGGGGCGGACTCAGATTCGCTTTATTATTGCTCGCCGACCGAGCGGACAGAGGACGGACTTTTTCTTTTATTATATTTAACTTTATTACCTTCCAGACGCTTTATGTTGATGACAATATTACCGCAATTATTGTTCGCGATGAGCGATTTTATGTTCGCAGTAAGTTCTAATGATATTCAATTTGTAAAACAGTTACCAACGCGCGATAGAACTGTGCCAAATATTATAATAAGAAAAAGATAAATGCCCAGTTGTAAAATATCGTCCTTGCTTTATTTTGCTGTCGAAATTTCTATAACATGATTGTGCTGATAGCAGACATTCTAATTGGATATAGCTACAAGGTCATTTTCAATTGACCGGCCACCGCTCGTCTTGACATTGTAACTTTTGTTCTATAACTTTGAATAATTCGACATCGCTTTTGTTCCTAACAAAAAACGAAAATGTAAACACTAAATGACTATTAACTGTATGTATTCGAATCAGAAATAAGGAGAGACGTAGACGGTCTGAAGTAAGCGACATAGCCCAGCGAATTAGCAAGTTGAAGTGGCAGTGGGTAGGGCGCATAGCACGCAGAACTAATGGCCGATGGGGCTGCAATGTTCTGGAGTGGAGACCATGGACTGGCAAGCGCAGCGTTGGACGTCCACCCAGAAGGTGGACAGACGACTTTACAGAAGTCAATGGAGGTCAAATGGGAGGCTTATGTCCAGCAGTAGACATCCTATAATTTGGGTGTTTTTTAGGGCTATCGTGAATAGATTTCTTCTAGATTATCGTGCTCCGTCCTCAACCGCATCGTCGCTTTCCATCATCTGAGTTAGTGCCCAAACGTATATCTAATTTATGTAAAAGATTTTTGTAAAGGACTTATTGACTTTGCTCAAAATTTTTAAGAGTTCATAATTATATTTCTATTTCAACACACTATTATAGCGTGAAACGCGACACATGCATGTAATGCCGTATTACCAACTGGTGGTAACATACGGTAATACGTGGTGATACGGGCGTGTGTGCTTGAATACGGGTGATAAGGTATTACCCGCGTAATGCGCCAACGAAGCTCCTATTGTGCTTCTGTACAGCTTGATGATACAATTTTGAAGAAAATTGCCCTTTAATATCTTGGTAACGTTTCCTTACATATAAATATGTGCAAATGAAATTTTGTATACAAGTACTTAACAGCATCATTAAGTATTCCAATATATAGTTCATAGTACATTTGATAGAGTTATTATTTATTGTAATTAAACTTTCTTTCCTACGCAACTTGTCACGCAGGATGGCAATGCTAAGTTTTTGACTAAACCTGAAGCTACAAGGGCATGGTCGACGGACTCCTCCAGATCTACCACACCGAGGGCGTTCGGGGATTGTACAGGGTGAGCGCTTTTTCTCTTCGTTCTATTTTATTATCATACTTTTTAACGAGAAATTCTTGCATATAATCTTAATCTCGGAAATGGCACCAACGATTTTCATGACATTTAGTATGCAGAGGGTTTCGGGAGCGATAAATTGATATAGCTAGGTTTTATTTTTAGAAAATGAAAAAAAAAAAACGAGCAAAGCTCGGTCATCCAGGTATACAACTTAATATTCATAGATTAATAATATACTTTTATATGTTGTATGAATATATGTATGTATATAAATAAATAAGTAAGATTTTTATGGTGATAAATTAATTGACCGCAACATCATCATCATCATCATCATCATTTCATTGATTATTGATGGGACTAATTCCAGCTTGCCCATTCTACTATCGGACAGCCAGGAGCTCTAAAAAGCGACACCGCTTCATGGTCGATATTCCAAAAGCTCGAACTAAGCGGTTCGAATCTACCTTCATTGTGCGAACCGCTAGAGAATGGAATTTGCTGCCCGAGTGGGTGTTCCCCGATAAATACAATATGGGTGCCTTCAAGTCGCGAGTGAATCGGTTTCTTCTAGGCGAGCGTGCTCCACCGTAGGCCGCATCTTCGCTTATCATCAGGTGAGATGGCGGTCAAACGCAAGCCTATTAGTTATAAAAAAAAAAAAAAAATTAAAAAAAAAAACTCTTTTTGCGTCGGGAGTTAAAAATAATATCTTATTAAAAATTGTCCACAGATAGTAAAAAACTCCTTACTAGTTATACTGTAACTAAATCATTACCACGACTCGGCCAACTTGAGAAAAATAAAATCTACACTTCAATGATGCCGCCCGAGATTTCCAACGAAGCAACAATTTTCAATTTAAAACAGTACAGCGAGGACTAACTGTCTGGATAAAAAGTTTTGGGTCGATAAACTGCTACAATGAATCCGTTGAACCTTTCTAGTGAATATTCGAATAGCTTCTGTTCGAATAGCGTCATAGTCAAGTTCAGTCAAGCCTACGTAAAACAGTGATGACTTTACTATAGTCTTACTCGTAGATGGAGTTTTAGAAGCAACACGAAATGTCATATTTTACCACATTATATCACTTTTCCACACTCACGCATGTAATTCGACACTTTACGAATAAAATACCGCTATTTCTATACATAAACCTTCGTAAAAATACCAGTTTTTAAGAGAATCGGGAACAAACATATGTACTAATGTCCTGTTAGCTCATTTGGTCGTGTATCTGATTAAAGAGCTATAGGGCGTAGGTTCGATTCCCACCTAAGACAAACATTTGTGTGATGAGTATAATGTTTGTTCTGTCTGGGTGTCCATTATAATTATATATTTACAAAAAGTATACAAGTATTATATTAGTTATTTTCCACAGCACAAACTTTTTGCTAAGCAACTATTGTTGCTTAATTTGGGGCTAGATGGCGCTGTGCGAAATGTCCTACGATATTTAATTTATGTCCGTTTATACGTACAGGCCGATTACTGAAACTTCGTTTTTAGAAGACCATTAAGAAATGTCTTAAACACGATACGATCAAAAGGACGATGTCTACCACAATTTTTTGGCAAGATCACTAGAATTATATGAAGTAGGTAATTGTAAAAGAAATTCATATTTGATACATCAACTAAACGAAACTTTATTTTATAAAGTTACGTTTTGTTAAAATATGGTAACTATAACAATAAACTATGGAAACTGACGTGAGAAAAAGTAAGTTGTAATTTGTTGTAGTACGTTGTAAGTAAAACAAAAATATAAACGTAACTTGTTATTCTGACAATGCCATTAATTTGAGTGTCCAATACCATTACATTAGATTGCTTATAACACATCAACTAACACGATGAAATTCACAATCTAAATTCATTTATGCAATGAGTTATTAACTGCGAGTTAACCCCTCAGTGACCGTGGTCTAAGCACCAAAAACTCGGCTAACCCGCGCGGGGACGGCGCTTGCGGCACGACGACGCGACGCCCGGTAAATAAATCTAATCCAACCGACATAGCTCAGCGATGCACTCACTGCAACTATATAAATTATTCATTATGTAGTCCGGAAAGGCACATGCATCTTGTATGTCGCTCTAGCTTTTGTTTATTTATATTATGAAGACGTTTGCGGATCGAGTCGCAGGCAAAACTGATTGTGAATGCAATACTTGAAAAGACTGACGCGAGACACGGTCTTTCACATCTTTTCTCTGGAAACGGTACGCGACAAATGCTGAAGTTGTTTAAGTTTTCATAGCGTTTCCCTGTTAGAATGCGCTTTCAAAGCTTTAACAAAGCTATAAAGTAACTCGATGGCGGCATGAGACTGCAAATGAGATACCGTCCACAAAGAAGCAAATGGGTTATTCATTCTTTCGTATTATCAGAGAGTACGAACAAGATTTTTGCCGCGTGAGGGTCTTGTGTTGTTCTCGGTTTAACTTATCGTAGTGCGGCAACATTTGTGTTTTTATTGAATTGCGGCACTTTACAGCCAAACCAACTGGATTACTTACTGTACTTTATGAACTTATGACTTGCCTAGTGTAACTAAAAGTGTAAAATAAAGCCAATAAATAGCTCAAATTCTCATTCTATCTTCACTTTTCTTATTTTTAACCTTCGATATAAGCAAAGGGGTGTTATATTGTAGCTCCCAAATGGCTAAACTGATTTTGATTTAGTTTTATTTTGTTTGATAAGTGACTTAAACGAGTGTTCTTAGATTTTTTTGAATCGCTTAATCTGTTCATTTATTTGAACATTTTATCAGCTCTTTTCTACTTGATGGATGGTTGTGGGCATTGTTCGATCGAGTCAAAGTTTGGTGTTATACTAGTGCCGGGTGTTTTTTAAAAATTTTGATAAAGTATTTTTTTTTTCAAATAATTTATCGACTCATAGCATGGGGAGGGACACGTCAAATAGTTTATTGCAACCATTCGACTAGCGGATGGATTTGAACCGCCCAGTCATCCAACTCTGGACTGTACGTATGTATATTGGATATTCTGAATTCAAACCAAATAAATGATGAAGATAATTTAATTTTATTTTCCTTTAACAATTTAGTATTGTGATATTTTAATTATATTTGACATTTTTATAGGCTATATAATTATTTACATTGAAAAATATAGACTTATTATTATTAGAAGCTATAACCATAACCGTCAGAAAAAGGTATCACGTTTTTAATAAAATTCAAAAAATCTAAATATATATAACTCAAAGGTGACTGACTGACATAGTGTTCTATCAACGCACAGCCCAAACCACTGGACGGATCGGGCTGAAATTTGTTGTGCAGATAGATGTTATGACGTAGGCATCCGCTAAGAAAGGATTTTGATTAATTCTACCCCCAAGGGGATAAAATAGGGGATGAAAGTTTGTGAAACTAACGCGGGTGAAACCGCGGGGCACAGCTAGTATTACATAAAATTAACAACGAAATTACTGTTTAACTCGATACCTATAATACATGAAGTATACTATAAAACACCTGTAGACTATATAATATAAAACTTAAGTCAAGAAAGAAATTGCACAATTATATAAATCGTTACTCAATAACAAGCGCTGTTAGATACAAAATGCTTATACTTGAGATTATTTATCTGACGCGCCCGCATCTCTCCAACTTTTGTAAATCAGAACCACAATTTATTCCGTCAAAGCCAGTGGTAGCTCCGTTAACCGTTCGAGCGCGGCGTTAATGAATTATGTCCAAACTGTGCTAGGTCGCAAGTAACCGTGACTGAGCTTAACGGACCGGAGCCCGGTACAGGGTTAAAATGAGTAACGACTTCATCGTACCTTTGTGTATGGGAAGCAAATTTGTCATCATTTAATGAGTGAAATGTGGAACGAGCTTTTTCTCGGTTGTTGATTTTTGAAGATTTTTTTTATGGTTTACAGGCTAGGTGGTTGAAGCTCACCTGATTTTAAGTAACAGCGTGGACGAAGATCGTAAACATATCTAACCTACAATAGAGCTCTTAAGTGAGGCTGCCGGAACACAATGTTAGGTGGCAGATTTTCAACTGGTTAGTTGAATACTAAATAGTAGCCAACCACCTTGCTATGATTTCTTCACGATGCTTTCAGTCACCAGCAAGCTCGAGCTCATTGTTGGTATTGGAACCCGCGCCCTTCGGCATGTGAACCGACCGCGCTAACCACTGATCTATCCTACTAAATTACAAACAAACTTGCAACAATCATTCAAAATTAACATAAAGTCAATACAGTCTTGAATTTAATTGAGTATTTTATTGTTTTATCTAATAAGTAATAGTAAGATAGTTCCCACAAAATCAATATTCAGCAAACAATACGACAAGACCCGCAGATGTTCATCGCGTTTCGGATAAGAATCCTTTACATAAATAAAGAGCACAATCCCAAACGTCAGCGAAGGTAAAATCTGACAGTTACGCGCAGAGATTCGGTGTATTTTTTTCGGCGACCTTTTCTAGGCCCTTAGGGTGCCCTTTGAGGGTGTCATATCATGACAAGTGATCTGCAGAAGCTTAGGGGCCGGCGATAAGCCAGCCGAGGTGCGAAACGGTTACATTGAGGTAAACTCAAGCTACGAGGACCTTTATGTTGCCTTATCAAAGCGATAAGGTAATTAGGATTAGAGAAAATTACGTAGGCTGAATAAGAAGCGAAATCATCAATGTATTCTTTGATTATATGAGCTTGCATTTTTTATAGATAGATACTTTTTACTGTATACACCAGAACTCTTAAAACCAGAAAACGTAAGAACTGCTTATGTGCTTGGCGGCAGAATAACTAGCTTGTCGCGTTACATTATCGCCGTGTCGGAGCAAGCGGCAACAAAACGAAACAACATACAGACGCGTAGCAAATCTACCAACCCAAAATTCGAATAATGAAGTTTGTCTATGAGAGTTTGTATGACAGAAGATATGAATTAGACGAGCGAATTCTTGTTTGAAGTGCGAACTCTTGGTTGAAAATGGAACAAAAAGCGAAAATGCACGAACGGGTTTGATGTTCGAACCGAGTTAACTTAGTCAGCAAGTAGTTATCTGGACTAGCTGCGCAGTGTTGGTGCGCATAAGCAGATGAATTCAATTACTTTTTTTTATCAAGTTAAATCTTTACTATCGTAAGTAGCGATAATACCTTCATTACAGTATTTTCGGATGGATTTTGTACAGCGCCATCTAGCCCCAAACTCAGCATATCTTGTACTATAGGAATTTAAAAACATACATTTGGGATACTTATATACAGAAAAAATATATACGAAAAAGTGAAAATTTGTGACTGCCACCTTTTGGTAAAGTCATCGTCGTCTATAAATATACCTACAGTACATTGCCTACCTTGGAGGACCTTAATCACCTTTCGTTTGAAACAATGCAGATTGTAGCTCGATGGTAAGCGGAAGCCATTCCACCGATGACCGGCATGTCGATATAAGCAATCGACTAAATGGAACGGTACGAGGCTTCCACGTATCTACAATTTGTGGGAGGCACTTTTGGCGATGGCCACCGGTTCTATAGTAAAACTGTGATGGAAGGGTTAACTCAAAAAGTTCGTCAGATCAATCCCTGTATATTTGCTAAATACATATTTGTCACAAAAATGTTTGATCGATTCAGGCGTTACTTAGCAGAAGTTCATTTTGCGTATTAAAAAATAAATAATAAATCACATAAATGTGTTTCCTAGGCGGTAACCAAATCCACGCCCCTCAGCTTGTAAAGCAGTATTGTGCTAACTGGCTTTAGAATCAAGTTTAATTCAAATTTTTATACTGTCTAGTAAATCACTTTCAATAAGCGAATAAAAAAATCCGCCCTTAAACTTAGCTCGTTTCGAAGAAACCCCATCTCGTACATCACCCGTGTTAATTATAACGCTACATAATTTAAAGAGTTCCCCGTCTTACGAATAATGACTACAAATTTTGCAATTAACTTCACAAATAAGTGCATGATTAATGAGTCGAAGTAATGAGCTGCCATTCAAAGCCGTAACGCCACAGGCGGCGTGTGTTCTAAGAAATACATTCTTTAAAACAATATACGCTACCTTCGAGTAGATATGTGACGCCATATTTTCATGACATTTTGACTGTTAGTCTATTTATTATATCTGACTTTTTGAATGATTAACGAGCCTAAACACGTATAAAAATACTAAATGACTTATGTGTAAATAAATGACAATAATACAACACAAAAGATTTCACATAATCGCATGGAATCAACAACATTTGTGTATGACACAACTGTCAAACGACAGATTCACCACTAACGCCTCTAACGTCAACTATGCGAACGCGAAAGCAATGCGAACCGGCAAATCCATTACAAAATTACAAAGTCTATTTTACGGCTTTTACAGAAGAGCGTATCGTCCATCTTATTACAATTACATTTAAAAAAAACTTATTCACACAATGTCGATGCGTATGACTTGTAAATGTAATATTATCAATATATCATTTGCATATCCTTCGTGTTGCTTTTTTTTTTTAATTTATTTAATATTTTATTACAATCTTTCTTATTAAATATAACACACACCATTAAACCTCGCCGAGGTTTGGTTTGTCTGGTTTGAGGTTATGAGTGTTAGTACAGAAACAGGTACAGGTACATTGACATACCCAAAAGTTTTTTAATATTAAATTTGTATTACTTAAAACCGAATTTAATTTGCCTTGAAAATTTAAATTAAATAACATCTCATTTACAACTAAAAACGATAAGTACAAATACACATATTTTATTCATAACATTAATATTTATAAGTCAATTATAAGAGTTACTTTAATGTAAAGGGGCCTTTGAAAAGCGGAATCTTGAGCACTGTTTTCGTGTAACACTATGAAAGATTTATAGTCGTGTTGTCTTGTACCAAACGCCACTCCACTTGGTGTTACGTACGCACGTATAAGGTGTGAACGGCCTCCGAACTGCCAGTTCCTTGTTGCCAAAAGTGGTCGAGGGTGTACTCTATTTTATCGTGTTGCGGCGAATAGAGAGGTGATAAAAATAAGAAATGGACTCGGCACGTGCCCGTTAAACCTGTCAAAATATAGGACACGTCGAACGTGCAAGTCACGAATCTTTTATGTTTATTGTGTCGTTTATTTGGTTGAAGCTTTAGTTTGGAACTAATAGAAAAATCAACAGCATGTAATTTAAATCGATGCATATTATTTACTCTATGTTGCTGAAAGATTATTTATACGTAGGTGCATAGGGTTTTTTAATATTGAGCTTAATAGATATGGAGAGGGCTACGCTCGGGGTTTTTCTTGGAGATCGAATCAGAAATGAAGAGATCCGTAGCAGAACTAAAGTTACCGATATAACCTAGCGTATTAGCAAGTTGAAGTGGCAGTGCGCAGGGTACATATCACGAAGAGCTGATGGTCGATGGGGCTGTATGGTGCCTGAATGGAGGCCACGGACCGGCAAACGCAGGACGTCCAACCACAAGGTGAACAGACGACCTCATGAAGACCGCGGCAACGCGCTGGATGCGAGCCGCTTTTAACCGGTCTTCATGAAAATTGGGGGACGCCTATAACCAGCAGTGGACGGCCCACGGCTGAATTGATGATACTACCTGCCCTGTAAGGGCTTAGAAACAGTGTCAAGAGACGCAATAAAACGTTAAAGTATTCTTGAAAATTCTTGGATATGTAGACCTATTTGAGAGTTTTCATAAATTGATTATCATGTTCAATTTATTTTATATATATAGTCATATGTGTTGTATATTCTTATAGCCATTGAAATTAGCCAGCAGCTATGCACTGGCACATGGTAAAATTATTTATTTGAAACTTAGAAAACATGATTTTCAAAAATACCGGCCGGTACAGAAGTGAAATTCTACTATAGAAGTTTTATGCTGTTTTCGATGGATTTTTCGCCTAATCAGACATTAGCCACATTCTTATTCGAGGTATAAATTCAAACCGGGACACAGTAATGTAAACACACTACTGCTTGGCGTGGCAAAATATCTGGTACTGCGGTGTTGCCTACCTCGACGACCTCCTGGTAACTCAGCTACTACAATTTCTCCAGTCGCCTAGATGGAAGAATGATGACTTAATCATTTAAACTCTAGTATTATATACTTACTAAACTTGTTGTCTCATACAATCTGTTAGCCCAATCTAGTTTATTCTGTAGCTATGTTCACATTGCAAAAGCTAAAAGTAAATACGTGTTAAACCAACCAGTTTCATGTTCATAAATTCAGATCATAACAAACCTATATCCACAAAAGCTGACGCAGAATACTAAACCTCGTCCGAGAAATAATAAAGGCCATCATTCGCGAGGATCTATTTTATCTAGTCTGTTCCAAGGTTTCATACTTTTCGTGTTCAATAACAAACATAGACAACAAATATCGTACTCAATCGAGCGTCGCACCGCCTCCGACAAAAATCTCGGAATGTGGATGAAAAACACTTGTACGTAAGCAGCATCCAAGAGAACAAAGCAATAATATTCTATGTTAGCTTTGTGTGATGTACAAATATATTTATCTTTGATTCAATAACCTCCTATAAATAAAATAAAATTTGCTTTACTTTTTTTTTTCATTGAACGCGAAATCTAAATATATATAACTCAAAGGTGACTGACTGACTGACATAGTGATCTATCAACGCACAGCCCAAACCACTGGACGGATCGGGCTAAAATTTGGTATGCAGGTAGATATTATGAAGTAGGCATCCGCTAAGAAAGGATTTTGATTAATTCTATATAATATATAATTTATCTTTAAACTCAATTCTAAAGTCAGTGCGTACGAAGTCGCGGGCGTAAGCTAGTTATTGTATATAGTTTGTTGATCGCAGCTTCGCTCGTTTTTCTATCACTCGTGAATAGTAATTTTTTTCTAGACGAAAGGTACCTTATCCTTTTCCGTACCCTTGACAAAGTGTATGCAAAATTTCATAATGGTCGGTTGAACAGTTAAGGCGTAAAATCGTAATACATAAACTCAAATTAGTTTTTTTTTAATTCGATGAAATTTCATAACAATTGGTGCAACATAAATGTAAATGACATGTCATGTCATGTAATGTGTAGCTGTGTGTTTGTGCGAATGTTTAGCAATACCTGTTATGAATTTTTATTATTTTTTATGACTGACAGTCTAGGTGTTTGACCACAATTCTCCCGTTGTTAAGTGATGGTGTGGTCGAAGATGGTAAAGCAAACATAGCCTGGAATGGGACTGGCTGGCTGCCGGAAAACACCGTTAGATGCTTGGCGGCAGATTTTCAACTTGAAGGTGGTAGCTAACCAGCCGAGTACTAGAAAGTACCCTACGACCACGCTATGGTTAACATCGGAATCGACTATGATAAAAAAAAACGTGTTGGTTCATTAGTTTCGATAGTAAAATAGAAACATCTTTTTCTTCTATTTATTGCATAATATGTAACATTCCAATATCAAAATTAAAAATAATTATTTAAAAAAAGTATTCATGTATTCTATCAGTTATCTGACTACCATCACACAAGCTCTGCTTAGTTTGGGGTTAGATGGCGCTGTGTGTAATGTGTCCTACTACTACTACTACTACAAAATATTTATTTTAATCAATTTCATGTTAGTAAAAAATAATTTAATATACAAATAAAATTAATTTAGTTTCTCGTTGGCAGCTATACCAGGTAATCCTGCGTACCAGCTGCCACAAACATTGCAAGCGACTGTAACAACAGATTCACAGATATCATATTTTCTAATGTGTTCAACTCCAGCAAACGCAAGCACCTTACCCGAGTTATAAAACTGAATTCATTTATGATGATGCCGCCCCCACGTGGCGTTTTACAATACCCCCGAGTCGCTGGATTCCACCGCGCCACGTCCTAAAAGCTTCTGAAATTATTTTCTGGTTTAGCCACTCCTGTACCCGCGGCTATGGTTGTCTACGTGCGATAATAATCGGCCTTTATGAGCACTTCTGTTCCTTTTTAACGCTACTGTGGGAGAATTTTATGCACAGTTAAGCATTTCATTTGAAAGTAGACAATATGAAAAATTTGAAATGGCTACGGCAAAACTGAAGCGTAGCTTAATGTTATTTACTTATTAACACGTTTTTATTAGCTTGACTTTTTTTAAATATAAAATAGTTCTATGTTTGGCCGCCAACTCGCCTGATGGCACAGCTTATTTTTTCTTGAAACGACCGCTAGACAAAGGTCACTACAGATTGGACGCCGAAATTTCGACCCCAGAGACGACCCAGACGAAGGTGGTGTGACGAACTAAATCGTCACGACAGCCACTGGACCACCAAAGCCGAAGACCGGGCAGTCTGTAAGGAGGAAAGGGAGGCAATTGCCCAGCAGTGGGACACTAGAGGCTGTACTTTTAAGTATTAACAGTTGCCCATTTTCGATTAAATAAAATAGTTTTGATATTTTTCAGATGTTTTGATGTTTTAGAATGCACGTCGAAAATTTTAAATCTCTTTCTGCTATAGCACTTATCTATGATATAGCGTGCGTAGCATAAATTGGACGTAACCACATCTACGGCGTAGCACACGTAGCACTTTCAACATTACTACCTAAAATCTGGTCGAAATTATATATTTATTTAAGACCAGTTTCAAAAACTGGTCTGTCTTTGTCTAATGGACGGCATTGAAAAAGACAGCTACATTGTTAGTTCTGTCCTTTAAAGTTGATCTTATTACATATGTACATATGTATCTATGCCGATATTATATTATACTATTTGCTGCCCGAGTGGGTGTTCCCTGATAGATACAATCTGGGTGCCTTCAAGTCGCGAGTGAATCGGTTTCTGCTAGGCGAGCGTGCTCCACTGTAGACCGCACCTTCGCTTAACATCAGACGAGTTGGCGGTCAAACGCAATCCTTATTGTAATAAAAAATAAAATATAGATATTAAATGGTTTCCACAATGTAGTATATAACTTGTGCCATGTATTGACGACACGATTGGACACCCGTCGCGAGCGCTAGGGTTGGGTAATGGTATTCATATTTTTCGTTCCTGGGCGAGGCTGTCAGCTACCGCTCGTTATCTTTTACTGTTGATTAGTTTTGGACGGAGGCCGAAAAACTGACGTTTTTACACACTTCACTTTTATATGTATAGGCATGTACTAGGTACGGAGCTAGAGTATACCTTTATTTTTATTCCCGACGCTGAAATACGAGGTGGGAATACTTGTATTGGGTTTTTAGAATTTTTTAGGTGCAACTGAAAAAATAAATCGCCATTCCCGTGCTCTGTGTGTGTCAAAGGACAACGGCATTTTTTTTTTTGCAATTTCAATTTATTTCCTGAATTGATATTCAATTTTGTGTGTAAGGTGAAGTTTAAATAAATACAGATTAAATAATATAATATATCGCACGAATATATTTCAGTGGCCACTGAAATACTAGAGCAAACTTAGATATTTGTTATTATTAAAAAGAATTGCGTTTGACCTTCAACTAAGATGATATCTACGATAGAACACGCTTGCCAAGAAGAAACCGCTTCACTTGCGACTTGAAGGCACCCAGATTGAATCCAACGGGGAATACTCACTCAATGAAAGACAAATTAAAATATGGGTTACTAACGTACTTTGCTTTGACTCCTTAATATACTCGATACTAATTGATAAGTTCTAAATTGTACGGGATTGACATAAGCTATAACGTGATATATCTACAGCGTATATCTATCCCGTACATTTTTATTTTTAATGTTTGACAAGCTAAATGTTTTGACCACAGCTCACCAGATGTTAAGTGACGGTGTGGTCGAAAATGGTAAAGCACACTTGGTCTGGAATAGAACTGGTTTTCAATTGAGGCTGCCGGAACACACCGCAAGGTGCTCGGCGACAGATTTTCAACTTGAGTGTAGTAGCTAGCCAGCCGAGTACTAGAAAATATTACCATCATGCCTTGCAATGTGTTCCTTCATCAACAGCTCAAGCTCATTGTTGGAGTTTGAGCCCACGCCATTCGGCGTGTGAACCGACCGCGCTAACTGCTGAGCTATTAATTATCGCTGTGGTACGGTATCGCTACGGAATTGATAGTTATTCCGTAATATGAGTTACACTTTGATAGTTCTGTTGTCGCTTGTTTTTGTATAAATTGACAGGATCAATGAATGTCGGGTCTGCTATTCAATTATAAAAAACTGGAAATAGAGACTTTTACTAGGAGCTATAAAAATAATGAATGAGCTTGCAGCTCGTATACGCACGTGTTGACAGCATGTCACTCTAGATGTCTACTGTAATCCCTCTCCAGCACAGATGTTATACATCTATCTATACAGTGAGTTTAGATACATTTTTATCACAAGAATTTATTTAGTTTCATGTTTAGTTACCTACTTAGCTAGTTAGAATGTTTATTGCGACTTCTTTGTTAGCATATTTGGTAGTGTATCTGCTTCAAGAGTTGTAGGGCGTGGGTTCGATTCTCACTCAGGACAAACATTTGTGTGACGACCATAAATGTTTGTTCTGTACTTATAATACATACAAAATACAGTTATTCGCTTGTAATATTTCACCCCCCTTTTTATTACTAGGCGGCGAGGCAGACACGGCCAAAGCGCCATCCCTACATGGTGGATATTCCCCACGTACGGACTAAACGCTTCGATTCCATATTCTTAATACGTACCTTCAGCGAGGATGTGGAACTCTCTACCGGCGTCTGTTTTTCCTGCGAAGTACGACTTGGGTGTCTTCAAATCCTGACTAATCAGATTTTTTTCTAGGTAAGTTACCTCCAAACCAAAATTCATCAAAATTGGTTCAGCTGTTTAAGCGTGAAGCAGTAACAAACATACAAACACGCTCCTGTCCTACGTATATCGTCACTCCATCGTGTCTCAGGGCGTCTAACGCTACATTTGTCTATACGCGGTCTCGATTCTACAGCACGTCTAGCCATCAGCGGTTATTGGTTCTGCAACAGATATGTCCAGTTGTCCAGCCCATTGCCATTTCAGCTTGCTAAATACACTCAAAAGTAAATACAAGAATTGATGTGTAACTTAATTAACGTAAACTTAGGGAGCGCGTGGGCACTAGTTTTATAGTTAGTATTTAACTAGCGGTCTGTAGTTTTACTATGTAGTAACTTTTAACTTCATGACTGAACTAGTCATTTGCGGTATCTTTACTGCTTCGCTCCTAACCAGGGCACTGCCGATAAAACTTTATTGACCCCATGAGTGCTTTATTTTTGTTGTAAACTATTAAATCAAACTGGAAATCGAACGAGTCGTGGTTGTTAATCATAATAATGACACGGTAACGATATTAACACTTTTATATTTATTATTGATAATTGTTTTGATTTTGAATTTAATTAGTTTTTAAATAAGTTTAAGATTTTAATATTTGAATTTTGATTTAAATTAAATTTATTATCCTTAATTTAAAAATTGCATGTTGAGTTTCCTTAAATAAGCTACACATTTAGAATTAATTACTTAAGTTTTTTAATAATTGGTGATTTGTTTCTTGTAGTTGTTATTGTGAAGCACTAATAAATAATTTAAAAATAGTAATGGATGAATGTCCATGATCATTGCAGCGATACACAGAACTTTGAGTAGCAAAAAAAAGGCCAGGGCATCGCTGCTTAAGACTTTCGGTTAGTCTCGACAGCTTTGTAATTTCGGCGGCAGAATATGTGGTACTGCGGTGGTACCTTCCTAGACAATCTACCATCAAGTAATTGTCTAGTTGAAAATTAATGATAGCTCAGACATATATGATATTAATGAGAGCCAGTTCCATTCAGGATAGGTATGTTTATCATCTTCGGCCACACTGTCACTTAACATCAGGTGAGCTGTAGTCGAAAACCGAGCCTGTCAAACATAAAAACAAAAAATATTTGGGTGAATATCAATATTTACCTTAACTCCTTGAAATGAAGTATAAAATCCGATATGTTGATGCTAGGTAAATAATTACACGTTGAACTTATGATTCGAATTGCTACCGTATTATCAGGATATTATGTTTTATATTTCCTTGCAAAAGTGTATCGAGATGCGTTAACATAATTAATCACTATAAGAATAAATTCTGCAATCGACATATTTCATCGATAAATTTTTGAACAACCCAACAACGCTCATCTCTAAAGCATAGCGTACAGTTCAAAGCACAGAAAAGTTTTCCACGCGATACACACGAAAGTAGATCAACTAAGTAGAGGCTAAAAGTTCCTGTACCCAATTATCCGTTATTCGATCACAACACTAGCAGTAACTAGCAACAAAAAGTTAAGCTTCGGCTTAGAGATTAGTAGCGTGGCAGCAGAATGGATTTAGTATGCTTAGTATGCATTGTCTGTGGATTAGTGCATGGTTTGTGCTACCGGATTTTAATTGCGACTTTTTAGAGATTGTTACAAGTGCCCAGTGTGTTACTAATTCTGTAGAGCGTTTCGTTCGGCTCATTACTAAAAAAATATTTATAAACCTCAACACAAACAAGTTTAAAAGAAAAAATTAAAAATCCCCTTTACCAATGCGGAATACTAAATCTGGATTCGAGTACGTGTGGAATTTCACATCCATTTACCAGGTCATCTATCCACCTCGCAGCATAGGACGTCCACCGGACGTCCCCCGCTGCGCTTGCTGGTCTATGGTCCAATCGGGAATTTAACAGCCCCATTTACTAACTATAACATTAACTTGCTAATAAACTAGGCTATGTTGGTAACTTTAGTACGTCAAAAAATAAAAGAAAGTTTTGCTAAACCGTGGTGGTGCCGGCGTAAGAATAGTACCCCACCCTCTCTACCCGTGGTTGCCGTAAGAGTCGGCTAAGGGATGTAATCCGGAAGATGGGCAGCAGCGTCTTCCTTGAACAATCACACCTAACTGCGCTCGCCAACCTGCCTGCCAAGCGTGGCGAGTATTGGCAAAACACTATGGCTGATGATGATGATGATGATGATGTGATTGAGCCGTCATTAATATAATGAGAATTATTGCACAGTATTTGGGAGGAAACAATTGAATGTAAACCAAAGAAGTAAAATTTAATGTAATTTGTTATCGCTCAAGTTGTCAACACAACAGGCTCCCGAAACACTTACGTAATCCGAGCACCTCTACAGAGAATAATCTGGATCAGTGTCGAGGGGACCGAACAATGTATTTCGTTTGGATTTTTTTGCTCACAAATCCACATTTACCAAAAAATAACAAGGAAGTCATCATCAGCCATACAAAGCCGCGCTCCCCCCATGCTGCCCTACTCACTCTTTGTGCACGATTCTTTATAACCATACCTACTTCCCGTATATTTATTTCATCATCCAGTCAAAGAAAAGTCACATTGAAGTTGAGTATTATTGTCACAACCTAGTCCGCCATGTATGTGCGAATTATTAGAGTGGTGAACGTTTGCTGGAGGTTTCGAATTACGTTTTTCACTATACCTAGTCGTTCCTTGTGCATTTTATGAAGTTAGTTTTTTATTCGAGATGGATTTGCGTCGGTCTATTTTCCTGTTAAGTAATAACACGTTTTTGCTTTGGGTACTTTTAGGTAATATTAATTGATGATATATTGTTTATGTAATGAGAAACAAGACTATGATGACGAGAAATAGCGCCTGTCCGTGATCCAGAATTTCAAACAATAAATTTAATAACAAAACAAAATCCAGGGACCATCGTTTTGACGCTCTTTCATCAACATCATCATCATTTTCAGCCTGTAATCTGAGCATTAGCTCTCTCTTCTTGTACGCCATTCATCCCGGTCCTGTGCTAACCTTGTGAAAAATTCGTAGTCTTTCAAACTGGAACACAGTAACTTCTACATTACTGCTTGGCGGCTAAATATCTAATACTGCGGTGGTACATATAACATCAGATCCTAGTAAAGCATATTGATGACTGATAATTTTTGCTATGATTGACAGGCTAGGTGTTTGACCACAGCACAGTCGATGTTAAGGTGACGGTGTATGTTTGTTATTATTGATTTTTTTTATTAACATGTATAATTAGTGTTTTTGATATATTTCATTATGTAGGTATTTGAAATGATATGACTTGTAACTTTGGTGATATCAATACAATATTTGTATTTGTGGTCGAAGATGGTAAACACGCCTAGCCTGGAATGGAACTGTCACTCAAGCGGGCCTGCCTGAACATATTGCTAAGTCCTTGGTGGTAGATTTTCAACTTGAAAGTAGTGAGTGGTACCTACCCAGCGGAGTACCCTACTACAATACTGTGGTTTGCCCACGATGTTTAAAATGAAATAAGCTTAGAAACTTAAAATGAAATAAGCTTAGAAACGTTTTCGTTTTCCCGCCAAATCTCGCGGCCTATTTCGCAACAACCTCGAGCGGCAGCCCTGACACGCGGGAAATGTGTCAAGTTTGCCTCCACCTGGGTAGACACTTTTCCCGGCGCAGCCGAGTGGAATACTTCTTTTTAGCCATTCCTGTACATACGTGCATACTTGACTATGTTTTACAATAGGTAGGCCTGGCTTGCAGACCAAGGTTAGTGAACGCTTGTGGAATCCTCTACTACATAAGACATTTTTTTTTTTTTAATCTGACATGCTAGTTTTTTGACCACAACTCACCTGATGTTAAGTGACGGTGTGGTCGAAGATGGCAAAGCACACCTAGGCTAGAATAGAACTGGCTCTCAAGTGAGGCTGCCGGAACACACCGTTAGATGCTTGGCGGCAGATTTTCAACTTGATGGTGGTAGCTAGCCAGCAGAGTACTAGAAAGTACCCTACCACCACGCTATGGTTTCCTCACGATGTTTTCTTTCACCGGCAACTCAATATTTATATTTATTTATCATTATATTATATGTCGCAGGCAATTTGTATGATTCCACTTTTTACAAACGGCATCTTCCGTTTATAAAACACTCGCAGTATTGAGATATGCCGAAGGTAAATTGTAAATTGCCTTGTCACTGTAAAAATGCCACAAAATTTGATGGACAACTCAAACGCGGTTTATAAAATGCCGAGGCTAATTGAAGTATTCCTACTTATAGTTTAGAAAAGTATTAACTATTGTTTTGTATGTAATGTCATCAGTTCAAATGTTGTTTTTGTTAAGTACTTAAATATAAAATGAATTTCATTAATCAGAGTTTTCATTACACTTGTACATTTCTTTTTAAGTGAACTTCCTCAAGTTATTCCTCATTAATCACACTCAACCTATTTTACCTATTTACCTATTGTACCTATTTTTGTTTATTCATGTAAAAAGAACATGCTTGATCATTAGTTCTATCACATAAAAAATGTGTTTCTACCGAAAATAGTGTTGCCAGACGCAGATCCTGTAAGCAACGTATCGTTAAACGGCAATAAGGGCAAAAAACAAATAAACGATCTCAGGAGTGTGTCCGGCATCGTCCGCCACCGCCCGCGCGTGACGTGTCCTGTCCACTCACGCGCACTATACTCAACGACAGAGGCCAAGCTTGCTTGTTATTCAGACCTCAGTTGAATGATGAAAGATCTGTATATTTTTTTTTTGTTTCTAACAGAGAATTAGGCTGACAGTTAGATAGCTAAAATTATATGTAACCTCCGAGTCAGCCCTGTTTTTTATAAGCTAGCCCACTGCTGGGCGTGGGTCACTTCTCATTGTGAGAAGGATAAGACCATAGTCCACCATGCTGGCCAAGTGCGGGTTGACAGACTACACACATCTTCGAGAACTTTTTTTAAGTACTCATGTTTCCTTACAATATTTTCCTTCATCGTTTAAAGTTATCGGCAATTTGCACATAACCTAAAAAAGACAGATGTGTGCCGTGAGATTCGAACCTAGGAGCTCCAGATTGGAAGTCAGACGGACTCACAATTAGACTGCCGAAGCTACATATGTAACCTAAAACTAACTAGGTACTTAAACATGTATTGTTTCTTAGTTTTTAATAGCAATTATAGCTGAGAGGTTAGCGCGATTAGTTGACATGCCGAATGTTCAATCGTGGGTTCAAACCTTAACACTGAGCTTGAACTGCTGGTGAATGATAAAATCGTTATGAAGCATAACGAACGAACGTGTTAGCATGGTGGTTAGGTACTTTGTAGTACTCAGCTGGCTATAACTCTTGTAGAAAATCTGCCGCCAAGCAACTAACAGTGTATTCAGGCAGCCTCACTTAAGAGCCCGTTCCGTTCCAGTCTAAGCTCGTTTACCATCTTCGAACACACCGACACAGCTTATCAGATATTTAAAAAAAACTTTCCAATGACCATGGGATCGTCTACGTCGGTTGCCAAAGTAAGAAACATAATTGATAAAAAAAAAATATAATATTACATTTTCAGGATTTTCACATTATTTTTAAAATAAAAGCTTTCTTATTTAAATGTTATTTAAACAATTGACATCGTTTTCAAAGGTATTCCAATACAAAGCCAATTTTTATTGTCATTCAATGATTTTTGTGTTTATTAAAAATCACTGAATGGGAAAAAATGTCGTTTAAACAATACGGAATAATTATAACGTAACATAATTTTCAGTGCCCTTTATCTGCATAAATGTTTTATTCTTACCTTGTATCTAGTAAAATGTTACGAATGTGAGAAGAATATAATTATGTAGTTCTGCCGGGACAGAAGCCTCAAGCCCTGAGGTAGTTCAGGTACTGCTTCATTACAGTAGTGCGCCGGGATGTTGTATTTTATTCCACGGATCGCTTCACTTTTGTTTTTCGATAACATGTCGATCCCGACAGCGAGAGTAATTGGATGTTTTCGAAGTAATTTTTGCCTTTGGTTCAGTTTTTTTCCATGTATTTTATTAATATTTTTAGCAGTCGTCGTGGGTCAAACATTTTTCTTGTTATCGAATTCTTTTGAACCTTTGGTATTTTGATTTGATATACCATCGAATGATGAGAAAATTGACATCTATAGTAGGTTTGGGAGGATCCAATTAAGCGTCGAATTTAATTTGAATTTATTAAATACTTATAACTTTTAACCAATGACTTACATTCGTCTGTTTTATATAAAGTATTGTAGAAACCACTTGGCCAAAGATGACTCCTTAACTTCATTGTGTAGCTGTGGATAAAAACAGCCAATCAAACAAAAAATACTATAACTTCAACACTGTTTAGCGATGATAGTTCAGTGGTAAGCGCGGTTGGTTAGTACACCGAACGGCGTGGGTTCAAACCCCAACAATGAACTTGAGCTGCCGGTGAAGGAAAATATCGTAAAGAAACCATGGCAGGGCGCTAGGGTACTTTCTAGTGCTCGGCTGGCTAGCTGCCACCCACAAGTTGAGAGCCAGTTTCATTCCAAGGTGTGTTTACCTTATTTACCATCACTTAACATCAGGTGAGCTGTGGTCAAACACAAAGTTTGTAAGCTATTAAAAAAAAGCGTCATTCTTACTTGTTTTCTGCATCATATATGTACATTTTGTACATATAAGTTCGAATTTGTCCACCTACATGTCAATGGGTAAACAACAATGATTCCGCAATTTTTCGTTGTACGATGGGTTGACCTGTGTATCGCATTATTTAACAGATTATTATTTAGGGATGGCACGAGGCCGTTCACTCACCTTTGTCCAGGAAGCCTATTCACAATCCGGAACGAAGATTGATGCAAGCAATCTGTCTTCCAGATAAACGGCCTTCGACAACTGTTATTTCGCGAGACAACTCGGAAAATTTAAGACGTTTCAGAAAATATCGTTACGGTTTGTTTGTGCAATCTTTTGTCGGTATTTATCTGTTTTTGTTAGATCATACAGATAAAACACTTTCGTGAAGGACGAGCAATTAATAGAATTGACTGCTGTGTTTTGGTTTGATAACCTTGCCAAATGTTTCTTTTATGATAATTACCTGTTTGACTTAACCTAACTTAAAAATTGAAATAGTTTTTTGAAACTAATTTTAACTTTTGTGCTTGGTGGTAGATTCCTTTAGCAGGATGTTGTCAAGGTAGGTAATACCGCAGTACCAGATATTCTGTGTGTGTTCTAGTGTTCCGGATTGCAGATTTACACTAACTGCAGATTGCAGTTAGTGTAATTACATAGCTCTTGAGACTAACCATCGAAAGTCTCAAAGTAATGAGCGCCAAAGCAGCGATGCCCAGCTCACGTACCTACTCTAAGCTAGTTATTGTAGTTTCTTTTAGGCATTTAGGAAATAGCTACACAACCATATAGCGTATGCCTGCGCAATAACGTTTGCAGTCGCGTAGCTTTTCAATGAGCGTCTAACAGATATCGCAATAAGAAGCCCTGAGTACAGGGACTGAACTTTGTTTTGAAACTTAAAGTTCTGTGTATCGCTGCAATGGTCGTAGAAATGCGTTATCTCTTACTATATGGATAGAGTCTCATCTATCTCATTATAATAACATTAAACATAACATTAATTAATTTCAATTTTGTATTATTTAACTTGACTTAAAAATAAATTTGACATATTTATAAATTCCGTTACATTTCCAAATTTTATCTCAATTTTAATTTAAAATGATATAATGTAATTTTAAAATGTCATATTGTTTAATTTTAATTTAATATTTTATTATATGTACAGATTATTTAGTTAAGACTTTTTAAAATTAACTTGACATTTATGTATAATATTAGCATTTCGAATTTTTTTCTTTTTTAATTAATTAATTGTTAACATAATTTTATGCATGTTGTCGTCACCTGTAATTGCTATAACATCTAGTTTTCTTTTCTTTTATGTTGTTGATCTTTTTAAATGTTGTAATGTGTATGGTGATCCAAATAAATAAATTAATTAAAAAATTGAATGAAATTGAAATTGATCGAAGGAAAATGAAATGTTGAAAAGTAAAATGAAAAGAGATATATTAAAAATCATAGAAAAATTGATTTTTTATTTTTTTGCTGAGCTTTTAATTAAAAATTGCGATATTGTTGCAACTTAAAATGAAATTACATAAATCGTACCGTACCGCTACCGTAGTTAAGCAGTGTAGTGACTCAGGTAGATGGACGATGGCAAATGCCATGTTCGTCTACAATTGAGTACAACTTGCTACTAAGCACCTGTGAACTAATTAATGTATTAGCCTATATTGGCACACTGCAGGCAAACTGCCTTCTACCCTTCCATTTTTTAACCCCCGACGCAAAAAGAGGAGTGTTATAAGTTTGACGTCCATGTCTGTCTGTCTATGAATGTGTTTGTGTGTCTGTCATTGCCATCGTAACTCTCAAACGGATGGACCGATTTCGATGCGGTTTTTATCATATGAAAGTCAGTTTCCTTGCGGTGGTTCTTAGCCATATGTTTAGTTATGTAGGTCCAGCAGTGTAAGAGTATCAGCTCTTTTCCAAAATGATGTAATGGCGTATGATAGCTCGATTAAGTGCTTCACGCGTGCCAGTATAATCGTTAAATGAAAATTAATTGATAACTTCGACCTGATGCTGCAACCAGAATGCGCTGAAAAGTGCGGTTTACTGGGTTGCGCTGAAAAGTGCGGTTTACTGAGTCGCGCTGAAAAGTGCGGTTTTATTACTATTAGCTGTATTCACAGCGACAAAAACAAGATAAGCCCGAAGTGTCGGTGTGGTCGAAAAATATAAACACGCCTAACCTGGAATGGAATCTCAAGTATTGCTGCTAGTGCATACCGGTGTTTAGCGGCTTAATTTCAATTAGAGGGTGGTGCTGCCAGCCGAGTACTAGAAAATCTTTACCACCTTGCTATGGTTATCTTGAGATATCTTCCTTCACTGGCAACTCAAGCCCATTGTTAGATTTCAGGATCGTCAAAAAATTAAAAAAAAAGTTGAATCTTCGCCCACGCTTTTCGACGTGCAGTTTGATCTGAGCTATCATCGCTCGTCTCTATGGCAAGCGTGAAGTTCCCCCATTTCTCTCTCTTACGCCAACTTGATCTGGTCTTCCTCTGGTTCACAAACAGTCGATTACACATCGAGACTTCTGGGTGATTCTGGACGTGATTTAAATATTAACTGAGCCAAATGATTTCAGCCGCCTTGTAATGAAAAGAGGTGATTATGTTGACATTATGTAAAAATGTGTCAAGTTCAATTTGAGATTAAACTATCGGGTCTGCTTACCTTTTTTTCTTTTTCTTATAATACGTATTCGACCCTAGTTGGTCACTTGGTCCGAATACGTATAAGTGAAATCACGTAACATTACGGCACGTAGGCAAATAGAGAAATAGGATGATGGGAAAAATTGTCCGCTTCGACGGAAACCCGTTTTCTAAAGTGTCGTGACGAGAGCGATCGACAGACACAAAAGGGTTTAGATCTCGCGCGGGAGATTGGAACTATGTATATTTATTTTGTTAGCTATACATTTTTTATTCAGCTACCCGACAGAAGAAAAGTAGTTTGAATATGGAACTTGGTTTTAACACATTTTTGTTAACTTATGCAGGATTACTCACTTTTATAGTCGGATATGCCGACTATAAAATGTAATGTAAATAAACGTGAGTAATCCTTCATAAATAAAACAATAGATCGCGCCTTGGAGATTGGAACTAAGTGTGTTTATTTACTAAGCTAAAAAAATATCCTGCTACTCCAGAAGTAAAGTAGTTTGAATATATAAACAGATGTGGTTTTAACACATTTTCTTTTTACTTATGCGGGATTACTCACGTTTATAGTCGGATATGCCGACTATAAATGTAATGTATATAAACGTGAGTAATACTTAATAAATAAAACAATAGATCGCGCCTTGGAGATTGGAACTAAGTGTGTTTATTTAGTAAGCTAAAAAAATATCCTGCTACTCCAGAAGTAAAGTAGTTTGAATATATAAACAGATGTGGTTTTAACACATTTTCTTTTTACTTATGCGGGATTACTCACGTTTATAGTCGGATATGCCGACTATAAATGTAATGTATATAAACGTGAGTAATACTTAATAAATAAAACAATAGATCGCGCCTTGGAGATTGGAACTAAGTGTGTTTATTTAGTAAGCTAAAAAAATATCCTGCTACTCCAGATGTAAAGTAGTTTGAATATATAAACAGATGTGGTTTTAACGCATTTTCTTTTTACTTATGCGGGATTACTCACGTTTATAGTCGGATCCTCTGACTATAAAACGTAACGTAATTAAACGTCAATAATCCCAGCTAAGTAAAACAGAAAAGAAGTTGCAGTAGACAATTCAAAAACTTACCAATCGACACTATTTGAAAGTGCTAAATGATTATTATTTCTAGTAAAAAACCTATAGTCACTGAGCCATATGTTCGCCTTCCTGTCAATCGCGGATTTGGAACTGACATTTTACACACAAATTCTATAATCGACTGCCTTGTTAGTTAATTTGCTAATTTTGTTTCGAGAGAGGGCATGGGTTCGTATCTCACCCAGGACAAACATTTTGTTCTATGTCTGGCTGTTCTACATGTATGTGTTTAGTAAAAAAAGTATATAAATTTCTATCAGCTATCTGGTACCCATAGTGCAAACTTGGCTTAGTTAAGGCTAAATTGCGCCGTGTGAGAATATCCGGATTGATTTAACGCTGTCAGTCAATAAAGTACCGTTTGAAAGTCAGCCATATTTTAATGCGAAAAGTTTGAATATTGAGCCAGAAAGTTGACGCCATCCGTAATATTTGCTATAAAATGCCTTAAATATTGATATTTAATAATCGTAATAACATATTACGGTATATTATGTAGATATGAGTAAAAATATCTGCATGTTCCGCTAACATATTACCTAAAATCTTGATTCGTTTGTCATTCAAATTTGACTTGCAACAGTACACGCACGAAGCGTTTTCAGACCACCTTCCTTGTAAGAACTGCTGATGTGTAGAACTCGTTGCCAATTTCTGTGTTTCCAACTAAGTACAACCCGGGGTTGTTCAAGAAAAACGTGTGAGTATTTTCTAGGCAGGTGTGCATCGTCACTATCTATCAAGCAAGATCATGGCCAAAGGCGTGCCTAGTACGAAGTAAAAAAAAAAAACACCCCAACAGTTTAATAAAACTTAGTCTAAAAGTGTTACATCATACATAGTACGTAGCTACAGCTCCAGTCAATGGTAAAACCCAGAAGATTTTTTTTTAAATTAATAGGCATGCGTTTGATACTCATTCGCTATAAGTACGTACATATATAAGATATGGCAAAGCTGGGACTTGCCTAGAAAAATTCGATCTTGTCATGGTTAGTTCGGACGATTTGGACAAATCTCCGTAACAACTATCCCTCCGTTTTCACCTTAATAACTTAACTCACAAGTTGGTAGATATTGCATCGCATCAATCGCGCGCTGCCTCTGAGAGTTGCCAGCTCGTTCCCAGAAACTCCTGTTTGGTAGAAACTTGTAAACGACGCAACTTGGCTTAACTACAGTTTTTAAGCCAGTTTCACAACTTTGCCGAGTGCTTGCCAGTTGCCATGTTCTGTTATAAGAACGAGAAAAATTGAAATGGTAGAAACTGTTTGTTGATTATAACTCCGTGACTTAAATCTTCGTTTGTCTTTTTGTATTTATCGGGCTGAATTGATATAACTATATTTAATTTATCAAAGGATTTTTTTGTGGATAAAAAAATATTTTTAGACTTTATATGTTTATTCTAGTAACATACATGTTTTGCTACCATTTGGACTGAAAGCGATGTTGTTAACAAAGTAAGCTAATATTGTCGGTCATTTCAGAGAGCGCCATCTAGCCCCAAACTAAGCAAGACTTGTACTATGGAAACCAGATAATGTTTTTTTTTGTAAATACAAACCTATAATACACACAGCACACCCAGACAGAATAAATCGTTACATTTATCGCCACAAAATGTTTGTTCTGGTGGGAATCGAATCCACGCCCTATAGCTCATGAAGCAGATATTCTACAAAACGAGCTAACAGGGCAGTCTAACTAACATTGTCTAACTGTCATTGTCGTCAATCTGGAATTTTATCTAATACCTTTAAACGAGCAATTCTTGTATATATAATTTAAATCTCGAAAACGGCTTCAACGATTTTCATGAAATTTAGTATGCAGGGGGTTTCGGGGGCGATAAATCGATCTAGCTAGATTCATCTAAGTACTGTAAAATTATGAGACGAACAAAATGGTTTGCTTATGGAAAGAGAAAACGCATGCCAAAGACCATTACACATTTAAATTAACTTAGAAAAGACAGCGGTGCGTACCGTGTGATTCGAACCCAAGACCTCTAGATTGGAAGACAGACGGTCTCCCATTTAGGATACCGAAACTTCAATAAGTCTTACTTAAGTTATATTTATCTCAGAACATAGTTGAAGTGTTAATTACAAAACAACATAAATACTTAAACACTAATGTTTGAGCTCCTAAACCACGTCAGTAACTTAAAACAATGAATAAATTATGAAAAAAAAAACTTTTTTTTTTTAAATCATTGCCAAATTTTAATTATAGCACGACTTTCACCACCAGTGTTTGTGTAAACTCTACACTCGAGACACTTGAGTCCTCCAGAGGTCACTTTGCGTCCTAAAGCTTTGTATCTTAATCGGCACCGTAACTAGGGCAAAAACTGAGCTCGCTCGGTCGCCCTGGCAACGCGCCCCCCCCGCGCCACTTGCCCCCGCCCGCCCGGCCGAGCTGTACAGTGTACCAGTAGCTCATCAACTTGCTTTTTGATTTCTTCTTGTCTGTTCGATCGATGAAAGTTATTATTGAGCCTCTTAGAAACGGATTATTTGAACTCTGAAACGATAACGGTATCACGGTTGAGAGTAGAGGAGTTTTACAATAAGAGATTGTGGGTTTTTTTTTATTACTTGCTTTGCGTTTGACTCTCGCCTGATGTTAAGCGAAGACGCGGTGGAGCACGCTCGCCTAGAAGAAACCGATTCGCTCGCGACTTGCAGGTGCCCAGATTGTATCCATCACGGAACAACCACTCGGGCAGCAAATTCCACTGTCTAGCGGTTCGTACAATGAAGTCAGGTTCGAACCGTTTAGTTCGAGTTTTTCGTATGTTCAAAATTAGCTCATTACGGTTAACCGGCCCGTTCCACGAATTTCTAAAATCATTCACTGCCTTGTAAGCTTATTTGGTAGCGTACCTATCTGCTTCAAGAGCTGTAGGGTGGGGGTTCGATCCCACTCAGGACAAATATTTGTATGACGAGCATAAGTTTGTTCTGTGTCTGGGCGTACTTATTATAAATATGTATTTACAAAAAAAGTATGTAGGTATTCTATCAGGTATCTGGTACCCACAGTACAAAGTTTGCTTGGTTTGAGGCTAGATGGCACAGTGTGAAATGTCCTACGATATTTATTTTTCTATTCATTTATTATTATTGATCCTAATGGGAGTAGTTACAGGTTTTAAATATTTGTGTACAACTTTGTTTGTCTGGCTTCATATTTAATACTAGTTGCGCCCGCGGTGTTACCCGCTACATTTTTTCGGCATAAAAAGTACCTTATGTTAATTCAGGGTGTTAGCTACCTCCATGCCAAATTTCATTAAAATTGGTCCAGCCATATGAGCGTGAAAAAGTAACAAACACACACAAACTTTCGCCTTTATAATATTACTAGCTGCGCCCCGCGGTTTTACCCGCGTGGTGATGGATGACGATGATGATGAAAAGTATCCTATGTTTTATTCCAGGGCCTAAAGTATCTACATGCATAATTTCATCCAGATCCGTTCAGCCGTTCTGGCGTGATTGAGTAACAAACATCCATCCATCCATCCATCCAAACTTTCACATTTATAATATTAGTAGGATAGTGTGACAATACAGGAGATTAGTTACTGTATGTACGGTATATAACAGCGCACTGTTGCTGCAGACGGATCCGCTATGCCGGGCAATGGATGCGTAATTAAAGATTGCTTCCATCGCGTGGATTGGAAGCGGACTCATTTATTTATCGAGAATGTTGGGAAATGGCGCAGGCGTCAACACCTTCCATTAAATACGTCCCAAGTGACATCACAAATACGTGTTGCTGATGTGTGTTGCGAGACAGGAACCTCAGTAGGTAAAATATGCAACAAGCTGAAGAATTTAAATAATCTATAATTAAAGGAAAACACTTTTTAAACAAATTTATAATTCCTAATTAAATTTAAATATATAAATATTTTTGTGTAAATTTTTTAATTTTCTTTATTTTAATATGCTACTCGTTAGGTTTTGGTTATTTTTTAATTAACGTAGTATATTTAGCGCCAAAAATCCGCCATTTTTTTTTTCAAACACTTACCTAAGAACTCTTGAGTTTTTAAGACAAATATAACGATACTAGCTGTCGATATTTATCCAGCCGTCTGGAAGATACGAGGTAATAAAGAAATTTACACTAATTCAAGACACGCGCGAAATACATAACCCTTCCGTGGCAGTCGGGTAAAAAACACAAAAACGATGCCATAATATCCAGTGTCGTAGCTATGTATTGGACGGCCCTGGTGCAAAGAAAAGAGGGCCCTAAATCTAAATTAGTTAGGTTTTATCAAATAAATTACTTTTAAATCACTATCATAACTTTTTAATAAGTAAAGTTGGCAACACAACACAAACAACTGAAATAATAGAATACAACTTTATTGTACACCAATAATCGACATATTGTAACATAAAAAACTTAAAAAAAGAGATGAAGAAAAAAGTAACGATTTTTTTGTAGTACATCGCGGCCTTATCTCCTGGAACAATTTCTTCCAGACAACCGTTCGATGGACACAACAGATGGCATAGCTAAAAAATACAGAAAAAAGGTGAATAAAAAAGAATAGGGGAACTTTTGACGGCCTTTAATTTACAGCTATTTATTAACCACCCCTTTTATTAACTACCACTGAACATCAGGTGAGCTGTGGTCAAACACCTAGCCTGTCAACCATAAAATAGAGCTGATTTTTTACTGATTCTAGAGCTACTTTCGTAGTTTAGCACAACGAAGAGTACAACCATTTACAAGTGTACTTTTCTTAGTAGCGATGATAAGCTCAGTGGATAGCGCGGTCGGTTCGCATGCCGACGGGCGTGGGTTCAAACCCTAACAATGAATTTGAGCTGCCGGTGAAGGAAAACATCGTGAGGAAATCATAGCATGGTGTTAGAGTACTTTCTAGTACTCGGCTGGCCAGCTACCACCCTAAAGTTGAAAATCTGCCGCTAAGCATCTAACGATGCGTTCCGGCAGACTCAATTGAAAGACAATTCAATTTTAGGCTAGCTGTGCTTTACTATCTTCGACCACACCGTCACTTAACATCAAGGAGTTGTGGTTAAACAACTAGACTGTCAGCCATAAAAAAAAAACTGCGTCTTAATTAATAAAAAAATGTTCTTGAAAGTCTACAAGCTATGTTTACCTCCGAGTGGCAGAACATCACACCAAGAGCCCTATTAAAAGCTCCAAGGCCCTTCGCGGAGTTCAGGTGTGGATAATGAAGTTGTAAGGCGTACCGATACGTTATTGTGCCGTGTTTGTTGGCTTAGGATCGGGTAGGCCTTGATTGCTAATCTATTTAGGCCTCATTTCCATGTTAAGTTCGTACGCGAATCCCCGCTACTGAACAGAACGCTGATAACATATTGTTTCGTTCTAGTTTTGTATTGGTTCTGGTTCATTGTCCCTTGCTAAACATACTTGATATTGGAAACTTCTTATCTTTGTCGGCATTTTCCTAATGTTAAGCGAAAGTGCGGTCTATAATGGAGCACGCTTCTAGAAGATACTAATTTAATCGCGACTTGACCAATATTGTATCTGTCTCTAAAATAATATATATAAAAAAATTAAACACCTAGCCTAAAACATAAAAAAGGATATGTTCTCTCTCACTCTATCTCACACCCGGTGGCCTTCTTTATGGAGACAAAACTGAGTACAACGCGGGCGCGGCCTCGTCTTGCTTCGCATTTTTCATTTATCGTTCATATCTCTGGTTCTATATTGGTTGCAGATATAAAAACTATCATAACGATCATTTCCTGGAGTAGTAATACGTTTAAAAAAAAAATTAAAGTGACAGAAATATACCAGCTTTAAAAAAAATTATTTAAAAGCGTAAGTCTAATACTTGGTTTATTTATAAGTTGACACATTTTAGGCGCGATATTTTCATCTGAGCGCCCTCAACTAAACAGCGAGAATAGCAGCCTATTATCGATTAACATACGCCTCATACGGGGACGTCATTAGAGGCCTTCCATTAAAAATATAGCCGCGTAGCCACCGGTGCGTCCACACATGAAGCACCTGCCAGGTAATAGCTGCCACAGATAAAATATAAAGCGGAGGTGGCAATAACAACTCTGTATGATTTTGAAGCATCGCCATAACTTTTTATTAGTTTCAAACAAGATGTCATTTTTATGTCAAAGTAATGTGATAAATTAAATGTTCTCCTGATAGGAAAGGATAACACATCATGTCCTTGACCATAGCAGCGATACACAGACCTTTGAAAAACAAAGTCCAGCTCAGTGCTCATTACTTTGAGACATTCGATGGTTAGTCTAAAGAGCTCTGTAATTTCGCTAGCTGCAGTAGCCTTCAAACCGGAAACACAGTAAACAAAATACAAAACACAGTAATGTTTCTACACTACAGCTTAGTGGCAGAATATCTGGTACGACGGTGGTGCCTACCTAGACAACCTACTTTCTAAGGAGATATACCACAAAGTTTAACGATAAGCCTTTTTTGGGTTTACTATAATATTACTAGCTGCGCCCTGCGGGGTTGTTGTTTCGGAGTGCGACCACAAACACTGTGATACGAGTTTTTTTTTTTTTTTTATATATTTTTATATTATATTTTATATAGACTTATTGTGTCGAATATCAGACTTGTGACTTTGAAGGAATTAACTCTCATAATACATAGTACCTGGATGACCGAGCTTCGTTCGGTTTTTTTTAAGAATTTGAAAAAAATGGGGAAAAAATAATCGTCTGGACTCGTACCGGAGTCTTCACCGCCCGATTTCCCAACTGAGCTATTATAATGTTGTAGAAGGTGGCATTTACTGTCGTATTCTAATGATATTGTAGCAGTTTTTTATTGCCTGAAAACACGGATAAAACAACGTTATATAAAAATGACACTTAGCTAGATTTATTTATCGCCCCCGAAACAACAACATACTACTACAAACATCAACTATCTACATACTAAATTTCATGAAAATTGTTGGAGCCTTTTCCGAGATTCAGATTATATATATACATACATACAAGAATTGCTCGTTTAAAGATATTAGATATATAGATATAATATAAAATTCAGACTCGTATAAATTCAAATTGTAACCGTTTTCAATGATAAATAAATAATTTTGTTTAAATATCTCCACAAAGGAGCGCCATATATGCATTTTCATATTTAAAAAAATAGAGAAATGCGCAATGTTACTTAAACTTATAGATGTATATGTCGACATAAATGTGGTACACGTCGAACTAAGAACCTATTATTCTTTTTTAACCAGAAAAAGACATCAATCTTATATTTATCAATAAGGAAACGCAAAGTAATTGATACCCCACGTCGCGAATCAAATACATACTGCTATAATAAAAAAAAAATGCGATGTCATCTCTTCCTTGTATCTGCTCTGTGCAAAAGCTACCCATTCATGCCGGCATGCCCCCCGTTTGTCCCTCTTTACCCCTCTTTTGTCCCCTCTTTACCTCCTTGCGCTCAGCTCCGCCCACGTGGCAAACGGGAATTCTTGAGTAGCTTTCACGCACTGTGTTGTAATAATTATAATATGGCATATAATTTGGGAATATATACGGAATGAAGGCTTTCATGCACGATGCTAGATTTTCGGTAGAGATTCATTCATATAGCTCGCAGTATATCGTAGTTAGATTTTTTATTTTTTTTTATGTTGTAAGGTTAATGTTGGCCTTAGTATAGATTGCTGTCAATAACATTAATTTAAAAAAAACGTATTTACATTATACACAACACTATGTGACCCCAAACTAAGCAAAGCTTGTACGATGGAAGTCAGATGACTAATTAAATACTAATATTTTTTTTGTAAATACATACTTATAATACATACAGAACACCCAGACACAGAACCAATATTTCTTTATACCACAAAATGTTTGTCCTGGATGGGAATCGAACCCACGCCCTACAGATATACCTTAAAGATAGTTTATCTGCTTTTTACAATTGAAAAATTGAAGTAAAAATATTGTAAGTGCTCTCTAGATTTTTTTATGCTGACTATTTCATATCACACAGTCAAAACCACGGAAATACCCGCATAAAACAATTTCCTCTCCCAACTCCTTTCTTTATACTCCCAGCATCCAGTTCTGTAAACAACGAGAACAGTTAGCAGGAAACAGTAGTGAATATCAACGGCGAGCATGGAATAGCCACGTTAAACTAAAACAGTTTTAGAAGTATGAGCAAACGTGCTTAAGTGATCATACTTTCTTTAACCAAAAGTAGATTCTTGTGTAATTTTGCCGAATATGAAATTCGAGTTTTATCTTGCCACAAGAGTTTACAGCATAATACATTTTGCGGCTTAAATTGTAACAAGCATAATTAGGAAAATTAAAAAATACGAAAGCCCACTAATATTGATTTTCAAACAAAATAATATAATCTGGCTCATTTGTGATGATGTCAGGATTTTAACGATATCCCATACAGCGAAAAATCTACTAGTGTAAATAGCATATTAAGGGGAAAGCTTATGTACAGTAGAACAGGATGACATACTGATTGGAATGATGATGATAACCCTGCATAATTGCTCCATAAGGCGATAAGGCCGCTGTGGTACTACCGCTAATTAATCACATTGCTATTATTTATTTATGTTTTAAAGTATATAATTATATTACAAATCGGTGTACAATAAAGTTATATTCTGTTCTATAATCTCTAGTGGTTGATATATTAAGTTGGCCTTTCTATTTCCATGCATTGTTCCGACGCACAATGTTTTAATTAACTTTACCGCGTGTTCGTGAAATGGGTCGAGTGGAACGCGGTTGCACATTTCGCCATACTCTTATCTCGCCAGCCTGAATTAGGACCTAGTGTTCCTCCTAAACAATTATACATTAAGGTATATTTTACGTTGGAAACTGACGCGGTTTTGACACATTTTTAACATCTATGTTAACATCATATTTATAAACCAATTGGGAACAATTCTTGCAGAACGTAAGCACCTCCATTTACCAAGGAGCCCAATCTTACCGCCATTTTACAGCGCTACAAAACTCGCGGTTATTGCGTTGTAAACCGACGACAGCGCTGGATTTAATCCATATGACCAGGGGTACTTGTTACTCCAGCTGATATCAGCCGCTGCAGCGCAGCTCGAGTAGATTACCCGCTGTAGTATTGTAAAGTAGACAACGAACAACGACGAAACTAGAGAGACAAGACATAAATATTAAGAAATAAGGATTGTGTGCACGCCTCGAACATTCATGCTTACCAACGAAGGCTCCTTTTTGTTGGGTCTCTTCCCTCAGATATGGTTGCGGAGGGCGATGGCTGGCACATGCGTCATACTCGTGCTCGGGGGCTGCTTATGGGTCGCTGCTCTGCTCGCGATATGCACACAAACTAGTCATAGATTAACTTACCTCTCCCTGTATTGCGTATAGTTTAAGTTTATTTAAAGTTTAAAAAAGATTTAAGTTGGCAAAGGTCAGGGACACCAACGTCTGAGGGAGCTAAATAAAAAAAAAAACATGGTAATATGTTCAGGCGTAGACATACCAATGTTCTAAAAATGAAAGGCTGTTTTAGAATTAAGTTAAATTTTCTGTTAGATATTCAATAATATATAACCAAAAAGAAATAAAGAAGAGCACTGAACTAGAAGGTTTGTTTTCGTAAAGAACTTACTAATAAAAATGAAAAAATAAAACTATAAATATCGGTATTAAAAAATACTGAAAATTGAATTTCGAAGTTATTTTCTTAGGAGTGTAACTAGATAAATGGTAAATCATTGGTTTCCCAGATTACCTACATGTATTTCTATTTTACAGTAAACATGCTGTTATGGTAATTAAATTATTTTCCCTTAATCCGTTCAAGGCCGTTAGTATTTGCCATACATCACAGTGACTTAAATTACGACATTTTACTTGAGTAATAGTCAAGTTAAGTCGCCCTTATTACTACCCTTGTCTTGCCCTCATATTGAGTATCCTCGTAACTACAGAATAACATGTACGGAGACATGTACTTGCTGATATGATCGTGATGTTACCAACATTTTTCTATATATACCTATATGAAAACGTAAGATAGTTTTAATATTAAGAAGAATATCGTGTATCCTTCTAATTGGAACATCGTAATGTTAACTTATGATTGACATAACTTCTGCTTGGTGATAAAATTAATAAATAAACTGATATTGCGGTGGTACCTCTCTTTTTTGGTAACGGGGGTGGGATTTTGTAGGAATGATAGTTCAGTGGTTAGCGCGGTCGAAACACGCTGAATGGAGTGGGTTCAAATACTAACAATGAGATTGATCTGCTGAAGGAAAACATCGTGTGGAAACCATAGTATTGTGGTAGGGTAGTTTCTAGTTGTCAGCTGGCTAGCTACCCTGAAGTTGGAAATTAGCCGCCAAGAACCTAACAGTGTGTTCCGAAAGCCTCACTTGGGAGCTAGTTCCATTCCAGACTAGGTATGCTTACCGTCTTACGAATTACAACCATACCGTCACTGAGCGTCCTTGCTGTAATTAATCAGCTAGCCTGTCACAAAAAAAAAGTTCTAAAGATTCTGCTGTATTGGGGTAATGACTGGAATTAGGACCATGATCTACCAGAAGCCCCCAAACAATGCTTTCGGAATTGGGGCTTCTTGTTCGTTCCCTTCGTTTCCTTCACGATGTTTTCCTTAACCGGCAGCTCAAGCGCATTGTTGGAATTTAAACCAACCATTTGGCGTGTGTACCGTCTGAGCTATCATCGTTTCGATACGTACTTAATAACTATGACCTAATCTCTGATGCTGATAAAACTCCTGTTACCAGTATATGAGCTACAGAAATGATAACAATTAAACTTTTACTAAATTTTAACTTTGTACTCCTATCTGCAATACACATGTACAAAAACACACACACATCTAACTGGGTCGCTTAAATCTAATCACAACAGGGGTCTCTCCCACAGACAATACTCAACTACATGTACAAACTCAATTTGTACACAAATTAGATTCTATACTCTGTGGAATTATAGATTTCCATTAAAATCTCTGTTCCAAGTGCCAGTGTCCTTCGTGTACTGTACAACCGACGTGTTCCATCTCTCAGGTGAAGTGGAACATTCCTGCTGGGAGTTAGAAAAGTTTGATTGCGCCCCATTCGTTTACGGTTCTATGGCAGCGATAATAGCTCAGTGGTTAGCGCGATCTGTTCACACGCCGAATACCGTGTGTTCACACCCCAGCTGCCGGAAGAAGAAAACATCGTGAGGAAATCATAGCGTGGTGGCAGGGTACTTTTCTAGTTCTCAACTCAAGTTGAAAATCTGCCGCCAAGCATCTGACGGTGTTTTCCGGCAGCCTCACTTAAAAACCGGTTCCATTCCAGGTTAGGTATGTTTTACCATCTTCGATCACACCCACACATATCAGGTGAGCTGTGGACAAAAAAACTAGCTTGGCAACAAAAAAATATATTCTATCTGGCAACTGGTAAAAATACTGAATGGTGAGAGGCGGTCACAAGTGTATTAAAAAGATTGGCCCACTTTTTCAGTCACCTTTGTTTAACCGCTGATATATTCGATTGTACCTCGACAAAAGAAAAAAAACCCCAAATTGTTTAAAAAACCTTTGTTTTTGTTCAATAAAACGGTATAATCACTGTGGGAGAGTTTTATCCCGTGTTTATTTACATTTAAATGGTGTTACGCAAACAAAAACTGGGTATTCCAAGGGACCTTTGTTGATTTATGATAATTTCAGGCGTTTTTTGGAGATTTCTTATTGCTTACTCTATTTCGTGCTGAAATATTTTGGCAAATATTATTTTTTATAACGAGACCAATTTTTGCCAGCTACCTACTTAAATTGAAAAGAGTACTGCGCACATAATTCGGTATGTAAAGTTTTTTTTTGGTATTTATTTTATATTTTTTTCTGATAGTAAACTTTATTTCATGAAACTAATTTGAATATTTTGGCTTTTTATGCGGTAGTTGATTTTTAATACGTTTTCAAACTTTCGATAGCGATGACGTCATAAGGTTGACTGAATATCCCTAGTAGGCCTTATTGTAGGGCTTATTTTTTGTTTGCCATGTAAAACAAAAAATAATATTTTGACACATTTGATTGACTTTGACAACTGACATGAAATAAAGAATTTTGTTTATCATAGCTTCTTAATGTTGCTAATCTATTACTTTTTTGTATGGATTATTACGCTATTACGCCGCTGGCAAATCTATTAAGATTTAAAAAAATATATGGATCTATTACAGCTGTTTTACAGAAACATTAGAACTGACAGCATGCACAGAGTATGATGCCAAAAAGAAAAAGGACAAACCCAATGAACTTTTTTTTTTACGTGATTTGGCAATGCACGGTTGTTATATTTACCTATTTTGGTATTTTATAAATGAAGTAACGAAATTATAGTATTTTTCCGTACTATCCTTAGATATGGATAGTATCTAGTACGGAGCATGAAATAGTTGTACAAATACTGTAATTATAGTACGAAATCCAACGCTGCGTTGACTTGACATTGACAGTTTTTGTTTAGGTTCGCCATTGCTTTTGCACAGCGAACTACATGACGTCATTATGGGACTCATTGAAAGTCAAGTTTATCTTGTGTATTTTATTGAAATATACCCCATCTCATAGTTTAGAGAGTTTTAAACGTCAAAATAATGTACAGGAATGTAATATTTCGAAATGGTTTTGGAATCAGCAAAGTATTTTTTTTCTTTACATACCGAATCCTTGAAAGGGTTTTGACGCGAACGCAGAAAGATTCGTGTCGCCCCGTTGTATTTTTTCCAAAACTAGTGTGTTTTAGATTGTTTATGTAAAAAAATAGTGTTTTTTTTTTCATAAAATGCCGAATTACAAGCGCGAGTGTAGGAAAGTGATACAATGTGGTGAAACATGATTTTTCGTGTTGATTGCTTACTCCATCGAAGCTTATAGTAAAGTCGCCACTACTTTACTAAAGCATGACTAAATTTGACTGGCACGCACTGGACTTGACCAAGATTGGACTTAAGATATATTTATTACTTAAGATTGGAATAAAGATATAGAAGCTAAAATCTGAAGACTGTACACAAAATACAGAAATATTGACACTGGCAGAATGCACAGAGTGCGATGCCAAGAAGAGAGAGGAAAAATGAATGGAAGATTAGTTTCAAAGTTTATGACGTCACAACTATGGAACAAAGAACACAAGTACAAATAGTTGCACACGCCCATTACAAACGCATTTGGCTCGAAACCACTTATTTGGTTCCCAGAGCTACTGACGAAATTGCAGGGGCGTAGTTGGACCGTGAATAAAGGGCTATTTCTGATAAAAATTGCTAGATCTGAAAATAAAATACTGACATTTGTTTATTGGTTAGTATATCACATTGCATAATATTCTTTTTTTCTTTTTCTAAAATACCGCGTATAATTTTTTTTAAGGAAACTGTTTGTGAACCAATTAAATTGTAAGTACCTGGATGACCGAGCTTTGATCGGTTTTTCATTGCCTGAAAACACAGATAAAATTACGTTTTCGAAAAATGAAACCTAGCTAGATCGATTTATCGCCCCCGTACCCATGCGTACCCGTACGCATACTACATTTCATGAAAATCGTTGAAGCCGTTTCCGAGATTCAGAATTCAGAATTGCTCGTTTAAAGGTATCAGATAAAACAAACACTAAATGTTACGGGAAATTTGCTAGAACACATCAGTGTAAACACGTTCAAATCAGTTGAGCAGTTTCTGAGATAATCACAAACGTACAGACACACAGATACACTGACAAAAAATTCTAAAAATTCTATTTTTGCCTACTGTTACATAAATACAAAGTGAATACATTGTTTTTTTGAAAAAAAAAAAATAAAAAAAAATTACAGACACGACTCGGTTACGATTTTGTTGTATGTTTGTATAGATAGAAATAGATTAATAATTATTTATTAATAGTTGCTTGAATTTAGCCATTTTTTCCCCCTATATCCTTCTCCTAGTGCCGTGTACGCACACATTACTAAAAAGGCTTTGCAAACATTGGAACTAAAAGGTGCTTTAGTGGCTTTTGAAGCGAATAGTATTGTAACTAAACCCTGCTGAGCGCTTATCCAATGAACGCTAAGTGAGCCAACCGCAGAGAGGTTAGGTAAAGCCACTTTGTGTGGATCACATTTTACTACTTTAGGTAACACTGGCACAATTTGTGGGAATTTACATGACGGAAACAATAATGGAACATTTTTTTAATGTAACTGTAATGAGACGAACGAGACGTTCTCCTGATGTTAAGAGATAACGCATGTCCATGACCATTGCAGCGATACACAGAACTTTGAGTAGTAAAACAAAGTCCAGGGCATTGCTGCCTTGGCGCTCATTACTTTGAGACTAGATGGTTAGTCTCAATAGCCCTGTAATTTCGCTAGCTGCAGTACCCTTCAAACCGGAACACAGTAATGTTTACACACTACTGCTTGGCGGCAGAATATCTGGTACTGCGGTGGTACCTACCTAGATGACCTCCTGCTAAGGAAATCTACCACCAAGTGAAATTTTTAGGGTTCCGTACCTCAAAAGGAAAAAATGGAACCCTTATACGATCACTTTGTTGTCCGTCTGTTTGTCAAGACCCTTTTTCTCAGGAACGCGTGGAGGTATCAAGCTGAGGTTCATATCAAATAGTCAGGTCTACTATGTCTTGGAGCTGTGAAAATCAAACTTCTAAACCAACGCAATCAAAAGATACAGCCGTTTATGCTGCAAATTTTCGACACTCGCAAGGGAATCAAAACCTACAGGGTACTTCCCGTGAACTCATAATCTTGAAATTGGGTACGAAGCAACGTCTTGTAGCACAGATAAAGGAAAAATTGCGAAAATCATAAATTACCAAAAATAAAACCATAGCTTTTACTTATATACCTACAGGTTTGCACGGAACCCTCGGTGCGCGAGTCCGACTCGCACATGGCCTGTTTTTATTTATGTAAATGTAATAAGACGTAGGTACTAGACGCTCTATAACACATGCCCATGATCATTGCAGCGATACACAGGACTTTGAGTAGCAAAACAAAGTCAAGGGCATCGCTGCTTTGGCGCTCATTACTTCTTCATCAGCTTAAATTTACTGTTGAAATTTGAACCCGCGCCTTCCAGCGTGTCAACCAACTGGCCTAATGCCTTATTCACTGAGTTATCATCGTAGGTTGGTTTAAAAAAAGTATATATTTACGTATAAACTGAAAAAAATTATTAAAAAGTATGTGTAAAAAATTGCTTATATTCTTGTCGCTTATACTATAATCAAAAGAGCCTATATTTTTGTCGCTTATACTATAATGAAAAGGGCTTATATTCTTGTCGCTTATACTATAACGAAAAGGGCTTATATTCTTGTCGCTTTTACTATAATGAAAAGGGCTTATAATTTTGTCGCTTTACTATAACGAAAAGAGCTTATATTCTAGTTGCTTATACTATAATGAAAAGGGCTTATATTTTTATCCCTTATACTATAATGAAAAGGCCTTATATTCTTGTCGCTTATAATGTAACGAAAAGGGACGCAGATAACTTAATGTATGATATCGTGCATTGATTTTATTAGCAGACAATGTGCTTGATAACCCGATCACTATACCGCTACGTTACCACGGTATTACCTCTCTCGTGCGCTAATGTCATGAGCTCGGAGTGCTGTAAACACTCCCTTATCTACCACTAAGCTATACTCGTACTTGCGCACTGTACAACCGATATTAGGAGAGGACGTACTCAGTATCGTTTAGGCCTCTATATATTTTTTTCATAACGTTTAATCTAACTTATTTAAATGATGTATACAATACGATCAGATCACGTTTTTTGTAAAATGATTTTTAAAAGTCGGCTAACTGATGTAATCCGGAAGATGGGCAGCAGCGTCTTCCTTGAACAATCACACCTAACTGCGCTCGACAACCCGCCTGCCAAGCGTGGCGAAACCCGCCCAGGAGGAGGCCTATGTTCAGCAGTGGACGTTCTATGGCTGATTATGTGATGTGATATTTGTTATTTCTTCATACTGTAACGACCTAAGGGATTTGTATGACATTTGAAATGTAAATATTTTATACTCGGTGTTAACATATAGGGATTTTTCAATCCCATTAATGTGGGTATACCCGTGGGTAGAGGAAACTAGAACTAAAGCTGTATACGTAATTAAGGCCTTACTCATACGTTGATTAATGTTAATTAGTGATAAAAATACTCTCAACGTCTCTATAGCATCAAATATTACGCATCAAAAAGAATACATAAATTTAATTGAAGCGACTTTTCTAAGGTTTTTAATGTTTTAAACCAGAGGTTCCCAAACTTATTTCTCATAGACCACTTTCAACATTTTGCTGGTTCCGGTGGACAGCAAATAATCAATATTTGGCTTCAGTTTTGTAAGGAATAACCGCAAATCTCCCCGTTCTATGATATTCAATCTGCTCCTTTTTTTTGTTAAAAGGTTTGTAACACTTTGTACGTTGTACTGAATATGGAATATGCAAGTTTTTACAAGTAACAGTCGCTGAGCTTCTTATAATATTATCTGCCTACATTGATAGGTGAAGTCAAGCCAACATTTTAGTTCTTGACTATCGAAACCAGATAAATGTTCGTGGACCCCTTACGCTTACGAATTGTGAACCCCATTTTTTGTCACGCCAACGTAGACATCCGTCGAGTCTCCTGTGGACCCCTGGGGGTCCATCTGGACCACTTCGGGAATCAATGTTTTAAACGATTCCCTTAAATATATAAATTATATCGCAAAACTTATCACCATCAAATCGTTGCAAACAACTCTATTAATAGATACATTGTTACTCTTTAAAGTAACGAGACGCTCTCCTGACGGTAAGAGACAACGCATGGCCATGACCATTGCAGCGATACACAAAACCTTGAGTAACAAATAAAGTCCAGGGCATTATTGCTTTAGCGATTGACATCGCTGCTTTTCGTGTTTACTCTCACCTGTAATTTCGCTAGCTGCAAGTGCCCTTCAAATCGGAACACAGTAATGTTTACACACTATTGCTTCGAATCAAAATATCCGGTACTGCGGTGGTACCTACCTAGAAGACTTCTATAGAAGACGACGCTAGTGAGATCTACCACCAACAGAATATCCTATCCTATTTTAAATCTGCCGCCAAGTATCTAACGGTGTGTTCCGGCAGCCTCACTTGAGAGCCAATTCCATTTCAGGCTAGGTGTGTTTACCATCTTCGACCACATCGACACTTAACATCAGGTGAGATGTGGTCAAACACCTAGCCTGTCAGCCATTAAAAAAAGATCTGACCCAATATTGCGAAAAATATTCTTATAAGTAAACCACATTCGTTTGCACCTTTGCTTCTCTCTATGGGGATTTCCGAGGCCCTCTTCGCCCAACCTTAATTTGACCCCACGGGTTAGATTGCGTACTGTACCGGTATTAGTCGTGTAGATTACCGCGATAGGGTACCGTAATGGTGAAACTTTAACTCCGGCTTAACGCGTTTGATACCCACATCTGCAATTGTATAACTGTTAAAGCCATTGAGAAATCAAGAGTGACACTATGTTTTGTTATTCTAATGAATAGGCAGCTCTTAAGCTTCTGGTCTTATGTTACAGAAAGTAAGGGAAAAAAAAGTTGTATTGTTGATCTCTACTAGCATCAGAAGCTAATAACAACTTCTTGAAGTATCGGAGCGAGGCTTTAGGCTGCTGGCATACTAGGTACTTGTGTCTAGCTTCAGTGGGTGAGATCGAAGTAAGAATGATATATTCGGCCGTTTTTGTAAGCTGTCCCACTGTTAGGCACGGGCCTCTTCTCATTGTGAGAAGGGTAAGCCAGAGCCCAGAACTACCAGGCTAGAAGTCGTCAAACTTTTATTGCTGTTCAAATTAGGCTATTACAAAAAAGTTATACGACTGTGATTCTTATTGCGTAGGCATACGATTTACAGTCGCGTAGCCGTAGACCTGAATTACAATGATTATAACTACCTTATGTTCTTAGTTATTCAGAAATAAGAAAAATAAATTAAAAAACAAAAATCTTATGTATATATTTCTCCTATATTACTAAGCCAGATACAGAATCCGTTGGTGGCCTAAAAACTCTCAACTCATTTTAGTATATGTACCTGGCCTAAATCCCACTTCGGATAAGCCCAGTGAAAGCGGATTATCCCACACCGCGGTTTCTAAGCAGAATGTGATTGATTAATGCGCAAATAGTTTGGCCATACGAAAATAAGATGGAATAATTGTATTATACTCACTTTAAAAGTAAACGGTGAGAGTCCAACAAATACTAAAATATTACTCTGTTTCAAGTTTTTTTTAAAACTATTTCCAAGGTGACAGAATACCATACTCGTCTTCGTGATGCACTCCACTACACTTCCCATCTTTTTTATAGGTGTTTGACCACAGCTCACATGTTAAGCGACAGTGTGGTCGAAGATCATCACACCTAGTCTGGATTGGAACTTGCTCCCAAGTCATTTTCAATTTGAGGGCGGTGGCTAGCCAGCCCAGTACCAGAGTACTTTACCACCAAGCTATGGCATCCTCACGATGTTTTCCTTCATTGGCAGCTCAAGTTCATTGCTGGGATTTGAAACAAAGTTCTTCGGTGTGTGATCCGACCGCGATAACAACTGAGCTAACATCGCTACAAAGAGATATCAACGCTCTTCAGCTGTTGATAAAAATGACAAACAGAGAGACGGACGCAGATAATTTCGCTTTAATAAGTTAAATATCTATTTATCACACTTTTTTGGAAGAAGTAACTTATTTGTGATATTGACACCTGTTTAAGGTCAATAAATTAATAATTTTAATCTTCCTAAAATGCCTTGGAAGCACTCAGAATTTTTCGTAAAAAATATATGCGCACCACTATTTTTTCTCGTAAAATAAACAGAATTACAAAAAAGGTCTAATAAAGAACAAACAATTGGCTCAGTAAACTTCGGAGCTCACAAAAATACGACATAAAATATATTTATTCGAGTCACAAAACTATTAGACCGAGCTAAGGCTCTCAGGAGACCTGCAGATTTCTTCGAAAATAAATTACGGTTTGTCAGCGAGTCTTAAGCATTGTGTAGATATTTTGTCCCTCTCTACAGTTCTAGTTATGTGTACTGTGGAGTATAGCCGTCACATTCTAGCTTTCATACATCACCAGAATAAGAGCTCTGTAAGCCCTCAAAATGAGTGTTTATTGCTGGTCCTTCGAGCCGGACTTTTAGTGGCTCAAGCTGAAAGGCACCTTGTGCAATCGGGACAAGAGTTATGGAGCCGCTTTGAGCGGTTCAGGTGCTCGGATAACCGGCTTATCCAGTCGTTATTCTTGCGGCAGATGTAAGGAGTTTCTGCGGACGTACAACTTATGAGAATTTGTCCAATTTGCCGGGAAAAATTAGGAGTTTTCAAACGTAACTTCGGTATTTTAACAGCGGTGCCTGAGCGTTAACTTTTATAAAATCCGAATCAAAAAAATTCTACATAGAAGATAAATGCGACGCCTCAGCTCTCACAATCATTAATATGTTTTATTAGTTTACATAAGAAATTTTATTGCTCCAATACGAAACAGAGTTGTTTTTTTACTTCCTACATAAAACTTACATTATAAAAAAATATGAACGATATTTTAGTTATGTACAATTAACTAAAATAAACTGCATAATATTAAAGAATGTCAATTGAAAGTAACTTTAAAATTATTTGAAAAACAACATTGGTTTAAAAACAAATTATTAAGTTAGCAATAATGATTTAATTTTCTTTGACAAAGAGGAAGTTAGTGGTTTTAAGTAAAAAAGTACTACTACTACTACTACTGATTATAAACCTCTTCAAGAATACTACTTCCCTTCACATAACCACTTACTTCCCTTTTTACGCCCACCTCCTTACATATTATAACAAACATCCCTCGCTACGACCACTTACTTTATCTTTCTATCACCACTAACTTCCCTCTACGAGTACTTATATTCCTATCACTCCTAACAACCCTCTCTACAACTAGTTACCTTCCTATCACTATTAACTTCCTTCTCTACGACTACTTCCCTCTCTACGATTACCCCCCTTCCTATCACGATTCACTTACCTCTTTACGACTAATACCTTTTCTATCACTAACTTTGCTCCTTAAGTCTACTTTGCTTTGAATTACCATTAACTTCCCTGTCTACTACCACTTTCCTTCCTATTACTAGTAACTTCCCTGTCTATTACCACTTTCCTTCCTATTACTAGTAACTTCCCTGTCTATTACAAATTACCTTCCTATCATCACTAACTTGCCTCTCTACGACAACTGATTTCTTTTCCTATTACTAAATTTACACTAACTTCCTCGTTTACCGCCAGTATCGGAGCAAGGGCCACACGAGAAGCGTCTCCTGAATGCCCTGCTAGCGTCATACAACACGCTGGAGCGGCCTGTCGCCAACGAAAGCGAGCCGCTCGAGGTCCGCTTCGGACTCACATTACAGCAGATCATCGACGTGGTGAGTTCTCTAATATGACGCTGCGGTTGAGGGGAAATGGTCATGACGTTTACCTCAGTTAAGAACAATTAGGCAATATACCTAAGCGTATTTAGAAGCAGAAGCGAAGCGTGATTCTAAGTCACATTCCTGCTATTTCCTCAGTCCGCACATTGTCGCTTTTGAAGAAAAAGATGGAGTAAATATAACAGACAAAGAAAATATGTCACTATTTTTATGTAGAAATATAGTAACAAATATGACTCATGATGTTGTAGGCACAACAACAATGTGAAGTAGGAAAACGTGAAAGAATAGTGTGTTTTTTTTACACTTGTACGTTGATCAAATTTTTGATTGAGATGGGATTAAATGGATCCTGAGTGGTCAATGACATTGGTAGTTCACCACTGTCCTGCATCGCTCTGAAAGAAAATGGCTGTTGTACTCATAAGTTTCCTTTCACGCTACGCCTCTGATGAAAAGAATATATACTTCAATACATTTTACTGCAAATACACAAGTTATCGATAAAATATCTATAAATAATATTTTTTATAGTAAAAAATGGTAAACGTTATGATTATATTACAAAGTTTTTATTTTTATATTAAGTACTTTTCTCATGTTAAGATGCAATTGTCGAATATATGTTTATAGACGCATAAAAATAATGTCAAATGAATATCTATTTATATTAATGTATCTATGTATAATAATATCATTATAAGTACAAAAGAAAATGCTATGAAAGCATATTGTATCTCAACATGAGGATAATCTAATTTGGATGCTATACAATAAAAACTAATAGATGCGATATAGCACCATTATCTAGATGGTAAGTATTATTACAATAATATTGGTGTACATTAATTTAAGCTCTGCAGATCTGTAACGATCATTATGTGAGTTCTGAAAATGATTATACCATTACGGGGCGATTCGAATTTGATTCTGATTCGATACTGCTTGTTACAGAATCCTTGTATTTAATGTATCGACTATCAATGCAATATTCTACAGGATTACAGAGTTCTAATAACAATTGTTTAATTAATTTCCAACTAAAACTGTTCGATTAATAGAATAGAAACTTTAGTGAAGTTTGCATAAAATTACAATAGAATTGTATACCTAATCGATATAGTTCGGAATCGGGGAACGGTTTTCGGGCGATTTGAGTTGCTATTTATTTCGTATCGATAATCGATGTATCGATATTATTTATAGAGGTAGGTTAGATGTTTAATGTTGTGTGCTCGCATTACAAGAAATTTCCTCCCAGCAACTAATTGAGAAACTTGGTTTCTGAATGTATATTTGGCGGAATTGATTTAATAGAATTAACTTTAGACCACTGAGCAGAATTTAGCAACCTTTTAAATAATAAATAATAATTTAATATATTATACTTCTCTTTTAAATCATTGAGCTCTACTCTCGATAACCATTTATCTATCCTTTAACAATATATAATATAAAAAAGTTACATATCAAAAACAACGAAACCAATTTTAATAAAAAAAAAGTAACATGAAAATAAAAGAAAACCGTCCAAAAGTTTATATCAGCAACTTCGTCAGAAAAACCTTCGAGTTGACAATGGAGGCTAATTCTGAAACACCTCCAGCCGTCCTCAATTACGTTCGACAACTCAATGGGCGAGATACATCGCAAATCACGTCACGTGCGGCTGGATGCCGCGTGTTCTGTGCGTTCATGGCTTTTAGGCGAGTGTGCGCCGCACCTTATATATGGGCTGGAGGATCGGGACTGACAGGATACGGTGGATCGCGAACTGGGTGAAATGATGTGTTTTAAAATGTTCGTACGCGATTGTGGCGAAGCTAAAGGAGGGTTACGTATTTGACTTGTATGCATTATATGTATGTATTTATGTTCGTCCCTATGTGCGTTTCATTTGGTGATAGATCTCTTTAGTAGGTCATAGTAGGTACCACCGCAGTACCGGGTATTCTGCCGCCAAGCAGAAGGCTGTAAGCATTACTGTGTTCTTGTTTGAATGGTACTGCAGGGAAATTACAGGGCTGTTGAGAATAACCATCTAACGTCTTAAAGTAATGAAGGCCAAATTTTATCTTTCTGTAGTCGATTTGTAGTATTTTTTAATAGATGCTTTCGTTTGACTGTCATCTCACCTGATGTTAAATACGATGGAGTACGTTTATCTAGAAGATTCTAAATCTCTCTTGAATTGAAGACAGTAAGATAGCATTCATTAGAGAACACTCACTCAGCTAGCGCATTCCACTCTTTGGCGGTTCGCACAATGAAAGTGGAATCAAAACTTTTTATTCGAGTTTTTAAAACGTTTGGTCTAAAAAGAACATACTAAAAATGTATGTTATTGCAAAGAACTGTTTTTAAAATAAGCAAAATTTTAAAGAAACTTTGCGTTTATTTTTTACTACGAAATTGGAGATTTTACAAAAATATTCAATAAATTCTTTAAAAAACCTGCTCTAAAACTCACAGAAAGAATAAGCCGAATCGTTATCCAAAATTCCGAGCTTGCAACTATAAAATGACCCGATGTGTTTCAGCAAACCAAAAGATTAATTCCACCCTTTGAAAGCGATCCTTTGCGGCACTATTTTTCGTTTTGCCAGTGGACAGTGTGCGCTCGACTTCAAAATCCAGAATTACCGCTGAAATTGAAACGTCGCTAGGAATCCTGTTTTATTCAGTTACCGTCTCGGGTTCACGGGTAACAAAAGTGCAGAGAGTACAGAAGTTTCAAAAATGAAACAAAAAAATAGCGGTTGGATGGAATGGAAGGGACAAAGTGCGAGGCGAAGAACTCGTCGCCCGCAGGCGCCCAACTTACAGCGCGCCGCGGACGAGGCGGCTCTGTCTGGGCTATACTCAACTAGCGACAAGGATTTCAGCACGTACTTTTTTTTATAAACTAGCTTGCGCCCTTTACTTCGTTCGCGTTAACTTACGAATTAGGTTAGCAAGAGGTTGTCTAGGTTGGTATAACCGCAGTACCACATATTCTGCAGTCAAGCAGTAGTGTGTAAACATTACTGTACTTAATGTAAAAGTAATTAGACGAACGAAACGCTCTCCTGATGGTAAGAGATAAAGCCTGTCCATGACCATTGCAGCGATAATTAGAACTTTGAGTAGTAAAACAAAGTCCAGATCATCTCTGTTTTGGCACTCATTACTTTGAGAATCGATGGTTGGTCTCAATAGCCCTGTAATTTCGCTAGCTTCAATACTCTTCAAACAGGAACATAGTGATGTTTACACACTACTACTTGGCGACAGAATATTTGGTACTGCGGTAGTACCTTCCTAAACGACCTCCTTCAAAGGAGATCTACCACCAAGTAACATACATACATAGAGTAATATAACGTAGAATACAGAACATTATTTTATTTTTTTAAGTCGGTTAAAAATCAGAGAGCATGACATCACAAAATCGAATAGAATAGTTTCTTATATCATACATTGTATTCAACACAAGTATTAATACATAATACGTAACGGAAATCAAGAAATGTTAGGATCTTTTCAAGTTACCCATTTTTCCTCCCAGCCGAGCAGCTCTCCCCGAGATTTTCCTTACCTTTGAACTCGCTACATGAATGAAAATTTTACGTATAAAAGAATCATTTATTTCTTCTAGCTTCTTTCAACTTTGCACAATCTCTGTAATAATATACAGAATATATTTATATATAATCAAACTTCTGAAAAGCTACATTTGTAAGATTACTTCTAATTTAGTATTACCATTCACCAAATTTAATTAACGATGGCAATGAACTGTCAGCTTTTTTGTTAAACTTTTCAACCTTTTCATTTTAAACACATAATTATGTATATACACGGGACTTAATCCCGAATAAAATACTTAAAAAAATAATTTTATTTATTTCTTACTCGTTTTTTTTTTTATAGTTGACAGGCTAGGTGTTTGACCACAACTCATTTGATGTTAAGTGACGGTGTGTTCGAAGATGGTATGCCTAGCTTGGAATGGTACTAGCTCTCAAGTGAGACTTTTGGAACACACCGTTTGCTGCTTGGCGGTACATTTTCAACGTGACCTACCACCATGCTGTGGTTTCCTTAGGATGTTTTCCTTCACCGGAAAACCGGTAAACCCTCGCCGTTCGGTGTGTGATCCGATCACGCTAACCACTGAGCTATCATCGCTACAAATCGTTAATAGCATGTTAGAGCCTCTAATAGTCATGGTCATAAGCTGAATTATCAACTTTTTTATTTGTTTTATAACAGTAAGACAAAATAGCGCTATCTTTACCCGACTGCCAAGGAAGGGTTATGTTTTCCGCGCGTATCTTGTATGTATGTAAATTTATTTATTACCTCGTATCTTCCAAGCGGTCGAATGGATTTAGATTTGATTTTTTGGCCCGAAATAGTAATAAGTTAATAAAAAAAATACCAAAGTAGGGTATCTAAATAAAGACAATTAAAAGAAAAATACAAAAATATATATAAGTTATATGTTTAAATTTTATTAGGAATAATAAATTTGTTTAAAACGATTTTTTCCCATAATTATAGCTATTATAATCACGGTTAGGTTATAGATTTTTTAAATTCTTCAGCTTGTTGGCAATTGTCAAAGAAAATGGTTCCGTAGCTACATCAAAAACTTATTAAGATAAAGTAACGTGTTACTAAAACTGGTGCTAAAGTTGTTCAGTCGGTTTAATTTTCGGTACTTACATATTAGATTCGCTCAGTCTTCAAACACTCATTATTACTTAGTAGTGAATCCTTGGAACATATTAAATGGCTCGTAAAAACTCTGTAATTCTCTAGAATATTCGTTTGATTGCTTCTCTTAACGACTCTATGGAATAAAGTGGATTGTAAGTCAGTTAAATTATCGAGGGCACCGATTAAAACGACTTTGAGGTTCTTATTTTAAGATACTTAAAGTTGAAATTAAAAAGTTCAGGCAAACTTCGAGATGGATCTTTTAATTTTGTTTGATTGATGCCGCGGAGCGGAGATTTGTTTTAATACTATTTTCGCAGGACTACTTGACTATAATTTTCATACCGCAAGTAAGGTGTGATGTACATTCGTTGTTGTTTATATTAAAAAAATATACTGTTAGAGCACGTAGTCCTGCGTGACGCTCGTGTAATTTGTTGAAGATAAGTCCATGTTAAAATTGCAACTTTCCATCGAGCTGAGGCTCTAGACTCAGATATGGAAGCACGAGAACACCGAGAAAACAACACCAATAGACCAATACCAACCAATAGACTTACCATCAACAATCGTCACTACTGCAGAAGACGTAGACTTACTCCTGTCCGAGGTCCCCGCCGTACTGTTGAGCCTATCGTATTGATGTTCACCAACTTTTTTCATTCCTTTCTTGCGACGGCGTCCGTTCATTTAACCAAAATAAGGATGAGAAAAATCAAATCCTGACCACGAACGTCTGGCTCAACTTGGTAAGTGGTAGGAGCCGAGCCTGGCGCCTTCGCAGTCCCGCCCCCGCGATCCACGGTAACCCCTCCGACTGCAATAAGAGTACCTAGTGCCTCCATCGACACGCTATCACCACGATAACTTTTGACGCACTTTCTTTGACGTGTCACGTTTTTCTTAACAGCACTTTAAAGTCACGGTTACAGGAGGCGGGCGCGGCGTGAGGGCGCCACCTTCGCGGCAGATATGTCGCATGGACTATCGGTGTTAAATTGTTGTTAAATTTACGATATATATATATTAGATTGTGTGTCCGGCGAAGCGCGAAAAAGCTTTTAACAGAACGCATGAAGGATCATTTTCGCGCCTCGCTCTCCCCTCAGTACTGTGTCTCCGGAAGGTGTGAACAGTTGTCTAGATATCATTACTGACTGCGCCCTTTCTGTTTTGTTGACATCGTCTAACCCAATAGGACGAGAAGAATCAACTACTTATAACCAATATATGGCTGTCATTGGTAAGTGTGATTAAACGACCGATCTAAAACTTAACACTAAAATTTCTAATTTTTCGTTTGAATCTTTTTTCTTCCTTCTATTTTTTGGTTGGATGTTCTATTACCTTCGTTCCGTTGAATATTTTGGTTTGTTTCTTCTGATCTTTGACTGTTTTGAAAATTGCATAGCATTGTGAGTTATGCGGCAGCGTTTCTGTACTTGTCTGTCCATATTTGTATGAAAGTTGCTTAGTGTTCATTTCTTGGACTTCTTCGTCGATCTTGAGCTCATGTGATTTGTAGTCTGTAGACCCTGTCGTGCATCCCGCCATACAGTGTCATGCAATGTATCGTAGTGTCTCATGGGATATGTCGATATATTTATTATGTACGCAGTATAAATTATATTATCTAAAGTCATATAAAATACCAAAGTACAAGTTCCATCCAAAACTGAAGTTTGTCTTTGAAATCAAAAGCATTTGGATTTAAATTTTAGTTTCAAGTGAATTATTGTTTTGCCAAAAATTAAGAAATTTCGAAGACTTGGCGTAGTTTGACTGCCGTGTAAGCCACAATGCGCGCTATAAAACAATATGTACTAAAGTTGACGATAACATATACATTACTATAAATTTACTTCAAGCCTACTATCGATGGCAAATTGCTAAATAAGAATATTAAACTGGTAAAATGAGGGCTTCGAAGTTTTAGGAACCGTAAAGTCAATTGAAAGTAACATATTGATTACGACACTACGTACAGAAATGGGATTTGTTGTCGATATGCACATGGTTGTATTCAGATGTGTTCTATGTACACTGTAAATTGATTATGCACATCCTGAGTACCCGCTGTTTTATTTTTTGTTTTTGCGACGAACGACATTGTAGCGTTTTGATAATATGCATGGCCATGGAATGTTACAATATTCTATCGTATGGGAATCGAGTGGTCGGAGAATGGCTACCATGGTTTGCTCCAACTAGAATGCCTGCGGTTTCAAACTCATTGAGATGAAATGTTTCGTACTAAAAATAACTAAAAATTTTAAAATATTTTTCTATCTCTGTCAACTTTTGTCTTTCGGCTAAATTGTGTACCAAATAACAGCAGTACACAGTTGTACACTACTTCAACTGAGACAACTTTTTCATTTGAATCCGATAGTTTATATTAATTTTCGCTTATGTTCCCAATATTTTTAATTCGAATTTATTATTTTAGTTTTTAAAATATTAAAAAAAATGATAAAATAACTTGATATGCATACTTTTGATGTTGGCTGTACCCGCATATTGAATAATGACAAGTATTGTTGTATAATATGAATGAGTAGCTTTGGATTTATTTTTCCAGCAATGAAGGTATGTTATATTGAGGTCTTAAACTGAAGTTACTTTAGCATTTACCAATACGGCAGCTTAGTTGACTCCCCGAAGTAGAGTGTCCCCGATCCCCTGGTCTGGAACGCAGTATAGCGACAACCCTGACATGTTTAGAGAAAATGATGCTTCGTAGGACGTCTGTGAATATACAGTAATGTTTGTAGAATATGTATGTCACGCATGTTTTTTCCTAATGATATTACTATTTTATATACTATTGCATGTTGTTTTCTATTTCTTGTTATATCTTTAGCTTTAGTCGTTAAGTTTCGTAATCTGTAATAGTTTTAACAAGGTAAGTATATTGTATTTGTGATTTTCGTGACGCTATAGATGTTCTATTGATTAAAATTTATGTATAACTAGATTTTATTTCCATTATCTAAATTAAGTTCTTCAGTTATTTTAACAATACTCATGCGATATCCATTGATCTTCCCACAGAACATGTATATTTGTAAAATACCTATGTATATGTTTATATCATAATAAACATTCAAATCAAAATTAAGATGTGGAAAAAATTGTTTTGTCAATCACTTTACACGTTCTTGATTAATAACGTAAGCTAATTTTTGAATATTTTAAGATATGATTGTGATACGAAAACGAGTTTTGAGATTTTTATATTACGAAGTCACATAATCGAAGGTAAGTGTAATTTTTCACCTGATGGAAAGTGATGATATGGCCGAAGATGGAGCATGCTTGCCTAGGAAGTACCTATTCACATTTATCTTGAACGTTGCACTTAGTTGGAAACACAGACGCAGATAATGAGTTCCACACATCAGCAGTTCTTACAAGGAAGGTAGTCCGATAAGAAATTTACACTTTAAGAGGGTACATTTGTGTCGAGCGTCTGGTCTATAGTAAAACGGTTATGCCAAGGTTAGGTCTTATAATAGTTCTTGAACACACTCACCGTAGTGTATTCTATAAAATGTAATAGATAGATAGAAACTCTTTAAAGTGCATATACAAATAGAAAAACGTTCAGAAAACAAAATAATCTTATGAGCTAGTGCCACAATTGGCGGCCTTATCACTAAGAGGGATATCTTCCAGGCAACAATGAATGGGAAAACACAAAACAAAAACAGACGGGAGATGTTGTAACACTATTAAGTTACAAAATATATTTTTAATAAGTATTAGATGTATCATATGAAATAGAAATATATCTCATGTTGCTAAATACGTGATCATATTGTCAGAATTAACTATAATATTCCAACCACAGATCTGTGTAACACAAAGTGACTATACTATTCAAGCTGGCAACCCTTCAGACCACCCTTTATGAGAAGGTACTTAACTACTATTGTCTCTCTCCCACCAGTTGATAACTTTGAAGGAATGACGGTAGCTTCGCTCACACGCGTTATTTAGTTATGACACCCCAGCCACTGACTGTTCCAAAATCTTGGTAAAGCTCTACAAGACGTTGAGCAAAATTATTTTACTAGTTTAAGCGCGTTAGAGTTATGATGGGACGTTTCAAGAATTTATTAGTACGATGATCTATAATTTTTAAGCTTTCGCGACTTGAACATATAATTATATTATTTATCACCGGGTCATTTGAACATATAATTAGTTTCGTTTATTTACCTCGACGTTTTGGCTGTTGCAATAGCCATTGTTATGAGTTGACAAGAGAGTGCGGGTTGTCTCTATGAAAAAATTTGGGTGTTGCAATCTCCTACACTCATTTAGGTCTTATAAAAACTAAAGGTATCACCACGGCACACTACACAAAATGTGTCAGCAGACCGTTCTGAAACTAAACCGCAATACGAGCACTTACCTATTACCTGATTTCATGAGACCGACAACCTAAATCCATCTTCCCGGTTGAAGTTGCGATGTTTTTAGATTTCAATCGCTTCTCGAACCATTCGTGATAGATAGGTTGATCTACCTTATATTTATAAATCACTCGTAATATTCAGTTTAAGGAATTCCACAAATCTATTTAATCCTAAGGTTAATGGTGTCCGAGTAATTCGTGACGGACAGTACGTAGAGAAAAATGTATATATGTAAATGTATTCATCATCATCATCATCATCACCATCATCATTATCATCATCATTATCATCATCCTATCGAATTCCACTGTTGGACATAAGCCTCTCCCAAGACACGCCACTCAGCCCGATCTTCGACTTTTCGCTTCCATCCATCACCAGCTGTCCAACGTTTGCCAATTCGCGGAAAAAAATTAGAAGAATATAGATTTATACTACTTCAATATCATTTTGAGTAATGCAATAGAAAGGTAAAGTTTTGGGAATAACTTTTATCTGTTGAAACAAGCATTTGATCGCTGAATATAGGGAGAGACAAGCATGATAATGGGAATAAGAAATTGGCAATAAGAAACAACTGAGCATTAGACAGTATGACAAACCGCCATATCTCGTAATAGCATAACCGCTAAGTAATAAAGTCACTATCCTACTGTAGGCGCCCTAAGTTGGGCCAACTTTAGCAATATTAGTGGAGAGGTTGGACCAACTTCCCAAGGGCCCGCGTATTGTTCCAAATATAACTGTGATATTAACTTGGCGCATATTTGAGATGTTATTGCTAGTTTGTCTGTTGGGTGGTCGGTTTCATTACTTTCGCGGGATGGTGATTTATTTAGAGGCTTTAATGTGTCGGTCTGATAAGTTGGAGTGCTTTAGAGGTTGGCCGTAGATCTGTCCCGATTATTGTTAGTGAGTAGTTAGAGACAATTTGTGAATAAATTATAGGGTGAATAAGAGTTGCGGGAAAATTGTACCTATATCAGTGTAATAGGCCGGAGTTGGGTCGATTTGATTAAATAACTACATGTTTGTCGTTGTTTTTGTAATCGAATTTAAATTGTAGTTATTGTTTGTTTGAAATTGTATACCTAGTTACAATTGATTATACCTCTATATACTTCTTAGGTATACGATATTATATTCAAAAGAGTCCTCTTGGTTTGCTTTATATACTCATACACGTGGACTTCTACTAATATTGCAATAGTTTCTATTACGAGATAAAAGCTTGGAAATAAGTAAATAGAAACAGAACAAAAAACCGGCAAAGTGCGAGTCGGCCTCGCGCACGAAGGGTTCCGTACCATTATCTATAAAAACGGCAAAAAGTCATGTCTGTTGTATGGGGCCCCCTTAAATATTTATTTTATTCTGTTTTTAGTATTTGTTGTTATAGCGGCAAAAGAAATACATCATCTGTGAAAATTTCAACTGTCTAACTAACACGGTTCATGAGATACAGCCTGGTGACAGACGGACAGACGGATATCGGAGTCTTAGTAATAGGGTCCCGTTTTGCTCTTTGGGAAAGAAACCCTAAAGACAAGTGAAAAAAATAAATTGTAAAATATAGAGATTAGATTCGTTAACCATATTTTAAGTAGAAATTACAGGGAAATTTGAGACTAACAAACTAAAGTTCAAAGCAACGATACCCTGGACTTTGTTTTGTAACTCAAAGTTCTTTGTACCGCTGCTACGGTCATGGACAGGCGCTATCTGTTACCAACAGGAGAGCCTCTCGACCGTCTCATTTCTTTAACATAAAATAAACACAATGAGTATTTTAAATAACTTTTACTGCTCTACTGAAACAGATGGCCGCCGCTTGTTATGTAGCCATGGAATTATAATCAAATAGCTGCGCCCCGCGGTGTTACCCGCGTGGTGATGGATGATGATGATGAAAAGTAAAAGTAGCAAGTAGTAATCCGATCGGCTTAAAATTGATAAAGTTTCATACAAACTTTCATCCCCTATTTTATCCCCTTGGGGGTAGAATTAATCAAAATCCTTTCTTAGCGGATGCCTACGTCAAAACATCTACCTGCATGCCAAATTTCAGCCCGATCCGTCCAGTGGTTTGGGCTGTGCGTTGATAGATCACTATGTCAGTCAGTCAGTCACCTTCGAGTTATATATATTTAGAGAGATACAACTAACAGCCAGTTCATACAATATCAGTTTCGCTCCGTTATTTGCTTCCTAAACAATAATAATAATATTATGCCTCATAATCGTATAACACAAACATTATTGTGTCAAAACAAACACTACATATACATAAGCGGCTCTATCCAAGAATCCCTATGACAAACATTTGCAATAAAGGGCCACGGCAAAATGGCCCCGGAAAATATTAAAATGTGACACATTAATTAATAATGGACGGGCATCTAGAATAATAGACGTGCTTTGAAAGGGTAATCCCCTTCTGGGGTTGGGCCAATGTAAAGTTATGACAAAGGAAATTATCTTTACTGGCAGTTGAAATCAGCAGTAAAGAAGAAAACGGCGCGCGCTGTAAAAATGTAATTGGCTAGCTTTTTTTTACCCGCGACCTCGCTCGCGTGGTCTATTTGGAGGGGTCATTTTAAAAAAGTGTGCTTTATAATACTTTTTTTTGTGACCATATTACCTTATAGTAGCCAGTTCTATTCCAGGCTAGGTGTGCTTTACCATCTTCGACCATACCGTCACTTAACATCAAGTGAGTTGTGGTCAAACACCTAGCCTGTCAAAGTTAAAAAAAAAAAAATATTAACAATACTAAATATGCTTCTCTAACTTATAAGTGCGGTTTTCTCGCGCTTCAAGACGCGCGCTTTTTAACCCACTTCAAAAAAGGAGGAGGTTCTCAATTCGTCGAACTCTTTTTTAAAAATGTACGTTCACTGATTATTCGAATACGCCCGAATTGGAAAAAAATTTTTTTTTGTTTCTTTTGTTTTTTATCGAAATCGATCAAGCGATTTTAAAAAAATCAAAAAAAATATACATCGATGATATTTTCGTTTACTCTAAAACCTCGCTGTTTCATTGTAGCAGTGGGTTTTGTTGGCCTAAGGGTTAGAGTCGATTTTTTTTAAATTGTAAAAATATATTTGTTTCCTTTTGTTTTCATCGGCAAATACGGAGTCCTTAATGCTTAATATTTAATTTTGTATCATAAGACATGTACAGTCAGTTTGTTTTACAAATATTATTATGGGGATTGCTTGGATAAACATTTCGAGCTTATCCTTCCATCACGGTTTTCCTATAGAACCAGCGGACAGAAGAATCTTGTACCGGTTGATTTAATCGATTGTTTCTGCCATCTGTGCAATGGCTTACCATCTTCGGTTTTACCACCGAATTATAATCTGTATCGCTTCCTACAAAAGGTGAATAATATCGTCATTGTAGCGATGATAGCTCAGTGGTTAGCGTGGTCGGTTCGCATGCCGAAGGGCGTGGGTTCAAACCCAAACAATGAGCTTGAGCTGCCGGTGAAAGAAAACATCGTGAGGAAACCATAGCGTGGTGGTAGGGTACTTTCTAGTACTCGGCTAGCTAGCTGCTACCCTCAAGTTGAAAATCTGCCGCTAAGGTATCTAACGGTGTGTTCGGGCAGCATCACTTGAGAGCCAGTTTCATTCCAGGCTAGGTGTGCTTTACCATCTTCGACCACACCGTCACTTAACATCAGGTGAGTTGTGGTCAAACACATAGCAAATGAGCCAAAAAAAAAGTAGGTAGCACACTGGGAGTGCCCCGGGTATTGTAGGTACTACTTTTTTATGAAAAAATGTCCGTTATATCTTACGTAACCGACGACCATAGTCTGAAACAGGCCCTTCAAGGTGTCATATTTGATACTCAATGAAAAAAAAATTATTAGATAAATCTTGGTAGCTCTTTTTCGTATCACTGAGTTCATATTTCATAATAAATACGTGTAGATTCACTGTTTATGTTTTTGATTTCTATCTCTTTCCTGTATACTGATGTTATAATGCGTGTGACAGGAATGGAACGACTACAACCTCAGGTGGAACGACAGCGAGTACGGAGGAGTGAAGGACCTCAGGATAACTCCAAACAAACTGTGGAAACCAGATGTCCTCATGTACAATAGGTGAGAATGTAGAGAAGGGGGCCAGGTTGCACGAGCTTTAAAAAAAAAGTAAGACAAAATGAGAAGTGCCAACAAAAAAAAAGGCAGTTATGGAGGCTATCGACAGAAGTGAAATCTTTGATAGTAGCATGTCGCTGACGCAAACTTATAAGCTTTGCTCCTACCAAAAAATCGCTTAAACGAGGCTAAAGTTTTCACTTAAAAATAATTGAAACAAAATGCTTAGGAATAAATTCTAATTTAACTCTATTTGGAGAAAAAAATTAAGAAAACATTTAGCGACGATAGCGCAGTGGTTAGCGTAATCTGTTCACGCACCGAAGGGCGTGGATACAAATCCCCACAATGAGGTTAAGCTACCTGTGAATGAAAACATCGTGAGGAAACCATAGCCTGTTGGTAGGGTGCTTTCTAGTACTCGGCTGGCTACCTTCCGCCCTCATATTGAAAATCTGCCGCCTGATTTGAGGGCCAGTTCTATTCCAGGCTAGGTGTGCTTTACCATCTTCGCCCACACCGACACTTAACATTAGGTGAGCTGTGGTCAAACACTTAGCCTGTCAACCATAAAAAAACAATAAAGCTATTTTGAGACAATAGGTAGATATTATTTTTATATCACCTCTATAATTGACTAGATAGAGATAGAAATGACTGCCGCAGTAACAATGTAACAATGTTTGACAGCCCTGTTGGCTCATTGGGAGTATGTCTGCCTGAGTTGTAGGGCGTGGGTTCGATTCCCGCCAAAGACAAACATTTTATGGTATAAACAAAATGTTTGTTCTGTGTCTGGGTGTTCTGTATGTATTATAAGTATGTATTTACAAAAAAAAAAAGTATTTATGTATGCTATCAGTTATTTGACTTCCATCACACAAGCTCTGCTTAGTTTGGGGTCAGACGGCGCTGTGTGTAATGTGTCCTACAATATTTATATTTATTTATAAATGGTATGATTTTACTTCGTTTTATATTGTTATACTAAGTACATACTCAGTAAGTAAGTATACACAAAATTTACGAAAATACGAATGTTTAGTCAAGTAATGCTATAAGCAGACTTTTGGGGGCAGCAAAATTAAATTCCTATCTGCCCCCATTTGGGATAGATTCGAATGAAGTAAAGACGAGTTTGCCAGTTCAAAATACGACAATATTTTTGATGAAATACGTAATATACTAAGAGTAAGCATACAGTACATAGTTTACACTAAAAAGTGAACAAATTATAAGCACACAGATACATTTTTGTTTTACTCACGTTTTATTATATCAGATACTCTGACTATAGTTTCCAACATAAACGTGAGTAACTTCGCATAACAACAAAAATCACGTCGGTTTCCATAGTAACACAGATAAATATGACTAATTAAAAGCTTACAAATAGGTAACGTAGGTAGGTAATAGGTAACTATAACTAAGAATGATTTAAAAATTAAAATTATTATATTGACATAAAATTAGTACACATTTATAATTATGTCATACATGTCATTTAATATATGTATGTTACATATATTAAATTATACATATAAGTGAACCCATGTTTTTTGTTGATGTTTTTTCATATTCACTTAATTTGATTCCTCAATATTTATGAATCGTAAAGATTCATTTTTATTTGTGAACGAAACACATTTACTGATGTTCATAAAAGAAAATGTGTTTTTACTTCCACGTAACGTTCACATGTTCTTAAACAGATGATGCTGTTGGTGATCATTTATATCAATTTGATTTAATATAACATCAACAAGGAAATATAATTTAATAAAAACAAAATAGACAGGCGCCGATGAGCGTTATTTACCTAACATTTTTTCGAAAACTAGAATCGACAAGAAAAGGTTAAAGCGTGATTTTGCATTTATGTATTTTTATATGTAGCCTTTTAAACGGTTTACTTTAATTAGATTAAAACAGCAGACTTTACTTAAAATAATAGTTGTTTGAGATCTCAATACAAAGCTTAGGATGTACTAAATCGAAAGGGAGATATTGTACTATTATTCCTAATAACTTTTTATTACAGCCGTAATAGTGAAAAAATCAACTGTTCCATAAAAAAGTTCCTTTACTCTTGGGGGAATTTATGGAGCAGTTGTTTTTTTGTGATTTCAGTGGTGTGACTAATAAAAGTTGTTCACAATAGTGAGTTCAGGGCTTTACCTTTCTGTTTAGCACACTTTAAGCGTAGGTATCATTTAAGTTACATCAGGTAGGTACCCTTTTTGGATTTGAAACAAAAAAAAATAGGAATAGTTTTTTACGATGATGAAAACATAACCTTTTTGAAACTACGTGCTCAATTTAATTCTTCTAATATAAAATCAACAATACTCGATTCAGGAATAATGGCCCAATTTCACCCTTCTATAACTTTAGTATACCCTATTAAAATACGTAATGATATGCTTTCCGTCCGTCGTGACCTGTTTAGGAAAATGCGTAATGAGGCAAGCGTAAAATTGGCGAAAGCGTAAATAAAGGCGTATTCCGCAATTGGCACGAGCGTAAATAACCGTATGATAAGAGCCTTGAATAAAACAGGGTTATTTTATTCAAAGCCTTTATTGCTCGTTGTCTCAATATTCATTTCTGAGAAGTGCCGATACTAAACAATAGGAAACCACGTTGGTAAAATCAGTTTTATTGGAATTCGAGAGTCAGCTATTAGCTATTTTTACAGGAAACAATGATTTTTGAGCTTAAAAAATAAATAAGAGTAATCATAAGAACATCAACAATTTTTTGTTTTAGTCATGAGGGATTACTCACGTTTAATTATACGGACATTCCGACTATAGTTTCAGTGCGAAGCAAGACGAGGCCGCGCGCACGGATGTGGCCGAAACTATAGTCGGAGTATCCGATATAATGAACTAATATGATAAACGTGAGTAATCCCGCATAAGTAATACAAAAATGTGTCAAAACCTCGTCAGTTTCCATAGTATCGATAGTATGAAGTAAATACTATATCCTAAAATAACAAGATTTAATCCGATTCAGAATAACGTTTTGGCAGCAAACTTTACAGCAATCCGATTTCTTTGCAAAGCAGGCAATTTTTTTTAACACATACAATACAATTTGTGTTAGGTCAAATCAAATAATTTACTTGCTAAGCTTTGGACAGACAATATCGAACTTAACTAAAAAGTCATATGGTAGGAGAGATGGTACAAGCCCATGACCATTGCAGCGATACACACACGACACGCGAGACCTTTGAGCAACAAAACAAAGGCCAGGGCACCGCTGCTTTGGCGCTCATTACTGTCGATGGTTAGTCGTGACAGCCTAGTAATTTCGCTAGCTGCACTAACCTACAAACCGGAACACGGTACATTTTACACAATACTGCTTGGTGGCAGAGCTACTGAGATACTTATATAATAAAAACAGTAAAATAAAAGAAGTAAGCAATATATAAACTAAATCTAAAAGCCCTAAAAGAGTAGGTCTAGGAGAGTAATGTGTTCCCAATGATTTACACTGGCCTATGCTAAGTTCTGGCTAAAGTAGGCGCCAGAATTCTAGTCAACCGACGCCTTCCCTAATCGTTTAAAAAAACCACGCATATAATAACAAATTGGTGGTGGGCTGAAAGCTACAGCTGCAGACAGGGTTAGATAAAGTTATTTGTAAAGTTATAAATATACATATTAATATTATATATTTATTTATATTGGCATAATTATTTATATTTGCGTGGTGGTAGGGTACTTTCTAGTACTCGGCTGGCTAGCTACCACCCTCAAGTTGAAAATCTGCCACCAAGCATCTAATGGTGTGTTCCGGCAGCCTCACTTGAGAGCCAGTTCTATTCCAGGCTAGGTGTGCTTTACCATCTTCGACCACACCGTCACTTAACATCAGGTGAGTTGTGGTCAAACAACTAGCCTGTCAGCCATAAAAAATAAAAAAATAACCCCCCAACCTATGTCCAGCAGTGGACGTGCTATGGCTGATTATGTGATGTAATGTGACGATTTGTATTTAATATATATAATATTTTTAATAACTATTTTAAATAGTTAACATATGTTATTAATATTTTGACATATACTTATTTGAGATTAAATAATTAAAATAGGCATTTTATAAAAAAAAAAAGACTTTTGCATAAAATTTGATTTAATTTGTGCACTTACCCCACGTATTGAGCACTGGTGGTTGTGTATGTAGCTCATCATTCTTTATGTATGAAAAAACGAAGTTGCAAAGTAAAACGAAACAAAAACGTCCGAATTGCGCTTATTCGGCTCAGAGTACAAAAAACAAACCGGGCTGACGGTTAAAACCTGCAGTTTATTTAGAAGTGAACTGTTAATTTGGCAGTTTATAGTTTCAACATAGTTATGGCAGCAAACAACTCTCCCGCAAACGCGGTGTTGCCGGCGATCTGGCTTCTCGCCAATTAATTTTATTCATTACTTTGCGAAAATGCGATATAAATCGACCTACAAATGCATTTAAAAGGAAACGTATTTGCGCTTACCTGTATTAACCTAATTTATAAAAATGAATGTATGCTTTATTCGCTACCGTGCCGTTCATCCGATTGAGATGAAACTTGGTCAACTTATTGCTTGCACTTGCGCGAACTTATAGGCATAGTACAATTGTTTGTCTTTATTGTCTATGTATGTTAGTTATTTTCAAGCTGCGCTGTAAAGGCTAAACGGATTTTGATGTAATTTGGAATACAGATAGCATATATAATCATGTTTATTACTAAGTCTCACACACAAAATATAATAAAAAAGTTTTGTTTATATACCTCGACGTTTCAGCCATGTTGCAATAGCCGTGGTCATGAGTTTTTGATCGGCGAGTTTTGATCTACTACCCTCATTTTGGTCTTATAAAAATGTAAGGTTGTCACCGCGGCATAGTACACCAACAGCTACGGACAGCTATTGCAACGTGACTAAAACGTCAAGGTAAATAAATAAAACTATTTGTTTTTCACCTGATGTTAAGTGAAGATGCGATCAACGATGCAGCACGCTTGCTTAGAAAACCTACGCTTGCCTATTTTCAAGATTTAAGATAAATCTATTATCTTAAAATACTTGACACTGACAAGAACACAAAATGCAATGTCAAAAACAAAGAAGAAGAACAGCCAAACGATTTGTAAACTTGTTGGTTGTAAAAACTAAAAACCTAATTTTTTTATGGCATAAAAGTAATTTAGACAAAAAAATAGATCAAATAAAATGTAAGGCTGTCGTCGCTTTCATAATCTACAAAAACATTTTTAATAGGCGTCATTTCAGCATTTCCTATCTTCACTCAGACTTTACCACACATAAAGCCTTTTAAACAATCCAGAGAATAGTAAAATGGATTTAAATAGCAGAGAAATGCAGTTAAAAGTCAGAACTAAACGGTCCGCTGGCCGGCCGCCAGTCCAGGAAAACTATCTTTGAAAACGGTGCAAGTTTGCAAACATTTCAGAATGTTATAAATTCTAGTCACGTTGTGATTTGGTGTCGCATCTCAGTAACAACTGAAATATTTTCGCATTTGTGCGGCTTCCAAATGGAATCGGGTCGTTTAAGATTTGCGTCGGTATTTTAAAGTTTGCACTGAAATCCATCCTGTGTTGGTTAATTACGTTTGAAAGTGAAATATGTGCGAAAATATATGGGGTTACAAGTTTGGGGTTACATTCTTGCTTATTTTGCAAAACAATAACACATAAAAAAAAACAGAACTATCTTGCTAGTTAAAACTATATGTTAAACTATCTGCGCCCCGCGGTGTTACCCGCTATTCCCATTTTTTGGGATGAAAAGTGCGTGTTAATCCATTTCATCAAAACTGGCCAGGCGTTTGAGCGTGAAGAAGTAACAAACCTAGAAACTCACAAATTTTCGCCTTTGTAATATTAGTGTGATAATATATTTATAAAATTCCTTTTATAAAATACCATTTTGAAACCAACATTTTCCGCTTACGACGATCCTTATCAAAGTTCGCATTAATTTGGAACTTCCAATAGAAACTTTACTGTGTGTGCTCAAATTAATGGTTTGTATAGGGGCCCATTAATTCCAGAGGCTAGGTTTTGTAGCGCTCCGGGACAAAGAGTGATATCATACTTTGGTACTCCCTTTACTTTGTCAATTAGCTTTTTTGCGGCCGCCTACTCGAGGGACGCCGATGGTGTCCGTCGGTGAACAAGATCGAATTCGACGTTTATCCCCATAGAGCTTTTATACTGTCGCTCTTATTTACGAGCTTCATAAATTTACCGTTTATTTTGGCTTTGCTAACGGTTATAATCAAGTTCATTACCAACAGAACAACTAGATATTACGACATGTTGTGTCTAATGAAAGTAGACATTAATAAAAAGGTCAAATAAAAAAACAAAAAAAGATTTATAATCTCTTTATTGTTCACATCAAAGGCTATATTTATTACAATAAAAAAATATTAACTTAAATTTAGTCCAACAATTGGCGACCTTATCGCTAAAATAAATCTCTTCCAGACAACCTTAGGATGGAAAGGATTCAAGAACAATTAAATAATTGTTATTTTCACACAGAACGAAAAGGAAATAAAATGAGAATTTTATTGACAAACAGAAGACAATTACAATCATATTGTACATATAGATGAAGGTAAAATAAAAGCTATAATCATATCTACATAAAGCTTAAAGTTTCGATGAAGTATAATTGGGAACTCAAAATGTTTGACTCGAAATTTTGATTAAGTATTCCACTGTGTCGTGTAGGTAGAAGTTTCGTCTAATGACACCTGCCTCAATCGTGCACTAATTAGTAATAGTCTCTTTTTAGTAATAAAATGTACATAAATGACTAAAAGGGTCATTATAATGTATATAACTTTTGCTACTACCCGACCCTGTTTTTACTGCTGATTACCTGATCCATTTTATTGTGTTGAAAATAAAGGGATGTAGGCATAAATTCCTTTTGAATATTTCCCTAATAGACCCTTTGAAGGATGAAATTCAAGGGATGGTTGTAAAGCAACATGGTTTTTCATTTTCCTCGACGCTTATTTTTTCATGTTTTCCTTAAACACGAACGTAAAGATGCCATAGAAGAAAATACTGCTGTTATATCTGTACAATAGCAATGTCGAAATAAAGAAATTGTTGGAAGTAAATTGTAAATGTTTTTGTAGTTTCTGGTCGGCTAGAAGCCCGTAACTCCAATAAAGCGATAGCGATGAATATATATGATGTATAGCGATATAAATGAATAGCGATGATAGCTCAGTGGTTAGCGTGGTCGGTTCGCATGCCGAAGGGCGTGGGTTCAAACCCCAACAATGAGCTTGAGCTGTCGGTGAAGGAAAACATCGTGAGGAAACCATAGCGTGGTGGTAGAGTACTTTCTAGTACTCGGCTGGCTAGCTACCACCCTCAAAGTTGAAAATCTGCCGCCAAGCATCTAACGGTGTGTTCCGGCAGCCTCACTTGAGAGCCAGTTCCATTCCAGGCTAGGTGTGCTTTACCATCTTCGACCACACCGTCACTTAAAATCAGGTGAGTTGTGGTCAAACACCAAGCCTGTCAGCTACAAAAAAAAAAAAAAAAAAAAAAAAGATCGCTCATATAATAAATTGATTTAACTTTTGCACGGCTTGGTTTATATATAATTTTTGTTTAGTTAAGTAATGATAGGTATAAAAACCTCTCCTTGTTGTGACACCTACTTAATATGACTATTGCAGTTGTACTCAAAACATTGATAATAAAAAAAAAGACGAGGGCATCGTTGCTTCAGCGCTCATTACTTTGAAATATTTGATGGCGAAACTCATTTCGCCGAAAATTTTATAAAAATAAAAATCCTTACAGAAAACCTTCCAAACGGAACACAGTAATGATTACACAATAAAAAAATGTTTTATTGTAAGGAGAAAATTGTTTATTGTGTTTTTACTAGACTGCCATGGAAGGGTTAAGTTTTTCGCGCGTATCTTGTATGTATGTATGTAAATTTTTTTATTACCTCGTATGTTCCAAATGGCGGAATGGATTTCGACAGTTAATATATCGTTTTAAAAACCAAAGTGTTTTTAAGTAAGAGTTTGAAAAAAAAACAAAATGGCGGTTTTGTGCCGCGAAGTATAATACGTTAATAAAAAAACCTATAGAATAGCGTATCAATATAAAGACGATTAAAAGAGGATTACAAATATATAATATAATATATTATAGGTGTTTAATTAAGAATAATACATTTATTTAAAAAGATTTTCCACGTATTATAGCTATTTTAATCGCAATCGGGTTATAGATTTTTATACTTGAAAAGTTTGTTATTTTCTTTTTTTTCATGTAAGTGTAATGAAACGAACGAAGAGCTCTTTTCATGGTAAGAAATAACACCTGACCATGTCCATTGCAGCGATACAAATATCTTTGAGTAGCAAAACAAATTTAGGGCATCGTTGCTTCGGATTTTATTACTTTGATGGTTAGTCTCAACAGTCTAGTAATTTCGCTAGTTGCAGTACCCTTTAAATCGGAATACAGTAATGTGTCCACACTACTGCTTGGCAGCAGAAATTTGGTACTGCGGTGATATCTACCTAGACAACCTCCTATTAATAATGTACCACCAAGTAAAATTTTTATACAAAAGTGTATTTAAATAAACTTAAAAAGAAAAAAAAACATGCTTGGTGCGGAAAGTTTTTCTATTTGAACTTTGTGTTCCACCTGCATAGTAACGCTATTATAGTTAAAATTCAGTTTGTCAGTAGTTTAACAACATGAAACTTTCTCCTTGATATCATGTATGCGATAATTTCTAAGCTTTTAGGTTATAGAGTACTAGCTGCGCCCCGCGGTCTTACCCGCTACATTTTTCCGGGATAAAAAGTAGCATATTGGTACTGTTACACATGCTCATTACTAGCACGAAAACATGCTTTTATTGAGCAAATGCTTAAGTGTATCGAAACATTGCTAATAATGAGCATGCTCATTTCTAGTCTAGTTTGCTCAAAAATCGACGGTCGTGCGATTTTTGGGCATGCTACGTGTAGCGCGGGTGGAGGGGGGCGTGCTTTTAGCACGTGTGAACAGGTTTGCTTATTGAGCATCGAGCATCGAGCAGTCGTTCGCAACAGGTGCGCATGCACAATTTCACGAAAAATGTCTCGCGACGAAAAAATCTTATTCAGCTCCATACGGATAGCTGTTTGATTGTCCATGGCTTTGTATGAACTGAGACATAGAGCACGCTATAAAATGGCATGTGTAATTGGAGTGTTTGCTTTATTAATTAATTGGAGTGGAGCTATGCTTATTCAGGAGCATACTTAAAACTAGCATGCCTGTTGCTAGCTAATGTAAACTGCTCATAAGCATGCTCATATTGAGCATACTCAATAGCACGCTTTTTAGCATGCTATTTTAGAGCATGTGTAACAGTACCACTGCTCATAAGCATGCTCATATTGAGCATACTTAATAGCATGCTTTTTAGCATGTTATTTTAGAGCATGTGCAACAGTACCTTAAACTGCTCATAAGCATGCTCATATTGAGCATACTCAATAGTACGCTTTTTAGCATGCTATTTTAGAGCATATGTAGTACCTTCAGTGTTAATTCAGGGCGTTAGCAAATTTCATAAAAAATTGGTCCAACCGTTTGAGCGTTAAAAAGTAACAAAAATACAAACACACTTACACACTCACAAACACTGGCCTTTATAACATTAGCGTAATACTTTTTTCAAAAGATTGGCTACATATTGACTTCCGTATCTCACTAAAAGGAAAATGCTTCATTGAAAGGAAAACAAAATGGCTTCATAGGATACCCTTTTGAAATTGAAAATCCTCTGGGGATTTATGGACACTAGCAACGATAGAAAACCGTTAATCCTAGTCCAGTTCATTCAAAAATTTATGGTGGCCATTAGCTTCAGGCTTGCTTTCAATTTCATTAATCTGTTTAAATGGTCGGTATATGTGTTTTTTTTTTTTGGCTGACACGCTAGGTGTTTGACCACAACTCACCTGATGTTAAGTGACGGTGTGGTCGAAGATGGTAAAGCACACCTAGCTTGGAATGGAACTGGCTCTCAAGTGAGGCTGCCGGAATACAGCGTTAGATGCTTGGCGGCAGATTTTCAACTTGAAGGAGCTAGCCAGCCGAGTACTAGAAAGTACCCTACCACCACGCTATGGTTTCCTCACGATGTTTTCCTTCACCGGCAACTCAAGCTCATTGTTGGGGTTTGAACCCACGCCCTTCGGCATGCGAACCGACCACGCTAACCACTGAGCTATCATCGCTACTAAATCGTGATAATCTGGCAACAATATTGTAGATATGTTTAGCAAGAGGACGTCTAGGTACCACCACGGTTTCAGATATACCGCCAAGCAGTAGTTCGTACACGTTACAGTGTTCCAATTTGAAGAATACTGTCGCTAGCGATATTATAGTGCTGTTGAAACTAACCATCCTATGTATTATATAATATTTTTATTTATACACATAAAAGATAGGTGCTTGAAGAACTAAGCGCAATCTAAAGTTAACAAAAGAACATCATATTAGACAATTATCAAATTGTAGATTTGCAATATTTTAAATTTTATCATATTTGGTGGTAGATTTCCTTAGCAGGAAGTCGTCTAGTTAAGTTCCACCGCAATACCAGTTATTTTGCCGCCAAGCAGTAGTGTGTAAACATTACTGTGTTCCGGTTTGAAGGGTACTGCAGCTAGCGAAAATACTGGACTATTGAGACTAACCATAGAAAGTCTCAAAGTAATGAGCGCTAAAGGAGTGATGCCCCGAACTTAGTTTTGCTGCAATGGTCATGGACATGGGTTGTCTCTTACCATCAGGAGAGCGTATCATTCGTCTCATTACTATTACCTACATATAAAAAATAAAAATAAACAAATTAATGTCTCACAGTAATGAGCGCCAAAGCATGCCCTGCCAATCGATGATGCACTGCACTTTGTTTTGTTACTCAAAGTTCTGGATACTGCTGTAATGGTCACGGACAGGTGTTATCTCTTGCCATTAAAATAGCTAACCATCCACTAGATGTCTGTAGTTGCACCCGCTATTAATCAGATGGATATATTTTTAGCGTAAAATGTAAATATTTATCTTCATAATTGTCAATATAATATGGTAGCATATACTCTGAGACTTTAAACGTTACAAAGTTGAGCAAAAACAAACATATAAACAGAACAAACAAGCTCATAACCTTTTTCAAAATTATTATATCAGAAAATAGCACAAAAGTTTTGCTACAATATAGGCATGAGTTGCCCATAAGAAGTATTGTATTAGATGCCTCTTATTTAACTACTTTATCCAAGCAAACTACAAAATACTCACGAACACAAATCAAAAACTTTGTCCATGTTCTGCGAAACCTTTTAGCTGAAGATTGTTAACACCCATTTTGATATTATCAACATTGGAGCCAAGTTTGGCGCTCGTCCAAGTATTGGCTGACATTCGATTACATGAAAGGCTATTGAATCAGTTACGGGACAGTGTAGGAGACGCTTTTTTGTTTAGTGCTACCTGCCTGACATTGTGGCATTTCATATTATCTGACATTTTGCCATTGTACTGTAAAAAGCTTTTTGTACAAGACAAGCGACGTGCCTCGGTTTTGCACGGATGCAATTTTATTTGACTACAAAATTTGAATTAAGATGTTTTATAAAAATATATAAATTGCTGTGAAAAAACCCGTTGCGTGGCTTAGGAGAAGTAAGCGGAGAAATAGAGATGGACAGCGACAACTGTTGATTAAAAACATAACTATAAGTTTATTACTTTGTTTTGTTGATTTTATTTTTATTTATTGTTAGCTGTTCATAGCTGTGTCACATTTTCCGGAATATACAGCCTATTTGTTAATTCAGAGTATAAAGCTATATGAATCATAAAATTTATCTAAAGCTGTTACAGCGTGAAGAAATAACAAACATACAAACTTTTGCTTGATTAAAAATATAATTGTAAGACTTTAACTACAGGAAACTAAAAGGAAGCATAAATGTGCCTACAACATTTTTTTTTCCTTGCCGACCCTCTATTCTTTAACTCGCGTGAGATTCCTTAACGCAAAAACGTATGGCGCGTGTCACGTTTTATGTTTATACAATTTATTTTGACAATCCAAAATGAACAGCTAGCGAATTAAAGAACTGTTGAGACTAACCATCGAAAGTAAAGAGCGCCAAAGCAGCGATACCCTGGACTTTGTTTTGCTACTAAAAGTTCTGTGTATCGCTGCAATGGTCATGGGCATGCGTTACATACTCACGAAACGAAACACTCTCTTGATGGTAAGTTGTCTCTTACCAAAAAGAGAAAGATTCATAAAAGATCAATTTATAACATTTTTAAATTTGACTGTAGCATACCATTTTACGTGAGTACAATCGAAATTGGGCCACGTTACGTAAACGCGGCAGCGTTACGTGTTATGTGTTCATAGAGAATAAGGCTCTGGTCAAAACCCAAAATCATCAACACCTGTGTGACCTCTTTCATGATTACATGACGGTGTAATCGCGGTCTTTTTGATACGGATTGGCGTCCCGCCAGCCGAGGAACGATCATACACGATCCATTCATGGATATACAAGTACTCGATATGTATTCAGAATACAAGTACCTCGAGTACCGTCGAAGTTACTCTTACTTTTGGCAATATGTCGCCTCGAGCTAACTTGTCTAAGAGCGGCTTTAGCTTGTACCGCACATACGTTTTAGGATGTAGATCTGTCTTTAACGATATGTGGGTAGACACACGGTTCTTGCTACTTTACTACGTGGTAAATCTTGAGAGATCGTCTAGTATCACTGCTGCATTAGATATTCTGCCGCCAAGCAGTAGTGTGTAGACAAAGTAGAAGAATATATTAAAAATGATTATCGTGACTACACATTAAAATCTTGACTAAATGTAATGAATTCTAAATAAATATTACCTATGATTGTTAATATTTTGATGATTATATAATTTTTTTTAAATAACTATTGACGATCGCTCAAATTTATTTAACTTCTATACAGCTTTTATTAGTAATAAAATATTAGTTGGTAAGTTTCTTGATACCAGTCTAAGTTGTTACTTAGACTGGTATCAAGTAATGCAATAATGCAGTGTTCTGCATTTCTACGCATCATAAACAAAATCATTATTATACGCACTAGATAATAATAGATTTATTTTTATGATAATAAAGAATATCTATCTATCATTATTGTGTTCTGCTTAAAGGGCACTGCTTGCGTATTAAGCCAAACCACCAAATGTCTCAAAGTAATGAGCGTCAAAGCAGCGACGCCTTGGAATTTTTTCTTTATTTTGTTACTCAAAGTTCTGGGGAGCGCTGCAATGATCATGGTTAGATGGTCTCCCACATTTACATAACAAAACGTATGCAATGTGGAATATGGGAATGGATGGCATGTATATTAGTTTTAACGTGAAAAAAAGCAGTTTAATTTTAGAGAAAAAAATGTTTCTTCTTTTATTTTATGTAGAGCATTGTGTTGTAACTAGCTGCATTTCACACATGTTTTCCAGGATAAGTAGCTTATGTGCCCGTCCAGAGTATAAGCTATCTGCATTCCAAATTTCATCCAAATCCCTTAAGCCATTACAACGTGGAAACGTTACATACATATTGACAGACAAACTAACATTTATAATATTGGTGCTTAATCAAGTTTACGAGACGTTTATAAGTCGTAATATATTTGTTATGAGGCAATTATGTATCAATTTAAAAAAAAAAACAAAGAGTATTGTCACTATATTTCACACAGTGCCAATTAGCCTCAAACCAAAAATATACTTTTTTCTAACTACATACATGCCATTTAAAAAATCTAGATTCAGAATAAACATCTATGTTCGTCATATAATTGATTGTTATGGTTGGGAATCGAACCCATTCCAACTCGTGAAACAGAGCATGTACCGAATGCGCTAATAGAGTAGTCAGTATTCCCTTAAGGTGAACTATTAAGAAACAATTTACTACGAGGACCGCAAACTACAGTTTGAAATTCAAATTAATGCACCGTTTGCGAGCTCGACTATTAATGTAGCCCATGTATTGTATGTTTTGGCGTCCACTTTAAAGTCCAAAGCCTTGGAGAATTACCTGATGGTTTACAAACGTTCTGCTCACAATGCTATTTTATTCAAATTTAACCCGGAACACAAAGTATTGAAATAGGTTGTACGTATTTAATACATTTGTATGACAGCGACAGTCCTGCTGGCTCATTAGTAGTATATCTGCTTTAAGAGCTGTAGGTCGTGGGTTCGATTATATTCCATGGATATATGAGTGAGGAGACTTTTGGTGGGAATGCAGAACAACAATGTATAATTTTCCAAAACTTGTGTTCTTATTATTTTTTTACTAAACCTAAACATGATCTAAATGTGGTAAAACATGCCTTTTTTATTTCTAATAGAATTTCGTCAAAACCTTTAAAAAACTTGCCACTACTTTAATAGGACATGACCGGATTAGACCCTGACTTAATGTGACTGTGACTGTAACTCACAGTTATTTTACTTGATCATCATCGAACACTTGAAAATGTCGAAATACTCACAATGCAAAGCCAAAAACAAAGAAAACAAAATGAACGATGATCAAATGTGTTCTAGCATAGAATCGTTCCAAAATTTATTTACATACTCGTAATTGATTAAAACGCATAAATAAATAATCTACCAAGGGCGCTGTCCCAATTGTCACAGTTTGTTTATTATTACGCTATTCTAGCAAATTTCTACTCTAGAGGCTCAGAAATCATATTGTATGCTTACAATACTAAGCTTGAACTATCACGGACAAGTGTAAGCCTTACCAGCAGTCGACCAACTTATTATTAATTTTAGCAACAGCGTAAAACTTTCTACACATAAAATTAAGCTTAGTTAACTTATAAAACTGGCGATAAAAAAGTTTCCATCGCTTGAATTTTAATCCACAACTTCACCTTGTTTCACTTCGTTATTTTAGTTACACTATTTTTATTTATATACCTAATAAGTATTCATAAATATAATAATATTTAATAGCGTTTTCAGAAATAAGTGACAACACAGTAGGAGATTTGCCCGAATGTGACGATTGGTACTTTTTACTATTTTATTCATATTTTCTTTTCATTTTAAAAAGTAACAATCGTTCGCGTGGATTGTTTATTTTAGTCTCCTACTCGGTGTTGCCACATCTAAAAATATAATAAACGTACATGGCACGCTAGACGCTGATTTGAGACACCACTGTCATCGTCTCGCTTATCAGACTATTGTTATCAAAAGTTCATATCCAAACCAACACAGACTTCATTCTTCTAGAAGAACGAACTCTCAAGATGTATTTTTATGTAACTGATAAAGCGAGAGGATGACGACTGTATTTGCCAATGACAAACAGATACAAAAAAAAATTGTTTGACATTGACAGTGCAGTTCTAACTGTCCCAGAGGAATCTGAAGCACATTTTTAAATTAATATAAATATTAAAACCTATCATTTAACATAAACGCTTTAAAAGTATTAATAAAAATTTAAACACGTGTGATTAAACATATAAAAACTCTTTTTATCGGCTTGGTCAAAACTTGTTTTCGTGAAAACTTTTCTTTCTGGCACAATTTTCTAAAGCTCTCTGTTCTCTAAGCGCTTAAATGTTTCTGTTACATTACGATTATTTTATTAACTCTACTAAAGTTCCCAATTTACTAGTGAGCTTTTAAACTATGCGGATATCACAAGAAAGTTTTAGCCAAATTAACATAGGTTGATCAAAGAATGCTTTTAGGCGGCATTTTGTTGGTCATTGTAAATTGTAAGGGGTCTTGATGAGGGTCACGAGGACCAGCTAATTTATTCCTCTGAATTTGACCAGCTCATTCATTTGTTCCGCTGTATATTTCCAATTTTTGTTAACGTAACTGGAATCGTACAAATTATAAACCTAATTTCAAAATTGGAAAATGTTCAGAAATATTATGGCAACGAAGATTGGCACATTTTTTTGGCTCAAATCGAGTATTGTATTCAGCCAGTGTCAAGTGCGATTATAAACTGACACGATGTTGTTATTGGTGCGTAGTGCTGACGAAGGTTTTGACGGGACATACCAAACGAACGTGGTGGTCAGAAGCAACGGCAGTTGCCTGTACGTGCCTCCGGGCATTTTCAAGAGCACATGCAAGATAGACATCACGTGGTTCCCCTTCGACGACCAACACTGTGACATGAAGTTCGGTAGCTGGACTTACGATGGCAATCAGGTATAGAGCTTATAGTTGGAATCGAAATACTCGCGGTTCGATTGTCAACGAATAATCGATTACTTTGAAGTATCGAATCAAAATGACGTTTTTGGTGCTGATAAATTGAATCAGATTCGAAATTAATCTAATATTGTCGATTATTCGCTTTACGATCGTTGTAGCTATTACGTCGAATAACGTAGGGTAGGAATAGTAATTAACGATTGGTGTAATTAACATAAAATAAAAACCTCATTAGATAAAAACGTTAGGCAGGGAAATAATGAAGGGAACCATGTGAGAAACCAGAAGGATATGACACATATCCCAAACGTTTTGTATGTACTATTTTGCATGGAGCAAAACACAAAACATTGTCAAATAAAAAAAAACGCAACAATATAACTGCCATACGGATACGCCATACGAGACTGTTTACCATAAACTAGGTAGGTAGTCAAATGAAATTAATTCTGTGCTCATAAATGTCGGGTAAATACGTTGCCAGTGCAATAAAATCAACTCGATCATGCGAAAGTTTTGTTCGGTCGAAAAATTCGAGTTAAGTCTTTTTATACACAAGCGATTTGTGAATGTTGACGTAGAATCAAAGATATAGACGCGACAAATTGGAAGAACGACCTAGTTGTTTGTTAGATAAAATATTGATTTGTTTTGATAAATTTATCTGTGACCAAAAAGACACTGAAAGACGTTTTTCATCAGAAAAAACTTGCGTGAAAATGTTTCTCTTTAGTCTTTACTAAAGAGAAACAAAAAATCTTTACTCTTTAGTAAAGATTTGTCAATAGTTAAAATGTTCACAAATTGGAAAAGAAACATAATCCTTTTTAAAGACTTTTAGTGGGTAACACTGATAATTTGTCAGCTACAAGTCGCGTCGTTATCTTTTCAACGTTTTTCGATCTCCGTCATAAAACAAATGTTCGTAAATCACTTGTGAAGATTGAAAACATAGTTTCAAAAACCTTGAAACAATCTTTTCAAAAGTTTATGGCCATTAGCACGACCAATTCTCTTACAAATATCTCGATGTATTAGACATACCAAAAATATATCTTCTACATCCAGATACATTTGTTAATACACGATACATGATTATAAGCTTGGGATGTACTCAGCCAACATGGAGTTACTGTACACATTATTATGAACAACTTTGACTAAGGGCATTTTAATATTATTATTATTCAACCTGTTTTGTCCCACTGCTGGGCAAAGGCCTTTCTTCCTTCTTTCCATGCCTGTCTGTTTGGTGCTATTGACTTCAATCCTTATTATGAGCATCAAGCTCATCTCTCCACCGTCTTCTAGGCCGGCCTGGTGGCCGTTTAATCTCCGGGACCCAGTCGGTGGTGGTTTTTATTCCACAACTCCGCTGGCATTCGGCAGACGTGTTCAGCCTAGTCCCACTTTAGCATGGCATCTTTTTCAGTCACGCCAATGATCTAGGTTAAGGGGATAACGCTGAAAAAAAAAACTGCAATGGTAAAAGTACATTTTCTGTAGAACATATGATTTTTAACAATTTTGAAGATGTACTTATAATAAAAGTTGTTCATAATGATGAATACAATGACTTATTTTAGCTTAGTACACTCCATGGTTATAACCCTATAAGACGTAACCAATCCTGAGAGATTTGCTTGTTCAGGCTTTAGAAAAAAAAAATGCACAAATATCAAAGTGCATGCTTAAAATTGGATTGGTAGGTTTGCATGTTTTCGATTTTATCAATGTAATAAATTGGCACAATTGGCGGAATAACCAATTTCAGTAATGAGATTACATTGCGTAGTTTAAATTGTTATATTTCGATCGTATTCAGTAATATTTGTTTCATACACCGATATATCATTTACTTGCTTTTATTGTAATTCGAATGTTTATTCGGTTTTGTAATTGTTTTGTTATTCAACATACGCGTTACATATATTTTATTAAGTTAAGCGTTTAGTTAGGATTGGAAAACTCAGGTTTTACTGTTGTTGAACTATTAAAACTTTATTTCGACTCCTTGAATAATTCCTATGAGCATCTCGTCTCCAGTGAAACATTGATCTGCGAAGTCTCGGAACTCATTTACTCAGTTGGCTGAAGCACGTGTCGTTCCTAGCTAATCTAACTTTGTCTGTCTGTCATGCTGTAACGGCCCTCCACGCCTGAAAGAGTAATTGCCTCCTAGCCTTCCAGACTGGTCTCTTCGAAATGAAAGTTTTCATTAAGAGACTTATTGAACTGCTCGTGAAATGAAGTCTGATTAAAAAAACATACTTGTTATAATTTTCAATTTATCATTTACTTCTTTTTTAACTTTCGTCTCTCTAAATGTTTCTCTCTCTATTTTAGCATTTAAGCATGAGTAATTTGGGAAGATATATTATATGAACTTTTATCTTTTTAATTAGCTTAATATTTATCAACGTTATATCTCATTTCTTAACTGGATTTATTGCACGAATATGTTTCTTTTGTCTTTAATTTTAATACCTTGTCGTGTATTAAAATGCTGTTATTCTGTTGTATCATTCATATTTTAGAATCTAGTTGATAATAAATATATTTTTTCAATTTTACTATGTTAATATATCTTTCAGTATAAGATAGTGCCTACAGTGCTATGTATATTGTATCAACCTTTGACATTCTACTACAGTTGAGCCTTAGTCCTACCATAGAAGAATGGTTGGGCTGTATTACATCAAGCAAGGATGGGTTATTGGATTCACATAATCGTGATCGTGATGAAATATGACATCAAAGATTTAAAAAAACAGTTTATGTAAATATGATATTTTAAATCCGTTAATTTCTAAGAAAATGAATTAATGTGAATCCACAAGCTTGCAATGGAACCCATACTCAGGAATAAAGAGAACTTTTTCTAAACTAAAATACCACGACTTGTATTATGAATATCACTATCTGATTTAAGATATGCATGTATTTAATCTGTATGTATGTCGGAGCGTATACCGTATGGCAGAATACCAAACTCTTCGATCCTAAGCATGTTGCATCCCTAATTAGTGATTGTGCTTGTACCGTTTCTCACATATCCCTTTGACCGATTGAATTGTCTGAGATGCCTGGTTGTCTAGTCTGGTGATTGATGTTCAATATTGAGATTTTTCTTTATTCTATTGGACTCAAGTTTAAATTTGTTATTTCAATAAATATGCTTACACAAAGATTTGAAATAATGATTTAATAAACTTTTGTATATTTCTACTGACAGTTAAAAGGCAGAAGTAGTAAATTTTTAGGATCATAAGAAATTACTTTACTTTTCTAGTTTCCTAAAGTTCTAGTATTCCAATATACATTATATATATGATAATTTAGACATTCAAGAAGTCAGCATTCTAGACAATCAAGCCAAGGCATGACAACTCTCGCATGGTGTCCCCTAGTTAGTGCATTCGTGTTTGAGGTTATATATATTCTCACCCTAACAGCTGGATCTGGTGCTCAAAGACGAAGCCGGAGGGGACTTATCCGATTTCATCACCAACGGAGAATGGTATCTAATAGGTAAGTTTCATGTAACTACGCCACTAAAAAAGGTGTGACGACATCTGTAGAAATACATAAAACATCGGTCATAGATCTACAAGAATAGAGTTAAGTGCAGACAGGAAAACTATTTTAGAAAGTAAACTTAAAACATCAATTCATCATCTTAACGTAGTTAACATCCATAAAGGAACACGAAAGTTTCAATTCATATTCTATGTTAAAAGTAACATTAACAATATCAAAGTACTGCTATGTCATTGTCATAATCAATATATTAGTCTTTAAAAGCAAGTGACAGTATAAGTAAGTAAAACATTTAAAGCTTTTTAAGTCGTCATAGATAATTGAAACAGCATTCTTTATACTAGACGGCATTTCCCAGGCATGCCGGGCAAGAAGAACACAATTACGTATGCGTGCTGTCCCGAGCCGTACGTCGACGTCACGTTCACGATCATGATTCGGCGCCGGACGCTCTACTATTTCTTCAATCTGATCGTGCCTTGTGTGCTGATATCCTCGATGGCGCTGCTTGGGTTCACGCTGCCGCCTGACTCCGGGGAGAAACTCACACTAGGTCAGTAGCCTTTGGAGTAGCAGCCCCAAAATGCTATAAAAAAGCCATGACCTTAAGTGCTTCCAATCGACTGTGATCAAATGTCAACCTTACCGACAATAGAAACAAATTAACATAAACGTAAAGTAGGTCTATGGAAAATACGCCTGCTGCAATAAATGAACAGAGTCATATTTCCTAAACAGTCATATAATCTATGTCGAAAACTGTTATAGCGCTAACAGTGTTAGCAAAACTTTGTTTGGTATGCGCATTGCACAGGCCAATGTGGTGTGCTCTGCTATTCTAATACAAAATTCAATTTTAGCGAAAACAACACCAATCTGCGAAATCTACATCAGCTGTGGTTAGCTTCACCCACTTTGCTCGGAGAAACATTTCTACTCTAAAAGCATTTCGACTTAGCAATATTTCTCGCTTGAATTTGTTACTAAAAGATTCATGCTCTATAAAATGTACTTTTACAATTTAATTTATCAGTGATGAGGCCACAGTGTTTCAAATAGCTCCACTGGAACTAAGAACGTACTTTAATTTAATGGGCATAGTCTGACGAAGACGCAAAATTATTATTACTTTGTCTTCGGAATTGGCTTGTTTTAGAACATTAGACAAATCTTTGCTTCAAGATGTTCGTATAACAATTTGAAGGACTTTTGGGAGTTTCGCCTTAGTACTTAAATCACGGGCCGAACATGAAATTAAAACTAGAACAGGATTCAAATTTAATTTGTACAGAAAAAATATATATTGAATAATATGTAAAATATATTGTAGGTACCTACTTTATTTTATAAATTAGAAACCTTAATTTACAATATAATATTAGTTTAGATGCCCTTGCCACAAAATAGTTCCCTTGTTCGTACTCTGCATAATTATATGATTATTTTCAATATAGATCGGTATTGTAAATGGAATTATAGTAAGATATAAATTATTCAAAGCATTTAAATGATTTAAGAATACGTTAAACAAATCGTACATAAGTGTGTATTCATTGTTATTGATACCAACCACGACGACAGATAAATACAACTCTGTAGTTTAAGGGATGCAATAAAAAACATTGAAAACCAAAACTTTCAAATCTCCATAGTCGGATAGTAAATAGCTTACTAAATTTAGTCCACCTTGTGTAAACTATACATATAAATATTGGTTGATATTTAGAATAACTTGAACCTCACCACAAATACCTAGTGTGAGGTTCAGGGTCACCATCACGGAATTTGTAATACCTTCTCATATTAAGTAGTAGGTGATAGTGGTAAGATAGTACCAGGATGTCATTTTTTTCATTTTCCAAAAATGTAACCTAGCTAGTCTAGTAGCAGTAGCTAGTAGCTACTATCGATTTATCGTTCCCGAAATACTAAATTACTGCATACTAAATTTCATGAAAATCGTTGGAGCCGTTTCCGAGATTCAGAATATACAAGAATTGCTCGTTTAAAGGTATTAGATATGTATAGTTTTTTAGATATACTTCATTAGTTTTGTTTTGTATTTATAAAATTTAAATTATTATATTATTAAAATTCTCTTACAGCACTAATGTGGAAAGTGTGGTTTCAAACCCCAACAATTAGCTTGAGCTGCCGGTGAAAGAGAACGTTGTGAGGAAACCATAGCTTAATGGTAGAGTAGTTTCAGATACTCTTAAAAATATGCCTCCGAGCTCCTAACGATATTTTTCGACATACTCATTTAAGAGTCAGTTCTCATTCTAAGCTAAGTGTGGTCACCATCTTTAGCCGAATCGTCAGGTGAGCTTTGGTCAAATACTTGGCATATCAATCGTAAAAACAAATTCTAAGCTTCTGTCCCGTTAATATACATATTAGTAATAGAATAATATAAATGTGTCACTTTTTTTCTATGCCATACAGAAATACAATTCTTTTGTTAAGTTATAAAAAAAACAATGAAATACATTGTGCGTAAACTTTTGGCTGGTGTCTACAGGTGTGACCATCTTGTTGTCCTTGACCGTGTTTCTGAACCTGGTAGCCGAAAAGATGCCTTCCACATCGGATGCAGTACCACTCATAGGTACCGCACTAAACAAGACACCAGTCACCAAAACGTACGCTGCTTCCTTAATGCGTTTAGACGTCCCTCAAGGAACATTTTTGAGACCCACACTATTTCAACTGAATATTTAATGTATTCCAAACACAATGTCGTTAAAGACACATAGGAACGGTAGAACTCATCTCTAGTTACACAGCTTAATATTAAAGTCGGTGTAACTTCTTGTATGTAGCATACGAGCCATAAAACTTTTAGCGAAGTTTGGGAGCAGCGTGCGCTCAATATGAATATTAGATTGTTTCTAGACTGTGGTATGACTGTTTATGTGTGTGTGCTAGTTTCCTAACTCCAGGTTTACGTACAAATAAAGACGGTGAGTAATTGATTGTTGTAGTTATCATTTCAGCACTTCATTATTCATCTTTCCAATCAGGATTTCCAAAGATGATTATAGGAATTGGAGAGTTGTGTCCTACGAATTCCATTTTCAAAGGACTAGAGAATTGTGGGTCGTTTTTGGGGGTGTTAACAATGTGTTTTATTACAGGAGTGACTATTCTACTATCGCTGACGGTGTTCCTCAACCTGGTAGCTGAGACCCTGCCGCAGGTGTCCGATGCTATCCCCTTGTTAGGTACACTATCCACACCTAGCCCCACCGTTCTAACTGATCCCACTTGATCCCCTGCATTTGTTGGTTTCTATCTTCACTATCATTATCTTCTATATTATTTTCTCTTTCATCTTATTTCTCATTAATTTTAGTTTTCATTTCGTTAGTTCTCATTTTATTAAAAGAAACTACATTTAATTAAGAGTTGTTTTAAAACATTACAAGGAGTTAATTAAGCACATTTATTGGAATCGTAAATTTCGAAATGTGTCGCTTTCGATTGTTATTAAGTGGTTTAAAGCTTTAGTTTCATCGTTCGTTAAATGTTTTTCATTCATTTAATGAAATATGCTTCAGTGACGAATCTATTTTTTTCTCAACAAATTGAGTTATGTTTAGTATAGTAGTATTTTTTCGTATTGGTTTGAAACTGTTTCTAAAACATATGTTGGAATCGATTTCGTGATTCTTTGATTACGGTTTGTTACTCGCAATTTTCATTACTTTCTTTACATAGGACTAATTTCAAAAAATATTCAAGTTTTTAAATTAAGTGGCATGGCATGTGTCTTTCTCTTGACTTTACACAAAATCTCTTTATCAATTGATACTGGATTTTCAAGGTAAGTCATAATTTCTTATTATCGTGATTTAAATGTTTTTTATATTCTTCCGTATTTCATCTGTCTTTGCGTAATCGATTCCACGGTGTTACGTTTTTGTGTTTGAATGTTTTTCTCTTGATAATCGTTGCTAGGTTCATTAATGTCGTTACCATGGCACAATACTGTCGTGGTTCCAGGATACTTGGAGGGTGGTACGAGAAAATTAAGCCATCCGGGTGAAAGTCCTTTTCAATAAAACTCAAGTAAACAAACAAATGAATAAAGCCAGTAATATAAACCCTCTTTTAACTAGTATGCATGTCTATTATTATTATGTTTAGTTTATGATTTTACTTGAGCCCCTGATACCGACTCAGCACACACAGGTTAGAGGTCTCTCGATTCAGGAGCGGTAGTTTTTATGGTACACCTATGAATTGTGTAAATAGAACATTTTATTTTTCATAGAATATATTGATCTTTGCAGGTGTTACAATTCTCCTGTCGCAAACTGTTTTCTCTCTATTGGTGGGGCACGTCATCACAAAAACCTCAGAGGCGATCCCCCTAATAGGTGAGAGAAGTTCGACGCGTTTTCGACTAAATTTTTCTCAATATAATTAACAATTGACTTAAACAATGAATCTATGATTAGTTACTCTTAAAAGTAAAGATGTGACCCGAGGAGTATTTCGAAGTATACAAAACTACACGTTAGTAGAAATGTTCCTCAGCACATTGATGAAACACCAAATAACAAAGATCTAAATAGAATACGATTGTTTTGCTTTTATGATTGTAAATTTCGAAGGAGAGCATAGATTCTTATCTTTCTGTCTCAACTCGCATTTTAGTAACATGTCTCTGGAGCCTACTCTATGCTTTTACAGCTCTCTCCGGCTCTTTCAACACTTGAAATAGAGTTATTGCACTTTACACTTGTGCTAGAGAAAATACGTAGCTTTGCTAACAAGTTCCGTTTCTAAAGGTAATTTTGCGATTTACTGGCATCCAATCTTCTTGTAATGTATTAAAATTGTCTCTTTTCCACTTATCAAAATTTATTTCTCTTCTTTCTAATTCTAAATTTGTTTTCGTCTTCTATTTCGATTGGCCTACGTATGTAGATTTAATGCGACGTCTGATTTTGGATAAGCATGAAGAATACTTTTACTAAAATAAATTAAAAGCACAACTCTCCTAACGAAACGTGTTATAAACGGACCGTTTAAATAGATTGCTTGTAGTTGTTTAAAAGCAGGAGTTAAAAGTGTGGCAACGGGTAACGACAAAGCGGATGCGGGTAAAGAGGGGCCAGCCTCCAAGTATCTCCAGAATAACTGGTCTCGCAACTTTCTGGTCTGTTTCGTCCCTTTCATCGACAGCTAGTCGAATTATCGCCGCATTGACAAAGAAAATGATAGCACTGACACCATTGTCGCTTAGCTAATTGTTATTCGAGTGATGAACCGCTGCTTAAACTTTGCTGTTCCTTTGTCAATGTTACGAACCTCTTTTAACAAGTTACATTATTCTGTTACCATCAAAGGACGAGTTGGTGTAAGTAGTTAGTATGTTGGGTCGGAGGCGGTAGCACTCACAAACTTTATCATAACCAGCTTAGTAAAGACCTTTGACTGTAGCGATAAAAGTGAATTGTTAATTGAGAATACCGACTCCTGAACCTTAAATGTCTCATTACCTAAACGTTTTATTTAGCGTGTTTATTCAATATTTAAATTACAGAACCTAACTTAAACAAGGAATAGAACTGAAATACATTTAGAACTTTACTTAAAAACGATTCTTTAACTTAATGCTTTGAAAGTCCTGTCTTGCTTCCAAACAGGACATTTCTAAGTATTTTAAGCTATGACTTTAAGCGCTGTTTTTAAGTCAAGTCTTCATTGTCTTCAATTTAATATAATACTTGATTTAAGAGATAATAAAAAAAACTGTTCATATTTTATATAAACACGTTATTTAAAATAAAAATGTAGTTTAAACATCACGATAAAATGTAATTCTCCCTGTGGTTAGATCTATAAATAGAATAAATGCTTGCATGATTCGTAACGCATGATGAATTTCGATAAGTTTCAAATAAACCACCATAAATAGCGATTTCTAACTATATCGTTGTGTTAATAAATACAATACATATAAAATAAAAATACTCATATAAGTACCTAATTTTCTCCTTAATATGTTTTAATTTAATGTCTCCATAATTTCATAACACATTAAACAGAAAATTGCATTTTGCTTCCATAGTATTTGTAATAATTTTTACCATTGACATAAAAAGAAAAGCTTAGAAGTTATGGTTGCGGTTATTATATTGACAAATCTAACGGACGTCTCTGAATTTGGCAAAAAAATTATAAATTTGGTTTATTTTACAATATTTTTTGATTTACAAAATATTTAGCTAAATATGAGACAGAATTACACTGGTCAGCGTTTTGTTTTAAACGTCTAATTGATGGTTTTAATACAAAACTACTAAAAACGTCCACTCATCAAAAAGACTTCTAGCTCTATGTTACATTTATATTTTGATTTGATTTTCTGAATGAGATGTATTATATGAATAAATGATTTACAAATATTATTCAATTCAATCATCTTTAATAGCATTTACTTTTATTTTTTGCTGTTCAAATTTTCGAGATTTCCTTATCATTGCCTATTACATTTTCTGAAACGATGTTTGAATTGCATGGTATGTGACAGGGACATACTTCAACTGCATCATGTTTATGGTGGCGTCGTCAGTGGTGCTAACCGTGGTGGTACTCAATTATCACCATCGGACTGCGGACATCCATGAGATGCCGCAATGGGTGAGCTCTATATCATTTTCTATATCTATTTTTATTAATATATCACAAATTTAAAAACTTTTACAAGCTCATCTAAAGCCATTGCTGATACAGGTCTCTCAGCAACGGAACTTAATTTCTTTCCCTGCCTGGTTTTTTTCAGCTTTTCTCATCCAATGTCAATGGAAAGTACATGTCAAGATTTTCATGATCTAATTTAAAATCTATTGGGTCATCTGATTCCAAAAGGCATCTCTTATATAAATATTGGTTACTGTAATGGATTAAATCATTTTTCCTGCGTATTCTCTGAATAGAAGTCAAGTTTGAGATTTGTTTTTCACCAATTGCTTAATAAATTATATGTTCCATCAGATAAAAACAGTATTTCTTCAATGGCTGCCGTGGATCTTGCGCATGTCGCGGCCGGGCAAGAAAATCACGCGGAAAACCATCATGATGTCGAATCGGATGCGGGAGCTGGAGCTCAAGGAGCGATCTTCCAAGTCGCTGCTTGCCAACGTCTTGGATATAGATGATGACTTCAGACACGCGCCACCACCACCCAACAGTACCGCTTCCACGGGGAACTTGGGACCGGGGTAAGACTTTTAGAGCTATTAACTCAGACTTGTAAATAGAAATAGGCAGCCGGTTATAGTTTGTAAGGAAGCAATGGCAAAATTAATATGAGAAGTACAAAAGTATGCTTACATTATGCAATCTTATGATATTGTAGATGCCCATAAGTGATCAAAGTTGTTTACCATCAGGAGGCTTGTCTACTTGCTTGCGTTTATGACATAAAAAAAATAGTGCAACTGCGTTACCCTAAATAAGATTATAATTCAAAATGATGATAAAGCCATAAAGAAACCTCCATATCCATGAATATGCCTCGTAATTTTGTTATAATTATCAGAGAAAAATTAAAAGGAAAGCAGTAGTAATTGACTATACTTAACTTGCCCTCAGAGAGATGTTTGTAACCAGGTGTTCAATATTTCGCACGGACCTCCGGCGGTCCTTCGTTCGACCTTCTACGATGGAGGACGTTGGCGGGTTGGGCAGCCATCACCGCGAACTGCATCTCATACTACGCGAGCTGCAGTTTATCACCGCTCGGATGAAGAAAGCGGATGAAGAGGCTGAACTCATCAGCGACTGGAAATTCGCTGCAATGGTTGTCGACAGGTACGACTATCATCTCTAATATTATAAATGTGAAAAAAGGTTGTAGAAGTGTGTGAATTATGGGTGTTATTTTGTGACAAAAACGAATATGTGTGAAATTTGAAAAGAAGATAGTTTACAATTATGCATTTGTTACAATTTATCTTAAGTTACCTATTTAGCACGATAATTTGTAATAGCTTATCATATCATGGCTTTGTTTGGTTTGTTATTAACTATTTCTTTATCATTTCCACTGATAACACTTATACCGACAGCATTTTGGATTTAATATTAATGTTATGTGTATTTCTAATATAGTGTTAGTAATATTTTGCTAGGCAGTTCTTACACACTTCGTAGTGCATCTAAACGTTTATAAATAAGATTTGTGTCATCTACAGGTTTTGCTTGTTCGTATTTACGCTGTTCACGATCATCGCGACGGTGGCAGTGCTGTTGTCAGCTCCTCATATCATCGTTCAGTGACCCTAAAGGACCCCGCACTAGGGGACCCCTGCCGCAGGGACTCTCCCTGAACCCGAGAGAGAGACTAATCTAGTACCCACATCATGTAATTATAAACTTAACGTGGTTCAAACGCACACGTCGTGTAAAACTAAGTCGAAAGACATTAAATCATTTTAAATAAAAAAAGGAATACTTTAGTTAAGTCCGAAATTAACGATTGTGATGTTTACTAGCGTGTTAAACAGAATGTTGACGATGATTTGTTAAAAATGTAATTGTGTATAATTGATAATGTTATTTAAATGTTGCTTAATTTGAAAGGACGGTACTCGTGACGGTGAAAACGATTCGTATATGAATGGACATAGCATCATCAGATATAATGATGATAATGGCGAGGACGAAGATTTTAAATAAGTATTGATTTCAGTATCCTTTAAAGTTAATTGTGGGATCACAATCGAGAAACTTAGGGAGTTAGTGTATATAACTAAAGGATCAAATATAAGTAGAATGAAATAGCTTAAACACAGGCATGTTAAGGTATTGTGTGGCTTAAATTTTTCGAAACGAAATATATTAACTGATCGCTTATTAAAAATCCAAATAAAAATATGAATTTATTTACGAAAATGATCAACACTTAAAGGAATAGCTTTACTTCGTTTCCATGTATCATATGATGTTTGGTAATTAATACAAATTGAAAAACACACTTACGAACTAAAGTGAAGAAATTGCAGGAATTGTTAATTTGTGGAATTGATAGGAAAACCAAATAAAGGAACCAAGTAAATGGTAGACTAGTCATAAAGAGAAGAATAAATAGGATGAACGGATAAAACGTCAATGGTTTACTGTCTAATATAACATTAGTGTCATATTATAAGGTTAATAAATAGAAAACTTCCGGTTAAACTATTAAAATAGATCTATTCATTTTAAATTTTGGAATAATAGACAAAAAGTTTGACACACAAAGTTAGTTGAATGTAATTAATAAACACATTTACTCACACGCATAGAAACAGCTCATATACCAACTAACCATTGCTGCTGTAGAATAAATTTATAAAAATAGTCAATCTGTGACATGTACATAGGTTACTTCACGATGTGTATTTGTATATAATCCTAGAAAATCGGAAAAAAGACTAACGTTAATTCTTCACTTTAGGTCACTATATCAACTTGTCTTTTTGGATACAACTCTTCATCTTCCTTTTGGAGACATAATCAATTAAATACTTAGTCTAACGTCGAAGTCCAAAAAGACGTTTAATGTGTCATGGATGAATATTTGCTAATTAACAAATTGATTAGTTGGATTTGCAAATATTCGTGTGAAGTGACAACCCTCGAATAGTATACTTTTAGCACTACTGTAGCAAATATGTATATCGTAAATAGTCGTATCATTTAATAAACAATTATAAATTCAAGTCTTATTCTATGTCCGTTCCTCAATTTCACTCTTATAGATGTCGTGATAGACTAGTGAATGTCGTGTCCGTATATTTAGCGGCGGTCCTCTGAAGCAGGAATGGGCGTTGTTCCTAGACACATAGTAAATTATTATTATTAACTTTCTCTTCTTCTCCGTCCATTCCTGCTTCACCCAGACCGCGACGTATAGAATACAATTATAAAATTAAATATTTAATAAGGAAGCTCACTAACAATAGTGAATAAAATTAACTATAAATTTAAGAATCTGTGTGTATTACTTGTAAAACTGTCGAATACGATTTTATTTACGTTTTGTCATCGAGCGATTTCGATAATCTCGTGGTGTGATTTTATCAACGCTGTATTTGTTCAATGTTGAAAGTATTCATGAATTTAGTGATGAAATCGGGTGTTTCCCGTTGATTTGAAATATTCTAGTCTTGGAATAAAATACAGCGTTTTGTAAAATATTTTTATTCTATAACGTAGGAATAATAATTGTAATCATAAGTTTTGATATCTTTGAATTTTAAAAATGTTTGTGTTCACGATTACTCCTGTTGTGTTATATTTGTTAATGAATACCGTTTGGTGCTCAAAATAATATCAAAAAGAGATTCTATCCTATTCATTTTTGAAAATATTGTATTTTTAAGTTACCCTATTGTTATATTGAATTTTACTAAATTGTTTGTCTCTCCTTTGGAAGGCGATATTAAAATGATTAAATTAATTAAAAATATTTACTTAGATTTGTTAGTGCCAAAACATAGGGTTTATAAATAAGTTGATTTGTAGTTTATAAATATTATATAATAAAGATGGGATTTTATTGTAAATGACGATTACGATTATAAACAAACTAGGGGTTTGTTAACGACGAATGTTAAATGTTAACGCGTTGGGCCGCATCTGCGAGTTAAATCAGCCAATTTTAAAACTTATTTTGTTTAAAAAAATAAATGAGCGGTTGTGAATAACGATTATACACTCGCAGTAGCGGCTTAATGTTAAAAATAAATATGCACAATTAAATACGTAGAGTGAACCTATTAAAATGAAACGGAATACTAAAATGTGCGGGTCGAGCCGGGTCGCACATATAATCGTACAAAATGAACTGAACCATAAAATATGAAACCTATTATGGACTAAAATATGAACTTATTATTTTTGTGGACTTCCATGAGCTGTGTTATTCTTTTAACATTTCCATGTATTGTCTTCCCACGACATACATATTGCTCTGTTATATTTCTCCCAAATGTAACACTGAATATAGTAAAGTTCTTGATTTAAAGATCTATTTGAGTAAAGTTTATCTCATTTAAGCATTTCGATTTGTTTAAATTCAAGCTTTGCCAATTTATATAAATCGAATTCCAATATTCCACCTAAAGAACCACTAGACATATATAATTGTACGCTATATAACTACATATACTCTGTATTGAAAGCGTTCCATTTTAAAATTTCGTAAAAATCCGCACACCGCACAACTGCAACAGAATGCTTTAATCGTAAAACAGGTATTTTGGATTTCATGTACATTACATTTCTACTTCTGAACGTTATAATATAAGATTTTATCTATTTCTACCGTCATATTCTATCTACTCGTGTATTATTTTATAAAATTATTTTAGTGGTAAAAATATCACTAATTTTATTATTAAACTCAAAATTTAAGGGACTACTGGTAATCAGGTAAAATATACAAGGCAAATGTTTTTTATATATGTATGTCTATTTTTTTCTGCAAACGTAATGTGTAATCAGTCATCTATAGATATAATGCTATAATATTTTTTTTTAAATGCTATAATATTAGTATAATATTTACGTTACGTATTGGTACTTTTTTTACGGAATACATATTTTTATGAAATAATTCTCGAGCTTAGTTAATACTTGTTGGCTAAAAGTCTCGTATATTTAGTGTTATTCATAAATAATGCTTCGACCACTATCGCGTATTTGAACAAAATGCTTTTGTAGATTTTTTCTCTAACGACACATACCTGTATGTACCTAGCCATTAGATTTCAACCAAAGAATTACGACTTCGAGGACGGTCTGTACCTCGTGTATACTATTCAATTAATAACAATATTTATTGTGCTACTCTTCAATCAATTGATCGGACGCATTATTTTCGATTTTGTTAACAGACAACTGGAAATTTATAGTTATTGCAATTAACATACTATTTTAAGTTTGAGACATTTTGTGAAAAGTTCTGATCAATGGGACAAAAACAATTTGACAAAACTTTGACGACTATTGAGATTTGTAATTATCTATTTTATATTGGCTATTGATTATTGTTTATCTGTTTTTTTGAATTGTTTAATTATTGTTATTTTTAATTATTTTATAATAACTTTTTTGAATTTTTATTCATTCTATTGTTGTTATTTTGTGATATGACATTTAATTTTTTATTATTGACATTAAATTTTTATTTTTTGTATTTTTGTAAATTTTGACATATTGATTTATTACTGGTATGCTATCGTATATGTAGCTTAAAATTTGACATCCTATGTATCTGTAACAATTGTGAGGTACATAAATGTAACTGGGTGTATCAGTTTTTTCCTCAATAAACAAATATAATTTAATTTAATTTTTAATTTAATATTATGTTTGTACTTTCGTGCATTTTACAAACTAAATTGCAAATTTACAAGCTTCAATTTAAAAGTAACTACGCAGAAATTAAAAAAAAAATATGTTTGTTATTTCTTTTTGTATGTATCGTTAAATGTAATCAAATTTGTTTTATTTCACAAATAAAGTGTTGTCCATTGTCCATTTTCAATATAATAATTTATAGTTTAAGAATTATTCTATTTAAAACCAGAGTCGCAGTTCTATCACAGCACTAGCCACCATCGTCTGTAAGCTCATCCACATAAATAATTGATGCATTGTGCGATTCACGCGATCTTTTTTGTCATACTTACACCTGCAAATTGTGAAACGATCTTCGTTCCTCCGTATTACCGCGGAGTTACAACATTGGGCTCTTCAAAAGCCATAATAGAATCTCAAAAGGCTGGCAACGTATTTTCACTGCCCTTGGTATTGCGATATCCGTAAGCGATGGTTATTGCTTACCATCAGGCGACCCGTCGACTTGTTTGCCATTTATTTCTAATGTGATTGTTATTTTATAAATTTCCAGTTGTTGAAATAAATTTCAGCATTTTAGAGTTGTTTAGCATGTGAACTATGTTCATTAAAAACTCTATTTTTTTCTTCTACTCATGTTTCATTCTAACACATGTACACACAAATGTATCAAGATAGTACTTTTAAAAACAATTTATACTGTGTTCCTGTGGCTTAAACATAGATCAGTTATTTAGGTAAATAAAATATTATGATCGACTGCAGTTAACTTATTAAATACCACACAGTGTAATGTAAGTTTATAATCAAAAGCCCCTATGGAGGTTTTTATAATAGAAAAAAATAATAATAATAAAAATTAAAAAACAAAGGTAAATTTGTAAAATATAAAATACGCGACGGGTAAAATGTTTATTCGTTAAAATTGACTATCGTAAGTAGTATTCGATTTGTATAAAACTAAAATAAATTAAAGCAATCTGATTTATACTACGCTGTTGTTTTATTATCACATTTTAATTCCTTAACGCCTTTGATTTTAGTTCCTTATTACCTAAGGTACTACTAGCTGTCCCTTCCAAATTTCTAATACCCTTCCATACATTGATAGCCCTGTTGACTCATCGGTAGTATGTCTGTTTTGGGGTTGTAAGTTATCCACACAGTTCGATTCCCACCCTGTTTTTTTTTAAATTTATTTCGATACACAAAACAAAACACAATTTTTACATCAGCATTATGTAAATAACAAAAAGGATTTGATCTAAATTGTATTCCTAGAAAACTTTGTGGTATAAATAAATGTTTGTTCCGTGTCTGGGTGTTCTGTATGTACCTATTATAAGTATGCATTTACAAAAAAAGTAAGCATTATCAGCTGTCTGGTTCTTATAGTACAAACTTAACTTAGTTTGCGGTTAGATGGCGCTGGGTGAAAATGTCCTATTATTTATTTATTTAAAGCCTCAATTGCCCTATCCTTATGAGGTAATATATAAGTCAATATTCAGTTGGAACTATAGGCAAATTAAATTATAATGTAAAGCTGTAGGATGTCTTTTCCAGGTGTTGCGACTGGCAAGGGTTTGAGAAGGGCCTGATAAAGGGGTACCTCAGGAAAGGAGTGGAGTGGAATTATATGTAATTCTGTGAGATCGTTTAGTAAGGTCATCATATAGAGATATCAATTAGACACTTATCTTAAACTTCTACTCTATTGTTTTGCAATTTTGCTTATTGTCACAAACTTTGAACTTTTTACGACGCTTGATTTTAGTGATATTAATGATTAAGATTACTCATTTGTAGTGATATAGAAATGACAAGTATAAAGTTACAGTTTAAAAAAACCGATCCATGATCCTTAGGCCAACTAAACGCACTGCTCCAATGAAACAGCGAGGTGTCGGAGTAAAGTATAAATCAATTTCGATAAAATTTATATGGGACCTTTGAAGTATGATGTACCAAACAAAATCAATTAATAATTGGCGGAATGATCGCGTAACATACATACAAAAAAAACATACAGTCGAATTGAGAACCTCCCCCCTTTTTGAAGTCGGTTAAAATACAATACATAACTTGGTTTTTTTTTTGTCGCGGTAATTCCGCTTGTGGCCAAGCAACTCACCGCTTGGCAAGCGACTGCTTGATAAAATTAAAATTTTTAAACACGATCATCGAATTTGTAGCTATTATTATGAATACCGCAGGACTGAAGAATAAGCACATTGGACGTGCAGATTTTAGATTTTTCACAAAACCATTGATTCTGATCTTTACACTGCGCAAACCAATTTAAATGCAGCATCGTATTTTCATGGTATAGTAGACATTTAAATTTACCATTCGAATTTCAAATTTCTCCAATAATATTCGATTACTTAGCTATTCTTCTAGACAAGCGTGCTACATCGAAGATAGCATCTTATCTTGATACCGGGCTAGCTAAAAGGTGACCCTGTTTTTTTAATAGTTGACACCCTAGGTGTTTGACCACAGCTCACATGATGCTGATCTGATGATGCATTATGCTGAGGTGAGTCCCTATTTTGTAACTGTCTCTTATTTGTCTCTGTTTGTTTGTTTTTGTGTGTTTGGTTTTGTGTTAGATTGGAATTTCTTAGAATGGAATTCGTTCTCAAGTGAGCCGGAACACACCGTTGAATGCTTGGCGGCAAAACTTCAACTTGAAGGTGGTAGCTAGCCAGCCAAGTACTAAAAAGTATTACTTTCGTGCTATGGTTTCTTCACGATGTTTTCCTTCACCGGCAGCTCGAGCTCATTGTTGGGGTTCAAACACATATCCTGCGGCGTGCGAACCGACCACGCTAACCACTGAGCTACCATCGCTACGTTTTATTGTATGTTTCTGTATTATTTGGTTTTGAAGACTTTTATTTTATTTTTCTATTTTAATTTTTGTTTTTGTTATGTATTGTGTTGTTATTTGTGAGTAGTTTAGCTTTACCTACAAGGGCTCACCGGAAGCCCAGCGCTGGTCGTTCTACTTGGTATGACCAGTATTATGCTGAGGTGCTATCCCTGATTTGTCTTTGTGTGTTTGATGTTGCAAAAAAAAACCTCTTTTCTTTCTTTCTTTTATTTTATATGTAGGGGTTATTATGCCACACATAATAAAGTACCTATGCATTTATCTCATAATTTCTGGGTTCCGTACCCGAAGGACGTAAAACGGAGCCTTGTTATTAAGCCTATTATATCTGTCTGTCCAACTTATTTTAACCTCTATCTCCGGAACCATAATGGGTAGCCGGATAAAATTTCACAGTGGATTTTGTACAGTAATAAAAATAAAAAGGATAAAAGACGTATTATTATATTTTATGCTGTATCGTTAATATATGTTAAGATTATGTTTTAAGCGTCAAACTCCAACTATAGTACTCTCATCATCATCATCAGCCTATCGAAGTCCACTGCTGGACTAAAACCTTTCCCAAGACACGTCACTCAAACCAACGTTCGACTTTTCGCTACGTATATCGTCACTCCATCGCGTATACACTACGTTTGCCATTTCCCGGTCTCCGCTCTAGAACATGTCTAACCCAGCGGTTATTGTTTTTGCAAAAAAGCCATTGCCACTTCAGCTTGCTAATACGCTGAGCTATGTCTGTGACTTTAGTTCTCTGGCGAATTACTTCGTTCCGGATGAGATCTCTCAGAGAAATGCCAAACATAACTTTTCCATAGGCAGCTGAGTGACTTTGAAGTTGTGGTCTATTCCCCATTGTTCTAATTAAGTAGGAGTAAAAGTAACCTTTTTCTCTATTTATAGTATATATAGAAAAATGTTATAAAGGCGAATGTTTGTGAGTGTGTAAGTGTGTTTGTATGTTTGTTACATTTTCGCGCTCATACGGCTGGACTTATTTTGATGAGGTTTGGTATTGAGGTAGCTGACATCTCATTTTATCATTATAATTGTATATCATTTTATCTATTATATCTATAATAATTGTAGTACAGTCATTATTTCAGGTAGCATAATACCGTATAATACTGGATTCAAGTTAAAAGATTTCATCAAAAATTGCCGTAACTTTGCTGGAATCGGTGAATTTTTCCCAGAATCGGTGAAATTTTCCACATTTCACGTTCGAACCAATCGCGTTATCGAGTTGAAGAACTTTTTTATTGAATGTGACCATGCGATCCGCTTCCGATTCAGGATTTAGGAGATTCAACAAAGTTTTATCAAACATTAAATTGGTTATTAATGCCCAATTTGTAGCGATGGTAGCGCAGTGGTTAACGCGGTCGGTTCACGCTTGGGTTCAAACCCTTACAATGAGTTTGAGCTGCCAATGAAGGAAAACATAGCATGGTGGTAGGGTATTTTCTAGTACTCGGCTAACTAGCTACCACCCTCAAGTTTAAAATTTGTCGCCAAGCACCTAACGGTGGGTTCTGGCAGCCTCACTTGAGAGGCAGTTCCATTTCATACTAGGTGTGCTTTGGCATCTTCGACCACACCGTTACTTGTCATCAGAAGACCCGTGGTCTAGCTTGTCAAATATAAAAGAAAAACACGGCGCTACGTACATTTTTGAAATTCACTGAATTACCCGTGATAAAGTTGCAGAGAATAATCCTACAAATAATAAGTTAGTATATATATATATATATACAAGAATTGCTCGTTTAAAGGTATTAGATAAGTTTTCTTTAACATTTCACACAGCGTCATCTAGCCCTAAATTAAGCAAAACTTGTACTATAATAATTATTTATTCTAAAAAATAGGAATAACCACAAAAAATCTGTACTGAAGGCATTTCATAGTTAAATCTAACTTCTAGCCTGGACCGCCGGCCTGCCAAAAACCTGCCAATTTGTGCTTGCCGTCGAATCAAAAACTTAGTTCTTGCAGTCTGGCTGCGCGGAGCTATGCAAATCTGACATTTTGCACGTATAGACGCTTTGGTTTTTGCTCACTTCAATGTATACAGTCTAGATTTGGTACTATATTAGCTTTTTCCCGCGACTCCGTCCGCGTTGTGGGTGCCATCAGACATCGTAGAGTATACCTACTAGCTTACGCCCGCGACTTCGTACGCGCTGACTTTAGAATTGAGTTCAAAGATAAATTATATATTATATAGAATTAATCAAAATCCTTTCTTAGCGGATGCCTACGTCATAACATCTACCTGCATGCCAAATTTCAGCCCGATCCGTCCAGTGGTTTGGGCTGTGCGTTGATAGATCACTATGTCAGTCAGTCAGTCAGTCAGTCACCTTTGAGTTATATATATTTAGAAGATACAAAGATTTTTATTACTTTTAATAAAGAGTATTTACTGTGAGTTTGAAAACACTACTACCAAAAATAACAAAGTTTCATATAAAATTCCAACCCCTATTTTGCACTCTTAGAGAAGAGTTTTTAAAAATCCTTTCTTAGTCACCTAAGGAACATTTGTGCAAAATTTCATGCTTCTGGAGTCAGCGGTTTCAGCTGTGCGTTGATCGATCAGTCTGTCAGTTCCTTCTTTTTAAATATAGATTTAGTAAGTGAAATATGACTGAGAATAGAATATTCGTAACTTCATTTATTGAAGTCCACTGCTGGACATAGGCCTCTCCCAAGACACGCCACTCTGTCCGATCTTCATCTTTTTCCTTCTATCCACCAGCCACCTGTTCTACGTATATGGTCACTCCATCGAGCCTCAGGGCGTCCTACGGTACCCAATTCGCGGCATCTACTCTTGAACACGTCTACCCCAGCGGTTATCGCTTCTGCGACAGATATGTCCAGCCCATTGCCACTTCAGCTTGCTAATAGTCTGAGCTGTCTGTGACTTTAGTTCGTAATTTAATGTCTAGCAATAAGTTTAATATCATGACAATAAGTTACTGTGTTCCTGTTTAAAGGGTAACTGCAGCTAGCGAAATAAATTTTTGTTGAAACTAATCATCGAATATTCCAAAGAAAAGAGCGCTAAAGCAGCGACGCTCAAGACTTGATTATGATATTCAAAGTTTCGTGTATTGCTGTAAATGGTAATGGAGATGTGTTAACTCTTACCATCAGAAGAGCGTCTCGTTCCTCTTACTACTTTTACATTAAACAAACAAACAAAAAACCTTTTCATCTAGAGAAAAATCATTCTAAAATTACCGCAAAATAACTTTGTAATTAGAAGTCAGCTTTTGATTACTTACATATTTTTCGTCCAGCTGTCAAAAAAACAGACTCATACGAGTATATACAATCAAGAGAAGGCTGTGTTTCACGTACTTGCAAAAATAAGGTTGTTACGAATACAATTTCGTCCCACGTCGACTGTATTGTTCCGATTATTGTTGGCAACTCTCAAGACACCTTCTCGAGGGAGAGACTACAATCAGACATTTTATCAATTTATTTCCCATCGGCACCATTATTTTATACCTTCAAAAATATGGGAAATTTTTGCATCCTACAATTTTAACCGACCATATCTATCGCAGAACCGATAACCGCTGGGGTAGACGTGTTCTAGAGTGGGGACCGCGAATTGGCAAACGTAGGGTAGGACGCCCTGAGACTCGATGGAGTGACGATATACGTAGGACAGCTGACGATGAATGGTAGCGGAAAGCCGAAGATCGGGCTGAGTGGCGAGTCTTGAGCGAGGTTGCTGGTTTACTGCTGGACATAGGTTCAGCAGTGGACTTCGATAGGCTGATGATGATGATGATGATTAAGTTTATTATTAAGTTTTTTTATTTTTTATTAGTAAGCTTTTTATTAATTTATTAGTAAGTATTATTGGAAATTATACTGACATACTATTTTATATGTACTTATGACTTGCCTACCCAACATTTTGTCTTGTTAACAAATAAAGATAAAGTTTTATAAATAAAGATTTCTTCTATCTTTTTCTTCTTTCTAGTGTAACTGGAGTTTTATAAGGCCAATAAATTCTAATTCTTGTTCTTCTTCTTGTATACGTCGCCGACTCGTAAGATACGAGAGATGTTATGGCGGCTAAATCCAAGTGCCACCAAGTTTTCACTTATTCCCTTACTGTTTAATGACTTCCTGAATGATAGGAGATGTTAAGACAGGGCCGAAGTCAGAGCAAAAAGTTAAAGTTCAACCCGACAGTTTTGGGAGCATGATTTAAGAATAGGGTCGCAAATCAAAAAGTTTGACATGCAAAATGTTGAGATACCAGGTGTTTTGAAAACGAGAAAGGATTAATTAATTAAAATGTTGATTGTTATGAACTTTAGGTATGAATGGACGCAGGCACGGAATTAAGCACTTAGGCAAGGTGAGCACAATAGCGTATTTTGAAACTTGAGTTTTCTAGTTGTCTAGTAATCTATTTTACTATATCATAGACTGGATTTAACCGTTGCTTACTTTATATGACTTTGTATGAGATTTATTTTATTATGGTCTTTACTTTTTTTTCCTAGATTGTATCATGAGGTACTTAAAAATACGAAATAATTGCCATTGGGAAAATATACCAAGTGCGATGCCAAAAAAGAAAAAAATTACAATAGTATTCTTTCTCTTTGAACTCTGTTGAATACAATGAATGCAATTTTGAAAACTTGTGGTTTTGTTTAAAAACGAACTATACCCGTATTTTACACAAAATAGAATATATCAGAATAATCTTTTCTTAAAATGACAAATTCAAAAAGATTTTGTTGATAACACTAGAATTACAGGTAATTTTCCATAATTATTTAGAAATAACATTAAAACTGTCAAATACATAACATATGTCAAGATAATAATATGTCAAATATAAAATATGTCAATATGATTGAATGTCAGTAATAAAAGTAATTTAATAATCTTTTATTTTTAGATAATCGTCAAAGTCATAAAACAAGGTCTCTTGAAGCCAATATCTTAGCTTGTTCGTGAAGCACGCGTTGGATTCCGAATGGAAGCGGATACGAGGTTGTAGACCGCGGACCCAACGGGCCAAATTTGTCAAAACATTTGTCTGGATGGTTTAAAATAAAACAATTGAAACGTGTGAAACTAAATAACTTGCTTTACTAGGTGTAAGTATAGAAACTGACGTAGTTTTAATATATTATTGTTTTACGCGGAATTACTCACGTGTAATTACGTCGGATAAATAAAAATAAAAATTTTGAACGTGAGTAACGTTCGTAATTATATCGGATACTCACGTTTAAATATATTATAGTATGCCGCATAAGTAAAACAAAAACGCTATAAGTACATACTAAATAAGACTAAATGCTAATTTCTCAAATAGCAAAACGTCTAAATAAGAGACATCACATTGTGAGTTATATCGGTATCGGAATGTGCATACATAGTCGGTGATTCGACACGGGAAATTGAACGCGAAAACTATCAATGTTGGATTGGATTTCGTAAAAATGGGTTTCACTTATATTTTGAATATCGGTTCTGTGATGAAATATTCTATGTGATATTTACAGAGCGATCGTGGAATTGAAAGTTTCTCTATTATAATTTAGGCGATAATAGAATGCTAAATTATTGTGACATTTCATTTGATAAAGTAAGAAGGTTTTCATGAAAAATTAGAGTTTTTACTTACATAAATCATATAATAAAATCAAAAAGTTTGTTTGAATACATCATACATCATCATCAGCCATAGGTCGTCCACTGCTGGACATAGGCCTCTTCCTGGGGGGGTTTGCCAATACTCGCCACGCTTGGCAGGCGGGTTGGCGAGCGCAGTTAGGTGTGATTGTTGATGAGTTCAAGGAAGACGCTGCTGCCCATCTTCCGGATTACATCCCTTAGCCGACTCTTACGGCAACCATGGGTAGAGGTACATGGGTGTGGGGTACAATTCTTACACCGGCACCACCACGGCAAACTAATTGTAACTTAAATAATATAAATAGATGAGATGACGTTAAAAAAACTGCTGTTTAATGTTAACGTGCCACCTGAAAGCTTTTGACATTCCTTGACGGTTGTTATAGAAATATAGAACAAAAAATCAGGCCCATGTGTCATACAGTAGCACTCAGAAATAAATGTCACTCACGATCTATCTGACGACTGATCGAATCGTTCGTTACTTAAAATCGGTGGTTTTGTCGAAACACCAAGTCGATCAATATTAGTTATATCAATCAATATCACAATCAATATTAGTACACTTTTAGTAATAGGGTAGCTAGTTGTTACGCTTTACCTACCCTGTATAAGAAGTATTTTCTTCTGTATATTCCAGTGCGAACGATAACGAGTTTATTTTGGTTCCTCCATCACTTCAAGTAATAACATAAAGAGCTCCGAAAATACTACAAACCGGTTTCCCAACCACGGAATCAATCACTGGAATGTTCAGTATCCATCATCCTTAACTCCGTTCTAGTCCGGAATCTTGTTACCATAGAACGCGTACCTACAATATGTTAATCAGGTTCCATCCGGATTGAAGTAAATGAATTATTTATTACAGCTATCCGCCTCGTTCCGTACATTCTCAAGGCGGGCTAGACTCTGTACTCCATGTTCAATTTGGCACAGTTAATAGGGGTTTGAACTAGAACAGAGATCTTCCACGAACACTAATGCATTTTTGCCATAATTTCAGACTGAGTCTTACTCTGAAACTATGAAGGCAAACTACTACGTTTAGGTATATCATATGAGCGTAGGTATCAATGCTAGTTTTAGTTTTTTTCTCTAAGGGATTATATCCGGATCGAAGTAATTCGCCAGAGAACAAAAGTCACCGACATAGCATACGCATTAGTAAGTTTTAATGGCAGTGGGCTGGTCATATGTGCTGCAGAACCGACAAATCCTGGGGTAGACGTGTTCTAAAATGGAGACCGTGAATCGGCAAACGTAGTGTAAGACGCCCTGAGACTAGATGGAGGAACGATAGACGTAATATAGCTGGCAGTAGCTGGAAGCAAAAACCGATGATTGGGCTGAGTGGAGTGTTGTGGGAGAGACCTATGTCCAGCAGTGGATTATGTTAGGGTGATGATAATGATGATGATGACCTCAATGATATGCTCTTAACAGCACTGCTTTGGAGACTCTTTCCAGCATAATGGATCGTATTTTTTTTCAAGCAGAGGTCTTTAATTATTATAGAGAGATTTTTCTGGTATTTCTCCTACTTCTACTGCATATAAAATAACTACAAAAATTATGTTTAACATTATTTTATCAGAAAGTAATGTGGCGAAACGAGACTCTTCTGATGGTAAGAGATAACGCCTGTCCATGATCATTGCGATACACATAACTTTGAGTAACAAAACAAAATCCAGGGTATTGCTGCTTTGGCGTTCAATACTTTGAGACATTCGATAGTTAGTCTCAACAGCTCTGTAAAGTCGCTAGCTGTAGGACTCTTTAAACCGGAACACAGCAACTTATTTATTGTCATGATATCTATTCAGTTCAAGCGGTACAACCTGCAGATAGCTATCAAAGAACGAAACGCGGCGGTGTTGGAGGCCCTGGACCGAGAGAAGGCGACTGAAAAGTAAAAAGACGATGTGAGAGCTATCACTGATAGAGCCGAAACCATTGGGGAACACACCACACCATCTGGAAAATCCAGTTAAAAAAAATCGAACTCTTTTAGTGATCGCTTTCACAATGAAATGGAATAACAAGTGTAAGCATATGAATCTGATAATGTAATAGCTACCGCTGACAGACTTCAGTATGAAAGGACTCTGACAAAGATTGCTGTCAGAGAAAAGGAAAGCGTTCAGAAATAAGGATTCCGTATATGCCTCGAGCATTCATGTTCACCATTGGAGACAACTTCTTGCGGCGGTGTTGTGTGTCAGGTCGCTTTATTCCCTCAGATATGGTTAAGGAGGGCGATGGCTGGCGCATGCGTCATATTCGTGATGCTCGAGGTATACACACAAATTAGTACTTTAAAATTAGAACATATCACACAATGCCAATTAGCCCCAAATTAAGCAAAGCTTATTCTATAGGAACTAGCTAACAGATAGAATACTTATATGCTCCTTTTTTGTATGTACATATTTATTATACACACAGAACACCTAGATAGAACAAACATTTTTTTATCGTCACATAAATGTTTGTCGCGGTGGGAATGAACCCACGTCTGCTCTTGGAGCAGATATTCTGCCGACTGAGTTAACAGGTCATCACAGGTTACGATTCGCTTAGCTTTACCGTCTCAGGAGCGCTAAAAGCATCCACAAGACGCCTAACTTATTGAGTGTCGACTTGTAAACTGTGGGTAATGTTCCCAATTAATTTCCGGTCTCGATGTTAGAACTTCCGAAGGCCGACAAAGATTTGTGCTTATCATCCTCGGAGGGTCACGACAGAATTACCACTAATTTATTAAGGCTTAAGGCTTTCTGAAAGGAAGTAAATAAAGCAGATAAACAAAAAGTTTTAGCTGAATTATTAAGTTGTGTATTAGCGATTTCTTGCGCCGCTTTGAAGTTTGATGTAAAGTAATAAAGGCTGTATTTGTTTAGCTGGATCTGAGTGGGCTGGAAATTTATACACTTTTTGTGAGTGAGATAAGTAACTTGTCGTGAAATGTGAAAAGCTGTACGAACAGACTGAGTAGATATTTTTGGGTTTTGTTTCAAATACGGACGAATACGGACTATGCCTTGAATCAAGTTAATTCGTGGAAGTCGTGTTCATTTAAAAGAAGTTGAGAGTTGATAGGTTTTTTTTATGTAATAGTAATGAGATGAACGAGATGTTCCCCTGATGGAAAGAGATAACGCCTGTCCATGACCATTGCAGTGGTACACAGAAATATGAGTAGCAAAACAAAGTCCAGGGAATCGCTGCTTTGGCGCTCATTACTTTGAGACAATAGATGGTTAGTCTCAACAGCCCAGTAATTTCGCTAGCTGCAGTACACTTCAAACCGGAACACAGTAATGTTTACACACTACTGCTTGGCGGCAGAATATCTGGTACTGCGGTGGTACTTACCTAGACGAATACTTACCACCGAATAAATTATCGTATCGTATTATATATATAACGTATTTCAAGGGATCTCTTAAACCTACACCTAGGTCGCTAATCCACTGTACGGGTAGATAAGATAAGATACACTTTATTGCTTACACCAGAAATAATGTACAATAACAGAAATAGCTTAAGAATAATGCAAAAAATTAAGCCTTTATCGATTTAGCCTAAAGCCTTATTTTTCAGGCAACCATACATAAGATAAGATAACTTTATTTACACACAAAAAAATAACACAAACATTACGCAAAGAAGGAATTACATAAAATACTAAATTAAGGTATAGCAGTAAGCCTCAAACTCGACGAGGCTGGTCTCTCGGTGGCCCTGTTAAAGATATGCTTGTAATTTGCGCGCGCTCGCAGTCAAAAGTTCCTGTCTTGGCGGGTTGATGGATCTAGCACCCGCACGGTGATACAATCGAATGCTAAGTATTTTCACCCATAGAAATATAGATATCTAGCTACTTGTATTGCGTATCAGCAAAACTGATTTAATAAATAATAAGCAGTAGCTACTGCAGCTCTATAAAACCTACCGTTTGAGGTAATGCCCCCCGCCCCCGCTCCTCGACTCCTCTCAGTACGCCATTGCGGGGCACAGTGGTCAAGAACACACAAAAGATGCAAAGCAATGACACCCCAGAGCGAGGTCACGCCAAATTACCGTTTAAATTATTAACGTGTAAATCTAGCGGGTGTTCCGTGCAATAAACTCCACGGAGTGACAAAAGCAGGTCATTAAATTTAATATTTTACAGAGTGCTGCTAGTTTCGACCCTCGACCCGGTTGCCGAGTTTCCGCGTGGTGACACACCCGTTTACTGGGGTGACTTTAATATAACCTATTATAAATTTACCTGTAGGCTGATAGGAAAAAACGCTGTACCACAATATGAATACAAATCTTTGGAAAATTGTTTTATTATTTTAGAAGAGAAGAAAAAAGTGCGCTACCTCAGATTGACGAATTCTGCGGCAATAATTATCATGGCCAGCCGCTACCGCAGTTTTTACCAGCGTGGGCTACTACAGGATTTTTTGCTTGCTTGTTGTCGCGTCACCACAAGCCAACATGGCTTCATTGTTTGCTACCGCATTCATCACCATCAGCCGCATGGCTTCACTGATTGCTGCAACGTCCATCATCAGAAACCACGTGGCTTCATTGTATGCTGCCGCGTCTGCCACCACAAGCCGCTATGAGCACACCTAGTCGCAGTCCCAAAAAGAATTCAGAAATTTAAGCTCAGGCACATACTTATATTATATTATTTTCTTTAAAATATGAAATTGTGAGAGAAATACAATTGTGGTCTAGATTGTACGTGACTGCTTTTCTTGCGCATGACTTCGTTTCGATTCGATTCCCAAGAGAAACAACAAGAATAAATAACTTTATATAAAAGAGTCAATTTTTTATTATTTCTTCATTTTCTCCTCCACTATTGCACCGTGTCATATAATTTACCTGAGGTACTCGTGAATCCAACGTTTTTTTTAGTTAAAACTTGTTCTTTCACTTACTTCGTTACCTCAGATATCGTGGACCATAGTTTATTAAAATACTAGTTCTCTTTTTTTCATTTAGTGACTCGTTCTATTTTAAAGAATTGTATAATATTTTAATTTGACTACACAAAGAGGGGACTTACTTTGTTAGAAGTGAGTCTAAGCAAGTATCGATAAGTATGTTATCGTCTTGCCAATCTCGGTCCGAGTTCACCACATTCCGAAAGTATTGCTTTCGAATCCGATCAGTGTGTGAATTTATTGTAAGTCGATTCGTTCTGAATAAAAATAGTAAAGTGCACGGAAAGCCTTATTTTTGGATTGCGTACGATGAATGGAAACCTGACAAATATAACGAACGCCAACCTTATCGTTATACATACATATATTAAAATCTCCATCGCTCACTTTTACACATGTTTTTATCGCAAAAATAAACATATATTTGTATGATATTTATATGCTTATTATTTTATGGTTGTATAATAGTTCGAGCATAATGAACCCTCATTATCTGTATACAAACCCACTCAACATATTGCATATTACCATAATTGATGTTCGATGGTTTGGCCAATTTCTTTGCCAAAGTAAATTGTGTTTACCCTCGTAGTAGCGTAGGTTGAGCGCATTATCGAAATTGTTTGTTAAGATGCTTTTAAAGGAATTAATGCCCGTCGAGATGAATGATCGATTTACAAAAATACACTTTAAGTGACATTATTTTAGCTTATTTCATGTTTAATAAAGCATAAGCGTGATGCAGATGGCGTAAAAAGAAAACAACCTATACCAAGCAGTAAGGTAAAGAAGGCTGCAGTGTGGATATTGATAATTAAGATATGGGATTCTTCTTCATCGTGCTATGGGCAAGATAAATTAAACAGTGGCGCGTAGTAGAAGCAAGATCAAGCCGCGCGTGCGTTGTATTCTGTTTTGACTCCTTGAAAAAAGACACCGGACGTGACCGAAACAAAGTCGGAGTATTCGATATAATTAAACGGGAGTAATCCCACATAAGTAAAACAAAAAATAATAAGGTACAAAAAAATAAAAAATAACGGCCCAATTAAATTTCCCACAGAAACTGATAGCTGCAAGATAAACTTTTTTGATTATCTTGTAGAAGAGATTTTGAAAAAGAAAAGACGAGATTTATTTTAGAGGTATAGGACATAACTGTTCCACTTTTTAAGAAGTCGATGCTTAGGTAAAAGAAAAACAAATTGAATATCTGTTTAATAGATTTTATGACTTATAAGAGTTTAATTCAACCATTCCTTAGATCACAGAAGGATACCTTCTTCTAGGCTAACAGATCAATAACACAACCGTAATGAAATCTCAGAAGCTGCGTCGTTATGCTCTGATTACATTTTCTCATTAGAGTCTCAAATTGAATTTCCGTTGTAGGCTCGCACATTTGCGACCTTGGCGGAGTTAGACATGGTTACTCAAACCAGTAATTGATATACTTCAGATAGACATAGCTTTATGTTCTAAAAAGTTTCTAAATAATTCTCACACAGACTCTGAGCTTAGGCGATCTTGACACAAATAAGCAAATCATCACAAAGAGTGTTCAAGGTATATATTTAGTTTATTTCCTCTTAACAGTCGTTTCAGTTGCAATAGTGATGATGAATTAAATTTAACTATCTTGATAACAATTTAAAAAAACTTATCCAAAATTTTACTTAATATTTAAAACTAAAATTTGATTTAAACTTAAAGTTAAAACAGATTGAACAAAACACTAATAAAAATAAAAATAAAAGACGAAAAATAATACACGAGGCATCCTCGGGACGTGTTGACACTTCGAGCGCTTGGCCGAGACTGGTATCGACTGGCGCAATTGCAAAGTACTCGTAACGCCTGAATCAATCAATTATCAAATCATCATTGCTTGAAACCTACAGAAAGGTTAGATAGTTAGAAATTCTTTATTGCGCACACAAAAAAAAAAGTACATAAAACAAAAGAATCTTATGATAAAAGTGGTGGTGGTGGTTAGGTCAGGTTTGGATGATTGGCTAATGGGTTTATAGTGACAGCGGTTGTTTGATCCTCAGCATAATACAAATTTGTGCGATAAACAATTTTACTGCAGACGAGTACGATAGCGTCTTCTGCATATAGGCGCCAGTCAGAAGCACCCCAAGGTTTTTTATATATAACCCTGCTTCCCCCGAAGCCTAGCATACAAAATGGATTTCCATAGGTTTTTTTTTTTTTTTATAGACGAGTACTTGTTTGATATTAAACTCGCCAGGTAAGTGATTATCTGGCCGCAGATGAAGTAAGCAGACTTAGAAAATACCTATTCGTTTTCACTTTGAAAATTTCAGCATTATATCCCTCGGGAGATAAGAAAGCCAGCAGTGTTCAATTCCTTGGCTATACGTGTGAAAAATGTGGAGTACTTACGTATCTAAGGAAAATGTACGATGTAACGGTAGTGTCTGCCCTGCTCTCTTAGTTCATTTGGTAGAATATCTGCTTCAAGAGCTTAAAGTGTGGGTTCGATTCCACCAGAACAAACATTTATGCGACGATAAATGTTTCTTCTGTGTCTGGATTTTGTTCTGCATGTACTGTAAGTATGTATTTACAAAAATAATATTTAAGTATTCTTTCAGTTGTCTGGTCCTCATAGTATAAGATTTGCTTAGTTTGGGGCTAGATGGCGCTGTGTTAAATATCCTACGATATTTATTTATTTAATGTGTATATTTAAATATGTGTATTCATAAGTCCGGTTGCTTTTCTTTACAAAATTAAAAATTTAAAAAACCCACTACACATAATCAAATGTAGCTAACTCACGACTAATTCACCTTTCAAACAAAAAATAATAATAATCAAAATCGGTTCATCCATTCGGTAGCTATGATGTCACAGACAGACACACACACGCACACATACACACACACACGCACACTCGTCAAACTTATAGCACTCCGTTGTTTTTGCGTAGGGGGTTAAAAACTTTAGAAGAAAAAGATACGCAAGAACGTCCCTCATCCGTACTCGTAAAATAATTTTCCGAGGAGCCAGGCAGCCGCGCGCGGAGCCCAGACCGGTGACGGTTGTTTACGGCCCATAAACAGACCCCTTTTACTTTATACTGCACTTGTCACATGCCGCAGGTGCAATATCATTACAATATGGACTCTAATACTATGTATACTCATAGCACATCTAGATTGTTTAAGTTTTTGTGGATTGATTAAAATTTAAAAATAATGTTATGCTTTAGCGTATACTATACCCCTAAGCAAGTTAGGATCTTGGTGGTAGATCCCCTTTGCAGGAGCTCGTCTAGGTAGGAACTACCGCTGTATGAGATATTCTGCTGCCAAGCGGTAGTGTCTAAACATTACTGTATTCCGATTTAAAGGGTGCTCCAGTTAGCGAACTTACAGGGCTGTTGAGACTAACCATCGAAAGTCTCAAAGTAATGAGCGCCAAAGCAGCGATGCCCTGTACTTTATTTTGCTAGTCAAAGTTCCATGTATCACTGCAATGTGGTTAGCTATTGTTGCAAACGTAATGAGACGAACAAGACTCACTCCTGATGGTAATAGATAACGCATGTTCCGTATATCGCTGCAACGGAACATACGTTATCTCTTACCAGGAGTATGTGGAACCCTGGGCTAATACTACTTACGGGCCTGCCTAAATAATGAAACCAATTGACATTTTGTTAATAATCTGTTTTCGATAATGTACACGGTTCAGGAAAAAAAGAGGACAATCATATAGTTTATATATTTATATTTATGCCTTAGGACATACAAACGCCAACTGGGACACATAATCGCAAAATAAATCAACAAAATCCTGGAGAAAGAGCGCTCCGTTTAACAGGTAGTGAAACGTTAAAAACATTTTAAGATATCTGTCTAATACCTTTAAACGAGCAATTCTTGTATATATGTATATATATATATCTCGGAAACGGCTCCAATGATTTTCATGAAATTTAGTATGCACGGGGTTTCGGGGGCGATAAATCGATATAGCTAGGTTTTATTTTTAGAAAACGTCGTTTTATTAGTTTTTTCAGGCAATGAAAAAACGAACGCCAACTGGGACACATAATCGCAAAATAAATCAACAAAATCCTGGAGAAAGAGCGCTCCGTTTAACAGGTAGTGAAACGTTAAAAACATTTTAAGATATCTGTCTAATACCTTTAAACGAGCAATTCTTGTATATATGTATATATATATATCTCGGAAACGGCTCCAATGATTTTCATGAAATTTAGTATGCACGGGGTTTCGGGGGCGATAAATCGATATAGCTAGGTTTTATTTTTAGAAAACGTCGTTTTATTAGTTTTTTCAGGCAATGAAAAAACGAACGCCAACTGGGACACATAATCGCAAAATAAATCAACAAAATCCTGGAGAAAGAGCGCTCCGTTTAACAGGTAGTGAAACGTTAAAAACATTTTAAGATATCTGTCTAATACCTTTAAACGAGCAATTCTTGTATATATGTATATATATATATCTCGGAAACGGCTCCAACGATTTTCATGAAATTTAGTATGCACGGGGTTTCGGGGGCGATAAATCGATATAGCTAGGTTTTATTTTTAGAAAACGTCGTTTTATTAGTTTTTTCAGGCAATGAAAAAACGAACGCCAACTGGGACACATAATCGCAAAATAAATCAACAAAATCCTGGAGAAAGAGCGCTCCGTTTAACAGGTAGTGAAACGTTAAAAACATTTTAAGATATCTGTCTAATACCTTTAAACGAGCAATTCTTGTATATATGTATATATATATATATCTCGGAAACGGCTCCAATGATTTTCATGAAATTTAGTATGCACGGGGTTTCGGGGGCGATAAATCGATATAGGTTTTATTTTTAGAAAAAGTCGTTTTATTCGTTTTTTCAGGCAATGAAAAAAACGAGCAAAGCTCGGTCAACCAGGTACTTATAATAATTAGTGAAAACATCAACAAGTTTCTTTTCATAAATTAACATAAAAATGTCACTGCATTTTGTTTTCAACGGGGTCCGGGGCCTTTTTATCCACGGGGTTCTGGGCTCCTGCCCAAAGTGCCCCTATATAGATCCGCCCCTGTCTCTTACCATCAGGAGTGCTTGTTCGTCTCATAACTTTTACATTAAAAAAAAACTCACGTGTACAAAAAAAAATTGCTCCTAAGTTTTTTTTTTCAATGCTGACAGTCTAGTTGTTTGACCACAACTCACCTGATGTTAAGTGACGGTGTGGTCGAAGATGGTAAAGCACACCTAGCCTGGAATAGAACTGGCTCTCAAGTGAGGCTGCCGGAACACACCGTTAGATGCTTGGCGGCCGATTTTCAACATGATTATGATGGGTATGATATGGTAGCTAGCCAGCCGAGTACTAGAAAGTACCCTACCACCACGCAAAAGTACCATCACCCAAGTTGTTTGTAAAACTAAGTACAAATTACAGTTACATCACTACATACACGCTATGGGCTCCCGTTAAGTGGAAATCTCGGTAAACCAGACAAAATGCGTGTTCCCAGTATTTCAAGCCTCGTTGAGTGCGCTCTCGGGAAGCCATGCCCTGCTTCTGTTGTCGGGGAAGAATCACATTTATATTGTGGATCATATAGTATGTGATGTACGTAGATTGAACAACACACTGTTATAGCGTTAATAGCTCAGTTATAAGCGCGGTCGGGTTACATGTTAGAGAACGTGGATTCATAGCGTGGTGGTAGGGTACTTTGTAGTACTCGGTTGGCTAGCTACCAACCTCATAAAGAGATATTTGTTTTTACCATGGTATGCTCTAAGTAATTGTTTGAAATTTCTTAAAAATAATTCATGTCTGACCTGGATTATAAAGGAGTCAAATTCTCTGCAATATTGGAGTGTTTTTCATTCACACCCGTCGTAAGTGTTCAGTTTTATTATTATTTGTTTAGTATTTCATGTCTTTATGTACAAATACCAACTAAAGTATAACCATTAATTTAATAAATTCCTTGAATCTAAAAGGAATCCCTTTTCAACGCACGAAAACCCTTAAAAGTATCTTTTCGAGTATTTTCTCTAATATCAAAAACTGTTGGCGGATAAGACAAGGTTAACGAAGTGGTTTTCCTTCCTCCTAGTAACAAAGGGTTCAAAAAGACCCTTTAATGGGTACTCGTGGTTCGAAACGTATTAGTGGTTCCAATATATTTTTTTTAAGGCGAAAGATGAAGGTATTAGAAATATATAATTTTGAATACAGCTCCGCTAAATCAGTGGCGTGGTTTCCGAGTTTATTACTAATAAACAGATAAGTATCGTCTATTTTATTCTTATATGAATATATACATATATATTATTAAAAATGTCCGGTGTAGTTAATCCCCCCTGGCGAACCCCGAAGTTTAGTCTGTATTCACTGGATGTCGTATCGCCCCACCTCTCTACGTTAGTTTGATTTTGGTTCCCGTACCAGTATTTAAATATGTTGATTACTGCCGCCAGGATCCGAGTCGCGCTTAGTTTGTTCCATAGAACATTAGTTCACTAAATAAAAAGCACGACTAGGGTCCAATAAACAGGCATAAACTGACGTTTCACGACTTCGGTAATAACATACAGTATATTTTAAAGGTAGCTTAAATATGTTTCCTATTATAGTTCTAATTATATTATTGTCTCTTTAGTTTTGTTCTTATATTATTTAACTTTATTCTAGGTCAAGCGCTGGAAGAGTCCTGAAGATGTCTCATGTAAAGGCGAAACACGTATTGGCAACTGGTTACTGTAGCGAGAAGAGCTTACGACTATATGGACTTGTGGTTAAATCAATTTATTTAGATTCTAAGGTTTAAGCATATTAAGATTTTTGTAGGACGTCCAGTGCTGGACATAGGCCTCCCCCTTTGACTTCCATAAAGACCGGTTGAAAGCGGCTCTCATCCAGCGCGTTCCTGCGGTCTTTATGAGGTCGTCTGTCCACCTTGTGGGTGGCGTCCTACGCTGCGCTTGCCCGTCCGTGGTCTCCACTCCAGAACTCCAGTAGTGTCAGATTTTAGTTTTAGATATTTAGGATAGATTTTTTTTATTGTCTTCAAGTTAGTTACGTTTTAAGGATAAAGATCCGAAAAGCCCATACATCATATTTTGTATACATAAGTATATAAAATTTGAAAGGAAAAAGCGGTATGAGCTTCTCGGAACTTCATACCATTATAATTTAAATCCTCATCACTGTTATAACCGAAACACACCTAATAAAATTCTGTCCCGACATCGAGGTTAGTAACGCTACCACAAATTACAGTAGATATCTACACAAACTGTCAACATTGTTCAAATACCAAAAAACAACTAAAAAAAATTCCAAAAATGTATTTAGTAAGTAATCCGGGCGTCACGTCCGAACCGCGAGCAATATGAATAATTTCACCCGAACAAAACGGACATGTGCACGAGCCGCGTGCCGTGTCACGCGCCGCGCGCGTGACCAGGGTGACAATACATTCCGGACCACAGAATAAATAATAGTTACATCGCATGTAAGTGACATAGACACTGGAGGTGCTCAGTTGTAGATGAGGCCTAAAAATTAGACAAAACAATTGGGTTTGGCTGTGTCGTGGACACGGAATTGTGTAAGTGAACACGTGTACATTTTTAAACACTAATAATTTCTCACTCAATGTAACGAATTCTTGGCTATTATTTCCTTAACTATCGAGTGTAATGAAATTTTGTATGTAGATGATATATACCACAGAACAGTTCGAATCTACCTTCTTTGTACGAACCGCTAAATAATGGAATTTACTGCTCCAGTTAGTGTTCCCTGATAGATACAATCTGTACCTTCAAGTCGCGAGTGAATCGGTTTCTTCTAGGCGAGCGTGCTCCACCGTAGACTTCGCTTAACATCAGGCGAGATGGCGGACAAACGCTAGCCTATTTGTCATTTAAAAAAAAAAACATGTAGCTGCAACACGTACCAGTTTTTCCTAATTTTGTTATTATAAGTTTTCTGAATTGCCTCCCACTACGGAAGCTTTAAAGACATATGTATTCACGTCAAAAAGTAGTGCACATGTAATGTTGCGCAGAAACGGTTGAACATTCCTTGAGTCTACAATATTTTTGTCACACGCAAAGTATGTACACAAATATCTCGTGGCCTTACGTGACAAAAATACGTCAAGGTATTTGTGTGCGTTTAGTTCCTTATGATAAGCGAAACTGTAGGGCCAAGGAGGATTCACCCTTTTACATCATCTTTGTGTTTTATTTAAGAAACTCTGGAAATACATTCAATGATGATGATGGACATTAAAGGTAAGACATTTAGGATATAAACGTTGATGAACTAGACATTTTCTACGTGTTTTTTTGTTGATATGATGTTAGTGCAAAACGGCTATCCGATTTACGAGATTGATGTAGATGACCTTGATATTCGTTTGGCTCAGCGGAAAATCAGTGCTGGTCGTACTACCAATGGTGTACCAGCACTGATTATGCTGAGGTGAGCCACTATTTGGTAATAGTCCCTGATTTGTCTAAGTGTGTTTATTTATTGTGTACTTTCATTCTTTCTTTCTAATCTTCTTCGATGGCCATGTTGTACGGAGTAGTAGACGTAAACTATAATGTATTGCTCTGTAAACAAAGTTTTTCTAAACACCTACAATCGTTTAGATATTTCAATAACACATGTCATGTAAATTAACAAAGAGTCCCTATTGGATTTCTCGCACTGGTTTATCGACAATTTAACGCTACATCGATAAAGCAGATAAAGCTACGTGTGGTGCAGAATGCATGTCATAATTTCAAACCTACTTTGCCGACGATGCGAAGCGCGGGATGGTTTACATGAATATAAAAAAAAATATAACTTATTAATTTTTGTATCGTGTCATGTTACTAAATTATTTATCTATTTATTAAATTGTGGGGTACTGAACATGTATACGCTGCACTGCAGCGATCTGTACGAAATGAGTGTTGGGCCATAGTACATAAACTTAAACTTAAATTTAGTTTCTCTCCATAAGTTTTGTTTTTGTTACCTTATTAGGTTATTGTGCGTGTTTTAATATACTACTCGTAGAAAGTAACATTAATCCCGCTAATATTAGTTTCGACTTAAAGTGAGTAAAATGCATTATTCATAAAATTAGTTATCTGTATATTCACTACAAATGTAATAAAACACATTTGATGTATTGAGATAGCCTCTTCGCGATGGACACATGATATTAAAATTAAGTACCTCGATGACCGAGCTTCGCTCGGCCGAAAATACGAATAAAACGACGTTTTCTAAAAATGAAACGTAGCTAGATCGATTTATCGCCCCCGAAACGCCCTGCATACTAAATTTCATGAAAATCGTTGGAGTCGTTTCCGAGATTCATCTTATATATATACAAGAATTGCTCGTTTAAAGATATAAGATAAGATAAGATTAATTGTGAGCAAAACACAGATAAAATAGACAACCGCGCACATGAAAGTACTGATTACAGCCAATATTCTAAACTGAGGGTAGATCTAAAACTAGACGTAGAAAAAAAATTGAAAATTTTAGCGTTGCTAATACAAAACTACAAACGATATATCTGCACCATTTTGAGCCAAAAAAAACATGAGATTTACGCGCTGCTGTGTGCGCTTACGGTCTGAAGAAGATAAAAATAAATTGAGGTATATATTTTAAAATTTAGAGTCAAACAAGGTAATTTGTATTATTAAATTAACTATTCGAATCCACTAGCGCAATAAGCCGCTGAACATCAAAGCGTGAAGGCGTTAAGCTGTTTAATTGAATTGTTTGCGCAAATCCATCTGCAATTATATCTACACTATAATATAATTACGTAAGCCATATTCACACATGGATAACGTATAATGTCTATTAATATTATTCCTTTTGATGCGAAACAGCACGAACTTTATCGGTAGTTTATTTTTGTTTCATATAAATATTTTTTTTGGCACACCGTGTTTTCTGTATGTCCAAAAACAGTTCATGGATTTACGGAACCCTTCGTGCGCGAGCCTGACTCGCACTTGGCCAATTTTAATATTTCGTTTTACTCTGATTTCTCAGAGAAGGTTATAACACCTTAATTTTATTTTTAAAAAAGAATGTTTTAAAAAAAAAACTGTAATTGTTTTTTGTTGCGTTTTTATTATTGTTACAGACAATTGCAACTCGTTTTAAAACATGCAAGCTTTGGAAATAAACGCGTACATATGCGAGATAAAACCTGCTCCAGTCAGACGCCATCTGGTACAGCGGCTTAAAATGCGGTTAGCTATAACTGCGGCCAAGCCTGCTCAAAATGCCACGCCGTCAAGTGTTTATCGTAAGCCGCATCATTGTGGTTGCTTATTGCTCATTGTGAAAGTTGTTCTTGCCTTTATAGAACATCATCATCATCATCTCAGCCGTAGGACATCTATCGCTGGATATAGGTCTCCTCCATTGACTTCCATAAAGACCGGGTGAAAGCGGCTCGCTTCCAGCGCGTGGTGGTGGTCGTCTGTCCCCCTTGTGGGTGGACGTCCTACGCTACGCTTGCCGGCCCGTGGTCTCCACTCCAGAACTTTGCAGCCCCATCAGCTATCAGTTCTGTGTGCTATATGTTTATAGAACAGTGACCCAAAATGGGTGACGGCTTCCGAAACTAGAGAATGCCACTTGATTTGGTGCTATGCTCTTGCGTCTTGCATATGCTCTTGCATTCCTTTTGCTCATCGTGCTTCGGAGAGCAATTTTAAATAATTAATAAATCTACTTGGTGGTAGATGTTCTTAGCAGGAGGTCGTCTAGCTAGGTATCACCGCGGTGCCAGATATTCTGTCACCGAGCAGTAGTGTGTAAACATTACTGTGTTCCGATTTAAAAGGTACTGCAACTAGCGAAATTACAGGGCTGTTGAGACTAATCATCGAAAGTCTCAAAGTAATGAGCGCTAAAGCAGCGATGCGCTGAACTTTGTTTTCTCAAAGTTCTGTGTATCGATGCAATGGTCATGGATCTTTTAATATCGCGAAAGAGTGTTGTTCGTCTCATTACATTAACATTTTAATAAAACTATATCTGCATATATCTACTATACGTATTAATGAAATATTGAGTATTAAGTAACTTTCATTCTCACATAATTATGAAGTAATATTGAGGTAATATTTTCAGTGGTATCGATGCTTCGGAGGCTTTTGCGGATTTTTTTGCTAGTGCTTTTTTACCAGACGTACCTCAATTAGACTCTGAACACATAGGTCTCTCTGGTAAGACTCAATCTAGTAATTATGTAAATATCTTACATATAACTCCTCATGAAGTGGTATCTGGAATAAAGAATCTCAAGTCAAATAATTCAATGGGGCCTGATTGTGTTCCCACGTGGCTTTTGAGACAAGGCTTAAAATATTTCATTCCGCCTCTCTGTCACATTTTCAATTCAATCTTGGCTTCAGGAATATATCCTAAACAGTGGAAATTGTCACGAGTAACACCTATACCTAAAGGTTCTGATAAATCATCTGTAACAGAGTATAGGCCAATCGCTATTCTTTCATCTCCTGCAAAGGTTTTCGAAAAAATTATTCATAAAGAAATTTATAGACAAGTGGAGCATTACTTATGCGATGAGCAACATGGCTTTAGGAGGCAAAGGTCGGTTGATACAAATCTCCTTGAAGTGACTGACTTTATCTCGGTCCGGCTGGATCGCAGTAGTCAGGTTGATGTTCTTTACTTCGATTTTCGTAAGGCTTTCGATAGGGTCGATAATGACTGCCTACTAGACAAGCTGAACACTCTAGGTTTTACTCCCAGACTGCTGAGATTTATTGCTGACTACCTCAAGGACCGTCAACAGTTTGTAAGGCTGGGTGTATATGATTCTACTCCTTATTGCACTCGATCAGGGATCAGTCAGGGATCTATACTCGGGCCTCTTCTTTTCATTCTTATGATCAATGATCTTCCCGCCGTAGTCAGGCATTCTAAATGCCTTTTATATGCGGATGACTTAAAGCTGATTAAGGAAATAAAATCCGTGGAGGACTGCATCGAATTACAGCGTGATGTGGATGCAGTTTGTGGCTGGGTAGCGACAAATAAAATGGAATTTAATGCATCTAAATGCCATGCGATGACGTTCACCCGAAAGCGGCACTTCATAGAGTTCCAGTATCAGTTGAACTCTAATGAAATTGCTAAGACCACTACTATGAGGGACCTAGGCGTCATCTTTGATCAGAAACTCACCTTCAATGACCATATTGTTACACTTGCAAAGGAGTCATATAGGAGACTGGGGTTTGTCTTAAGGAACTCGAGAGATTTTCAAGGCATTCATGTTATTTTGCTGATCTTTGGAGCCCTTGTACGTAGCAAGCTGGAGGCTAGCTCAGCGGTATGGCATCCACATGAGAATGCTTATTCCCTTCTCCTAGAGAAGGTGCAAAAAGCCTTCCTTCGCTTTTTGTATAAGCGCATGTATGGATATTATCCGTACATGTACCCAACAAATTTTTTGCTAGGATGCTTAGGCCTAAATTCATTGGAGGTCCGGCGAGCTCACAATCAAATTAAAGTAATGTGCAAAATCCTTCATGGAAAAATCGATGCTCCCAATGTGCTCGAAAAGCTGACACAGCTTCGTGTCCCCGGCGATGGTGACCGCCCGCGTCGTGGCGGACGACCTCATCAGTTGTTCGCAGTTCCGCCAGCCCGCACGGCTGCGCATGGGTACTCCCCTATTCCACGCTCCTTGACTGCATTCAATAATCTCTTGGCCTGGGCACCTGATTGCGACATGTTTGCGGATGAGTGGACGAGCATGCAGTTGAAGTGTTTGGAATACTGTGAGATGATAGCGGGAAAGAAAAAGGATATGGATGATGATGATGAATGGGAGTTTCTGTGTCAGTGTGACTTTGACTTTTGGTAAATTATAATTATTATTATTGTTATTATTTTCTCAATTTTTTATTTTTTTTTATTTTGACATTATTATTATTATTATTATTATTATTTTTTACAATTTTAATTATTATATTTTTATTTAATATTTGCCGATTGTTATTGTTATTAACGTATTATTTATTTTTTGATTGATTAAGATAATTGTAATTCTGTATGTATTTGTAATTCTAATTTTATGACATTTTTATTTCTAGATAAACTGTATATTATAATTTTAAGACTACTGTAATTGGCGATTGCCGTTTTAGTCTAAATAAATAAATAAATAAATAAATAAATGAAAGTGATCATTTTCCAAGCTCGTGCCGAAGCTGCGACCAATCAAAGTAGGATGTGGTTTAAATTCTGTTGTTGTGTTGATAACAAAACAAAAGCTACCTTGTATTGTTTTCTGTTAAATGTAACTTGTAGTATTTAAGATACTTTTAACTTCTGCACACAGCAGCTCAGAAGTTACGCTAGCGGGGCTCCGGTGGCGCCGACTCCGTCTAACATGTGCTAACTAACTTAGTACTACGTTTCTGAGAGCGACAGAAATCGGTTTACGGAGATATGAGGTCTAGGTGCTGGGCGGACAGCGGCTAACAAACTTCCCACCGAAAGGCACGCAACTGCAATTGCATTGAAACAATACAATACATTTCATATACATTTTCATAAAAGAGGAGGTCGACGATATCTTTACCATCGAGGATCGTACCTGGACTAGATTAGCACAGACCCGAGGCAAATGATGATGAATGGAATATTTTATTAATCTATATCTTTAAACGAGCAATTCTTGTATTATATATGTATATATATATATATATATATATATATATATGTATATATATTCTGAATCTCGGAAACGGCTCCAACGATTTTCATGAAATTTAGTATACGGGGGGTTTCGGGGGCGATAAATCGATCTAGCTAGGTTTCATTTTAAGAAAACGTCGTTTTATCCGTGTTTTCAGCCGAGCAAGGCTCGGTCAACCAGGTACTTACATTAAAGTTACAATTTATATTTCTATTCATGTTTAAAAAAACATTTAAATGACAAAATATCAAACATGTCAACACAATTAAATGTCATTTAAAATCATAATTAATAATCTCTTAATCTAAACTAATACAATAAAGTAGAATGGTAAATAATTAAGAATAAATAATTGATTAATCAGTACCTAATTTTAACAAAATGAATTCAAAAGTTATGTTTAGTTATGGAATTATTATTAGTTTTTGTCAAATACAGAAGCCGTGCAATTATGGTTTAGCCGTTATATTGCACTAGCGACCAACCCATATTTTGCACGGGTGCAATTTAGGTACGAATGTGGTGCATATGCATGTATTATACATATAAACGTTCCTCTTGAATCATACTGTATATTGACGGAAATCGCATTAAAAATCGTCGCGTAGTTGAAAAGATCTAAGCGTACAGATGGCGGGAAGCAACTTTGTTTCATACTATGTAGAGATAGAACTATATTTACTAAAAGTGTAGGTATTATCTATAGTAATATGGTCGCTATTTCTAGCTCCGTAATCTCGCAAATCTCGTGTGTTACACCACCCAATCGTACATCAGGTGAACGAGCGTACGACTTTGCACTCAACTTCGTTTATTAGATTGTTTTGTTCGGATCCATGTTAATTAAACTTCCAATCTCACCTATGAGATCGTAGTTTTGGAAACGCCTCGTATTAACTTCACGGTTTTATTGTGCTAATCGCGCTCCGATCTTAATTGTATAAAGTAAGGAGTAGACGTTCGAAACTATTCATTTTCAAAGCTTGATTTGGTACTTTTAAAGATGACAAATAGAGAGATAAAAATCAATGAGTATAGATGATATCGATGCGATGTATGTTCTCTAGAGACTTCAAAACCGCGTGATCGATTTCGACGAAAGTTTCTTAGCGATCTGAACAATTTTTTTCCAAATAGTTTCTGTGCATGGTCCGGTCGGGTTGCTATTTTTTTTTATTTTTTTTTATGGAAAAGCAGTAAGACGAATTTTGAGAAAAGTTCGTCATACAAATATTTGTCGTGGGCCGGAATCGAACACACACCCTATTCTTCAAGGAAATAGCTCATCATCGTCATCTCAGCCGTAGGACGTCCACTGCTGGACATAGGCCTCCCCCATTGACTTCCATAAAGACCGGTTGGAAGCGGCTCGCATCCAGCGCGTTCCTGCGGTCTTTATGAGGTCGTCTGTCCACCTTGTGGGTGGAAGTCCTACGCTGCGTTTGCCGGTCCGTGGTCTCCACTCCAGAACTTTACAGCTCCATGCTATGTGCCCTGCCCACTGCCACCTCAACTTGCTAATTCGCTGGGCAATGTCGGCAACTTTAATTTGTCTACGGATCTCCTCATTTCTAATTCTATCTCGAAGGGAAACTCCGAGCATAGCCCTCTCCATAGCTCGTTGTACGACTTTGAGCTTATCAAGAAGGCACATAGTCACAGACCACGTTCCAGCACCATAAGTCATCACTGGTCGAAGGAAATAGTTAACTTTACTTTACTGTGGAAACTCACGTGGGTTTGACAAGTTTTTGCTGGTGCATCTCGGCCCATAGTGCGAAGCAAAAAGAGTGCCACGCGCGTATTGTACTTATCTTTTCTTGATGAAGATATGGCTGGATGTATATTTAGCAATATACACGGCTTACAAGATTCTCGCCCCCTTTTCTCCTTTACATTCGGGGGACACCCATGAACATATTCCAACAAGAAAATCAGTTCAGTAGCAAATTGCAGAAATAAAGTGCCCCGGCTGTTGGTAATGCTTGCCAACTATTTTTAAAAAAAATATTGTCAAACTTTTGATTGCGTGGCAAACTTCAAAGAATGATTACGGGTTCTGTCAGAGCGAGTTTTTTTTTTTCTCTTTCTTCTTGGCATCGCACTCTGTGCATTCTGCCAGTTTCAATGTTGCTATATTTTGTGAGTAGTCTTCATTTTTCAGATTCTTTATCATCTATAGTTACAGTCAAAGTCTAGTCTTGATCAAGTCCAGTCGGTCCCAGTCAAATCAAGTCATACATTAGTAAAGTAGTGGCGACTTTACTATAAGCTTCTGGATGGAGTTTTGGAAGCAACACGAAAAGTCATGTTTAACCACATTATATCATTCTCCCACACTCGCGCTTGTAATTCGGCACTTTATAAATAAAACACCACTATTTTTATGCATAAAAACTCGAAAAAACACTAGTTTTAGAAAAAAATACAATGGGGCGACACGACGCTCACCGCGTTCCCGCCAAAACTCGAGCGAGTCTTTAATGGTTGTAGAAATTGAGTTCCTCATTCAGAACTCTGCTTAGTAAATATATCTATAAATAACAACACAATGAAATAACGTTGGCTGAATAAATTATTTATTATTCATATTCCCACAAAGTACGCGATAAGAAGCTCGTTCAGTTTATTTTAAATGGGAAAAGTTTTCAGGTTTGCATCGGGTTTGCGGGCTGATTCGAAGCTTTTCGATATTGTTGCTGTCTCTTTCACTCCTAAATTTCGATCTTAAAATATTATTTTTCGTTTTAATATATTTTTTAGCAAAATCCAATGTTTTTCTAATCGTTCATCCAAAAAGAGAACGCAATGCAAATCATAATAATATTTATTAACGTAAGATAAATACTGCTACTAGATTTTTTTGGTGGTACCATCACAGTACCAGATATTCTGTCACGAAGCAGTAGTGTGTAAACATTACTGTTCCGGTTTGAAGGGTACTGCAGCTAGTCAAATTAAAGACGAAAGACTTAAAGGAATAAGTGCCAAAGCATCGACAACTATGTGTCATTTCTTACCATCAGGCGAGTGTCTCATTCGTTTATTGCTTTACATAAGAGCTTGAGCTGCCGGTGAAGGAAAACATCGTGAGAAGACTATGGCATGGAGGTTATTTTCTAGTACTCGGTTGACTAGCTACCACGGTCGAGTTAAAATTGTGCTGCCAAACACCTAACGCAGTATTGCGGCAGCAAGTGTGAGTGTGTTAGAGAGTGAGTTCCATTCCAGGCTAAGTGTGTCCACCATCTTCGACTACACCGTCACTTAATATCAGGTGAGCTGTGGTCACACAGTTATCTTGCCAACTACAAAAATAAAAACATAATTAAACTCGCCTAACGTCTCTTTTTTCACTTTTAGTGTTAAACGTGTTTGTTTTTAATTATCTTCCGAAATGTTTTAATTTATTACTGTAGCCGAGTTTATTGCCTTTATAAACTGTAACACCGGTGAAACAGGAGCATGTTTGTGTACTTACCATCACTTATAACTATATATAACGGAAATAACTACAATCGTAAACTTTGAATGCCGTTTTTCTTTGCCGTTCGCAATGGTTTTTAATCTTGTTTGAATATATCACGCTAAAACAACATTAGGAGGAAAACAGAACGCTGTTCCGGTACTCGGAAAGCGCTTTAATGAAAGGAAAATTCCAATTTCTTTTCGGTTTGTTATGAGAACGCGATTTTGTAGCTGTGGTAAAAAAAAAGATAATACCTTGCTATTATTTTATACTAGCGTTTTGCGGCTTCATCCGCGATATATTTATATCGGATAGAAGCTATCGACACTGGCAGAATGCACAAAGTGCGACGCCTAACAAAGAAAAAAAGATACAAAACCGCGATTACAAACTAATGTGTCATTCCAAAATGAAGTTTACAAATTGTAAGATAAAAATCAATTTGTCAATAGTATTTTTAAAATAATCTTTTACATGTTCAACAGCCAGATATTGGTGCAAATTAAAACGTAGAATTATGATCAATAGTGAAAAACCGTGTCTTTGTTATTGACGAGTTCTTTCGTATGGAGCTAATCTTGGGTATAAAATTAGACCATACTTACCGTAAAAATGCATTGTCATTGGAACTAAACTAGTAATAAAATTTCAACTCTGCAGGATTAAATGTGGTTCTAATTTAGCTTGCAAGATATTAAGCAAAAACTACAGAAAAACAGTTAAAAAACCTAACCTGACCTAAGCAAATAAACTCTCCCTGTATTATATAGATATAAATTAAAAAAATATAGTGTAATTAAAAAGTCGATATAGGTCACGCTCCACAGATTAAAAAAAGTTTTAAAAAAATCAGTATAGAAAGTTCTAAAAGAAGTTCTATTTATCAATCTAAAGACAATGACGAACAGAGGAATCTACAACCTTATTATATGATATCCCACATAAATAAACCCTTTCTGAGATTACAATCTAACTAACACATCTTTCAAGAGGCAAAGGTCCAATTAGGAAAAAATAGCGGCCCCACTAAATCTGGAACCTTTGTTACCCGGATTGATTCAGTAAGGTAGAAAACGTGAATATTTTAGAAAGCCAACCGTAGGCGGAATACAGTAGTTGGCTGTGCCACAATGTAGGCCTAAATAAAAGATATGAGTATTGTCTTTGCTCAGTACGAGTATGTGGTCTGTGGTAGGGACCATACTGCCAGTTACACTTCTACATCGGATATATTATAAATCAGTATGGTTCGTATAGCTTTGTGTGTTTGCAGGGGCTATTGTTTGAACTAATTAGACTTATAAAGTCACTAGTAACAAGCTAAAAAGTTTAATAAACTACGCGTATAACCTGGCTAAGGTAAAAATAACCGTAATTAAAAAAAAAAAAAAAACATTTTGGCGCCAAAAATCCGCCATTTTGATTTTTCAGGTCAAACACATAATTTTTTTAAATTTTGTGTTTGTGTGTGACAGTTTTTTGTCACGTTATAGCCAAAGATAGTATTTTATGAGCTCTTTGGGTCGGATGTCGGTGATGGCGAAAAATATGGCGCAGCTGTGATGTCTGACAATATTGTCGGTTTTGTTGACTTGGAACGCACTTTTGCTCAATATGTAAATAGCAACAAAATATGAGAACGAATGACTGAGATTTTTCTGTTTGGTATTTTTTTCTTTTTTTGTTCTCTTTCAGATCTTGTATTTAGATACAATGCCGAAATATTTAAACAACACAAACATAGTTATTTCGATAGAATGCACTTATTTGTGCCGTTTGGGGTTGATACTTCAGGTCCGTGAGGGCCGGCCGCTCACGATCTATGTATTTAAGAATTTGGCCAAACGTTTAGAGGAGCAGGTGAGAATGCTGGCATTTACTTCAGTCAAAAACTTAGCGTTGCCATTAAGCGTGGCCTGCTTGCTAGCGTGCCAGCATTCTGGCTAAACTTAGACTTAGGATTAGAAGAGATTAGGGGTTCGTTCTTTAAGTTTGTAAATAAAGTAGGTAGTATTTTTTTCATTTTGCCCTTTATATGTTTAAAATTTCGTTAATAAGATTATGCCAATAAAACTATTACAATTTGGTAGAACATATTTTGTAATTTATACAGTAGTAGTTGTCCGTAGCTTCTTCGCGTAGACGTATGTATACAAAATAGAAGAAAGTTGTTAATCTTCATGTTATAAAGTAAATTAAATAAGATCAGATCAGCCGTTTAGTCGTGAAAAGGTAACAAACAAAGTAACAGAGTGACAATAGTTTTTATAGTATTATTATTCATCGATATGGCCGGGGATCGAATCCACAGCTCACTAATATCATACATATCTTTTTCCAACTGAGCTACCACGACCGATAATGTGATACAAAATCGATGAAACCTTAAATTTAATAATAGTAAAAGCTATAAAAACTAAGCTATTTGAATAAAAACGATGAAAAATTTAAAGAAAATAAAACAGATGGCGGAACAAAGGAAAATAAATCATGCGAGTTGTGCACAAAAAAGCAATTCTGTCGGTCATTATATCGTTCCAGTAATCGTGTACAACGTGTATTCAGGCGCCGCTACACTTGGACGGTTATTTACTTGAAATACAGAGCCTGACCAACTTGCGAACAAATTTAACCAATGTTAAGTACTCCCAACTCGCTTTTCAATACCAAAAATTTTAATGTTATATTCGACTACACTTACGAGTATGAATTACTGATGTGTTCTATGTATACGTGATTTGTCACAGGGTTATCGTGTTTGTATTTGATATGGGTCTATATATAATGTTACTAATCTGACACTGTAGCGCTCGTGGCGTAGTCGTAATGCTCGTGGCGTAGCAATAATTCTCGTAGCGTAGCTGTAGCGCTCGTGGCGTAGCTGTAGCGCTTGTGGCGTAGCTGTAGCACTCGCGGCGTAGCTGTAGCGCTCGTGAAGTAGCTGTAGCGCACGTGGCGTAGCTGTAGCGCTCATTGCGTAGCTGTAGCACCCGTGTCGTAGCTGTAGCGCTCGTGGCATATCTACAAGCATCGATGTCATCGAACAATCCGGTAAAACTTCGGATCGTGAGTGGCATAACTTTCTGAGCGCTACCGTGCGACGGATGATTTGATGGCTTATATTTGGCACTAGGGCTACTCAGTCTATATGCATTTACTTTTAAATCCTCCTCCGGTGAAATAGCCGCAGCGTTAACAGCAAGAAGTGAGAATCGTAGCTAGATATGAAGAGATTTTTCTTGGTGGTAAATTTTCATCTAGGTAGATACTACCGCAGTACCAGATATTCTGCCGTCAAGCAGTAGTGTGAAAACATTACTTTGTTCCGGTTTGAAGGGTGCTGCAGCTAGCGAAATTACTGGGCTGTCGAGACTAACCATCGAGGGTCTCAAAGTAATGAACGCCAAACTAGCGATACCTAGGACTTTATTTTAGACAATAGACAACACCAATAATAAGAAATTTACATATGTTTTTAACATTTAACAATACATACAATAAGAAATAACAAACATAAATAAAAAAAGTTACTCAAAGTTCTGTCTATTGCTGTAATGGTCATGGACATGCGTTATCTTTTACCATCAGGAGAGCGTATCGTTCGTCTTATTGATTTTACATAACAAAAGATGAACAACGAAAATGTCAAATTTTAAATTAGGTGCATACATATAATTGACTCAAAGAAATGCTATTGAGGGAAAAGATGTCTTTATTAGCCTGTTTCGTTTTAAAAATTTGCTATGCCTTCTCTCTAGTCTGCCCTCTCTAGTTTGCTATGTCTGCTCTCTAGTATTGTGGATTGGTCAATTGTTTCATAGAGTTTACATACTGTCTCAGAAAGCCTGTTTCTTTTATACTATTGCAATTTGAAACAGACCGCATAATTTTTGCGTTTTTTTAGTTAGACTTTTTGCGATTATACATATATAAGTATATATAATTCATAAACAATACAACTATGTCTAAAAAGACCAGTTTCCTTTCATGGCCGATACACCTATCGAGGAGCTACTGTACATATTATTTTCTATAAAACAAATAATTCAACAATACTATATTTTCTATTTTTTCTATGTATATTTTTTCTTTTCTATATTTTATTTTACTATTTTTTATGCTAGCATTCCAAGTCAATCATATAGTTTATGTTTAAACTATGTTGAAACTCATTGACTAGTTCAACTGTGCCGTGTTCCCGAGTAGATATCACGAATTATTAAACATAGCATAGAGCGCCCTGAGTTTGATGAAGTGAAAAGCTTTTAGAGGCTAAAGTGAATAGCAATAAAAGGAATAATATTAGGCTTCTATTCGAGTAGATGGATAATATATAAACTATAGGTGACAAGCTAGATGTTTGACCACAACTGATCATCATTATCATCTCAGCCGTAGGACGTCCACTAGTGGAAAACCTTCCCCAATTATTTCCTTGAAGACCGGTGGCGCTATCTTGCAGTGTTCATTAGGTCGTCTGTTCACCTTGCACGCTTGCCTAGACATAACCGATTCACACGTGACTCGAACGCACTTAGATTTTACTTATTAAGTAACACAAACTCGGGCAACAAATTCCATTGTTTAGAAGTAGAATCAAATCATTAAGTTTCGTAAACATTTAAATTGAAGTGGGAAAATAAGAGCTCCAAGATATTCTCTGGTGCCCCGGGCAGCTGAAATCCAACTGATCCAAACTGATATCAATGTTTCAGTTCAGACAGGAGTACAATTCTAACAGCTCTGCGCTGTAAGGCCCCGCGTAGCCAGTTTCCTTTGACTGGATAACAATAACAAATTAATAATCCAAATTGGTTCAGGTATCGCCGGCGCTTCGATAGATCGAATCGATAGCGGTCAGAGTGCCGAGTTGAAACGGTCAGAGAAATAGTTCTTAGATGAGCGCAAAATTTTTGTATTGTTAATAACTTCAGTTTTGGACGATGGAGTTTACAGATCTAAACTTATCTACCTATATTTCTATTCATTTGAATTCTATCATTAAAGTGTTATAGGATCTCTTAGTCTGTAATTTGTTCTTTCCACGGTTACTTAGAAAAGATTGTTCTAGTTATAAGGTTATAAGGTCGCAACTTGCGCCATTAGCTCATAAGCTTCTGCTGTGTATATTTTAGTATCTGGCGTGCACAATAAATAATTTCTATCAATCCATAAAATTCCAATAAAATAATATAATAAAAAACGACCATTTAATTTTTATTTTTCTTTCCTTTTTTCTTCTTGTTTTCTATACTTTGAGAGTTTTGGCTGAAACGCGGTAAATCAAGTTCCTTTCAAAAACTTGTAGTTTGCCAGTGTTTTTGTTTAAAAAAGTAATATTTTAATAATAAAGTGACGAATTATGTACACAAATGTATGTGTTAGTTCGTGTTGTTTCGAAAACTCAACTGAAGCTTCTAGAAACGCCACTAATACTTTATTAGGGCATATACTGGACAAGAACGCGACTTACTGTATGTAATTTGACTAATGTACTTAATTATTCTATACTGGATACATTGTAAAATATAGGTACTTTATATTGGAAGAACGCACAAAGTGCGATGTCAAAAATAGAGGAAAAATAATCTTAACTTAGTAAAAAATATAGCCGTCTGTTACGTAGCGGTTTATTAGACATGGACTCATAATATTATTGATAAAACTACTTTGCACTGGCTAATGCACAAACTGCTATGCCAAAATCAATGAAAAAATATTGACTAAGATAACTGGCTAAAATAAATATGGCTGGTTGGTGCTCAATTAAAGGCAAACGTTATTAAAAATAAAAATAAAATAATGGTTTAAATATACTTCTAAGTTCATCTTTTCATAGGTATTTTGTTCATTTTTTGTAATGTCAATCATAAATATTTCATAGAGCTGAAATATTCCGCAGGATCGCAGTAATATCCAATACAATTTTTATGTTGGTAAATATACTTTAATTTTAAAGTTCTCGATACTTAACTGTTTTCGTGATAAGACACGATCTATTATTATGTGAAGTAAGGACGAAATGAATACAGAATGTTTCAAAACGAGTATATTAGTTTCCGTATTGCATTTCGCGTGCATCTCTGTAATGATTTTCTTCTCGGTATTGCAAGTCGAAAACTGGCAGGAATTCGCATAGAATAGAACGTGAATAGAATCTTTGATATTGATTAACTATTGTATAATACTAATGTTTGCGGACTATGACCTCGCGACTCTTAGATTGTCGGAAATATTAAACTTATTTTTCTCACATTCCAATTAAAAAAAACACTAAAACTATGTACAGTTTTACTAAAAACGTTTCTAGGATACTATATAGTCTAACATCTAAATACAAATAAGTTTATTGTTTTAAGTCTACTATTGTTTAGTTTTTAAAACGGATTGTTTATATTCTTAGCGAATAAATATGTAACAACGTGTTGTTTTGTATTTTTTTAGTATTTGGCGTTGCACTTTATGCATTTGGCCAGTGTCAAGTGTTTTAATAATTTAAAATATCAAAAATTTAATAAGTGTACGTCATACAAAGCAAGACTTAGTCAAGTCCAGTCACGCACTAGTAAAGTAGTGATGAATTCACTACAAGCTACATCACATTATATCATTTTATTAAACGAGCGCATGTAGTTTTACTAAAAAAAAATAAAAAAAATGCTACGACGCGACTTTCCTTTTTTCCTTTCCAAAACTCCGTTTTGTATTTATGTAATAGCAACCGTCAAGCCACCTTAAAGTTATTCAGCCTATATCAATTTGATATGTATTTACAAAAACTAATTAAAATTGGTCCATCAGAGGGACGAAATGTGGCCAGAATGCTGGGAGAAATATCACGCTGGATGTCAACGATAAGCTTTTAAAGCCTCCTCTGAATTTACTTGCAACAATTCTAAAGAACAATTGAACCAGAGCATTTTAATCAGAAACAGCAATTTAAATAAATTAAAATTGCTGTCAAAAAAAAATTGCTAAATTGCTTTTAATTGTTGTCAATAAATTTTATTATTATTATTATTATTATTAAAAAGCGAAATAAACTTAAATCTAAAACAAGATTCGCCATACATGTATGAAGTTGCAGTTGTCTACGTACATATGTTTGATTCGGCACTGGAGACCGGTACTAGATTGCTTCGACTAATTAGTGCGAAACAATTATTCAGGACACGATTGCAGCATTGATTTGGAGATGCCACGCTAATTGTTTACAGTGATAACAATCAACACTTGGGGGAACAAAACGTTGGTATTGAAATGCGTTGGGAAGTTTATGATGTCAAAAACTGTCACATAAAGGTTGGCGGGCAAACGCAAGCCTATTTGTATTTAAAAAAACATTCCTGATCTTGGTCAAAAATTGTGACGAACATTCAAAAGTAACAGTTGTTTATGTGCGATACATATTTTAAGAATAAAGAAGGAAGAAACACATATTATAATTCTACGACTTCGAAGCCTCTTACTTTATTTATTGTCAAGTGCGAAATGTGGTAGAATTAATAAATAAGTATCTAAGGACATTTCACATAGCGCCATCTAGTCCTAAACTAAGCAAAGCTTGTACTATGGGAAATGTAATCATAGAATAATTTATATATTTTTTTTGTAATTTTTATTAGTTACGCTTAACCAGCCGTGGTGGTGCCGGCGTAAGAATAGTAACCCACCCTCTCTACCCGTGGTTGCCGTAAGAGTCGGCTAAGGGATGTCATCCGGAAGATGGGCAGTAGCGTCTCCCTTGAACAATCACACTTTACTGCGCTCGCCAACCCGCCTGCCAAGCGTGGCGAGTATTGGCAAGTGGACGTCCTATGGTTAATGGATGGCTTGCCTTTTCCCGACATTTACAACAATTATCATTTTCCACAAAACCTTGACAAGTTATATACTTAAACCTTCCTCACGAATCACTCTATCTCGTATGATAATTCGTTTAGAAGTTTTTAATTTTATCGCGAACAGACAGACGCACGCTGCGGACGATTTTGTTTTATAATATGTAGTGATGATTATGGTTGCTAAATTCAAATGAGGTATTGGCTGCAACAGGGTCAGGCTATCCTATGTAGGTCATGCAAGGCCTTGCTTGCCTGGATTACCAAGGGCGTTAGGTAGTGGATTAAGGACACTTAAGTTACTGTCGAATCGCTTAGAGGTTTGGGATGGCAAAGTGATAGTAGAACGTGTGATTTCACACTAATTTAGCTAATCGACAAGAACGATGCAGAAATTTCGCACCACTCTTGTCAATTAGTTGAAAGCTCTTCGTTGCGTCTTTAGTGTCACGCTCGCACATTTCAATAAATATAATTATTGTGGCTTTTCCTATCTAGTACCTATCTGCGTATAATCTCACTATGTTTATAACTATTATTTTATTATTATTAATGTGAATTTGTATATGTTTAGACGTTTGGATGTTTGTTACTCAATCGCGCGTCAAATCAAATTTGGTACACATACAGTTTATTATCTGAATTAAAAACCGGCCAAGTGGCGATAGAATAAATGGTACTGCGGTGATACCTTCCTAGACGACTTCCAGCTACCTACCTAGATCTACCACCAAGTAGCACCAAACCTGGAATAGAACTACCTCTTTATGCAAAGCGCTTCATCGCTTGCAGGCAAACTCCGAGTGCGGTCTTCCGATCTTTTATCAAAGACCAAGTCTTTGCACCGTACATGGTAATAAACGTAGGATGGTAAAAAATGCTAAAGAAATGAGCGTCAAAGCAGCATGCACGTCCATGAGTTTACGTTTTAGGCAAAGCGGGAGCTGGCTTTCATGGCTCAATAGCTCTTCCAGACCTTTTCCCTGAAGTGGGACACTACGGGCCGAAATATATAAATGCAAAACGCATGAAAATGCTACTTAGAGTCGTTAAGAGTAAACATGAAATATTATGCAAGAACGATTCGTCCCCGAGTCCCCAGGCGAAGCTAATTTGTTGTCCGATCGCGTGGAAGCCGGTAGTGTTCACGGAGCCTACAGTTTATTTGACATTTTGAGAGCGCCTTCTCTGAATAAATTATACTGAGTTTTGCGGAATAAGGCTGAACGTGTTTAAATGTTTCTAATTGGCGATTCATTTTCGGAATTTAAACAAGTAATTGTTTACGTTTATTCGAGTAAATAAACGGAAACTTGAGAGCTCAAAATTTTCCTTGGAGCTTGATTGGTTAAGATGTTTTATCTCGTGAATATCTCTTAATTACAGTTCCGAAGGTTTTATATAATTATATAATTGATTAAAGTAATTAAATTATGTGATTAATATTTGTCCATCTAAGCATAAGGGTTACATTAAGTATGTAAAATACTACCGCACATAATGTTGGCATTACAAAAATGAATTCATAAATAAATGCCCCGTCATAATCGAAAATTAATAAGAAGATCCTTCGAAATTCCAAAGCCAAGAAAACCTTTTTATCATTAACAGATTCTATCAAAGTTCGAGTTAATTAGATAAACAAAAACTTTCATCAAAGTGAGTACTCACGACCTGTGTTCGGATTTTGTTTTAATTGATTCTTAAGTCTGCAATTAGTCTTAGAAAGTCGGCTTTATTCACGACAAGTCATCTGCTGAAAGTATTTTTTATTTGGAGGATTATCTAGAGGTCGTGAACTTCACTTGTTCTTTTTTAAAGTTTACTTGGTAGGTACCACTGCAGTACCAGATATTCTTCCGTAGTAGGTAAACATAACTGTGTTTCGGTTTGAAGGGTACTGCAGCTAGCGAAATTACAGGGCTGTTGAGACTAACCAACGAAAGTCTCAATGTAATGAGCGCCAAAGCAGCGATGCCCTGGACTTTGTTTTGCTACTCAAAGTTCTGTGTATCACAATGTATCACTGCAATAGTCATAGACAGGCGCTATCTCTTACCATCAGGAGAGTCCCTCGTTTAACATTACTTTTTACATAAAGAAAAGGGTCAGTAGGTATAAAAAGTTTAATATCATTTTTGCTTAGCTCATAAGTAAATCAAAAATCTAATCCACGACACTTTTCAAAGTTTAGATGATTTTTGTCTTTTCAACATAGTACTGTCAAAATAAAGGAAAGCGACGAAATCGTTGGTAGAGAAAAGTACGTACGAATTTCTTTCACCAAAAGTTGAAACAAACAACTGGTATCGCAGACATCCGAATACTTGCCACTCCGAATCTGCCATTCCACCAAAACAGCCAACTTTGCATATTCCAATAACAAGCCCCATTCACACTCCAGGTTATATATCTAACGGAGTAAAATGGAATTAAACAACTTTCCCCGGGTTGCGATGAATTATTAAGCGGAATCAGAGACAAAAAAATTCGTGCGACCGCTCGTGAAACTTTTAAATCCAACCACTTAAAACTTGTGAAAAAAATTCAAACCTGTAAATAAGTAGATTTAAGATCTCAGTTACAAAATTCTGCGCGACCAGGTTGAAAATTATGTTGAGAATTTATTCTAACATGCATGTTATACGATAAGTTAGGTATAATTATGTTGTTTTTGAATGTTTTTTACGAATCGTTCGTCCACTAGCGGCGACAGTGACATCTCAAAAACCATAATCGTACAGAAAACAGCTTTTAATTTTTTTAATGAGCATAATTCTTAAATTGTTTTCAAGATAGCTTTGTTACGTATGAAGTGATTAGAGTATAAGATATTGAAATAAAATATCAATAAGAAAAAAACTCATTTGGAAGTAAATTAACTACATTATAAAGTTTGAAAAAGACCTATGTCTATGGCCACATTAAATATTTCTTTAGAAAATTTGCACATCGGTTCATAAAGGTTCGCCACCCCTGCAGTAGGACGATCATATATATTGTTTCTTTCATAAAACTCCTTAGGATTTTAACGCTATTTAGACCTCTTTTTCAACGTTTTTTTTTGTAGGATTTGCTAAGAAAGGAACTGTTCTCTGTCTATTTGTCTGCGTGTAAAGGGCAAATAAATCAACACCTATATAACATCTCTTGTTGACAACAACTCAAGTAAAAGAAAAACACGAAAAACATTCATTTGTAATCACACTCGAAACATTTTGTAAGATTATATTCATTTAGTAAGACGAGTTCAGTTGTTAGCACAGTCAGTTTACACACCAAAAGGTGTCGGCTTAAATCCCGACAATCAGCTTGAGCTGTGGATGAAAAAAAAAACATCGTGAGATAACCGTAGCGTGAAAGTAGGGTATTTTCTAGTACTCGGCTGGTTTGTTAAAATCAAGTTGAAAACATTTGAAGCCTAGCACCTAACGGAGTGTTATATGTATTATAGCCCAATTGTGTTCCGGCAGCCTTACTTGAGAGCCAGTTCCCATAGCAAGCTGCATGTTTACCATTTTTGACCACACCGTCACTCAAAATCATTCGAATAAGCCCGAACACTAAGCCTATCCCATACAAGAAAAATTAATTTTGCAGCTAATGAAATTACAGCGTCTGTCGATGAATGAGATTTTTATTACTCACAACTTTAGGTTTGTTCGTTAATCCGACTTATTTTTTCGGTAAAAGAATGTTCAGGGGATTTCATAGTTAATATTTTCGAAACTAGATTTTCGTAGCAGATGACCTAGAAACAAGTTTGTAAGGAACCCTCAGCGTGCGAGGTGTACTTGCACTTGTCAAGTTTTTATTTTAACTAAGATCTCCATCTTCTATGTTGAAAATGTCATCAAATGTCAAATTGTCAGTAATTTCAAAGTCAAACTCGTTAAAACTCAAAAGATATTTTAATAAAAATTTAAATATCCAAAATCCTTGCAGAATAATAATGACGATAAAAATTTCCGCAGCGATGAAAAAAATTTGCACAGTTTTGTAAGTAAAATATGAACTTGTATGAACTCAACATCGATAACTTGAATCCGAACTTTGTTAGCTTATTCCCCAGATACTTAAACTTAGTAAAAGGTAAACAGGTAAACATGTCCACTATGCCAACAGATGTCGAAAGTTATGCCGATAAGTTACTTCGATCGCTCGGATTTGTTGGTTTGCTGGAAGGATTTTCATATGAAGAGGTAAACGAAAGTAGGTAAAGCAAATAGAAAAAGGAAAGAAGTTCGTTCATTGGCTTTGCGTGAAACTCATTATTGTGTACATATATGTATATGTATGTATGACACGTGCATGCTTAAAAGGTGCTCTAATGAGCATTGGAATCACATCATCAGCCATAGGATGTCCACTGCTGGACATAGGCCTCCTCCTAGGGGGGTTTTGCCAATACTCGCCACGCTTGGCAGGCGGGTTGGCGAGTGCAGTTAGGTGTGATTCTTCAAGGAAGACGCTGCTGCCCATCTTCCGGATTACATCCCTTAACGACTCTTACGGCAACCACGGGTAGAGAGGGTGGGGTACTATTCTTACGCCGGCACCACCACGGCAATATACTTTAGCATTGGAATATATTTTACTTACTTGACAAATGGTTCATAGCTAAGCTATATTAATTTTATATTTTGACTCCGTTTGGTAGTGTATCTGCTTTAAGAGCTGTAGGGCGTGGGTTCGATTCCTACTCTAGGCAAACATTTGTGTAACGAACATAAATGTTTCTTCTGTGTTTGGGTGTTCTACATATTATATTGCAAAAAAATATTCTATTAGTGACATGGCTCCCATAGCTTTGCTTTGTTTGGGGCTAGATGGCGCTATGTGACAAGTCCTAAGATGTTTATTTTTGATGGTTAACAGGCTAGGTTGTTGACCACAGCTCATCTAATAAAGCGAATGCATGGTCGAAGATGGTAAACACACCTAGCCTGAAATGAAACTGGATCTTAAGTGAGGCTGCAGGAAGACACCGTTAATTGCTTGGCGGCAAATTTTCAACTTGAGGGTGGTAGCTAACCCGCTGACTACTAGAAAATACCCTACCACTTTCTCACGATGTTTTCCTTCACCTTACTTCGTCGGCATCTTATGCTCATTGATGGGATTAGAATCCACACCCTAAGGCATGTGTACCGACCACGCTAATCACTGTGCTATCATCGCTACAGCAACTTTACGCGGGGAAAGTAACATATTCTTTATGAGAGTAGATTCGTGACAATATCTAATATTCTTTTGTGGTTTCCTATTTTTAAATCAAGACCAAACCGTGTAGTATGAAAAGAATAACTTCGTTTCTATGTTTCACCTTTTCAAAGAAATACCTCTTTCCAAGTAGATATGGTAAAAAGACAAATAATTCTGCTGTATCATTATTTTAAATTAAATTATAAGAGAGAGAACTTATTAGACTGATATTGTATGCATTTCTATTTATTCACGCGTGGAATGTTTGTAATTTTGAAATCAGAAATCGGAAATCAGAAACATTTATTGTAAAACCGCGCAACAGTAAAATCTTAAAATAAACATATGCAATCTGGCCTTTTACAGGCATACAATATTTATTGTAATTTGAAATTAATGTCATATAAAAGAGCTTAAAACTTTACTCGTACAATTCATAAAAATAATAATAATATTAGTCCATTAATCTCTTGTTTAAGTTTAATCTAGTTAAGTTTTAGTAGTCAGAAAATTAAATAATTTTCCTTTAAAGGCAGGTACACTCTCCGAATCCATCACTGATTTTGACAAATGATTATATATTTTTGGACCCATTCCTAAAACACTTTTATTGTACTTACTTAGGTATGATATAAACAGAACACCTAGACATAGAACAAACATTTATCGTCAGATAAATATTTGTTTTGGTGGGAATTGAATTCACTCCCTACAACAACTCTTGAAGCAGGTCCTCTACTAAATGAGCTAGCATGCCAGTGGAATAGAATTCGGTTTAATAAATATTTAATGTCTGTTCAGTTTTAGATGGAATAACCTACTTCACAAATGGCAGAATCAAATATCCAAGCCATTCTCCCCTGACACCTACCCGCCATACTATGCCATCAAATTAGCCAAAGTCAAACTCGCTCCGAAACTCAAGCTTCTATCGTTCCGAGTCTCCAAAAACTATTTGTACCTGAGCTTCGCTAGATCTGAAGAAGACCTTTTCGAATTCAATGAACTTTGTCCTGAAGATCAAGTACAAGCAGATTAAGTTTAATTATTTATATTTAAGGCTATTTTAGAGAAAATGTGAGTGCTATCAGCTATTAAGAAAGAGAGAGGTAAAACGAGACGATGCTATGTAACATTTTTCCTTTACCACTTGTCCAGTCATCGAAGACATAGAAAGGGGCTTTCGCTACAAAAGGTCAAGGAGTGATCTAATTTGGCATTATTTAGTATTTTAATGTTTTAAATTCTCGACCTCGCGCGGTTGCCGCTTGCGCTGCCATATTGGAAAAATGGTATCAAAAATTAGAAGAATCGAAGTCTAGTTTACCGCACTTTACAGGTCGCAAAATATTTTCGCGAATTTACAGTATTTTTTTTTTTTTTTTTTTTTATAGCTGACAGGCTTGGTGTTTGACCACAACTCACCTGATTTTAAGTGACGGTGTGGTCGAAGATGGTAAAGCACACCTAGCCTGGAATGAAGTATATAACGATTTTATCCATACCTACTACCGTTTTTTTCTTTTTGGCGTTTTTTTTTCGATCGCCGCTCGAAGTCTCTGAATCTGAAGACTCTGACAAATCAAAACACTCCTTGACCATTTGTAAGTCAAAACCTTAGTCCAGTCACAGGGTGTGACTGGCAAAACGTGAATTCTTAGTACTAAGAATGCGAGCATCTATATTTTGTACTCTAAAGAAAAAGGTTTAGGCATGTTTTGTCAGTGTTTTTCAGTGTCGAAAAAATTCATCACTCAAAAACTTTTCCGTACCTTCCATCTTTCGACCTTTGGAGACGGGTTTGACCTTCCGTGACTTGACAATACTTTTCAAACACTTTTAGGCGTCCTAAGGGATTTTATTTTTCTTGTATACTGCCGCCTTCTTTGTTGTGTTTTGAATAATTTGGTTTCAAAAATGGTTTGTAATTTATTATTTTTAAATTTCATTATATTATTTTTAATAGTCAATGTTTTGTAGTAAGTATGTCGTAATTGTGAATTTTTCATAATTTTGTAATTTATTTTGGCCGAGCAGTATTGTGCTCATTTAAGGTTACGTAAAAGTCACTTAGCTATTTTAATATGTGTGTTTTTATTTTATTTTATTGTGATGAATGTTTTAAAATGTGCCGTTTTCTATGTTAAGTGTATTGTGTCTGTAACATTAAAAATTTATTGGCAAATCTAGTTTTGTTATAAACGATTTTTTCCCGTTTTGGATGTAGACTAATGCCAAATGGCAAGACTAGGACCTTAGGCATAGTATTCAAGAAATATGTGTGAGTATTGTGTTGATACCCCATGAATAAGAAAGATAAATAATAAATAAATAAATATCCTAGAACACTTCACGTTGCGCTATCTAGCCCTAAAATAAGCCAAGTTTGTACTATGAGAAACATCCAGAAACAGAACAAACATTTATGCTTATCATACAAATGTTTATCTTGGGTGGGAATCAAACCCCCGCCCTACAGCTTTTAAAGCAGATACACTAAATGAGCTTACAGGATAGTCAAATCATCAAGACTAGCAATATCGATTTAAAGATTTACGACAGACAGTTTTTAAAGTTATGACATAAAATGGTCAAAAAAGTAATTTGGATAAAGGATGCTCATAATTGTAACTTATAGTTTATACTTTTAATTATATGTATATAAGTGAACAAGGTACTTCTTGTCCCCAAAAAAGCAACGCTTCGACCTAATTAATGTAGTAACTAGGCGTTATAAGTCGTGGATTGCTTCTAATTCTACATGGGGACGTTAAACCTGTGCTGATGTTCTGCTTGGGGTGTTTTATATACATATATAAAAGTGGGGTGTATTAGATATTTACTTCAAGAGCAGAACAAATATTTATGGGGCGATTTTCTTTTTTAAATATTAAATAGGTCTACGTTAACTAAACGTTTTCTTCTATGTCTGGGTGTCCTGTATTTATTATAAGTATTAATTTACAAAAAAAGTAAGTATATAAGTATTCTATCAGCTATCTGGTTCCTATAGTATAGTTTGCTTAGTTTGGGGCTAGATAGCGCTGTATCAAATATCCTACGATAATTATTTATATATCCCATATTTGCCCCTGTTCTATGATAGAGGTAAGTTCACGTTATGGTGTTCTATACAATTCATATACAATAATATTTATGATTTAGATTTTATATTAGAACAGCCTTCAGAAGCGGCTTCATTCAAAAAACTTTGACGAAAAACCTAAAACAGTAAAAGCAAGATTATATAAAAAGTAATATTCTAGTTTGTCTATGATCATAAATAGTCGTAGAGTTCCAAAAGATTACTCTATCAATATCTGACAATTTACTATGAATATGTCACCTATCATAAATAAATAAATTCTAAAAATATAAAAATGTTACCAAACTAACAAACACAAACAACAAACAAACAACGCACAAACAACGCCATCACTAAATATATTTTCAGATTAAAACTTAGAAAATGTAAAAAAGTACCATTATAACGAATAAGTATCAGTAATGTAAAGTTGCATAATGAAGTAAAGTTATGGACAAATGCAAAGACACTGATAATGAAGAAAAGGTATGGGCAAATGTAAAGATCGTTTTCGGAGCATATTCTGCAGCTGCCGTTGTTGCACTCGGTGCTATTGCTCCTACTGGTGCACACGATGCTGGAGAAAGTTATGCTGTTGCCGCAAAAAGAAGAAACCAAGAAGAGTACAGCAAGTAGATTTTGTCAAATTAAAAGGCAAAAGACCTTACCATGGCGGTATCTGTAGTCAGAATTCGCAGAAATAGACGGAGGAAGAGAAAGCAAAATAAATGCGTAAAATGCCTCAAATGTAAAGGCCTGAAAAGATGCTGGAAGAGATTTAAAAAATGGTGGAAACGCAAATGTTGTTGTTGCAAGAAACCTTCGAAATGGTGTCACGGATGTGCCGGGAAGTGTCATAGATAGGAGAAATTACAAAAATGCACACATCAGTCTTCATAGCTGTTACAATAACATTAAGAAAAAGAAATGCTCGTAAAATTAGTTCTTTAGTGAACGCGGTGGTTTTTATTGAAGCTGTTTTGGTTGTTAGTATCATAATAATGCCCGCTTTAAAAATATTGCAGCCTATATGCCATCTGCTCGAAGAAGATGCAGCGATCAGAAAAGCGTGTCGAGATTACCGGACAGGATACATAAAGCGCATTTATTATGATATGTATCCGTGCCAAAAGAGTACTGATATTAAGAGAGGTATATAATTAGGTCATACTGTGAATCTGAATTATAACGAGTTGAATGTTTAGTTTTGAAATATATAAAAACTCACAAAAACTTGCACATTCTAAGATTTTCATTGTTATACATTCTAATATTTGTAGAGAGATACAAAAACACCAAATTTACACGTGAAAAATACGTGAGACGCTGCTAGTAACGAATTAATTTAAATTGCTATTTTGCGTATGCTGTCTCGCAACATCAAATACTTAAAAAGTACACAGTTAGGAACTCATTATTTTTGCATGATTGTTGTGATTAGTCTAGGAAAATTACAAGTTGAGTCCCTTAGCGTAAATCTCTGGAACTTTCAGCCTTTGCATTATTGATAAAGTGATATCTTTTCCGTTTTTTTCATTATTTTTGAAGGTCAAGATAGTATAATATGTTGTTGACGACGTAGTGTGCAGATATATAAAGAGCGAGCATACATTCCCGTATTTACTAGCCAGATTTTTGGAGAATGAAGCTGTCCTTTTTATACTCTGTTGATGTAATTGGTTGATATCAACGTTTACAACACCAGGTTTAGGTTATCTGTATAGGATACAAAAATCTTGAAATGTCTCCGACGTTTCAAAATAAAAGATTACTTTAAATTACATTTAAGATATTTTCTAGACAAAACAAAAAGCACAATATTTGTGAAAGGGGCATCAAATATCAGACTTCCCTGAAAAACTCACCCCTTAAAACCGCTTCAAATGAACGTATATTCAACAGAAATCCTTATCTTGTTCTCAATATCTGTTGTAAAACCTTGTTCCAAGTAATAAAAGTTCAAATGTTTCCTAACATAGTTAATTCCTTCATGTGAGTCCCAAAAGGGCCCTCATGTACTAAAACCACGGAAGTTTCCTCGTTATAAGACTGCAATGTGATATATCGCTAGATTTCTGTAGAAAACTGTAGGGCTTTTCATTTTAGATCAATGCATTTTTTTATTAAGGCTTGCGTTATACTGCCATCACGCCTGATGTTAGGCGAAGATGCAGTCTACGGTGGAGCTCGCTTGCTTAGAAAAAACCGATTCACTCATGACTTGAAGGCACTAAGATTGTATCTATCAGGGAACATCTCAGCTTTTTTTTGATTAGCGGTTCGTACAATGAAGGTACCTAACTGTGTGTTCCGGCAGCCTCACTTGAGAGCTAGTTCTATTCCAGGCTAGGCGTGCTTTACCATCTTCCATCCATCTACCATTACACCATCCCTTAACATCAGGTGAGCTGTGGCTAAACACATATATTGTAAAAAAAAGAAGGTAGAATCGAACCGTACGAACATAGAGCGGTGTCTCTTTTTAGAGCTGTCTGATAGTAATGGGCAAGGTGGAATTAGGTCATGTAGCTGTTGGAACGTAAGCTGTTATCAGAGTAGTAAAGCAAGTCAGTTGATAGATCGCCGGCGGCACCTACCATCGCGTGCACTTTCTGCATACATTACTACTGATAAGAAAACCCACTGCAGTAGATTAGACAAAGTAACCTCTAGCGGAAACCCTGGCCCACAGCGAAGCACAAGATTGAGAATAACTTTGTCTTGACACGCTATAGCAGTTCAGCATTTTGAATATACTGTTTTTATTTTGTGTTCTATAAGCAGCTAGCCAAAGATATTTAAAGCGATGTATGTTATATATACAAAAAAAAAAACAACTACAACACAACCCACAAACAGAATACAACTACAGGAACGGAACTACTACTATAGAATACAACTTTATGTTACATTGAAGTTTTTTTTTCTCAAGTTTTAGCATTTTGTACTACATGCAAAATGTAAGTTTGTAATCGATTTTTTTAATGATATTACTTATTACAAATTAACGGTTTTCAGATATTTCTTTGGTTTTTGGCGTAAGATCTTGTTTCTTGCCATATTTAATAATTTAATTAAAATTAAGTCAACGGAAAATATCCTTTACGTTTTGCATTATTAGGACTTAACAAATAGGCAAATGTTTAAATAGACAACAAAGGGTTCCTATAAAGATTTCTTTTTTAATTTGAGGAAGAAAACCTCAAACAAAAAAGTAAAGGACGGCGTGTGCTGCAGTCAGAATATATAGTCATACTAGGTTGTGCCCGCGACTTCGTTCGCGTTAACTTTAGATTTAGGTTTAGAGAGAAATGAAACATGTGTATTGTGTAAGTATCAAATAAGCAATCGTCACGAAACTTGCGCTATTTTATTATTAGATTAAGATAGAGTATACCGTTTATCTCTGAACAATGTTCCATAAGATGCATCTATACCAAATGTCAAGTGCATACGTCCAGTAGTTCGTTTTTTGATAATCCTAAGTAGTATCATAATAAGTACTAGATATTCTGCCGCCGAGCAATACTGTGTGAACATTACTGTGTTCCGATTTGAGTATTGAACAACTAACGAAATTACAAGACGTAATAGTCAGTACCGTGGTGGTGCCGGCGTAAGACTAGTACCCCACCCTCTCTACCCGTGGTTGCCGTAAGAGTCGGCTAAGGGATGGGATACGGAAGATTGGCAGCAGCGTCTTCCTTGAACAATCACATCTAACTGCGCTCGCCAACTTGCATGCCAAGCGTGGCGACTATTGGCAAAACCCCCCCCCAGGAGGAGGCCTATGTCCAGCAGTGGACGTCCTATGGCTGATGATGTGTGATGTGAATAGTCAGTAATAAGTCCCTAGAGGAAAGCAGCAGGGGAACGTGGTATCGATCTAAACAGTTAGGACGTTGAAATAAAATCTTTTAAAGTAAATTGTGAGATAAGAGAACCCATACCGTCTACAAGTATATCTTCAAAGTTTACAGTTGAAGCAGTTTCCTTCAGCTGGTGAAGAGTTTGGCGCCAGCTGCGCAAGTTATGGTGGCGGGACTTCCTCGTTAAATACTTCCCAACTTATACGAATCAATTTTTGTTGGTTTATCGTTTAACTTTTGATTATTTTTCGATACAATTGATTGAAAACATGTTGTCACGCACATCACGAAATCACATTAATATTGTGAATGGAAAAGATTTTTTTATTGTGAAAATGATGAGACGAACGAGACGATCCGTTGATAGAACTTTGAGTAGCAACACAAAGTCTAAGGCATCGCAGCTTTGGCGCTCATCACTTTGATACTTTCGATGGTTAGTTTTAACAGCCCTGTAATTTCACTAGCTGCAGTAACCTTCAAATCGGAACAGTAGTTTTAAACACTACTGCTTGGAGGCAGAATATCTATGTCCATAGTAAAAGTAGTTCAATTTAGTTCCTTTTCAGCTTTATGCTCCCCAATAACTCTGTATAGATGTTTGTTCTGTGACTGGGTGTTCTAAATATGTGTTACCCGCGGGATGTTTCAATATTGTTTTTCTCCTGAAATTAAAACATGACTGCAAAATTGCGATAAAAAATTCGTGTCAGTTAAAATTCCAAGGTACTTAAGTTTTAAAATCATAAACTTTACGACCACTGGTGGGCAAGTTACTTTGTTATTAATCACCTGTTTTGTAGAACATAGGTTCAAGAAACTAAATTGCTGCTTCTAGCAAGGGAATTGCTCGAGGTACATTGTATTTTATTTTATGAATATATAATTAATACTTTGGATAAATTGACTGGCTAATGTTAATTTGATAGAGTTGTTGGTATGGAACTTCATTTGTTTAAATTTCTTTATGAATATACGTTGATAAAAATATATATTTTGTTTTTGTATATCAACAGATAAGCTAGATATAGTCTAAAATGGTATAAGTTACCTATATAATTGTACCCTTGTCTGTTATTTGACGATGTCAAAGTTCGTTCGCCGCGTCTCTGTCTGCTCGCGATAAATTTAAAAACTACTGAACGCATTATCATGTGGGTTTCACTAATAGATAGGCTAATATCAATAAAGGCTAGCATCTTGGTCACGCGTAGACTTACTTGGTGGTAGGTCTCCTTAGCAAGAGGTCGACTAGGTACGTACCACCGCAGTACCAGATATACTGCCGCCAAGCAGTAGTGTGTAAATAATAATGTGTTCCGGTTTGAAGGCTACTGCAGACTAGTGAAGTTACAGGTCTGTTGAGACCATCGAAAGTCTTAAAGTAATGAGCGCCAAAGCAGTGATGCCCTGACTTTAAGTTCTGTGTATCACTACAACAGTCATGGGCTGGCGCTATCTCTTTCTATCAGGAGAGCGTCTCGATCGTCTCATTACATTTACATTTTTTTTTTTAAATTTTGTTCAGTCCGAAAAATATTCAAAGCCCACAGTTTTCACGGTCCAAGTGTTTCTGGTACCAAACGGCACAAATATGTGATCTCTATAAAAATATTTGTGCCGCTCTAGGGATTCTCACAGAATAGCCGCAGAACCTGATACAATTGATTTAAGAAAGCAATTTTCTAAATGTCCTAATAGAAATTCTATACTGTTCGTACGTATTCACTTGTTCAAAAACACCCCCGCGTTCGTTCACTCCATTTGCCTTGCAAGTTTTATAGTTTTACCGTAAAATCAGAACAAAGTCATCCTGAAATTGCGAAGGAACAAGCTTCTCTTTGTAGTTTACGACATTGTAGTGTTTCTAAGAATCGTGCTAAATGGGTTTTCCATTTTAGTGCCGAATGAAATCACGGTTTAGAGTCGTGTTCATTAATTGAGGCTAACAGTGTGATAAAATGTTTCCCACCTGTGGATTTTTTTGCCACACTTTGATGAATTAGTTTAGTGTAAAAATGTTTCAAACCCATAAGTATCTACTTGTATGTTTAAAATTTAGTTCATCAATTATTCTGCAATTCAAGTTCATTAGACATTATTTATTAATAATTATTAAAATTATAAGTCAAATTTCAATAAGTAGCAGTAAAATAAATAATATAAAATTAGTTTTTTTATAGTTGACAGGCTAGGTGTTTGACCACAGTTCACCTGATGTTAAGTGACGGTGTGATCGAAGACGGTAAGCACACTTAGCCTGGAATGGAACTGGCTCTCTAGTGAGGCAGCCAAAACACACCGTTAGATGCTTGGCGGCAGATTTTCAACTTGAGGGTGGTAGCTATCCACCCGAGTACTAGAAAGTACCCTACCACCATGCTATGAGGTCTAGGTTGGATACTTTTTTTATGCCACAGGCGGCAATCAAGCAGACGGATTGTTTGATGGTAAACAATCACCGTCGCCTGTGGATATCTGCATTACCAGGGGCGCAACAAATACGTTTTACTTGTTGGTAGATCTCCTTAGCAGGAGGTCATCTAGTACCACCGCAGTACCAGATAATCTGCCGCCAAGCAGTAGTGTGTATACACTACTGTGTTCCGGCTTGAAGGTACTGCAATTAGCGAAATTACTGGTCTGTGGAGACTAACCATCGAAAGTCTCAAAGTAATTAGCACCAAAGCAGCGATGCCTTGGGCTTTGTGTTTTTACTCAAACTTCAGTGTATCGCTGCAATGTCCGTGGTCATGGCCATGGCCATGGCCACGGTCACGGTCATGGTCTCTTACCATCAGGAAAACGTCTCCTTCGTATCATAACTTTCACATTTAAAAAAATACATTGCCGCCTTTTTAAGATTCTGTTAACACGCCTTATGAAGAACCCAATGTTGAAGAATATTGCTTGTTTACAAAAACCCGATTCCTACTGTTCCTTTATTTTACTCTCTCTCTATTCTTCCTACTTAGGGAAATAATAATAAATCTATTGATTTTCCGATAATCCTGCCGACATTGGTTCGTAACTTTCACCTCAAATTGCCTATTAAAGTGGCCAAGTAGTATTTCCATTTCTGTAATACATTTTAATGAGAAACCTAACGGTAATGTTTCCGATTTATGTTACGACGCTCCAATGGACATGTTGCTAAAACATGGCGATCTCAATAACTATGGTAATATCGATCAGAGAGCCTAGATATAATGTGTTTATATGTCACGGGAGCAGTTTATGTCAATCCCGTACATTTTTAGACTTTTCTAATAACGGTATCGAATAAATCGAATGTTACTTTGTCTTGGCCCTGAGGAAGCGGCTTAGTCCGTGAGGAATGCGATAGTTACACATAAACCTTCATCAATAAACAACAAAGCCCACCAAAATTGTTTAGTAAGCATCTTCATGAGCACATTTCGGAGCCATATCACGAAGCTACAGCCCGTATATCAAAGTAATACGCCAATAAAGACGTCTAATAGCGGTCGCCGCAGCCGCCCCGTGCAGCGCGCAAACACATTTTTATTTCCTTGATGACAGCCGCCGTGTTGAAGGCTGTCAGACGTCGAACCGAACCTCTGTTCTTCCATGTTATGTATGACCTTTATTTATTTGGGGTGAGCATTATTGGTGTTTTTGGAGAGTGATGGAAAATACAAAGTCTTACAAAGAAGGGGGTCATCAGAGGGTATCTGCCGCCAAGCATCTAACGGCAGCCTCACTTGAGAGCCAGTACCATTCTAGGCTAGGTGTGCTTTACCATCTTCGACTACACCGTCACTTAACATCAGATGAGCTGTGGTCAAACACCTTACCTGTCAACCATAAAAAAAAAGTTTGAAAACTATAAGGAAACATTATGTTACTTACAAAGTCATATACAAGTATGTAGTGTAGCATCGATAATATAATCTAAGTGTGGACTAAGACCTTCCTCTTCTTGCAGAAGAGTCTTGCACCCAGCTGTGGGACAGACGTACAAACTGGGCTGTTCTATCATTATAAATTTAAACCGTAAACAGAAATCAGCAATTCCAAAGGACTAAGGCAGATGGCATATATTTAAATTTAAATCTGATTCCAGCAGTTAAACAAGACAGACTGATGGTAATGGTGATTAGAGTGAGTGATATCGACGCCTACGAATAACAGCCAAGCCAAGGTCAAACACAAACTTAACAAAACATTCAAATGCGATTTATGAACGAGAAAAATAGTGTCATAAATGTGTTTCAAGTATAATTACTACTTCACACTAACCTTATGATGAACAACGATCTAGCATGAGCGTTGCTGAAATACTTTCTGAAAAAAACTAGACATTATCGTAATAATACAAACAGTTCCTTTGTATTTTCTTCACGCACCACTTATTCTCAATTTTGGTTATGAAATTTTTATGTCCCCACTTATAGGGTGACCATCATTTCAGTAAATAGGTATAATTCCCAAAAATAACTTACAAGTACACGCAAGGTTGTATGTACATAACTTTATGAAGTAAAAAATATTGCTTTTGGTGTATTAAGAAAAATCATCATACTACCGTGGTGATACCGGCGTAAGAATAGTACCCCACCCTCTCTACCCGTGGTTGCCGTAAGATTCGGCTAAGGGACGTAATCCGGAAGATGGGCAGCAGCATCTTCCTTGATCAATCACACCTAACTGCGCTCGCCAACCCGCCTGCCAACCGTGGCGAGTATTGGCAAAACCCCCCAGGAGGAGGCCTATGTGCAGCAGTGGACGATCTATGGCTGATGATGTATGTATGATATATCATCAATCTATCAATAGCTTTGATAGGTTTTCAGGTAAAATGTTTTCGGCCTTAAGGAAACCAACTACAGCAATTTAATATACTTTAATAGTTTTCCCCAAGGTCAGACTACAAATGCATTTATCCTCTGAAAGGTTTTATTGAAATTTAGTTCTATCTCAAAAATTGTGTTTATTTATAAAATATTACCAAGAAAAAAAAAAAAAATACACTTAAATTTACACACATTTAACAAAACTGGCGGCCTTTTTGCTTTCTTCCAGTCAAATGTGAGCAAGGAAATGACGTTTAAAATATTCATTAAAACAAAAACAAATATAATGGCCGATTTTTTTCACTTGACTGAGACTTTTACTTGGTTTGTTCGGTTAAATTCATCGAAATCCAATTAATCATGGTAACTTTGTGAAACGTGTTCTATCTATAACGGCATCTGGGTTTGTAATACGGCGACCACGATCGCTGCCAATCTACATCTTCACTGCAAGTGGCGCTCAGTTACTTTCTTATTTTATATACCTATTTAATTGATAGCTTGGGAAAAGGGCAGACAAAATTGAAACGCATATTTTTAAAACTATTTTCTATCGCGGAGACTATTGCTTCGCAGACTATGTTTGAGAATGTTTTTTATTTAAAATTGCATCCCTTAGCCGACTCTTACGGCAACCACGGGTAGAGAGGGTGGGGTACAATTCTTACGCCGGCACCACTACGCCATTACATTAATAACGCTCTTTAATGGCTCCAACGCCTCTAGCTGGTACTTGGCGGATGCATTCCAAACAACAACATCCCGAACAAAATTGTGCGAAGTACAATGTGAGCAACAGTTTTTTTATGTGCTCTAATGAAAATAAGTTATCCCACTTTCTCCCAAACTCGTGGCTATCTCACTAAACTATGAAGGCAGCGGAATTAAAGAGAACATCTTCGTGAAAATATTTGTGAATATGTCGACGACTTTTACATTTATTACGCGCATACATAACCACGAGGTAGACAAAGAAATACATTTTTATATTAAACATTCCAACCGAGTTAATAAAGTTTCCTTAGTAACCATTCAATTTTCCTCTTTATGTTACGGACGTAGAATACATTATTGTGTAGCAAATTAACACGTATTAAACACGCTTAGTTATCCATGTAATTATCTGAGTTTTACTGTATCTCCGTACGCGAACGCTTAAACTTTGATTGTGTTCGCAAGCGGTTTTGGAATTATGTTTTTGTAGTATTTGGTTAGTCATGAATGAGTCGGCGTTGTTTACTGAAAATTTAATTTAAGCACAAACCTAAAAATAAGCTCGTGAAAGCTTGTGAGCTGATAAAAGTTGGTTTCGAAAAGGAAACAAAGATTTTGTTAATATTTTTTTTTTTATTCAATTTCATTTGAGTGTAATCAATATTAATGCAGTTTTAAGAAAAGTATCATAAGCTTTTTTAAATAAATGTTGGAGTACATTTCGCTCAGTGTCATCTAGCCCCAAATTAAGCAAAGCTTGTACTATGGGCACGAGATAGCTGATAGAATACTTACAAACTATTTTTGTTTTGACATACTTATTTAAAAAAAAAACAATAAATAAATGTAGTATAAGAATATCATAGTGCTGTTGGATTTATCGACGTTAAATAAAATTTTCAAAAAAAAAAAAATTGGAAGTCCTGTCAAGGAAAACTCATGTCAATTCATAGAAAGAACGCACGTTGATGTACATTTCCTATTTCAACCACTCTTCAGGACTCGTTTACTGAAGTTTCGAAGCATATTACTTAATTACGTATGTTTCAAATAATGAACGGCAAAGCAGCGATGCCTTGAGTTCTGTGTTGTCCACGTGACATATCGCTTATGTTAATCCCGTACATATTTCGCTTTTTTAGCATTATCTCTAATCCAATGCTACTTTGTCTCTCTTGTTCTTTCTTTGTCTTTGTTTCGTTACTAAAGTTCTGGATACTGCTGCAATGGTCATGGACAAGCGCTTTGTCTAACGACAAGGACTTTGATTCAATAACTCATATAAAAAGCACGCTAGCTTTTGTAACTTCAAAGTTTATTTGAGTAGTTCAAAATGAGTTCCTAACAACATTTTTCGATTTGTTATTGGCATGAAAATTACAATGCTAACCGAATTTAATTCGAATTGTGTCACGTTACACCCCACGGCGTGTTACGTGGTATTTTGCTCATAGCGAATAATGGCCCAGGAGAGCACTTCGTTATTCTAGTACAATTATTAAAAAAAAATGGAATGGAGGTATATTCGTATTGCAAAAAGTGTCTTATTTAAAAAAAACACAGATGACAAATCTGTTCGAAGTCTCATTCACATTTATGTTGCTGAGAAGTCGAGAAGTCAGTGAATAAAACTTCTATAGAGATGGCCGTCGCGCCCGACGCGTCCTTACCGATTTAAATCGATTATTTATTCGAGTCGCACCCATTCTATACTCTGAATAATTCACGTGTACGCTTTTAGAGGGTTACGTATTTAAATTGCGTACATTATTCAGGAATTTAAATACCAACCAGCCTTTATTTATATGCTCTCTGATATTTTACTTAGTTATTAAGGTGTTCGATTACCAAATGCGTTGTGTGTTTTTTTTTTTAATTTAACACACTCTTGGGCAGCGTCGTGGACTATGGCCCAGTTTATCAAAACTGATTTTTATGAAAATAAAAGGCTGAGCGGATCTGTATTCAAAATATTTATTAATATAAATATAATAAATAGACTAATATAATAAATATTAGTCGCAAATGACAGCCCTGCCTAGGGCGTGGGTTCGATTCCCAATAGAACAAACATTTATATGACGCTTCAGTACAAATTTAAAAACGCACAACACGAGTATCATAATATCAAATTTAAAGACAATCAGACCTGTAAAAAGATACATATATCTATTAATTATTAAAAAGCTAATGGTCAAACAGCTAAATAGATTTTCTTGAATCATAGCTAAGAATCCACTCAATCAAATCACCTTTGAAACAGAAACAAACTAAATCAAAATTGGTTCAGCCGTTTGGGTTAAAATGACTGCCCTGTTGGCTCATTGGTAGTATGTCTGCTTCAAAAGCTGTAGGGCGTGGGTTAGATTCCCACTCAGGACCAGCATTTTGTGGTATAATCAAGAATATTTGTTCTGTGTCTGGGTGTCCTTAACATATTATAAGTATGTATTTACAAAAAAAAAGTATTTAAATATTCTATCAGCTATCTGTCTTCCGTAGTACAAGCTTTGCTTTTATGCCGCAGAAAAAAACACAGATACAAAAGTTAAACTTATAACATCCTTCTGTTTGCATCCGGGGTTAAACACGACGCTGTGTTCCAACAAGTTCGTTAGCACTTGGAGATTATTTCGCCACCTCCGAAGTGTACCTGTCATCATACTTAGCGTCATTTCCTCCGCCACGTCTGGAAATTACCGCCAGCGTCTCGACATTAGCATGGAGCCACTACAAGTATAAATTCGTCGACGGTAAAGGGTACTTTAAATAGTAAAATATGTCCTGTATTTTGTTACAGTTAAAAATAACAAAACTTATATAGTAACACTTGCAGCTAAATCAATAATACTAGCAAGAATATGTCACAGTTTGCTATCAGTTGTATTTCCTCACCGTGAGGTACATGGCTTGAGGTTGCCGCTCGTCCGGCTCACACGCTGTTTGGCGTAAAATTGTTGCGATTAAAGAATAATAAGTAACCATTAAACCATGTAATGCGAATAACAATTAGATAGGTAGGTATTCATGTGAAGTTTTATCGAATACAGACTTTTTGTTTATTTTAATATCGGTATTTTAGTATCAGATATTTTGCTATTGTTTATTGAATAAAATGGCACAATGCGCCGCTTACAATAGTCATTAAAAAAATGTCTAAACAAAGTCAAAAGTACCATCTACACAAGTCAACGTCCCATTAAAAATAACAATAAAAGTATTTAAATAAATATCAAAAAGAATGTAAAATAAATTAATTGAATAAATAAGTAAAAATTGAATAAATCATATATACCTATATAAACTCAAGTTAAACATAACTAAGCGAAAACATAAATATTTTCATTAAATAAGATTGTTATTTAAAAAATACCATCAAGCAGTAGTATGTAAATATTACTGTGTTCCGGTTTGATTACTGTATCTACCGAAATTACAGGGTTGTCGAGACTCATTTAATGTCACAAAGTAATGAGTATCTAAGCAACGATGCCCTGGATTCTGTTTTGTTACTTAAAGTTCAGTGTTTCGTTGCAATAGTTATGGACATGCATTATCCCTTAACATCAGGAGAGCGTCTCGTTCGTCTCTATACTTAAACATACAAATTTCGGCCAGTTGCAACCCTATGTTCTCAGACATTGGTTCCGAGTCAACGGTGCTCCATCGAATACACGACGCTCGCGCCACACGATAAATTTTGGTTTCGCTTGTTGAAGACCCTAAAAGCAAGAAAAAATTTATACCTTGACTTTAGCTTTTAAGTGATCTTTCTGTGTCTACTATTACTTATTCTGTGGCACAAGTAAGCGTTGTACTTCTCGTACCAGAGAGCATTCTTAATATTGACTTTGTACAGTATTAAAACTACTGAGTCCATACTGCATATCATCTATGTTTGCCCCAGCTTCATATAAATACGGAAGTATGTACAATTCTCGTGGGTACAATTTTGTTAAATTGCGACTAAGTTTCTACAATATACAGGCTTTTTAAATACAACTTTATGGACAAGTTTTTGTAATATAACTAGTAAACCAAATAAAATAAATAAATATCGTAAGATATTTTACAATGCGTCATCTAGCCCCAAATAAAGCAACGGTCGTTCTATGGGAACCACAGAACGAATAGAATACTTATATACTTTTTTTTTGTAAATATATACTTATAACACCCACATATCTTTATATAGACCACCCAGACACAGAAAAAACATTTATCTTAATAATAATATAGGTATATAAATCTTCTGTACGTGTGTGTGTCACCTAACTTCTCTTAAACGGCTGGACCGATTTGGATAAAATTTTGTGTGTATATTTCAATGGGTTCCTGAATGGCTTGAAAATACAATTGGATCCGGTAGGTGACGCTGCTGTCGGAATGTCTGTTGACTGTCACAAAGTTCGCTGGGTCAGCTAGTCGTCATATAAATGTTTGTCCCAGTAGGAATCGAACTCACGCTCTACAACTTTTGAAGTAGATATTCTACCAAATGAGCTAACATGGCAGTCAATGTAAATTGAAGGGCATTTTCTTTTTTTTTTAATATTTCTCCTTTTGGGAACATATACAATATTATATACCGTAGAAGCGAGAGAGGTATAAAAATTGAAAAACCATCTCGTCACGAAGGTTTCAGTCACGTAGAGCGCTTTCCGCTGACTAGTTGCTTGCTAATTAAAATGACGCAGGAAATATATTCACATTTGTGAAACTGTTAGCAAGTTTTAACTAACTAAAATTTTGTGCCGTCACCGCGTGTGTTGCAGGTGAGGGCTGCCACTGCATATTTATATAGGCAAGTAATCAATGATTATAATTATTCTTATTTTTAGATGTAGATAATCATGTGCCTATGTATATGTTTTTTGTTCCACTATAACATGTATGAGGTATCCTTAAAATCCCAACACCAACCCGAGTGACACAAATAATAATTGAAAAAAAAAAAAACAATATTCGGAATGGTGGCAGTATGGCTCCATTATCAAACGTGAACGAAAGGTTTTTTTTGGTTATACTTGTTATATATTTTTCTCTTTCTCTCTCTCTCCCTCTCTCTCTTTTTCTCACATGCACATCGACATATTAAAATACAATTAAATATTGTCTCTCTTAACCCTAGACACTAACATCCTTACTAATAATTATTGTATATTAATCAACACCTAAGTAAAATAGTGCTTCTCTCTCTTTTTTTAAACGCTGTATTTGTATTATACTTTATAAAGGAAATAAAACAAAAGATTAATAATTTGTTAATTAATATTAATGTACAGCATCTTTTTCAATGACATTTAGGTGAAAATACCGCTTGCGCTACGTGTTTTAAGATTAAGAATCGGTTCGTTTCAAAAACAGTTTTAAACTCATCACACTTAATGAACGAATGGTCTCCAATTTGAAGCACCGTAAAAAATAAAACCAACGCGCGCAAATTGCGAAAGCTTTGAAAGCAAAAAGTCGTTTTCAATCAACATCGTATCGTACCAATCCCGCGTGTAATCGGGTCGCGACAGCCCTAGTGTGCAGTCGAGTGCAATTACAAAATGCGGAAGGACCTTAATTGAGTTGCGAAGCAGCTGTCAGTGTCTTATCGAGCTAGCTGGATGGAGACTTGAAGCGTGACGTGATGAGCATAAGTTGACGTAGACCTTTCAAATTATAGTTTGAGGCAAGAATATTCAATAGTTAAACCAATTATTCACCTATTTTTTGATTTATTTTTGTTTTACTAATGCAGGATATACATACATTAAACGTGATTATGTTGCCGTGGTTGTGCCGGCGTAATATCTTTTTCGTAAGCGCCTAACAAATATCGCTATAAGAAGTACAGAACAGTCTGTAGCCCAAAGGACCACCCGCACGGTAATCCCATTAAATGCTGAAAAGTTTTGCCTGTTAGATATGCCAAAATGTTGAAGGTCAAATGTTGGCATTTTATTACGTAAAAGCTTTAAATATAAAGCCACCCATTTATCGAAGACTCATTAACATCTGCAAGCGAAGTTAGCTTTAATATATGTAAATATGAAAAATATAAATGAATGTCAACGTTTTCAATGAATTCATACAAGCGCGCGTAATTCAATGCAGATTTATATCCCGGGCCTAAATGTTAAATTAACCAAGCAGTATTCCGAATTCCGTTCATTTTTCACCCAATAACCATTCTGCCGGATTTATAAGCAATTCAGCCGCTTCCTATCAATGGTTCCGTAGATTTATGACGAGTTTGGGAGATTTCATTTCTATTAGGGATCTCCGATGTTTGGACACCGCTAATGCCTGGATTTTGTTCGGATATTTATGGTTAATGGGGAATAGAATTACGTGCCAGAATAGCATTACGTAACATAGATCAATAGATAGAGAGACAGAGGGACAGACGGACGGACGGACTGACGGACGGACGGGTAGATAAATAGATAACTCTTTATTGTTCACACCAAGATTATAGAATCGAAACAATAAAAACATTCGAATAATTATAAAAAGTCAGAAATAAAATTAAAATGTCTAGTTTTGGCACCGGACTTTGAAAGTATCTGCGAAAGTAAAGTGTCATCTGAATTGAACAAAGTAATCACGGATTCTTAAACCCATTTTCTAAGTATAGACATAACGAATGTGTATCCAGTTGCCAATAAATAAAAAAAGCACAGAGCGCACAACACTCCAATTTTATTTGCTGTACCTACTGTTGGCATATACACGAGATTTTGTGACTTGCACCATAGTGAATACTATGAGAAATATCAAAATTCCTCACACTTTGTGAAGCTTAGTCTATATCACATCCCTTCGAAATCGATACGTGTATCCTTCGTTCCCTTTACGTTAGCAGTTCACAGCGTTGTTTGCTATGTAATCGAATACATTGCGACTGTGCCGTCACGGCAATCGACATACGTATGCATAAATTATCATCTTTGATAGTATCTAGCCTTTGTAGCCAAGGAGTACTGTAGTTTCAAGAGATCGGTAAAGGTAAAACACATGAAGAAGGGAAGGGAAACTACTCGTATTTTAAGAACTATGTAAACGAATTATATTTTCTGTACTTTGCATGTTATCTATAATTTGTACATAGTTTTATTATCTTTCATAGTTTTAATGAAAATTTTTATTTACATTAAGTAACAATTTGAAAAAAATCTTAGAATTTATACTACCTACACTATTTCCAGATTTTAACCTTCAGACCTTCCACCGTGTGCTTTAGAACCTAGTTAAGATCTTGGTTGCTAGAGCTTGAGACCTTGTTTTATGATATTGACGTGTATTTCAAACTAAAAGATTATTAAATTACTAGTAAGTACTTATAATATTTTTGTCATTCTATTGTATTGTCATTTTTTTATGTTGACATATTTTATGTTGACGTTTTATATTGGCAGTATTTTTATATTGACAAACTTATTTTCTATTAACATATTGTTTTTTATTCATTGACATGTAATCAGTGTTTTAAAACTCTTTTAACGATATATTTGAAATGATATTACGGAATTGACTTGTAACATTGGTGTAATCAATAAAATATTTGTATTTGTATTTTAAAAATACCACCACAATGGTACCGACTATAGTCCGTTGTAGTGCGAAGCAAGATGAGGTCATGCAAGCGTTGTAGTCAGCTTTGTCTCCATGAAAAAGGCTTCCGGATGAAACCAAAACTATAGTCGGAGTATTCGAATTAAAGGTAAGTAATCCCGCGTAAGTAAAATAAAAATGTATCAAAACCACGCCTGTTTCCGTAGTGAAGTTCGGTTAGCGTAGTCGGATAACACAATGAACGGCATGAGTTCAAACTTCAACAATGAGCTTGAGTTGTGGTGAAGGAAACGATAACATCTCGCTGGGGTACCTACTTTCTAGTATTTGGCTGGCTACCATCTTTTAGTTGAAAATCTCCCGTTAAGCACCTATATGTTCTGGCCTCTTTACTTCAGAACCAGTTCTGTGCCAAGCTAGGTGAGTTCATGATCTTGCACCACCGTCAGTAAACTTCAGGTGAGCAGTGGTCAAACACCTAGACTGTCTCAACTATAAAAATTAATTAAGCAAGTTAAAGTTTTCAACGATCGAGTGGAACGTAACGTAAACACTTGGATTTATGCGTTCAAGTTTGCTACGAAGAACATTTTCAATTATTAAGCTTTGTTTAGAGCAGTGTCTTTGATACGCTAGCAAACACGTGGTTTGCGCGAAATTTATTGTCATTTTCACATTCTATATAATAACATTTTAATTACATAAAATAATATAAGGTAGATTCGGGTACGGAACGAGTTTGAGTTCACCGAGTCAAGCAAACATTTTCTAGTCAATTTTAGACGCAAAGGCATATGGATGTGTATTTGCTTTAACGACAACGAACGAGACGCGCTTCTAATGGTAAGAGATAACGTATGTCATAACCATTGCAGCAAAACAAAGTCCAGGGCATCGCTGCTTTGGTGCTCATTATTTTAAGACATTAGATGGTTAGTCTCAACAGCCCAGTAATTTTGCTAGCTGCAGTACCCTTCAAACAGGAACATAGTAATGATTACGTACTGCCTACTGCTTGGCGGCCAAACATCCGGTACAGCAGCGATATACCTACCTAGACGACCTCCTGCTAAGATGATGTAGCACCAAGTCAATCGGGTGCAAGTAAATCCAGGTGAATTTTGTTTAATAATATTATCGGTATCGTGTTACAGTGTATTGTAGACCAACCCTAAGTTTCCAACTTTTTACGCAGAGAGTTTAATGTCTGGCCAGAGGCGCCAGAGGGCGTTGTCGCCAACAAAACAAAATAACGAACCGCGCGCCTTCTGCAGCACTTTGTACTTCTGTCATGGCTTTCGGGGATTGCTTTTAGGGTACAGTTTGACAATAATATTACTGCAAGGATAGATTTCAACATCAGTATTGAGTTTTCTCAAAAAAATTATGACTGAGTAAATGGCAAGCACGCCTATCCTGGAATAGAACTGGCTCTTAAGTGTAGCTGCCGGAACACATTGTTATATGCTTGGCAGTAAATTTTAAATTAGAGGAAGGCAGCTAGCCAGCCGAATGCTAGAGAGTTCCTCCTCACGACGTTTTCCTTCAGCGAAAGCTCAAGCTTATTTATGGGGTTTGAACCCACGCCTTTCGGTATTCAATTCAACCGCGATTACCACTGTGTTCTAACAAGAATAATGAAAGTCATTTTAAAGTGGTGACCCAGAAACATTTCGTTGTAAAACAAAAGTAAGTATCAAAGTAACAGATGTAAATAGCTGGTGCAGTAATTTTAACTGCAATGCCGTTTATGTTAAACTTCCATCTAACGTGTCAACGAACGCGTCTGTCGATTCTAAGCTGTAATCCTTAAACAATAGAAAAAACTTTTCCGCTCAGACTTTCTACGAGATAGATTTTCCTATCCTCTCATCCTGATAAATAATAATTCAATAAAATCTTGTATTCAGTTTTATAAGTTTGGGGTTTTTTTCGAGCATTACATTTTTATGTGTTGCTAAGTTGGTAAAAGTAGTTAGTTTAATTTTTCTGTATTTAGTGGCGTAGCTGGGTTCAAAAGGCCATGATGCAAAAATGAGGGCCTTATCTAAACTGGTTAGTTATATCGAATAAATTGCTTTTATATTAGAAGGAAAAAAAACGGTGCATGGCACCGTCTTGCCCTTTACTCGCTACACTACTGAGTGTAAGAAAATATTCTCAATCTTTTAATCTCCTGTGGCAGTTCTAGTGGTGGTCTTTCGTAGTCGACAATGATGCCACAATACAATATTGTATTAGTAAATAAATATAAGAACTATTTGTTACTCATAAATATATGAATATACCTGGGCCACTGGGTCTCGGAGGACCTGGTGGACGAAAGATGAAGAGGACATTGCGGGGGAACGAAGGGCTTTCGCTGTCGGATGCATTATTCTAGCTCGCAGAATTGCGCGATGTACTACTGCAGTAAAAGTCGCATTCTTCTCAACTTACTGCCATTCTTTTTATACGTGCAGTGTGTGGTTGATCTATTCGCTTAAGACGATCAACGCCGTCCCTATCTAATAAAATAATGCGTTTAGAGTGTTATTGGGGCTACTCCGATATTGCAGTGCAACGGGCATGTTTGCGGATGTTTGGGTAAACAGTTTTCATGCCATAATGCGAAAACGAGCCGCCTCAATGATCAGCCGTGTCCGGGGCAGCGAATAGTGTTGTGATTGCCAGACTTGACTTTCCCATTTTAGTTTAAGTACCTGGATGACCCAGCTTTGCTTTGCTGAAAACACGGATAAAACGAAGATACCTAAAAATAAAACTATATCGATTTATCGCCCCCGAAATACGCATACTAAATAAATTTCATGAAAATCGTTGGAGCCGTTTCAGAGACTCAGATTATATATATATTCATAATTATATACAAGATTTGCTCGTTTAAAGGTATTAGATAGATGGATTAGATTATGCAGCACAATACCATGTTTGTGTGTCGTGTGTGTCTATGTCGTGCGGCGCTAACTTTACTCACACATACATATTCGTACTCACCTCACGCGGCGCTCCAAGCTCAAGATACATATATGTTCCATTGTAATTTATCTTAAAAATATTTAGCTTAAACTACTACTATTTACTACTATATTATATATTACTATTATGTACTATTTATGTATTTGATAGAATATATATGTATATATATATATATTTATATATTTAGTCTTTTTATTATAATGTGGAAGTCACTGAACCTCACGACACAGGACTCCCCTAGTGTGAGGTTTCAGGGTACTCACCATGGAGTATGATATAGTTATTTTAGTTTTTATTAATTAGTTTATCATAGTTTTTATATATGTATACTCCTTAGTCGTAAGTTCTTATGCCAATAAATTATTATTATTATTATTAGTACATTTACGAAAATATTAATTACTCTTTCAAAAGAAGCAAATTAGATTTATAATTTAATTGTTGTGTGTAATTTTTTGTTTTTTTTATGTAATTTTTATTTGAATTATTTGACTTTATCATAATTTTAATATTGACATAGCATGTCTGAAATAAATGATTTGAATTTGAACAATAGACGACCATTTATATGTTGCTGAAAAAAAAACAAAAACACGTTGCAACTGTAAAAAAGTAGATATTATAGATTCATTTTGATATATTTCTTACTATTTATCACACGCATTTTCACGGTATATTGCGATAATAATTCCAACCCTCGCTGACCAAAAATACCCTTTCAAAGTGTTAGTACGTTTGATGGTTAAAGCTCTCCAGTCCTTTATTTACTGCTTCGATTGACAAGGATCCTAAAGGAAGTTGCGGGAAAACCGAAATTACGTGTAATTTAAAGCCTATTTGTATGGTTTTGGAGTTCATATCCAATATGGATATTATATAAAATTATGTAATCTATTTATTTAAACATAAATCACTATATTTTATAAAAAGTTGTCAGCCGCGTCTGTCTGTCTGTCTGTTCGCGGTAATGTTTGTTTTCTGTCTATTTAAGTATTCTATCAGTTATCTGACTTCCATCGTACAAGCTTTGCTTAGTTTGGGGCCAGATGGCACTGTGTGTAACGTCCTACGAAATTTATTTATTACTAGCTGCGCCCCGCGGTTTTACCCGCGTGGTGATGGATGATGATGATGATGAAAAGTATCCTGTTTTATTCCAGGGCCTATAGTATCTACATGCAGAATTCCACTCAGAGCCGTTCAGCCGTTCTGGCGTGATTGAATAACAAACATACATCCATCCATCCAAACTTTCACATTTATATTAAGTGGGATTAAACCATAAAAAAATAGTAACTGCCTACCTCAATAAAAAAGGCGTTATTGTATGAACGCATTCTTTGTGAAGTATTAAACAAGGTGTATACACTGCTAAGCAGTTAAGCTGAACGAAATGAGCATTCGTATCACGTCATCTAGTAAGTAGTACATACATATGTGACAGATGGCAAGCACCAGTAACGTTCGACATTGCATTCTGCATACCGAGTAGTTTGGAATGTAATTAAATATTTGGAATGCTGCGGTAAATTCGGGCGCCCGGTGTTTTACATCACAAGAGTTCGGTGCGGACATATTTATTATGAATGATCAAATTCCTTCGGTGACTTGGCAAATATATCAGAATCAGTCAATGGTTACACTTTCAGCCACCGTACTGTGAATTTCTAATTGCGATTTAGATAGACAGTGTTAGCGATATTGAGTATTTAATTTGGATTGTATACTGTTTATAAATGAATATATTTTTTTTTTTTTTTATGTAGCAGTAATGAGTCGAACGAGACGCTCTCCTGATGTTAAGAGATAATGCCTGTCCATGACCATTGCGGCAAAAGAAACTCTGAGTAGCAAAACAAAGTCCAGGGCATCGCTGCCTTAGCGCTCATTACTTTGAGACTAGATGGTTAGTCTCAATAGCTCTGTAATTTCGCTAGCTGTAGTATCCTTCAAACCGGAACACAGTAATGTTTACACACTACTGCTTGGCGGCAGAATATCTGGTACTGCGGTGGTACCTACCTAGACGACATCCTGCTAAGGAAATCTACCACCAAGTAAATTAATATAATTGTTGTATTAACTAAACGTGGTACTATTGTCTGAGAGCGCGGCTTCAACCAATCAGACGCTAGTGGAAAGGGAAGTAGACAGAGTGGGGGCTTACCTCAAGGCGAAGCCGCGTCTCACAGCCAGTAGAGTGCCAGCGTTCGAGACGACTCGACTAAATATTTGGTAAGCATTTTAATTAATGTGAGTAAAACTATAAAATAACTGACACCACTCATTAACATAAGAAACTATTTATTGTGCAGATCTGCACACCAGAAATAGAAATTTGTATAGAAAATAAAATAGTCTTATAAGCTAGTGCCACAAGTGGCGGCCTTATCGCTAATTTATTTAATCGGATGTTTTTTATTTATTATTTACAATACTCAAAAAATTTTTTTTTTTAACAAAACTGATTGCATACTGTAGTTTTAAACTTTCGCGATTTTAACACATAATTGTGTTTATTACCGGGTTTTAATCGCGCACAAAATAATATGAAATTTGATTTGCTTATTTACCTCGAAGTTTTGGTCATGTTGCAATAGCCGTGGCCACGAGTTGACTCCGGCGATAAACATAATTATGATAGTATTTTTAAATATTGTTTGTAAATTCATACATTAAATGCACACGGAACACTCATACACAAAAAAATGTGTTGATTACACAAATGTTTGACCGAAGTGGGACTCGAACCCAAAGCTCAGAAGTATAGCTACTACCAAATTACCAAATGAGCTGACACTCTGACAAGATATAGCACACAATCTATCACATTTCCAATACTATGATAACATACTTATAAATATTGTTTCTAAATCTATACATTAAATATATACGGAACATAAGTGGGAATCGAATCCAAAGCTCACAAAACAGAGCTACCACGAAATGAGCTGACACTCTGCCAGGGCAGTCAAATAGCACACAATCTGTCACATTTACAATACAAGTGTAAATATGCTTTGGAAATAGTATCGCTTTTCTCGCCGCTCGTCGTTATGTTATATCTATTCTCGTCGTTATAACGAATCGCGGGCTACAATTCATCCGCAGGTGCAGCGTGCCGCTATAACCGTTACGACTCGGTTACGACGCTATTCCACTTGACTGAAGACTTCCAACCGAGAACGTTCGCAGATTTGAACGACAGTGTTGAGGTTTGACGAGATTTCAGATGTGAATAGAAATACATTATTGCATACACCAAAAAAAAAAAACTATATATGTAGGTTCAATTTTTTTTAATGACTAACAGTCTAGGTTTTCTACCACAACTCACCTGTTGTTAAGTGACGGTGCAGTCGAAGATAGTAAACACATCTAGCCTGGAATGGAACTGGCTCTCAAGTAAGGCTGCCGGAACACACCGTTAGATGCTTTGGCGGCAGATTTTCAACTTAAGGGTGGTAGCTAGCCAGTTAGCTAGTTGACCATCTTCAACCACACCGTCACTTAACATCAGGTGAGTTGTGGTCAAACACGTAGACTGTCAGCCATAAAAAAAAGAAAATAAGTCCAATGAGACCCACATTATCAAACTACCAAAAACAACAATAATAATTAACTCACCAGTACAGCAACAGCAAATAAATTCAAATAAACAACCTCCTTTAGGAATACAATCTAAACATCGGACATTAGTGAACGCAAAAATTCGAACTTTCTGCATTATTTACGAGTGCTAAGCCAAACATTGCAAAAAAACACGTCAAACGAGTCGCGCCGAATCCTCGACACGGATTACGTGTTACGGGCCATTCAGCATCGAACATCTAAAGTTACAAATTGAGTCCGGGGACGGGAACAAACGTATAATCCGGGTATTGAAAAAAAATCCGCATAACGAGACGTTACACGGCCGGGACAGTTTCAATTTCCTGCCATGGCCACAGATATATCGATTGACATGTGCCGCGGGCGACGTTAATTTATAAAAACAACTTCGATACATGTAGTAATAGAGATTGAGACTTGTAGCAACAATTTTACAGGCTAGTTCAGTTAAATAATATTTTGTTGTAGGAGACCTCTTACCTAGTTCACTGGGTGTGGTTAAAAATGGTGAGCACATCTAGCCTGGAATGGAATTGGCTCTCAAGTGAGGCTGCCTGAACACCGTTAGGTGGCATCAAATTTTCAATTTGAGGGTAGCTAACCAGCTGAGAGTAACCTATTACTACGCTATAGTTTCTTTGCGATGTTTTCTTTTACCAGCAGTTCAAGCTTATTAGGAATAGAACTTATGCTTTTCGGCGCGTAATCGACCGCGTTAACTACTGAGCTATCATTGATACAATCATTATAAAACTTCACGATTAATTAGTTTTTTTTTTTTCAAAATGTTTGTAGTGATTTCTACCCGTCTATTCAAGCTGTGGTTAGACATGAATGCAATAACAAATGGCAATCATAAATTCGGTCCAATGGATCTGTACCAGATTGACATAAGCTGTCCACATGACATATCTGGTTAAATTATGGTTTTATAGTTAAGTTATAAGTACACATAAGTCGGTATACATTCTGAGGCCCGCGGTCTACAACCGCGTACCCGCTTCCATTCGGGATGCACCGCCATCGCGTGCTTCAGAAGCAAGCTAAGCTAGGCTTCAAGAAACCTCGTTTTATGACTTTGACGATTATTTAAAAATAAGATATTAATGAATTACTAGTAAATAATTCTATTTTTTTATTGACATTTAATCATATTGTTTTTTTTTTTTATTTGACATAATATTATTATGTTGACATATTCATTATATTGACATAAATATAATGATGACTTGTAACTTTGGTGTTATCAATGAAATATATGTATTTGAACAATACAATTTTAGCTTTAATTAGCATGCAAATTTTTATAGGTTTTTATAATTTGATTTCTTTTTAAATCTATGATTTGTAAGCTTGTAAGATTTTATAGTGTATCTTTTAAAAAAAGATTGTAATTTTAATTTAAACATTTTTGTAATTTAACTGTTCTGGTTTTTACCTGTTCCTGTTTTGTAGTATGTTGGTTTAGTTTACGATGAGTAATTACATTACAAAGTTGTTCATTTTATTACACAAGCTTTTATGTTGCTATTTACTTAGCGTCTACGGCAATTCATTTCTAACTAAAGGTCTGTACCCACTTAACCCGCAGCTAGGTAAATAGACTTGATGCAGTTTTGTAAAAATGTTAAACTTTCATGAGGTTATAAACGTGTTGCATCAGTGCTGCAATACATATTACGCATTGACTTATAAACAATTTTATGAGGATACTGCAAATGGGGTATTTTCAATAGCACTGACGGCTCAGTAGTGTTTAAAAGTAGTTAGCTAAATTTATTTATTTAAAAATTTAATAGTAACATCTCACGTCTGTTCGTGTTTTCCATTTTTGGTTGCCTGGAAGAGATCCCTCTTAGCGATAAGGCCGCCATTTGTGTTTTTTTTTGTTTTCTGTTCTTTTTTTATTTTTGGTGTACACAATGAAGAGTTTCTTTTTTATCTTTTTATGTATCTATCAATCTATCTAACTATCAATCAATCTATCTATCTATGTATTTATATATCTATATATATTTATCTTCAGTATCAGTCAGGTCAGTCGTATGTAGATTGCGCTGGATAGCAGTCGTTGTATCTAATAGATCGTAGTAGAGAACACTGCCGCGTAGATAGTAGATTATTGATAGGTGGCGTAAAGTTTTTTCTGCCACTGGCGTAAATCTCAATATTGTTTGCAAGATTGTCAATATTGCCTGAGGTAGCAGTGGACATTCGGCTGCGAATAATGAAGCACGGCATACCAGGTGACAAATTTATTGACGAAGTTGAGAACTCAACGCTGCACTCCAAAACAAAGATCGTTACGTTAGACGAAAATCCAGTAGTGGAACTGTGCCGAACAGATCTGCCGTATAATGGAACACCTGAAGACCAAGGTTTAACGATGTGGCCGTCAAATAGCAAAAGGTCCAACAAGCTTGGCTTTTTAATGCGATGGCGAGTCAAGTTTACAGCAAATCGACCACAAATGCTCTTGACGGTGAAATGTTGAAAAACGTAAGTGACGTCTTTGCCTTGCAGTGGAATAGTCATAACTAGAAATAAAAATGAAATGGACAAATTTAGACTCAGTTTTGTAACGATGATAGGTCAGTGGTAAGCGTGGTCAGTTCACACGCCGAAGGGCCTTGGCTCAAACCCCAATAATGAGCTTGAGCTGCCGGTGAAAGAAAACATCGTGAGGAAACCATAGCATGGTGGTAGCACTCGGCTGGCTAGTTACCACTCTCAAGTTGAAAATCTGCCAAGTACCTAACGGTGTGTTCCGGTAGCCTCACTTGATCGCCAATTCCATTCCAGGCTACGTTTGCTTTACCATCTTCGAACACCGTCACTGAACATCATATGAGCTGTGATCAAAAACTTAGCCTGTCCAACATAAAAAACAAATATGATATTAGTGTGCAAATTAACTACAACGTAGAACACCACCTGAAAAGAGACCAGAAATTTTTCGCTTTAAAGAAGCTTATTTCTTCCTTTTCATAACAATAAATTGTGGTGTGTTTGTACCTCAAGTGCTTCATTTCACCCTAACGCGGGAACGAGTCGGGATGAATTTGCATTCCCTCAGTTTATCTGACATCGTAATTGTGTCCCGTGTATTTACCCTCATTTAAATACGGATGACGACGTCTTATTGCTGTTTTGTATTACACGACCACAAATGTTTTTTTAACTATTATTTATTTAATTCTTTACGTAATTACTAGTGAACACTAATAGTACTGTGGTTACGTAATTACTAGTGAACACTAATAGTAGTAGTGGTGCTGTGGTTGTGCCGGCGTAAGAATAGTACCCCACCCTCTCTACCCGTGGTTGCCGTAAGAATCGGCTAAGGGATGTAATCCGGAAGATGGGCAGCAGCGTCTTCCTTGAACAATCACACCTAACTGCGCTCGTCAGCCCGCCTGCCAAGCGTGGCGAGTATTGGCAAAACTCCCCCAGCCTATGTCCAGCAGTAGACGTCTTATGGCTGATAATCTAATGTGTGTAATTACTAGTTTACACCTGCCCCGTCTTCGTTAATATTAGAATTAGGTTCAGAAATAAATAAAACATGTGTAAAAATCAGACATGTTCCAATTTTCTGCGCAAATTTCTTAATTTTTATTTTCGTAAGAACCTTCTAGAAAGAATTAAAAAACTTAAAAAAAAGATAAATGAAATCGATGGAGTCGTTCTCAAGTTAAGCCGTGACCAAGGGAAACAGGGAATCATTTTTTATATATATAGGTACGCCTGTAACTTAATTAGCGTTAATTTTAAAATTAGGTTCAAAGACAAATAACCAATAGTTATGAAACTTGCGCTATTTAATTATTAGATTTATAGCATATTTCAAGTGGATACGTCCAGTAGTTTATTTTTTGATAATCACACATCCAAACAATCAACGATTCAACAACAACAACATTTATAATATTAAAATCCAACAAATTTATAATATTACTAACGACCCGCCCCGGCTTCGTACGGGTGCAATGTACATACTAATATGGTGCATATACTACACATATTATACATATGAACTCTTGAATCATTATGTGTATTGATGGAAACCGCATTAAAATCTGTTGCGTAGTTTAAATAATCTAAGCGTATAGACGGCGGGAAGCGACTTTGTTTTATACTATATTGTAAGTAGAATATTAACATTAAGAAAGAAAATAAAACTATGAACAAATTATAGATAGCGTATAAACTACAGAAAAAACGATTTTAAATAAACTAATCTAAAAGGCCGCTATCAATGATAATATTTCCTAAAATTCTGGCTATTGCCGCGTTGTATGGCCATACTCAAACGTTGGGCAAAACAGAGGCCAGTTTTTTGGTCACGTGGCGCTTCGACCAAACGAGACCATAATTGTTAAAAGATGATTGTAGATAACCAATGAGATGTCATCGCTACAAATCATGGTAAACTCAAATCGAGTTAAATGAAACTGTTCTTCCTACCAAGCTATTAGAACACGATCGACCATTTTCACAATTTACAATTTTTAACAGTTTAAAACTACAAACTTCCGCCCTAACACGATCTCATCTATAATCGATCTGGAGTCGCCAAGTTTCCCCTTTGTCAGAATTGTTGAAACTTTTAAAGTTTTTTTACCAAACTTAAGGGTTATCATGAATCCACTTTGAAAAGCAATTTCCTCGCGAAGACGAGTCAAAGGGCACGTAAATTTACTTGCGAGTTTTAGACCCATGAATTGTTTTCTTAAAGAAGCAGTGCTAAGCAAACCTGCGGTGTCTACATCATCATACATATGTCTAAAAAACTTTCATTTTCAAAAGATCACTTTTATTTTACACAGCGAAACATCGCTGGCTTAAAAAATAAAATGACTAACACAAGAATAAATTAACAATTAAAAAATCACTTTATGCTTAAATACGACTAGGTTTTAGGTATTTTGGTTTCAAAATAAAACTACTAACCCGTTTGTCATCAATTTCTATTGGAGAAGTATATTCTTTCCAATCAGTTTATAATTGATGGGGAGTGGTAACAAGGATAACAAAAAATCTAGTTTTTTGAAACAGACAACCTAGTTATTTGAAGTCAGTTAAAAAGTAGATATTGTTGTGCTATTTTATTCAGAGTCTGAATAGTAAGACTGTCCAATGTCTTAAGACTGTACCTTCAGTCAATATTCGATAATTAAAGTATTCTTACATAAAGTAGGTAGATGCATATAAAAGTCTAAAATAATGTAAAATATTGTGCAATAAACGCGTAATGTAATTTTTTTTTAAATATGTTTGGGGAGTTATTTGACCATAGTTCACCTGAAATTAAGTAGTAATGCAGAAAGATGGCCCACTTCCACCCATACATAGTTGAATTTCCTGTAAGTAACAAAATTAATGTTCTGACTCTACGTTTCTCATCCATACGGCCAATCAAATGGAACAAGCTGCCGGCTTCCTTGTTTCCTGAGAGATATAATCTGGATATTTTCAAGGTCAGAGAGACTAGGTATCTTCTAAGTCTGCGTACTTCATCTTCGACCGCATCATCGCTTGCCACTAGGCTAGTTGGTGGTCAAACGCGGACTTATCCGTATTAAAAACAAAGTATAATGAACTTTCTACCTTTGTAAGCGATAACATCTGGTCATGACTATTGCGGCAGTGCCCAGAACTTTGACTAACAAAACAAAGTTTTTTTATGTTTCACTGGTTAGGTGTTTGACTAGACCTGATGTTAAGTGACGACCTGGTCAAAGCTGGTAAACACACCTAGCCTGGAATAAAACTGGCTCTCCAATGAGTCTGCCGGATCACATCATTAGGTGCTTGGCGACAGAATTTCAATGTGAGAGTGATAGCTAGCCAGCTGAATACGAGAAAGTACTTACCACCATGCCATAGTTTCCTCACGACGTTTTCCTTCACCGGTGGCTCAAGCTCATTGTTGGGCTTAAAGCAGATATACTACCAAATGAGCTAACAAGCCATTTTATTATATACCAAATGATTGTATTGATAAATCACTTATATAGATAGCTAACAAGCCAGTCAAATTATTGTATTGATAAATCACTTATATAGATAGCTAACAAGCCAGTCAAATTATTGTATCCATAAATCACTTACATAGCTAACAAGCCAGTCAAATTATTGTATTGATAAATCACTTATATAGATAGCTAACAAGCCAGTCAAATTATTGTATCCATAAATCACTTACATAGCCAACCTGTCCTCTGCATCATTTAAGTGTTTTCACGTGACACGTGACGCGGTCTATGAGTGACACTACGCTCGTTCCGCGGCGGGACAGCTCGATGGATGACGTGACGACTTATTTACCTTTTTCGCCCCGACTCCCCTTTATTGTGTGTTAGATGAAGTCGTGCGATACGTGGAATCGCGAATGAGGGAATCCGAGGAAACAAAAGAACGATACGATAAAATTTATGAGCGAGAGGTCTGAAAAACAGCCTATACTTGCCTACTCGCATATTTCTATGTATAAAACATTTTTGTGTGAAGTTTTTCTCTTTGATATCGGAGCCAATAAGTGTATTGAGTACATTATGACGAGATCAAATACGAGTAATATGCGGTTTCTCGGTATAGGTATGTTGTACTATATTTAGCGATGATAGCTCAGCGGTTAGCGCAGTCGGATGACACGACAGAGGACGTGGATTCAAAAATCTTTTTATATTACAAAAATGTTAGGTTCGTGTGGGACCCCATGTCGTCAAGTGTCACAATACACAATAGTAATGACTAATTCTACTTACGACTTGACATCTGGTGGTGGGGAGTGGAAGTACCCTCTATGTATACCCGCTAACCGCTAACAGGTGGCGTTAGTAGTATTAAATAGTCAGAATGAATAGGTATCTCCTAAGTCTGCGTGCTTCATCTTCAACCACATCATCGTTTACCATTAGACGAGTTGGTGGTTAAACGTGGACTTATACGTGTTAAAAAAACCTGAACCCTAAGTCTAGGGAACTCTATTTAGGTATCTTTATCACAGCCCGAAGTTACCATAACCGAGCGCAGAGATAATAAACGTTTTTTATATTTAATTTGGATTCATTGATCTGGCAACACCACCGTATTAATGGATTCACCCACAAACACAGCAGTAAATAGGGAATATTGAAGACGCCACCACAAAATATAAATCTTTTATCGTCGGTTGGCTTCGAGATCCCAATTCGGGCTGCGCTCGTATATTCCCGATTCGACACAAACTCGGCTCTGCGACTAATAAAATAACAAATACCTTTATCAGTTTGAAGATAACGTTGATAAAATATTGATGTGGGGGAGATCAGACAGATTTGGGAACGAGAACGATTTTAAAGTTATTTTGGCACGAAATCCCATTAATAATAACTGTACCAACTATTTTGGAGACACCATTACTTTTAAGTTTGAGTAATTTACTTTGCTACGTAAAGTTGTCTGCAATGGTCATGACCATGCGTCACCTCTAACGATCGGAGACCGTATCGTCCGTCTCGCTATATAACAAAAAAAAAAAAAAAAACTTGTAACTGTTTTATACTTACTTTTACTTACGCGAACACCATCCAGCTATCGGCAACTCTAATCCCCAGAAAAATAATTGGATATCGAAAATGAAAGCGAAAGTGAGCTTATTTATTTTATTACATCACTGTGCCAACAGATCCTGATATAGTGGAGCGAGCACAAAGGACGGCCAATAGTGAGAGAGTTACGGCTAGTGCGGAACTTGCCCTATCGCAACTCAGGTGCCTTTGTATAAGAGATAAGTAACAGTTCAATCGGATTACACAATAGAAAGGTCGTGCCTGACCCTAAATCTAAAGGGACCGGAGAACAATACCAATCTTTTATTTAATAGAGTAGCGCCACTGTTTGACACTTGGAATTTGTATGTCTAGATCTGATTGTTTGTTGAAAGCCCTCTGGGAACAGAATTTTGTTTAGAATAACTTTGCTTATGATAGGTTTTGTTATGTAATCAAACGGTCTTTCTCTTTCCGTTTCTACAGTAAGAAATTTTACTAGAAATTTATTCGCAACTAGCGACCCAGCTTCGCACGGGTAGTAAGAACGGGTAATTGGGTATAGTAAGCCTTAAAAGGTAGATATATGTCACCGCGGACTTTTTTGTAGATCTATATAGTATGAATATCCCACTATCCATTGTTTTGTTATATCTCAAAGGGATTAGGCAGCCTTTTCGATGAAAGCTTCTAGGTGGTGTGACTTTTTCCGACACTTTCAACAATCATAATTATATTTCAACCAATTTACACAAAACCTTGACAAATTATATACCTAAAGCTTCCTCATGAATCACTCTATCTATTGGTGGAACTCGCATGATAATCCGCTTAGTAGTTTTTAAGTTTATCGCGAACAGACAGACAGACAGACAGACAGACGTGTCGGACGACTTTGTTTTATAATATTATTATGTAGTGACTAGCTGTGCCCCGCGGTTTCACCCGCGCTAGATGCCTACGTCATAGTAGCTTTATGCATGCAAAGTCTCCGCCCGATCGGTTTAAAATTGACAAAGTTTCATACAAACTTTTATCCGCATTTTATCACCTTGGGGGTAGAATTAATCAAAATCCTTTCTTAGCGGATGCCTACGTCATAACATCTACCTGCATGCCAAATTTCAGCCCGTTCCGTCCAGTGGTTTGGGCTGTGCGTTGATAGATCACTATGTCAGTGAGTCAGTCAGCCAGCCAGTCAGTCAGTCACCTTTGAGTTATATATATTTAGAAGATAGATGGTTGCAGGGGCCAGATTATCTAAATAATATTTTAGAAGTAGGGTATTCCTTTACTATACTGTATCCGGCATCTCACCAACAAGCTCCTGGCTGTTCCTATTACATCATCACTAATATAGTTAAAAATTTTAGAGGCTTTTTTTAACTAACTAAATTATTCTTGTCTAGTATGATCATCTTAAAAGCGTTAAAACAGAGGAGACAAAATTAAGTAATGCCGCTTTAAAACTAACAGATTGCACAGTTTGTCAATCGTTACCTAGATTTGAAAAGTAAGGATTTTTAGTTAATATAGAAAGAATGCGAATTTAAATTAAATTCGCAAGGCGTGCCTAATAAATAATCCTTGAATTATACATTAAAGGTTTTCCTTCCATCAGATTGCCAAAAAGTAAGTTCCCGGAACAAAAGATGACCCTCGACACGTCCTCAACAAACTTCCCACACGCCGCAGGGCCCGACTAAAATAACTTGCATTAAACCGACCGACGACCAGCCGCGGAAAAACTAATTTGGCCGGTGCTTGGGCCCGTTTCGGCCGCTTCTTGGCCGCTCTTAATATTCACACGACAGGACCTTGCTGCCACGGGTGAGCGGCATCACTAATTCATGGAGACTTGATGAACCCAGGGCCGCAAGAGCGCGAATTATAAATTATGACGTCATCCTTCACGGGCAATTTCGAGCCGACGAGTTGCCCCGCGTTAAATTTGAAGCGAGCGTCTAAGGGTTAACTTTCAAGACGGCGATGAAATATCTTGAAGTGTTTTTTGAGATTGAGCTCGTTGAAGTAAGCTGTGTAAGCGAGTTTGCCCTAAGCGGCTGTTTTGCGTATTTCGCTCTGTATATTTTGTTGACTCAGAGTTCAGTCGTTCCGGCTTTTCTCTACTAAGTCAATTTGTATGGAAATTGTCTTGCTATTGCAATATTTTAATAACAAGACGTCAGCCAAATGTACCTACTTTCAACAGCTCATATTCCAAGCAATACATTTATATAGAAAATAAATTTATTATTATGAATGTGTATTTTAATTTGGTTAATTAGTTTATTATCAAGAATGTGTATTTTAATTTGATTAATTAATTTATTATCTCGAACGTGTATTTTTTAATTTGATTAATTAATTTATTATGAATGTGTATCTTAATTTGATTAATTAATTTATTGGCATGCCTTCGCTCATATTAATTTGTACGCCTGAGGGCAAATCAAGATCACAGGACATAATTGTAATCAATCAATCTATATTGTACCAATATTACTCTAGTCTTAACAAATAAATTATCTTTATTACTGGACTTCCATCGTTTTTCAGTTCCGTACTAATTTTATTATCTGTTTAATTTAACTGCTCCCATTCCGCACACATAAACAATAATGTCAAATTATTCGAAAGCTGAAAGTCCAATTTTCCGCGGTTTTGAAGCTGCAATATCTATTCATGAGTTTCGGTGACATGCGACACTAACACTTACATTGTCACGGGAAACTGAACTTTAATTTCAATGTGACAAAGGCGAGTGGCGAGAGAGGATGAAAATGAATAATATCGTCACGTTTGCACGTGTGTGTAGGGTTACCGAAGCTTGTAATTGTAAACAAAGTGAACTTTTTATTGATATTTAAATTCGAGTCCAGAGGGATAGAATATGGGCATCGATACAGTTTTGCCTTTGTGAAAATTTAAACTTTAAAATTTAAATCCTCGTTCATTTTATTTTAGAAATAGCCGTACGATGATAGCTCAGTGGTTCACACACCGGTTCAAACCCCAACAATGAGTTTGAGCTGCCGGTGAAGGAAAACATCGTGAGGAAACCATAGCATGGTGGTCGGGTACTTGCTGTTGAATATTGTAAACGAACCAACAACTGTCACTGTCAATGATGTATTCTGTCAACGCTATTCTCAGCTCGGTCTGTGTTCGTGTGTAATGTGTCTATGTAAAACCCAAATATATAAATTTACTTTTACACTGAAATCGAATGTTATCTATCTAAATATATATAACTCAAAGGTGACTGACTGACTGACATAGTGATCTATCAACGCACAGCCCAAACCACTGGACGGATCGGGCTGAAATTTGGCATGCAGGTAGATGTTATTACGTAGGCATCCGCTAAGAAAGGATTTTGATTAATTTTACCCCCAAGGGGATAAAATAGGGGATGAAAGTTTGTATGAAACTTTGTCAATTTTAAACCGATCGAGCTGAGACTTTGCATGTATAAAGTTACTATGACGTAGGCATCTAGCGCGGGTGAAACCGCGGGGCACAGCTGGTTTTATCATAGAACTATAACTTGCCAATGACATGCCATTAAAAAAAAACAGCTGTAATAAATTGATTTTTCAATTACTTCATAGAGCTTTGGCAGGAACGCGAGAGAAATCGTGTCGACCCATTGTATATTTTTTCTAAAACTGATGCGGTTCGTTCCTACATATTGTAGCCCGATTAATGTTTATTTTATCATTATCGCTTCTTTTAATAACACTAATTTTATCGGATTTGTTGGCAACACTGATACCTCAGTAGAACGGGACAACATACTTGAGAGCGTTAGGAAGCTAAAAATTAACACATTGATGATATTCTACCACATATCTTATTTACATATATCAGTGCACAATAAATAGGACAGGCGTACTAAAATATAAACTATTTTAGTCCGTGGGAGCCCTACGGCAACTTTTTTAAGCTCCATGACGTGACAGAAATCATGTTTATGCAAATTCCAGAGTTACAAATTCAGTTTTCTATGACTACAAAATAGTTTTAAATCATAGCCGTCAGCAAATAACTACCAAAGTCTCCAAGTAGGCTATATTTTACTGTTAACTGGCAGCTGAGAAGATTATTTAGAATACATATAATTTTTTAGAAAAGCTATAAATCACGAGAAAGCAACTTTGAAGTACAGTAGAATTAAATTATTAGGCAGATTTTACGAATACGAGTTTGTATGCTTGTTACTCCTTCACGCTGGAACGCTAACAGATTTGCATTAAATTTAGAATTTAACTAGGTACTTTATATCTTAAACCAGGGGTCGGCAACCTATCGCTCTCGAGCCGCATCAACAACAACGCTTCCGTTTTAACAAGTTGGAAGGATATTGTTGTTTTAAAACGCAGATGACACCGCAGGTTACTTTACCTGTAACAAGACGGGTCTAGCGAAGCGCGAGGGCTTTTTACCTAGGCTTCTACCTTTTCTCGAATTTTTTGAATCCTATTATTGACTATAAGTGAAATGCTTAGGTTATGCAAATATAAAAAAAATACACTATAAGACAGGTTATGACAAATAAAAAATGGTTTCAAAAGACGTGGATTGATAGGTTCCCAATAGTGAAAACCAATAAACAGTACCAACAAATAATGAAAATACCAAAAACCAATGTGAATACCAATGGATAAAGGTCGTTTATAATAGTTGTTATCTGATACCAGATAAATTTAATGAGCAAAATAAAATAAATTGTTTCGTTCATTCCCAACGTTCAGAATACATTATATGCTGTTGTAGAACTATTTCTCTCTCAAGGTTAAAGATATAAAAGTAATGAAACCAACAGAAAATCACTAATAACTGAAGTTAATCTTGAAGGAATTTAATTTGGAGGGCCTGCTTTATACCTACGGGCCCTCGGAGGATCGTATTTCCCTCTCAGATTCCTCTGTTTAAATGGGCTGGTGCCTGGATTAAAAAACTGTGAGACATGGAATGGATAAAGCAAAAATTGTGGCTAAATTTTTATGGTAATACGACCACCGAAACTATGGTAATATGGTATGGTATGGTAATGGTATGGTAATGGTATGGTAATGGTATGGTAATGGTACGGTAATGGTACAGCAATGGTATGATAAGTACGATAATGGTACAGCAATGGTGCGGTAATGTATGGTAATGGTCGCTAATTTAAAAAGAAAATATTTTCTAAGCAACTATAAAGACTTATTAATACATCTATTAAAATTCAAAACTATACATTTACATAACAAATCACTATCAATTAACATCAGGTGAGCTGTGGTCAAACACCTTACGTGTCAACTATTTAAAAAAAACCTACCACGTATAAAACCTATGCATTGCTGAGATGTAATTCGAGAAATATCTTTCCCATAATATCTCTTTTTTTCTGTTTCTCTTTTTTATAGTATAAGGAATGTGAAAATGTAAACAGTCGAGGAGAGATTTTTCATTTGTAACTTCAATTAGGATAGCAGAGCGACTTAGTCCAGTGCTTTATTTGTCCACTGCTGGTGCTCTTTATTCCATTTGAAGATGATATTCTTGTAATTTGTAGTTTCTTAGCTGTCTTAATTGGTCTTGTTTGTATATTTTAATGGGGGGAAGTAAAAGCTTTGATGTTTGATTTACGTAAAGCTTTGAACATGAAGAGATGTAATAATCATAAAATGGCGTAGATTTCATGCGTCATCAAGATACTGAGCAACTTTTTCTTTAAAAAATTGAATTGTTTGTAATTATTGTCCTGATCTTATATAAAAACCAGAAATAATATAACAATAATAATAATATCATTTATGAATTATTAGCTTCGTAGACATCATCATCAACTTATTGCAGTCCACTGCTGGACATAGGCCCTTCCCAAAACAAACCACGTAGCCCGATCTTCGGCTTGTCGTTTCCCGCCAACTGTCCTATGTATATCGTCACTCCATTGAGTTTTATGGCGTCCTACGCTATGTTTACCAATTCGCAGTTTCCATTCTAGAACAGGTCTACCGCAGCCGTTATGCTTGATATAAATGGCTTACAAAATATCCAGACGTGAGAGTGAAACTAATAACAAATTAGATTTTAATAGCGATGATAGCTCAGTGGTTAGCGTGGTCGGTTCGCATGCCGAAGGGCGTGGGTTGAAACCCCAACAATGAGCTTGAGCTGTCGGTGAAGGAAAACATCACGAGGAAACCATAGCGTGGTGGTAGGGTACTTTCTAGTACTCGGCTGGCTAGCTACCACTCTCAAGTTGAAAATCTGCCGCCAAGCATCTAACGGTGTGTTCCTGCAGCCTCACTTGAGAGCCAGTTCCATTCCAGGCTAGGTGTGCTTTACCATCTTCGACCACACCGTCACTTAACATCAGGTGAGCTGTGGTCAAACACCTACCCTGTCAGCCATAAAAAAAAAAAACATATATGAAACCTGAAAACATTACACATCTTTTTATGGGCAGTCGTGTAAAACGTCCGGAAAATGACAGGTATTCGTAAAAAGTAGCTAATAAATTAATATTTCAATGCGATCATAAGATATCTCACGATCTCATTGCCAACAATAGACGGAAACTATTACATAGACAACTTAACACTTAACGTAAGAGCACTGAAGCAAACTCAGTCACAACTGTAAGCACCATTAGGAGGTGCAAACTAAAACGTTGCCGAGCCGTCTCACCCTAAATGCCGCAGATAGTGCGAGATATTATCCTTAATGCTGCCAGATATAAGGGGGTGTTTTTTTTTTTAAAACGGGAAAGTTAGGGCATGCAATAGATTGCTACAAATTCGTGGCCCCGATATTCTTTATTGTATAGCAGCATATTTTTAGTGATTCTCACTATCGGCTGAAGGACTAGTATATATAGAAAAAAGAAAATGTTTTTTTACTACAGTATTGGTATCGGAGTTTTCGGCGAGAACGCGAAAAAGTCGTATTGCAGCATAAATAATTTTCCAAAATATGTGTGTTTTCCTGGATTTTTTATTTATTTATAAAATGCCGAATTATGAGAGTGAGTATTGAGAAGTGAATAATATCATGAAACACGACTTTTAGATGTTTCCAGTTTTGATGAAGATTGTAGTAAAATCACCACAACTTTACCATAGCATGACTGCTATTACTACAGCCCTATGCTAATATGATAAATATTTTTGTAATTCTACCTAATAACGGGCAACGTTCACCGACACACATTCACACACACACCCACAAACACAAATACGCACGTACACACATACTCACACACACAACCACACGTACTCACTCACACCCTCAAATCCACACCCACAAACACACCCATACAAATATACTCATACGAACACACACACACAAGCACGCGTATACGGTATACTTATAATGATTACAGAAGTATACTAGCCTACTTAAAAAAAAAAAAATACTTAATTTCTTCTGTATTGTATAATTATTAGTGTGACAAGAAAGAGTTAATCAATTACATATATTTAAAACGGTAGACACTGTATTTTGCGACACAGGTTTCCCATTGCAAAATTCAGGGTACTTACACAACATGTAAAAGTTACAATACAGTCATGTCCTGTATATTTTTAATGCAAATAAATTAAGTAGAAGAATACAAATATAAGAATTCAACACAATGAAACTACAGTATTGTTTGCGTAAGTAAATTGGCAAACTAAATGACGTTTGTTATTTTAGCACTATAAAGTACTTTGAATTAAATAAGATTTAATTCGTTTTTGTCTCCCGCAAATAGTCTTGTTTGTCTTGAAACAAGCTGTGCTCGTAAGTTTGAACGTTTAACTATTTTCTCAGACCGGGAAACATTTTTATGAGCAAATTATATTTCTATCTTTAGAATCTACTAATTAAGCCCTTTAATGTGATACTCTACCCACAATGTTTCTCTAAAGGATTTTCCCTTTTGCCTAATTAATTAGATCAAATAACATTTAAAGTATATTTTTTTTGTAATCTTCATCCTTTCCTTATTAAAGTCATTAAAGTGAAATTAACTCTGTCTATTTTTACCGTTTTCACGGCTTAACGGCTGGAGAGATTTTGATAAAATTTGATGAAGAGGTACTGTGAATAAACATTGGATACTTATTTTAATACTAGTTACGCCTCGCGGTGTTACCCGCTAAGTAAGCGCGTAAGCGTACTTCATCTTAGACTACATTTTGCTTAATCGGGCAAGGCGTGGTCAAACGCAAACCAATTTAGTATAAAAAAATATGTGTAGGTTTTTTTTTATTTTTTTTATTCTCTGACTGGCTAGATGTTTGACCACAACTCACCTGATGTTAAGTGACGGTGTGGTCGAAGATGGTAAAACACACCTAGCCTGGAATGGAACTGGCTCTCAAGTGAGGCTGCCGGAACACACCGTTAGATGCTTGGCGGCAGATTTTCAACTTGAGGGTGGTAGCTAGCCAGCCGAGTACTAGAAAGTACTCTACCACCACGCTATGGTTTCCTCACGATGTTTTCCTTCACCGACAGCTCAAGCTCATTGTTGGGGCTTGAACCCACGCCCTTCGGCATGCGAACCGACCACACTAACCACTGAGCTATCATCGCTATAAAAGGTAGGTAGTTGACTTGCCTTGAAATAAGCGTTCATCACCTAGATACGAGTATAATGTAATCAGTGAGACGGAATCATGAGAAAGTAAATAATTGCTGGGTCATTAGCACAAATGGGCCAGATAATATGCTTTGTCGCGGGAAAAATAATGGGAACTGACAGCAGGGTTAAGGCAGTTAATTTCACATGTTGTGTTTCTTTATGACTTTGCTTGGATGCAATTATGAAGAGAAGCTCATAATGATCGTGTGATGATAAAGCAAAATATTTGAAGCACAGTGCTAATGCTATTTACGGAAACTTGCTTTTTTATATTCTAAATAGGGTCGTGTTGGCCACACCCTGCCTGATGTTAAGCAGTAGTGCGGTCTAAGATGGAGCACGCTTACCTAGAAGAACCTATTTACTCTAGATTTAAAGACAGTTTTGTAGTAACTATTTAGAACAGTCTTAAAGTTTGCTGTTTTTTTAAATTACAAATAGGCTTGTATCATTTGTGAATGGCGGTTTAGCTGTTTCGCCTGATGTTAAGCGAAGATGCGGTCAACGATGAAGCACGCTTGCCTTAAAAATTCCGATTTAGATTGTATTTTCAGAGAACGCATTTCACTATAGCGGTTGGCACAATGAAATCAAAAATTCGTTTCGTTTGAGTTTCACTTGAGAGCCAGGCTAGGTGTATGTACCATCTTCGACCACACCGTCACTCAACATCAGGTGAGATGTGGTCAAACACCTAGCCTGTCAACCATTAAAAAACAGTCGCGGGCGTAAGTTAGACTACAATAATTATGACGTGATTTTTACGCATAAATGTTTGGTATGGCATATTAGGAGACCCTCAAAGTTGGTCTACAGTCAAATGTAGTTTATCACGACCTTATTCCAATCATTGCGAATTGAATCCTACGTCTGCATATTACCCACTGTTCTGAGCACCTTGATCCTCTCTATAGCTCTCCAATTAGTCGGGCTCCATTTGCGAAATTGACGGAACACTCGAAGGCGCACCATCCCGGATCACTCAGCCTATAACTGATTCCGCTCGTTTGGCCCCAAGAGCTGGTCGAAATGAGCATGACGTTAAGAAATGCTGACTTCTTCACCTTTTTGGGAGACGCTGAAAGTTTGCAAATCTCTATCTATCTAATACCTTTAAACGAGCAAATCTTGTATATATATATAATCTGAATCTCGGAAACGGCTCCAACGATTTTCATGAAATTTAGTATGCAGGGAGTTTCGGGGGCGATAAATCGATCTAGCTAGGTTTCATTTTTAAAAACGAATAAAAACCGAGCCAAGCTCGGTCATCCAGGTACATGTACTTGAAAGGCAAAAGGCTGAATATAATATCACTGCTCAATTCTATTCTTATTGTATTATCAGGAATATATGGTTGTTGTAGCTTCTCTCTGCACTTGCATCCCCCTGGCTAAGTGACAATTGTAGTAAGCATAATGTATTAATATCTATAACTGTAAATTGTATAAACTGTAACCAAATATGAAAAGAAAGATCCACAAAAAAAATGCCTTGCTGAGTTTCTTGCCGGAGTCTTCTCAGTTGAAGTGTAATTACGAGCCGGTGGTAGATTCAAAAATGTAACTTAACGTTTATAAGTGCCTTGCCAGGGCCTAAGGTGAATAAATGACTTTTTGATTTTGATTTATTTGAAACCTGCAAAATATGGGTCAGTTTGGCATAACTTACTTGCATTTTTTTAATTTGTTTGCCTATATATAGTGCGGGAAGTAAGTGTTTTTTTCCTTCCTTTCTTTCTTTTACGCAATCTCTAAACTTTAATTGGACTACGAAAACAATCCATAAGTTTTTCAAGTAGTATGCACCTAAAGATTTTAAATAATAAGTAATGAGACTAACGAGACGCGCTCGTGATGGCTGTCCATGACCATTGCAGGGATACACAGAACTTTGTATAACAAAACAAATATAACTTTGAAAATTTCGATGGTTAGTCTAAAAATAACTCAGTGGTTAGCGTGGTCGGTTCACACGCCGAAAAGCGTGGATTCAAATCACAACAATGATCTTGAGCTGCCGGTGAAGGAAAACATCGTGAGAAAACCATAGCGTGGTGGTAGGGTATTTTCTGGCTAGCTACCACCCTCAAGTTGAAAACCTGACACCAAGCACCTATGTGTTCTGGCAGCCTCATTCGAGAGCCAGTTTCATTCCAGGCAAAGTGTGTTTACCATCTTCAACCACACCGTCACTTAACATGAGGTGACCTGTAGTTAAACACATGGCTTATTAACAATACAATACAGTAATGTTTACACACTACTGCTTGGCGGCAGAATATCTGGTAGGTACTGCGGTGGTATCCAAGTAAAAGTTATATGTATTTTGTGGCAGTTAAGTAACTAATATCAGAGTTATATGTAAGAAGAGCGGTACAAAGAGGTTCTAAGTGTACACACTCAATGGCGCCACACAAAACACACTCTGATCTCATTTCTCCTCACAAGTTAAGAGCTCTTGAGCTCGCTCGCAATCGAAGACACTAAAGAGATTAAGTAGGCAGTGCCAGGGACCTAATTCTGCAAAACCGGTTATTTCACAATCGCCGTGGAATGCCTGTTATTTTTAGTGACAAACAGCTAGAACCTTCCTGATGGTGAGTGATAGCTGCCGTTGTAAAAAGGAGTACATTAATATATTATAAAAAACATCACTAATGTTGCAGGTACATACGTGTAGACGGTTTAGCTTACCATCAAGTGAGGCGTCTTACTCGTATTGCCTTCTTTACGCTTTTATCCATTAAATACCTGATGTATTTAATGGCAGGTATAATAATACTTTGTAAAGTATGTTTATTTTTCGCTCTTTAGTGCTGATGTATTTTTCTTGAAGTCGGTTTTACTTTATTTTGAAGTTTGTAATTTTTTTGTTAATTTACGTTCACGCCAAGAAACACTTGAACAATATTAAGTCTAGCTAGACTCGCTAAGATTCAAAAACGTCTTGCCAAAGACAATTACATCGTCCACGTAAACAAAAATTGTCATAAAAAAAGTTCATAAAATGAAAACAACTGGGGTCAAATTTTTATGGGACCAAATGGCAACTATACAAAATATGTTCGCGTTTGACCACATGCCTGCCTGATGTTAAGCAGTAGTGCAGCCTAAGATGGAACACGCTTACCTAGAAGAAACCTATGTACTCTAGATTTGAAGACAACATATTGTACTAACAGGGAACACAGACTCCGGCAGAGTTCCACAACCTCGCCGTCTGAATAAAAATGTGAAATAAAAAACGCTTTGTGCGTATATGAGGAACACCCACCATACGTTTTGGTCGTGTTTAAATTCCATCTAGAAAATTATAATAAGTAATGATAAGTGAAATAAATAAATATTAAAGAATACTTCATGCACCGACATCTAGCCTATCATATCTAACTAAGCTTTACTTAGTTTGGGAACCAAAAAATACGGAACACTCAAATAAACTTTTACATTCGTCACATAAAATATATTTTCCTGGTTAAGAAACTCACGCCCTTCAGCCAAGGAGCAGAACTTCTTTTAAATGAGCTAACAAGGCAGTCAGGCAATTCAAATTAAGAAAGATAAATTATTTATACATATGTAGTTATCGAATGTTAACAATTATGCCATCTCGTGCTGGAAAAAATAAACCTCCAAAAGTCAATTTCCTTCGAGGCGATTGATTGGTCAATAGAATTGGGTCCGAAAAACTTTCGCTTCAAACAAACTCCGCCCTGCTTACATTAGCCGTGTCTACTTATTTACGGCTTAATTGATTCAACTGTTCCGTTTTCCTGCTTCCTTGGTATTGTATAAAATGAGAATAAGCCTGATTGGCAGGTATTCTTAGTTTACGTAAATTATCCAATTATTCGCAATAAAATCTTATTTCTCTTGTTTTTCGAAGATCCGCCACGACCGTACACGTGGATTTAATCCAATATTTTTAAAAATTTAAAAGTATCAAATGACCAAGACGCTTTCCTGATTGTAAAACTCATGTCCATAAACATTGCAGCGATACACGGAATTTTGAGTAGCAAAACAAAGTGCAGAGTATTACTGCTTTGGCGGCGTTGATTAGAGACTAGACCTTTTTTTTTATGGCAAATGTTTTAACATTTTTGCCAGTGATAAGTAGGAGGACTTATGAAATTTAGAACTAAACATAAAAATTGCAAAAGGTTTATTTAATTACTGACGTGTGTCATGATTTTAAAATGTTTAATGTTATTTTTAAATATGAATGGAAAAGTGTTCTGTAACTTTGGTGTTATAAAAAAATATTGTATTTTATAATGGTATTTGCTGCCCGAGTGGGTGAGTGTGGGTGCCCACCCAGGTGCCTTCAAGTAGCGAGTGAATCGATTATTTTTAGGTATGCGTGCTCCGTAGTATACTACAGTTTTGCAGATGGTGATCGTAAGCCTATTTGTAATAATAAAAAAATCAAAACATTATTAAAGAAATACGTACTTATTACGTGGTACGTATTTCTTTGTGTAGGTGTAATACATACGTATTAAGTTTCTATAAATTCAAAAATGACAAAGTATCGTTCCGGGTTGTCTGTAAGGAAGGAAGCTTTTGTCCAGGACTGAGAAAGTCTTGGCTGAGTAAAATACGTTGAAGTTGAAGAATGGAACGTCAAGTCTAGACGACTTGAGTGTATTCAAAGTCAATGTTGGCAGCACTGAACTAGCTGTCGTTTGTTAAGTTGTCTAATAACAATAATGTAAGCCTGTCAACGCCATCAAAATAAAGGTACACTTTTACCGGGCTGAACGGACGTCTTACTAACATCGGTCCGACTTCACTACGTTCCAAAAGCAATCTCTTCGAGTCCGATCTGTATGTGAATACTGTAAAGTAGTTGTAAGTTGATTCGTTCTGAATAAAATTATAAAGTGCACTGCGAGTCTTATTTTTTGGATGTCCTACGATTGACCTGACAAATAACGAACGTCCACCTACCCCCTCATATAACAAAAAAAAGTTTTGCCTGTGCCATATCTCACCTGAGTCAAGCTTAGCATAAGTGCTGCGTAATGGGTAATCACGTTTTCTGGCGCGTTAATCTGGACTGTGAGAAACAGGTCAAGAGCCATGCTTGAAGAAATACACCCAGCTACACTAACACAAAATAAATATGGCATAAAGGAAGGCTGTAAGGCTTACTTTCATACCAATATTATAAAGGTGAAGGCGTGGTTCTAAAGGTTTTGCTTTTTTTGTAGTAGTAAATCAGCGGTAAAGCTTGTTTTCTAGTAGATATACTAGTTTTGCTCCGCGGTTCATCAGTTTCTCATAATCGACAATCTTACAGAAAACGTTTAGTTTTTTATGGATGACAGGTTACGTGTTTGTCCACAGCTCGCCAAATATAAATATTTTATTGATAGTACAAAAGTTACAAATCAAATTCCGGAAAAAAAAAATCAAATATACAATTAAATATGTGTTTTAAATACTGATTACATGCCAATGAATAAAAACAAAAATTTCAAAATAAAGTATGTCAATATAAAAACATGTCAATATAATAAATAAATACCGCCTGGTGTTAAGTTACTGTGTGGTCGAAATGGTAAGCATATCTAGTCTGGAATGGAAACGACTCTCAAGTGAGGCTGACAGATCAGACCAACAAGGTGCTTGCCGGCAGATTTTCTACTTCTATATTATTATTATTATTAGAGACATAAGTTTGCGACCCTTAATACATGTATTTTCATGTCTAATATGTCGTCGATCCATTATAAAGCGTAAAAAAGTACAAATAAACCAACATATAACATAAAAAATTCAACGAGACCAACTTTTTAGTTATGCCCATCAGTTAATTATTAAAATCAATAAAGAAATAAGAATCTAATGATCGATACCATGAAACAGGCAAATTTAAAAATCAATATCATTTACACTTTAATTTTTCAGATTTTTCTTGGTACTGAAGTAGTTTTTACGAATGAAATTTACCCTAAAATAATAGAAAAACTAATAAATATTCGAAATACGAAACAATAATCCAGAAGTCCATTTTTACTCGAAATTTTTCTCGCATTCCCTCCGCGGTTCGTGGAATTGATAAACTTTCTTTTCCATTAATTCACATTTTTCCCAGATTCGAAAAACTCCTAGAAAATATTTAAAAAACGTCCACGCGAAAGTTGAAACGACCGACAAAAGGTGGGTAGTTTAAACTTTAATTTTATCTGTATATTAAGTTTAGGCATTTCTCTAAAGAAAAACCTTACAAATAAAATTGCGGAATCCGTTAAACTTTTTAACACTAATTAACCTGTTTTCGCGACTTGTTGCTCAAACAACTTCTCTTTGTAAACAACGCGAAGGCAAATTAAAAAGTTTGAATTGAAACTCGGGTTGCGGCCAGTTTAACGTTATGTGGAAACAGACTCTTACCTGTTGTCCTACGTGAGCGATGATCGACGGTAAGTCGCTACGCGAATTGATGCGACTGGCGAATCAGGGGCCTTATTCTATATGAGCACATAACACGAAATAATACGATATGCGCCAAAGCAACGGTATCCTGAATTTTGTTTTACTACTCAAAGTTCTGTGTATCGCTTACCATCAGGAGAGCGTCTCGTCCGTCTTATTACTTTTGCTTATACAGTTATGGGGATTGCCGACAGAAGTAAAAACTTAAAACACGTTACATTTATATGTCGGTGAGGTTTACCTCTATTAAAAACCATAGAACGTGGCTAAATAAAATTACACTCAAAAAAAAAACTATCATGCTCGGATTTACCTAAAATGGCGAAATTCAGATCAAATTCACGTAAAATTCATTACCTATACAAAAGCCAAATTATAACTATACAAAAAAAACTACATACAATATACTACAATAAAATGAGCGCGTGATAGTTCGTTATGAACTATCACGCGCTGAGCTGTCAAGATAAACTTTATAAGCATAAAGCAAATAAACGCTATTTGTATTTCCGGCAAGGAATCTTACGTGTGTGAGAGAATCAGGGGCGTGTGCGGAATCACGTAAGCTGATCTCCGCAACAATGTAGTCCACGTGTAGGGACAATTGTTATTTTATATTTTCTCGTCGCATCGCATCGTATCGCGTTGCCACGTTTGTCGCTCAAGTAGGACAACTTTGTAATGCTTAATAGTTATTTATTTCTATGAATAAATTGTTGTTGTGTTTTATGAAGCCTTACGTGTGGTTAGAAACAATAATACATTCAATTTACATACCTCTAAACTCCTTGAGTGGGTGTTTTTATAATTTGAAAACTATATTTGTAGCTATTGTATTAATGCAATTTTCACACTGCAATAATATGGTACAATAAATGTGTTACATCTATATTTTTAATATAGGTATATTGTTTTTTTTTTTAATACAAAATAATGACATATAAATTAAACCATGACTTATAAGAGGTCCCCAAACCAGATGAAACCTGTATCTTGTGCTCCCATATAACCGGTTATCTGATCACTTGTTTTAATGCGCTTAAAGTACTTTTTTTATATACGGATAAGTTCGCGTTTGACCACCAACTCGCCTGATGGTAAGCGATGATGTGGTCGAAGATAAAGCACGTAGACTTAGAAAATACCTATTCACTCTGGCCTTGAAAAGACCAAGATTATATCTCTCAGGGAATAAGGAAGCCGGCAGCTTGTTCCATTCCTTGGCCGTACGGATGAGAAACGTAGAGTCAATACGTTTGGTACGTACCCAAGGTAATTTCACTATATATCGGTGGTAGTGGGCCGTCTTTCTAATCGTCCTGTAGTAAAAAGGGGATGGATGTACAAAGTTGTACAGCTGAGTAGCAAATTCTCCGAAATAAATCCTGTAAAAATTTACAGACTTGCATAAAAAGATATAGGCAGCAAAATAAAAAAAATAAAAAAATATGATGATGATGGTGAAACAATGAAAACATTGCTGAAATGAAATCATATTGACAAAAATATTTACATTTGAATATCACCCAATATACTGTTACGCACACAGATAAATCATGGAGTTATTTCCTGTACGGCAGGCGTTACCGATAAAAATCTGTGAAGAAAGAAAAACAAATCGAATAAGTAGGGAAAGACGATCAAGCAATTTCAGAGTTGCTCCATCTTCCAAACAAGGCAATTCTCCAAAATACCCCCTAGAAATTGCAACCCGGCACACATCGGCCACGCAACCTTGGGGGGAACAAGGTCGGGGGAGCGTCGGTTACCAAGACAACGGCCGGGCCCATTGTGCCCCCACTTTATGAAGTGGATTTTGATTAAGAAGTGACCCTAAAAATTACGATGTTTCTGAATGAGAGCGCTCCTTCATAGGTTAAGTCGTTACTATAGCAACGAATCAGGTTTTAAGTTCCTGAAAGATTGGAAAATGGTTATAAAAATTACGATAGCTTTTGTTCCTTATTTAAAAAAATAGATATATAGAAACGCTTTGTTGCGCACACCAGAAATAGAAATGTATTGTAACAATAAAATCTTATGAGCTAGTGCCACAAGTAGCGGCCTTATCGCGAAAAGCGATCTCTTTTAGGCAATCAAGAATGGAAAAAATAGGCGGGAGACGTCATGTGAGTCTCGTACGATATTCAAGAAAATGTAACAGTTTTAGATTAAAACACATAATGCGAGCCGTGGGATTCGAACCAGAGGCCTCCATATTGGAAACCAGACGTTCTCCCAACTAGACTGTCGAAACTTCGCTTACCATATCTTTGCTTTTTTAAGTCATTAGACGAACGAGACATTCTCCTGATGGTCATAAATACCATCTGTCCATGACCATTGCTGCAAGAACTTTGAGTAGTAAAGCAGTCCAGGACATCACTGCTTTAGCGCTCATTACTTTGAGGCTTTCCATGGTGGTGGTTTTTGGCTTACCATAAAAGTATAGAGGTTACTTAATGCTTTGATGCAAGGCACTTTACATCCAGTATAATAGTTTATGTTGTCCGTGGGTGCCACAGTTGCCATAGCAACATGTTGCCCCATTAAGCAGAAACGATGCTGCCTAGGTGGCTGCCTGGCTTCTACAAAATTTTATGCGCCTATTGTACGTTAATGGAATGTACTTAATATTGCAATCTGACACGTATTTGGCCTAGTTAGAGCGACCTTGGAGTTTCATTGAAGGGGCGCGTTGCTATGGCAACCAGCCGGGCTGAGAGCGCGTCTTGCCAGGGTAGCAGCAAGGTCAGCGCTGATCAGGTTAAATTTATTACAACTGTCACAGTTTTGTTTTAATATTTTTTTATTCTGTGAATCTTTATAGCTTAAAAAAAAAATAGAGTTTTGGCGGGAACGTGGTCGACGTACTGTGTTATTTTAATTATAGTACCTGTATGACCGAGCTTTGCTCGGGTTAAAACACGGATAAAACGACGTTTCCTAAAAATTTAACCTAGCTAGATCGATTTTTCGCTCCTGAAACCCCCTGCATACTAAATTTCATGAAAATCGTTGGAGCCGTTTTCGAGATTCAGATTATATATATATACATACATATATACAACAATTGCTCGTTTAAGGGTATTATTAGATTAGATTATTTATGTAAAAAATAGTGGTGTTTTTATTCACAAAGTGCCGGTTTATAAGCGCGAGTGTGGGAAAATTATATAATGTGGTAAAACATGACTTTTCGTGTTGCTTTCAAAATTTATTTGAAGCTTGTAGTATAGTCGCCACTACTTTACTAGATATGGCATGAACAAACATGACCTTGACTTACCTACTTTGTGTGATTTTCACTGCTACAAGACGAGCAAAGAGCAATGAAACTATTGCTCTTTTGGTATGTTTAATTTCTCTCTTAACCCAATTCGTAAATCAACGCGGACGGAGTTGTGGGCGCAAGCTACAATTTTTTTTTTACACGTTACACACCGCCATCTGACCCCAAACTAAGCAGAGCTTGTGTGATGGAAGTCAGATAACTGATAGAATACATAAATACTTTTTTTTTGTAAATACATACAGAACACCCAGACACAGAACAAACATTTGTTTATACCAAACAAACATTTGTCATTGGCGGGAATCGAACCCACGCCCTACAGCTCAGCCAGGTATACTCCCAATGAGCCAACAGGGCCGTCATATTATAATAAAATTGCTTATCAACACCAATTATTTTCAATTTATTTTTGGAGTTAGTAAAACTATCTTATTATAAGTCTAGACTTAAATGTAGTCTTATGAATATGTAAATAATATAAGTCTACTAGACTTATATAATTTACATTTTAATATAGCGCCATCTAGCCTCAAACTAAATAAAGCTAGCTATGGGTACCTGATAACGATGACTGACATATATCTAAATCTATATAGTATGTATTACTAGCTTACGCCCGCGACATTGAGTTAAGAATTGTCCCTAATCACTAAGCAGTATGAAATGTACTTTTCGACTTTACTTCACTTGGTGGTAGATGTCCTTAGCAGGAGGTCGTCTAGCTGGTCTACTACCGCAGTACCAGATATTCTGCCGCCAAAATTAACGTCTCGAAGTAATAAGCGCTAGAGCAGCGATGCCGTGGACTTTGTTTTGCTACTCAAAGTTCTGTGTGTCGCTGCAATAGTCATGGACAGGCGTTTTCTCTTACCATCAGGAGAGCGTCCTATATTCGTGACTTTAACGTATAAAAAGAAACCTGTTTTCATACTTACCAAATATACATAAAAAAAATATAAAAATCAGTCGAACCGTTTTGGAGGACTGTGACCACAAACACTGTGACACGAGATTTTTATAAATAGATTTTATTTTATTATTTTGTCAATTTTTGAATGGTGTATTAGTTATGTTAATACTTAGTTATGTTTTGAACATTTATCCTTTATCGCGATGGCGACATATTGCTTGAATGTCAAAGTTGGAGCATCGGAATTGGTCTTCGCCGACAACGACCGGTCATTTATCGCCGGAACTTCTGTCGAACTACAAGTTTGTTGGACTTCAATTTCAACTCCGCATCCTTCCACAGCGAAACTTGATCTACCGGTTTGAATGATTTGATATCATTTTTAAAGCATAAAACATTTGATTGTTTTTAATAAAGTGTATACAAAATATGCAACCAACACTCGTGTAACTTTCATATGGTTTTATGTTTGTAACAAAAGCGACACCCTTCTGAAAGTTTCGATGGGAAAGCTCACCGCATTGTAATATTTCCCAGCACAGTAAAAAAAAAAATAGAAAACCTATAAACAAGTGTAATGTGTTTACAGAAATTATTTTCTAGTATAAATTCTAGTATAAATTCGAAAGTTCAATCATGAATTTAGGTTACGACTTCAAGAGATTTCATAAAACTCGTTCATTTCATCTGATTTTGATTCAGATAGTTGGTATACTAAGTTTGATTCACGGCCATATGGCTCTCTCTTTCTATTTCCTCTCTATACACAAATATAAAGTCATATAAACAGGAACAGTAGACATATTCACTGAACAGATCGCTTGTCTGCCTTATCTGGCTGCCGAATCTTGAGCAGGGGTCTGACAGGCCCTTTCACGGGGTATCTGAGGCGCCTAAACATGAGGCACTTGTATTTTTACGCTTTAAAGTGGAAGCGTACGTGAGGCGACTCGGAAATGAGAAGGGCGAAGAGTTTTTGGGATTATAAGGACCATTCCGAGCTGTGATAAAGAAAAATGGCTCACAATTTTTAACTTGTCGTATGAGGGTTTTTAAGAACCTTATATACAACAAATGCTCAGAGCTTTGTAAGTCTTGAAGGTGGACTTATGAACTTGAAGACCAACATTACCAAGCGACAAAATATAGATCAAGGTTGTAGAGATTAAATATTTCTAGGAGTACGTGTGTGTCGGCTAAGCTTGTCCAGGTTAAAATTGCTTGACGTACCGAAAACGCATTCATGAAGAAGTTATTGGACCCTGGAAGACTTCATAAAGGGTAAATTGCCTATGGGTTCGAAATATAATGACCAAAGCAGCGATGCCCTGGACTTCCTTCTTTCTTACAATAAGAATAACGTTCGGTCGTCTAATTACTTTTACATTATAATAATACATTAAACTTGAATGTGTGTGGTTAAAGAATGGATTTTTCATCCAAGAGATTTATCGTCAACTCCCAGTCTGCATGTTCTCCAAAAAGTGTGTTGGCAATCGAGTGCAAAAAGTTTCACAAGTTTCAGCAGTTCCACGAGAGGCTACGGTTTGTCAACGAGCGCAGCATACTGGACGTGAAATTATTAGACCGCAACTGAAACTTCATTCTGCGCTCCAACACCCAGATCTTTGACGTGATCCAAAAAGCTGTTATGCTAAAGGACTAGGCTTGACACGTCTGCCGCATGTCAACGGCCCCGGCCGGCAAAGAACGGACCTGAAGCTAGTTTAAATATATGACACATTTAATTATGGCATCAACTTCTTAGCCACTCGCTATGTGAGATTACGTCGTGTTGTAAATTCGAGTAAATATCACTTCACGTATAGCTGGGTATGATCCAATACGGTGCTTCCAAGAAAAGGCGTATTCGATATCAAAAGAAACTCGACAAGAGCACATTCGAACTATAGATAGACTGTTGTCTTTTTAATTTTCTTTGTCGTTAATCTTCTAGGCAACCTTAGGATGGATACCATTTGAGAACAACTAGAAGATGAGGTGTGCTAATAACGAGGAAAATAAAAAGTATTACTTAGTACTTTCTAGTACTCTGCCACCACCCTTTACTACTTTACTTTCTTTCAGCTATCATCCACAAATTGAAAATCTGCCACCAAGCATCTAACGGTGCTTTCCGATAGCCTCACATGAGAGCCAGTTCCATTCCAGGCCGGGTGTGTTATCGTTTTCGGCCACACCGTCACTTAACGTCAGGCTGTTCAGGCAGGCTCAAAGCGCTGTATAGCACTGCAATGGTACTGGACAGGCGTTATTTCTTACCACCAGGAGAGCGTCTCATTCGTCTTATTACTTTTACTTAAAAAATCTTATCCCGCATTTCCCCAGGTCACAAATAATACAGCACATCGAGCACAAGCCAGTTCCCTCACCACTAAATTATCTTTACAACTTCAGATACAATGGAAGCAAAAACAAAAGTTTGTTCTCCATCTCAGGAGTACGTTTTTGCCATATTTATACCGCAGTTAAATTCTCATTTCGCTGAGTTGCGGCGCAAATGTGCCGATTTGCTGTCACTGAGCGATATGGCGATATATTATTACTGAATATTTCATAAATGTAGTCATAATTTCACGTTTATTCGGGTGTAATTTTTCTGCTTTACGCTTCTCGGAAATATAATGGAAGCTATCTGTTAGATTATGTTTTTGTGACATTCATACATCAGTTACTCGACTTTTTGGTCGGGCTTGTAACTGTATTGATTATAACAAAATACAAAAAGTAATGAGAACAAAAGGTTCTTTTGGTGGTTAGAGATAACGTCTGTCTATGATCAGCAAGCAAAACTTCTGAGCTACAAAACATAGTCCAAGGTATCGCTCCTCTGGCGCACAATTACTTTGAGACATTTTATTGGACAGATCGTTACTTGGTGGTAGATTTCCTAAGCAGGTAGTCTAGGTAGGTACTACGGTAATACCAGATAATCTGCAAAGCAGTAGTGTATAGACATTACTGTGTTCTAGTTTGAAGGTCACTGTAGCTAGGGAAATTACGGGATTGTTGAGACTAACCATCGAAAGTCTCAAAGTAATGAGTGCCAAAGCAGCGATGCTCTAGACTTTGTTTTATTACCCAAAGTTCTGTATATGGTCATGGGCATACGTTATCTCTTACCACCAGGAGAGCGTCTCGTTCTTATCAATACCTCTACATAAAAAATACCCTTTAAACCAGAACACAGTAATGTATACACACTATTGCTTGGCGGCAAAAAATCTCGTACTGCGGTGTACCTACATATATAACTATGTATATTAAATCATTACAATGGACAGTGTGTACATATTTAAAAAGTAAGTGGTATAGATGTAATTTTTCGCAAAAAAGTAGATAAAGCCTTTGAGGCTAAAATTTTCGCTTGTCGTACAAATTACACGAAAACAAGCACAGAACATTAAAAATATTATGTGCATTTAAATTTACATACTACTGCTTGGTGGTAAAATATCTAGTACTACGTTTGGTCCTACCCGGACGACATCCTGCTAAAAAGATTTACCACCAATTAAATTTAAATAACAAAACAATATATATTTAATATCACCAAAGTTACAAGTCAAATATATAGTTAAGATAGATTCCAAAACACATATCTAAGCGTTTGTATGTAGATATGTTTGTATGTTGACACAAACGCCAAGTTTAGCAGCAAACAAGCCTATCCTATTTGCTTCCTAAAAGCGGGGAGAACTTATGATTGCCCTTGTGAAGGTTTACGGTTATACACACCGCGTCATTGCCCACGCGGGATGGCCGCAATGTTTTATGTCCCACATTTGGGATGGTAATGAGTAAATCATGGTAAGTAACGAGAAATTTTTTCTATGGGGGATCTTCTTGATATTACTACATGTATGTATTGTATGTACATATTGATTCGCAAAAAATTATGTTCCTAAAATGGTTTGGCATAATTGTATTTCGCATAATGTTGTTTTGGAGTAGAGTTTTGTTCGCTTACAATAGGATTTGACAAATTACTCAGAATTGTATAATTTGGCATATTACTAATTAAGTATTAATAAAGAACGCATTTTACTTGATGGTAGATCTCTTTAGCAGGAAGTTGTCTAGATCGGTACTACGAGACTACAGGGCTGAGAGGCTGAGGGTTTGGACTAACCATCGAAAGTCTAGTAATTTGTCGTCTAGTTAGTTAATAGATAAGGTTGCTAGCCATACACGTGGATCATTTTGTTGTCGAACGAGTTTTTTGCTTGAAATTTCTCATACAATTTTCTTTCTTAAAAACAATTATAATGGTACATAGCATTGAAAAGTTTGAATCATAATATTATTTTATCCACAGCTGAACTGTTTCTCTAGTTTACTCAATGGTGATTTTTTTGGCATGTTATTTTAATCCACCCTTTATTTCATCACTCTACCTGAGTGCTGAATGGCTTACATCAATTAGGTTTTACTTATAAAGATTGCTTAAAGTTAATTGATGTTCAAAATATAGATCTTTTTACAGAACTTACTTCGCTAGCTTCTACCCTAGAGAAGTTTACAGACATGGCTGTTTATAAAATGGTAAAAATTACAATTATATGTCTACTTACAGACTATTTACAAAAAAATAAAAAAATAAAAATCTCAAATATAATAATAATAATAACCATAAAAACAAAATGTCAATTTCATTACAATAGTCACACAGAAATTTAGTCAAAAAGAAAACAAATACTTAAGTTTCATCTTTTAAAAACATACTTAATCATTTGTTTTCTTTATAAGTGATGCCTATATGGTACAGATTTCGCATGCATACCTACATACAATATGTAATATCTATATGAAGAGTGTAGAAGTAGATATTGCAGTACCTACACGGTCGTTACGCGACGTGTCCTTGTGATTTATGAAGCACAGGACATATCACAGTGTTTCTCTTATACTCTTCGGGGAAATGGGTAGGGTGACCTGGCAATCAGAAAAAAAAAAACAAAAAAATTCGTAACAATATCCCAAACTCCAAGATTTTTTAGTCACACGGTCGCGGGAATTAATTTCGCAGTTTTTGTTCTAAATGGCTGTATTTGAAACAGAATAATTCTCGTTACTTTAACGATCTTGATGTTGAAGCGTATAAAGTCTAGCTACCTACTATAGATAAGACCGCTGACTGAAAAAAATATTATTTATAATTGTGTCAGACTGATTCGAGCTATTAGCGTTTTTTTATGGCTGACAGGTTAGGTTTTTGACCAGAACTCACCTGATGTTAAGTGACGGTGTAGTCGAAGATGGTAAAGCACATCTAGGCTGGAATGGAGCTGGCTCTCAAGTGAGGCTGCGGGAACATACCGTTAGATGCTTGGCGGCAGATTCTCAAATTGAGGGTGCTAGCTAGCCAGCCAAGTACCAGAAAGTACCCTAACACCACGCTATGGTTTCTTCACGATGTTTATTGATTTTCCTTGGACTGAAAATACTAATTTGCTATAGAAGAGATTTGCATTCGATAGAGGCTCAATAAAAGAAGATTATAACGCTAAATATAAGGGCTCATTCGCATACTGTATAATTATGCATATATGTGATAATGAACATTTAATTTCCGCCGGTTTTAATACCTTTATCTGCAGCTAATGTGTGTAATCTTTTTAAGAAGTGATATATGGCAACAGTCTGTTTAACTATCCTACTCTTACCGTGTATCTCTCCGTTTCTATTTTAATACTCTCTTTTAAACGTAATAAAAAAAAACTAAGAATCATGGTGTACCTACATAGCAAAGCTTCGAACCGTAGATCGAATCCTCAGATATTTAGTTACATCTACGTCAAGAAGGCTATACTTCGCCGTATTTCACGTGAACAAATGGATAATAACTTGTACCTTCTAGCGTCGTATTTTTTATTTTCAGTTTATTTCTATCAAAGATGTGCTTGCTAATGCTATCTTTTTATTTCTACGTAGACAAAATACTGTAGCGCTTTAGTAAATTAAGGATTTTCTACCAAAAAAGATTTTCCGATTAGAATAGACGTGAAATTTTGCGCAACGATCTAGCCGTGATAGCTTAAGCCACCGAGCCACTATTTCCTACAAGGTAGCCAATATTTCTATCCTGTCTGTCACGAATAATCTTTTTAATTTTATCATTAATCGAAACGTTATTAACGCCATATTTAATTTTAACTGTAACCAATTTTGTCTACTTTAATTGTCAGTTCTAAATATATCTATTTTTTCAATGATAACAGCAAAAAACTAGCGTGCATTTTAATAAAAAAAATATTATACTATTTTTATTACGATGAGTACCCGTATAAATTATTATATCTATAATAATTTATCATGTGATTATCTATGATAGCTTCAATAAATAAGTGGCAACTTCAATAATAAGTGTTTTATATTCTATTTTTGTTGCGACGCATCGTCATCTATGATAGTTTACCACACATGATAAGTTAATATTTATCTACTAAATCTACGTTCAAGTGGTAGTCGTAATCTATGATAACACTTTCGAATTTCATCATTGTGTTTACGTAGGTATAATGTTATGTATTTGATTTGAAAGCGAATAAAGGAACGAAGGGAAGATCATACGATAAAACAACACATACAACATTTCGATCATTCAAGGAAAGGTTTTTGAGGTTATAATATATTTTATCAAGCGGCATTCGTGGAGATGTTCAACCCTTCTTGCGCCAAGTACAATGCCATTATAAAAGTAGCTGTCATTGTTCCGCCCTTAAACGCCCCTGCAATGCAAGTTTTCCAATAAACATGAGTCACAAGCCCATATTGAAAATTGCCGATCGCTTAACTCCCTCGAAAAAACTTCTGGGTTTTATTGATACAGCTCAGCCGGGATCAAAGCGGGTGCTATTAACTAACAAGTTTAGATGGCACGCCGATTTCCAAGAGTTTCGCACTTGTAAAACTGGCAAAATAAAGACACAGAACGTAAAAGGTGTCGGAATAAGTTTAAAAGAATAATGAAGTTTAGGAATAGGTTTAAAAGAAACAAGAAAGCTCTTGCGGCTACTTTTCGTAAATGGCTATCGTTTTAAGTTGTTATGTTAGGGGCCGTTTCTGCAAATCTTGAAACTAGTTCTTAATCTAAGATATTATTATTTGCCATGACAACTTCATTTATTTATTAGTGCGATATATGTATATAATAAAATGGAATATTACTATGTTGTGTTAGTAGTTTGAATCCCATTGTTACACAAATTTTGAATTCCTAATTTAATTTGGCATACGATAATTTTAATTATGCATATTCATAATGTGGCATAACTATGCCACATTATGAATATGTTATAAGTATACATAGTTATGTATGAGCAAACAGTTTTGTTATCCATAATTATTACCTACCCATATGCTTTTTGGTAGATATTTGGTGAGTGTATGTCATACTATTGTTATATAGATATAACAGTTTATTTGATTGTAGTTCCGAAAGGTATAATTTTATTTAGTTTTAAGGATTTTAATTGTACCTACTTTTTGTATTTTAATATTTTTTTAACCATGCAACAAATGATGCATTATAACAGTAGAAAAAGTATTATGGTTTTTTGTTTACTTTAAATAATTTGTATAACTTATGTAAAATATTTAATCGAAGACGTCATCTGCAGCACGGTAGTCATTGGATCATCCATAAATCCACATACGTTACATTTATAATGATAAATAGAGCATATTTTATTAATTTATTTCAGACCTAATAGAATTGCATTAAGTTAAGGTGCAGTGAGTTAGGCCTTAAGTCACATTTAAGCTGCAAACATAATTGTTTTTTTTTTTTACATATGCATCATTGTATTCTTTAATTATTTTTCCAGGCTTTACATATTGCATGCGGATGATCATAATGCTTGGATATCATTATGCTTTCGAAATGTACGCATATTTGTTTTAGTCCTCCATATCGTTATACTTGCTATTGTTACGGAGAAAAATATTATGCATACAAAGTTATGCGTACTATCATTATGCGAATTGATGCATCGGACAAGCAATGGTATGCCACTGTAAATTGTGTTATGCGAACCAATAATAATTTTCTTTGTAGTTTATTTAATAAATTATTATAAGCGAATACTAAATATGACTTGAAAAAAATAAGAAAAACAAAATTTATCACCATTTTGCATTATTTACTTAGTTACTATTGAATTTAAGAATTGTACACAATTTATATTCTGTTTCTTTGGCAAAACACAATATTATCTTCTAAATTGTCAAAGAATTTTGTTCACGCAATGCGACCGCAATTTGTAATTTTTTTTGTTATATTTGGCGATAAATCATAAGATTCGTCTCGATTTATAGTGAAGAAATCGCTGGCGTAAGAAACTTTCATGTTTTATTTCGAACTCGTTATTTTTGCTAAGACTTTTGAGAATGTACAAGAGTATGAAAGTCGAAAGCTGTAGCGATAAATCATCGGAGTTAATCATAAGTACTTTCATATAATGTGTTGTTTTCAAATAAAAATTATACGATAAATACATAAATCACTTTTAACTTATTTACTTATTAACTTATTAACACATAAAGTTGTTTTTGTCACACTTTATTAGGCATTTATATGCACACCAAAATTATACTTGCTACTGCGTGAAAGATTAATACATTTTCTGATTAGTTATATAAGTGCCACGCTTTGTTTGTTTGCTGGTAGATCTCCTTAGGTAGGTACCACCACGGTAGCAGATATTCTGCCGCCAAGCAGTAGTGTGTAAACATTACTGTGTTCCAGTTTAGAGAGTACTGCAGCTAGCGAAATTATAGGTCTGTTGAGACTAACCATTTAGGGCCTGAAAGTAATCAGCGCCAAACCAGTGTTACCCTGGACTTAGTTTTCCTTTTTTTATACTGTATAAGTTTGCGTTTGGCCACGCCCTGCTCGATGTTGAGCAGGATGTAGTCTAAGATGATGCACGCTTACCTAGAAAAAAACCTATTTACTCTGGACTTTGCTACTTTTACTTACTTTTTTCTCTTCATTTACTTTTTTTTTGCTACAAATACAAATATTTTATTGATAACACCAATGTTGCAGGTCAATGCTACTCAAAGTTTTATATGTATCGCTGCAATGGTCATGGAAAGGCGTTATACCTCTTACCATCAAGAGAGCGTCTCGATCGTCTTAACTTTTACATAAAAAATATATGATTTATTACGTTTCATTATGTAAAAATAATAATTTAATTTAAGATATTTTAAGACAAAGTTTACCTACAAATTATGGCAAAATCTTTTAAATCAATTTACTTGTAAAAATACAAGCAAATTTTTTTTAAAATTCGATATCATAACAATAGTCGTAAAAGCAAACTGTTCCAATTAACCTGGCGATAGCGGACGGCGCCGGGCGGCAGTGTAGCATAGAAATGAAGCCGGGTGAAATCTCTTATCACCCTCGACTCACTGGCATTGCTCGGCGCTGGTTGGGATAGATAACAGTGAATGTAGTATTTAAGGTTAGAAAATACACTCGCTCTATACTGAAATGTACGAAACGCAAAAAGACTGCTAAATGCACAAATTTAATTAAAAAACAAACTGAATTTTTAAAAAACACTACAATGATTACTAATATTAGTCTTCTAACATTAGTAGGTTTTGTACCCCAATTGTATTGAATTTAATCTCAGAAATAAAATTATTATTAAGTTATTGATGTTATTGTTGTGTTGTATATTATTATTGTATTACGAGCTATGCTCTACGAGATCGAACAGAAATATCTACAGAAATGAGGAGATCCGTAGACGAACTAAAGTAGTCGACATAGCCCAGCGGATTAACAAGTTGAAGTGGCAGTGGCAGGGCACATAGCAAGAAGAAGTGATGGCCGATGGGGCTGCAAAGTTCTGGAGTGGAGACCACGGACTGGCAAGCCCAGCGTAGGACGTCCACTCACAGACGACCTCATAAAGACCGTAGGAACGCGCTGGATGCGAATCGCTTCCAATCGGTCTTTATGGAAGTCAATGGGCCTATGTCCAGCAGTGGACGTCCTACGGCTGAGATGATGATGATTATTACTGTGTAATGCTCGAACAAACAATGAATCGTTGTTTGTTCATAGCTAGATGCTCGTAAGTAGTCTTACTCTTCTTTGCCCTACGTGAGCGATGATCAACGACAAGGCGCGGCGCTTACAAATTCTAAAATTAGTACTTATTTTTACCCAACGGTAGCGAGGCAAAAAAAGTAGGTAATGTGCTTGATCTGTACGTATGTATATTGTATATCCTATGTTCCGTCGTAAACACTAAACGGCTGAACCGATTTTTGTAAATGATAAATCTGGGTACATATATTAAAATTATTAAAAAAAATATGGATTTTTGGTGCCAAAATGCATGTCTTTTTACCGTAGTCGGGTGATAATTATAAATTATTTAGATTGTTAGAATCAGAATAACCAAATGTATCGACTATGAACGGATCAAAGGTTCAAGTCAAACATTTTGGTCGCGGGCTCACGTACTAAAATGTAAGAACAATGATTGTTCGATATTTTCGCTTTGCGTAGTACCGTATCGCGTTGCCGCAATCATCGCTCACGTTGGACAAAGAGTAACAAGCACTAAATTTATTATCAACGGTTATTTTATAAATAACAGCGGCTACGTTCCGCAGCTCGAAAGATAATCTATCGTATTTTGCCTGGTATATATATTACATTATTATTTTCTTTTCTATGATGACAAATATAAAAATAATTCCAATTAATATCTCGCAAACATTTGTTTCGCACCAAAGCAGTGCAGAGCATAAAAATCACCATTAAAATTAATCATCACCAAACCACAGCCAGCACTTTGAGCACAGAATAAAACGATTTTACCGCAAATTTAGTTGAATCGTTCGTGTAAGGTTTAATCTGAGCGAAATTAAATTTCCGGACACGTTGATATTCCGTGTTTAATATTGCACAGGATTGCAGTTTTAATATTACAAAACGTACAATACTACATTAAAGCATTACATTTTTCTCAAATGAAAATCGGTTTTAATTAAAAAAATTGTCATCACACAAACTGGCGCGAAGGACCATTTTTTCAGTTCATATCAATAACTGCGATTAAAAATAGTTCAAGATAACCATTTTGTTTTATAATTTTTAAACAAAATAAATGTGCGTTTGTGCCCCTTTTAGCTTAGCTGTATGGATAAAATATTACTTGGTGGTAGATCTCCTTAGCAGGAGATCGTCTAGGTAAGTACCACCGCAGTGCCAGATATTCTGCCGCCAAGCAGTAGTGTGTAAACATTACTGTGTTCCGGTTTGAAGGGTACTGCAGCTAGCAAAATTACAGGGCTTTTGCTTACCATCGAATCTCAATCTAATGAGCTCCAAGGCAGCGACGCCCTAGACTTTGTTTTACTACTCAAAGTTCTGTGTGTCGCTGGAATGGTCATGGACATGCGTTATCTCTTACCATCAGGAGAGCATCTCGCTCGTCACATCACTATTACATAAAAATACCTAAGTATGTGTTTGAAAAAATAGTATGAATATATCAGTTATCTAGTTTCCTTTATCAGGGGAAAATTTAGTTCATCTAATTAGTTCTCATCATTAAAAAAAAACTTACCCAGAATTTCGTCTTGGATTCCTCGACTGTGATTTCTGAAACAAATCAGTTTGTTTTGTGTTAGTCCGTCATTCTATTGAAGACAGAGTTCCCCACACTCTGTGATTTGCCTAACAGGCACCGCCAAAAGCAGTCGTGTTCACTTCCTAACTAGAAACCAAACAGAAACAGTTGTCCCAACGTGATCGGAATGCTCTGGCAATACTTGCCAACTTATTGCATTTAAATTGGCAACAATCGCAGATTGTGCACTTGACATACTGGTATTGCTATTCGAACAATGTTGCCATTTTAATAACGTTGTTGCTTGATTTTGTTGATAATCCTGCAGCTCGGTGAATGAAACTGGCTCTCAAGTGAGGCTGCCGGAATACACCGTTACATACCTTGCGGAAGATTTTCAATTTATTGTGGGTGGTAGCTAGCTGAGTACTAGAGAGTACCCTACCACCATACTATGGTTTCCCCACGTCGCATTCCCTTCATCGGGAATTTGAACCTACTCCCTTCGACGTGTGAACCGACCGCGCTAACCACTAAGTTTTCATCACTATCTTTCTAACGATTCGAGAATACAGCAACACAACAAAAACAAAGAAAAAGAACACTTCAATATTTCTGGTGCACTGTCAATAATTTCAGTCTCTACATAGTATAAAACAAACTCGCTTCCCGCCGTCTGTACGCTTAGATCTTTTAAACTATGCAACGGATTTTAAACCGGTTTCCATCAATAGACAGAGCAATTCAAGAGGAAGGTTTATCTATCTATATCTTTAAACGAGCAATTCTTGTATATATATATATATATATATATTCTGAATCTCGGAAACGGCTCCAACGATTTTCATGAAATTTTGTATCCAGGGAGTTTCGGGAGCGAAAAATCGATCTAGCTAGGCTTCATTTTCAGAAAACGTTGTTTTAACCATGTTTTCAGCCGAGCAATGCTCGGTCAACCAGGTACTATGTATAATACATGCATATGCACCGCATTAGTATCTACATTGCACCCGTGTGAATTCGGGGCAGGACACTAATTTATCTATAACTAGCGACCAACCCCTTAGCTTCGCACGGGTGCAATGTAGATGCTATACAAAACCTTGACAAATTATATACCTAAGCCTTCCTCATGAATCACTCTATCTATTGGTGGAACTCGTATGATATTCGTTCAGTAGTTTTTAAGTTATTCGCGAACAGAAAGACAGACGCGGCGGAAGACTTTGTTTTATAATATGTACAAGAGTTATTAAGTTACAACTCACAAACGCTAGTTTGCTTAGGTGCCATTTATTTTACCGTCTTATACATAGCAGCTAAAAGCTTGTAATTAATTGAATTATTAACTAAACTGTCGTACATGGATCGCTGAGCTCGTCCATTAGACGCATAGAGGCTAAATCTAGCGAAGTCAGTTCGCGGTATACCGAGACATGGAGAACATTAATATTATACATAGTTAACCGTGAGCTTGACATAATTAGTTAGTTAGCCGAGATTTTAATACCAGTACTACTTCACAGAGTTATCTCTTTCAGTTTAACTAGCGATAGCGATGATAGCTCAGAGGTTAGCGCGGTCGGTTCGCATGCCGAAGGGTGTGGGTTCAAACCCCAACAATGAGCTTGAGCTGTCGGTGAAGGAAATCATCGTGAGGAAACCATAGCGTGGTGGTAGAGTACTTTCTAGTACTCGGCTGGCTAGCTACCACCCTCAAGTTGAAAATCTGCCGCCAAGCATCTAACGGTGTGTTCCGGCAGCCTCACTTGAGAGCCATTTCCATTCCAGGCTAGGTGTGCTTTACCAACATCGACCACACCGTCACTTAGCATCAAGTGAGTTGTGGTCAAACACCAAGCCTGTCAGCTATATAAAAAAAAAAAAAAGAATACGAGATTGAAAATAATTTATTCATTACTAACTGCTCACCGCAGTGTTACTCGCAACATTTTTTTGGGATAAAAAGTAACTTATATGTTAATCCAGGGAGTCAGCTATTTCGGCAAAATTGATCCAGCCGTTTCAGCGTGAAAAAGTAACAAACATACAAACACACTCACTTTCGCCTTTATAATGTTAGTGTGATTAGTCGATACCGGAGACTTCATCCACGTGTAATTTAACAGAATATGTGACCACTACCACCAAATGTCGTCAAGTCATAAGTAGAAAAGTCATTACTATTGTGTATTGTGAAACTTGACATCTAGTAGTGCTCATAATCATTTTTGCTAATTCCACAATAATCTAACATTTTTCTGATGTAAAAAGTGTCCTATATGTTAATCCAGGTAATGAACTATATGTGTGCCAAATTTCAGCCAAATCCGTTTAGCCGTTTCTGTATGATTGAGTAATAAACATACAAACTTTTACATTTTGCCCGTCTTCTTCCGCAGTGTCAGGAATATTAAGAAAACCATCTGATCTGGCTGAAATTATAGCCAGAGTATCCGATATATATACAGATACATATTTTTATACTAAATAGGTTTGCGTTTGACGACGTCTGCCTGATGTTAAGCAGGGTGTAGTCTAAGATGATGCACGCTTACCTATAAAAAACCGGTTAACTCTGGATTTGAAGATACCCAAGTAGTATACTTCGCGGGAAAAACAAATGCTGGCAGAGAGTTCTACATCCTCGCTATACCTACGAATGTGGAATCAAAGCGTTTTGTTCGTACGTGGGGAATATCCAACATGTAATTAAAAGTAATTAATCCCGCATAAGTAAAACAGTGGTTGCCGTAAGAGTCGGCTAAGGGATGTAATACGGAAGATGGGCAGTAGCGTCTTTCTTGAACAATCACACCTAACTGCGCTCGCCAACCCGCCTGCCAAGCGTCGCGAATATTGACAAAACTCCTCCCCAGGAGGAGGCCTATGTCCAGCAGTGGACAACCTATGGCTGATGATGATGATGATGAAGTAAAACAAAAAGGTCTCGTATACTGTGTATTGCTAGCAGCGTCCTGGATTCCAGCAATAATACTACTTAGGAACCACAGATAAAGTAAAAGTTCTGTAAGAATTTTATTTTTGTAAAATCAATATTTATATAAATGTAAATGTTAAGTAGGCTTGCCCTTTAAAAGGTCTCCGGTATGCGATACCGTTAGTAACATTTACGACTTCGACCTAAAACTAAACTACAGAATGCGTACAACTTGTTGTCGATATATTTTCCTAAGTAAAAAAGTTTGGAAGTCAGTAAAATGTTTTACTACACTTTTTATGTGTTCTTGTTTATAGTAGAGCAAATAAATTACTATAAATGATCAACAAGCGTACACAATTCGTACGGTTTTAACTATATTTTATGATAATCTTGATTAATTTTTAATTTCTGTATATCGTATATCTGCACAATAATTAAAATGTAAAAGTAAAGAGCCGAACGACGCTCTCCTGATGGTAAGAGCTAATGCATATCCATGACCATTGCAACGATACACAGAACTTTGAGTAGCAAAACATAATCTAGGGCATCGTAACTTTAGCGCATACATTACTTAGAGATTTTCGATGGTTAGTCTCAACAGCCGTGTAATTTCGCTAGCTGCAGTATCCTTCAAACCGTATACCGTAATATTTATACACTACTACTTGACGGCAGAATAACTGGTCCTGCAGTGGTATCAACCTAGATGATCTCCTTCGTGAGCGCCTATCTAGTCTATCTGGTAAGAATAAGTAAAGCGGTGATGGTGGTAGTTATTTTTATCAGCAGTCTTGTTGGAAGACCGTCTGGTTTTCAATCTAGAGGTCCGGCGTTCGAAATCGCGGCACGCACCTCGGGCTTTTTTAAAGATATGTTCGTATTGCCGCTAACTTCATATGGTGAAGGAAAACATTGTGAGGAAATATACAAGGCGCAAAGTTTTTAAAAAAAAGTTCACGAAGATATGTGAAGTCTGCAAACCCGCACTTGGCCAGCGTGGTGGTTGCCTTACCCTTCTCACAATGAGAAGAGGTCCGTGCCCAGCAGTGGGAAAGATTATAAAAAAAAAACAAGGCTGATTCAGAAATATCTATATTATTAGATAGAACATAGGATTTTTTTAAACTCATTAGTGTTACGACATCTGGCGTCTGCTCTTTATTTTATATCGTTTTTCATTATTGGTTGCCTGGAAGAGATCGCTCTTAGCGATAAGGCTGCCATTTGTGGCACTAGCTCATAAGATTATTTTGTTTTCTGTACTCTTTTTCTTTTTCAGTGTGCACAATAAAGAGTTTCTATCTATCTATCTATAGGTATATATTAATGTATCGCAACCATGTGCCATTACATTATTTAAAAAATCTAACCAGTTCACGTTAGTTCCGCGATAAGTTGCAGCAGACACATACAAACTGCAGAGGTTGCCTGCAGAACCAGCGGATCCCTCCGCATTTCTCTCGGAAGACAGTGAAGTTCGTTTAGTTAATTTCCCTTGTTTACTGCAGTGAGGTTGCCGAGATTAAGCGTCGACAGACCTTGACAAATACTTGTACACACGACGGAAAACTTGAATCATTAGTCTTGGGAACAACCCAGACGTTTGTTCTGCTAATGGAGGAGGCATGTTAACTTATACGTCTTGCCATAAAAGGTCGTTAATGAAGGTCTTTATTGGTATTTTGATGTGAAATTGTGATTTTAATTATGAGACTGTCACAGTGTAAGGTGTAAATTATTTAGAAATTGTTTTTTTGCAAAAAAAAAAATGGATTTTTTAGCAGCAGTTCGTTTAGGTAAGTTTCACCGCAGCATCGGATATTCTGCCACCAAGCAGTAGTGTGTAAACATTACATTACTTAGAAATTACATAGATATTCAAACTATCGAATATCTCATAGTAATAAACGTTGAAGTAGCGATGTCTTGGACTAAAGTTAAAGTAAAATTGATTGTTCTTTTTAAAATTAAATTAGAATAGATTGTTGTCAAATATATTTAGAAAAAAAACTAAATTGACTTCTGATTGCTAAAATTATTTGATATTTATTTGTGTGATATTTTATTTTAATCTAAGTATGCATATCTAAAAAATATTAAAATGTGTAAAAAGTGTGTGTTTAAATGTGTGCGTGTTTTTATTTCATCGTATAAAGACGTTGACATGATAAAAATGATTAAAATTAAATTTTTACTAAAGTTGATTTAAAATTTATTTATATCAGGTGACCTACCAATACAATTTTAAATAATAAAGGAAGTCATTAATTAACAAATTCATGTAAGACTCTTTATAACCAATGATCTATGTGAAACTTTATAATCGTTAGTCTAGAAGCGAGTACCTACCTATAATATGTTATTCTATCTAAAAGATTTAAAAAAATAACATTTATCGATATAACTTGTAGAAAGAAGAATTAGTATCACAACCCCTGCTATATTGAAAGGAGTCTAGTCAAATGTTTGTTTTATAAAAAGTATCAAAATCATTTTATGCGTAAGAGCGAAGTCATGTGATACAATTTGGTCAAACGGCTTTTAATTGAAAACAGTTTTCAAGATTAATGTTTGTGTTTCAATATTTGCAGTAAAGTAATATTGTATTCCATCCAGCCCCGTCTCGTTTCGTACCGCCTCGTCTCTACCCTTGCGGACGAAACAGAATTAAACAGAAAGGAACAGAACGAAACGGTACAGCGCTTCGTTCTGTTCCTATCCTATTTTATTCTATTATACGTTATGGCGCCTGGCATCGGCCTCTATGAATCATGCTTAAGAAATCTTTAAGAGTAGTAAGAAGTTTGATTTTTGTAAGATTGAAAGTGTTTTTCATAGCTCTGTGAGTGAACAAGGCCTGTAAGCGGAAGCCGTGAGATTATAGGATGTCGGAGCGCGCGGGAAGCTATCGGTCACGACTCAGCTGGTCCGCTGACAGCGAATGATCGCTGTCATGTTTGCCGACTTCTTTTATAGTGTCTTGTAGACGCCACACAATTTCGCGATTATGTATTTAGCCGACTGCAAAGTGTAGTTATTAATTAGTATATCATAACTCGGCGAGAAGCGGTCTGACGTATCAAAATCATAAAGACATTTATTCAGTTTAGGCCTTGGTAAGACACTTATGATCGTTAAGTTACATTTTTGAATCTACCACCGGCTCGTAATTACACTTCAACTGAGAAGACTCCGGCAAGAAACTCAGCAAGGCATTTTTTTTGTGGATCTTTCTTTTCATATTAGGTTACAGTTTATACAGTTTACAGTTATAGATATTAATACTTACTCTACCCTATTAATAATATACCCTTCTAACTCTTAAATTATCTCTAACTCTTAAATTTAGACATAATTACCTAATAACCTCTAACTCTTAAATTACCTACTCTACTATTTTGCATTCCTGGTGGCAGGAAAGCTTCATTTCAACAAGACGGTTCATACATTTCGCAGCACCTGTTACCGGTGCTTTACATCTGTACGATTCTTGGTAAGCACGCTTCCCCGCCTGTTTATTTTATACAGCCGATGTAGATATTTAATAGATCTCTTCAAAGGAAGGTCGTTTATATACCACCACAGTATAAGATATTCTGCCGCAAAACTAAAAATAAAATAAAATACAAAAATATTTATTAACCAAAGAATTTACAAACTTAATGGTATTATAATAGTCCCCGCACTAGGGCTAGCCTGTATCGCGGGAGGCTGGAATCGATTACAAAACATTATTATTATGAAAACTGTAGTAATATTACTTTGTTCTGGTTATTAAGTGTACTAGGTATGTACAATACCGTGTTACTGCCTTGTTAGCTTATTTGGTAGAATATCTGCTTCAGAAGCTGTAAGGCGTGGGTTCGATTCCCACCGGGACAAACATTCATGTGACGATAAATGTTTGTTCTGTCTGGATGTTATATGTATTTGAAAAAAAAAAGTATCTAAGTATTCTATAAATTATCTGGTTCCTATAGTACAAGCTTTGCTTAGTTTAGGGCTAGATGGCGCTGTGTGAAATGCCTTACAATATCATATTATTCTTGTTTATTATATTATTATTTCAATTATTTATTTAATTACTCACTTTTTGAACTTTTTACATTAAATACATATATAAAACATAAATAATATAAAAAAACTAGGGTGCCACCGGCAGCGAGGCAGGGCTCAAGCTGCCGGTGGTTAGGGCTGCGGAGTGAGGAACCTCCTAACAATGCGCGCCGTGTCAAGGATCACTGCCTTTTGGATCTGACCCTTGACCCAACCGTCTAGCGAGAGTCTCTTAAGATGCTAATAGAATTTCTCAAAGTAGTATTTACAACAGCATTGATGCCTTGGATTTTGTTTTGTTACTCAGTTTGCTGCGCTGCATGAGTCACGGACAGGGGTTTTAAAACATGGTACAGCAACCTTTGTAAGTTATATTACGAGCAATTTTGGTTCAATGTTTTATTTGTTTTTATATTTAAACTACAATTCAAAATCAATAAATTTTTCGTTGAATTGTGCAAAATCACAGACCAGAAATAGGTAAATCTGATAAAAACATACAGCGCAAGTTACCTGAGTAATTACTTATTATTAATAACCCTGAGTATCTATTGTATAAAATTTGACTCTAGAAGTTTTTTTTATAGCAATGATAGCTCAGCTCTTTTTACACGCCGACACCCCAACAATGAGCTGAACTGCCGGTGAAGGAAACGTGAGGAAACGTTCGTCAGTAAGGCATTTAATGGTAGGCCTTTAGATGTGAAAAAAAAAAAATACAATCTAAAAGAACCTCCTCATTTTTTGAATCAATTAAAAAGTTATGTATCGTATAAAAAAAAGCAAATTTTAAAGCACTTGTCCAAGAACAAACTTGCCACGCCGATGATTGACAAAGAAAACATTAATCACAAACGAAAACAACGAGAAATTAAATATATTTATCACTGTCATGGCGTCGCGAGGAAATACAAGCGGAAACAAAGCGAACGTTTTATATCTCAAAGCGAAACGGTTTATGGACGACAAGACCTATCATAGTTGCTGGGACGCTTTATTCGTGTTAGCGTATAGCTACAAATATTTACAGTGTTTGTGTTACTATACGCTATACGGGATAATTGTTAAAGTGCAAGATCAACTGTGAGTCGGACTTCCGCACTGAGGGTTCCCTACACCTATTATATTATAATTATATTTACAAATATTTTTTCATTTTATTTTCAATCATTAGTTTGTGATCGATACGTTTTTAGCTAATAAAAGTAAGATATTTTTTTTTTTACCAATTACGTAAAACGACTTATAAGCGGAAATACACAAAAAATAAAATACCAGAATACCTTAATTTTTTTTTAATGCTTTACTGGTTAAATGTTTGGGGGCAGATTTTCAACTTGCTAGCGGTAGCTACCTAGCCAAGTAGGTACTAAAAAGTACCTAGTAGATCTTCCGCAAAGTAACGTTTGAATCAATAAATTGTTTCTAATCCTCAAATCTCTTTGTTCGAATGTTAACCGCTATGTATTGAAAAAATTCTTAACACTTAATCACATTATTTGTTCTAATACGAACTTAATTATTCTTGCCAATCTATTCTTAGTCCCAACGGCGGTTCTATCCCCATAACTCACTAAATACACTATTATACTAAGGGTTAATGACTTAACCCTTACAATAGCCCTTTGTTCTAGGCCCGGTAATCGCCTATAAAAATAATTATTATAGTATAAGATAGTGTCATAGTCTGGGCGTAGGTTGAGGCCTGATTATACAAGGTGGCCGTAAGCGGATTAAAAACATTACCTTTGATATTATATCGAGAATACGGATAAAATTAATAATGCAAAGACAAGTTTAAGCAGCTTAGTTGGGAGACCGACTAGCTTCCAGTTTGGGGGTCCTGGGTTCGAATCTTACGGCACGCACGTCTATCTTTTCTAAGATTCTATGTATTGTCAATAACTTCAATCGGTGGTGAAGAATATCGTATGGAAATTTATATGTCCAAGCTCTTAAAAAAAGTTCCAAATAATTATGTGAATTCTGCCAACTCACACTTGGAGAAAGAGTCAGCGCCCAGCTGTGGGAAAGTTTAAAAAAAACAGTTAAATCGGAAATAATAAAAAGATGAAAAAAAAAAAGATACGTAATAATATAAGAAAAAGAAAAAAAGAAGAATGTGATTTTCTGAACATTAAATCGAACATTCTATTCTAGTACGTCTAATATGATTCCAATTTTTAAAGTATTTATCTTACTAAAGTAATGTCGTAGTTTTCATAACGTTTTTAAGTTTTGGCCGAACCAACGAACGCCAACGAATACCGTCTCTGGCAAATTTTCTAAAACAAAATAAATAGCAAAACATTGACTATCACGTTTTAATCACCTGTCAAAATCTCTATCTATTCTGTTAATCTTTGAAAATATGTGATTCGCCCTGTCTTTAGACATTGATTTTGAGTCGAGGGCAAGAATAATTATTTTCAGAAGTGTTTATTTTATAGTTGAAAATTGCCACACTCAAATAAGATGCCAGGGGTACACTACATTTGGCTTGCAATTTAAAAAATATAGATTCATTATAAAAACGTATGCTACACTTGAAACAAATCCAAAATAGTCTAGATGTATATAATTATATTAAGTGAAGAGGAAAAAAGTACTTGACATTGAAAATGATAACACCTATCTTACTTAATATTTTTAAGAAATTCATCAATATTTGACATGAAGCGTGCAAATATTTATCAATGTGATTGTATGAAATGGAAAATAATGAAATTTGAATACTTTTAGGGTTCCCTGTGCAAACGATGTAAACAGAAGCCTATTAATAATTGTCCGCCTGTTTACAAGAACCATAATAAGTGGTCAGTTAAATATTTTACAAAATATGATATGACGTTTTTTTGTAAAAATTATGAATTAAGCTAATATTTACAATGAATTCCAAACAGAACGGAAGAAAACAAACATAAGTTATTGAAAGTTACAATATAACACAAATATAAATTGATACACACACTTAGTGGTAGATCTCGTTAGGAGGTCGTCTACGTAAGTACCACTGCAATATTAGATATTTTTCCGCCAAGCAGTAGTGTGTGAACATTACTGTGTTCCGGTTTAAAGGGTGGTGCAGCGAAACTACAGGGCTTGTAAGACTAACCATCGAAGTCAATTTTTTATTTTTATTGTAACAAATGTTTAAATATAAAAGTATATCTATCTAATACCTTTAAATAAGCAATTCTTGTATTATGTATATAAATATATATGTATATATATAATCTGAATCTCGGAAACGGCTCCAACGATTTTCATAAAATTTAGTTTCGGGGGCGATAAATCGATCTAGCTAGGTTTCATTATTAGAAAACGTCGTTTTATCCGTGTTTTCAGCCGAGCAAAGCTCGGTCATCCGGGTACTACTAATAATACCATAAAACTATATGTAAACTAACATAATCTTAATACTCCTTGGTGGTTACCCTGAACCTCCCACTCGGGGAATCTCAAAGTAATGAGCAGCAAAGCAATGATGCTCTTGACTTTGTTTTGCTACTCAAAGTTCTGTTTATAGCTGCAATGATCATGGACACGCGTTATCTCTTACCATCAGTAGAGAGTATCAAACCGGTCAAGTGCAAGTCGGACTCGCGCACCGAGGATTCCGTACAAACCTGTAGGTATACAAGTAAAAATTGTTTTTTTTTTTCTTTTTTATTGTAATTTGAGCTTTAAGCAATTTTTCCTTTACCTGTGCTATAAGACGTTGCTTCGTACCAAATTTTAAGATTCTGAGTTCACGGGAAGTACCCTGTAGGTTTTGATTCCTTTGCGAGTGTCGAAAATTTGCAGCATAAACGGCTGTATCTTTTGATTGCGTTGGTATAGAAATTTGATTTTTGTCAGATCCAAGGGACAGTAGACTTGAGTATTTGATATACATTTCAGCTTGATACCTCCACGCGTTGCTGAGAAAAAGGACAGACAGACAGACGGACAACAAAGTGATCCTATAAGGATTCCGTTTTTTCCTATTGAGGTACGGAACCCTGATAAAAAATTAACATGCACTAACTATGGTACCATTTTAAACATAACTACGGAACTTCTAGCGGAAGCACGATTCGCTCTTTATAATATTTTTACTTTCTGCTCTATCAGTACTCAATAGATTATTCTAAAAATTGCAAAAACATACTTGAGTTTTATCAGGACCACCCCCCTCCAATGTTTGACAAGATAATGATAAGCAATGATATAACACCGGTATTGTGGTAGCTGTAAACTCGGCATATAAAAAGTCAAACAGATTTAAAGTTTTGGCAATATTGCTTATTTTTTTAAAGACAATTTCAAAATGATTCGTAGTATATTGTAAGTTTCAATTCTTTTTTGAATTTACAATTGATTATTTTAATATATTTGGGTTATGGAAGTTTAACACAAAACAAAACATAAATAATGACAATTTTTGTAATAATAGTTATGTTAATTTTTAATTATTTTTTATTTTTCCATCATTTAGTGTGACTGTGCTTGACATTTGTATGTGATATTTAATAATAATAATACTAAATGATTTAATTAAACACAAATTTCAATAGTAGTGTTAAACATCTGTCGCCAAGCATCTAACGGTTTGTTTCGGCCTCGCTTCCAGGCTAGATGTGTTTACCATTTTCGACCACATCATCACTTAACATCTGTGGTCAAACACTTAGTCTGTCAACCATAAAAAAAAAATAAGAAATAATATTTTTACAGATTTATTTTCCTCGGGACTACGTATTGTGGGTGCACTGCAACTAATAAAGTTATAAGAGAAGATGTAAGAAGTTTCCCGGAAGATTTCTTGTTCGGCACCGCTACGGCTTCTTACCAGATCGAAGGTGCTTGGGATGAAGACGGTAAGTTTTTTTTTGCTACATAGTATAAAACAAAGCCACTTTCCGCCGTCTGTACTCTTAGATTTTTACGCAATGGATTTTAATGCGGTTTCCATCAATAAAAAGAGTGATTCTAAAGGAAGGTTTATATGTATAACTAGTTGACTCGGCGAACTTCGTGTCGCCTAACAGTCAATAGACATACCGACAGCAGCGCCACCTACCGAGTCCACCACCACGGCAACAACATTTAACATTTTATCGCCAATATATTATCATTAATATTTTAAATATTATTTCAATATGTAGTATTAAATAATAAAATATATAAAAATATAAAATAATAATACTAATTTTTGTATTTCAGGAAAGACACCCAGCATCTGGGATCATCTGGCACACACCAATCCCTGTGCAGTCAAAGACTGCTCCAACGGAGACATAGCAGATGACTCTTACCATCTATACAAAAGAGACGTGGAAATGATGAGGGAACTGGGCATCGATTTCTACAGATTTTCCCTGTCTTGGCCACGAATTTTGCCAACAAGTTTTCCCGATCAAATAAACGAGAAAGGCGTGGAGTTTTATAACAACATGATAGATGAAATGCTGAAGTATAACATAGAGCCGATGGTCACGCTATTCCACTGGGATTTGCCGCAGAAGCTGCAGGAGTTGGGTGGTTGGGCCAATCCTCATGTCGTGGACTGGTTCGGAGATTACGCGCGTACGGTGTTCACACTCTTTGGGGACAGAGTTAAATACTGGATAACAATAAACGAGCCTCAAGTTGTTTGCAACATGGGCTATGGCGACGTGAAGATGGCTCCATTGTTGAATATTAAAGGAGTAGCTGACTATATGTGCACAAAGAATATTTTAATGGCACACGCAAAAGCCTACCATATCTACAATGAAGAGTTCAAGCCCAAGTATAACGGTATAGTCTTCATCGCGTTCAGCGCTCAGTGGTATGAACCTGCCACAGAAAATGATATTGAGGCTGCACACGATGCTAACCAATTTCATGTGAGTGAAATTTCAAATAATAATTAACGATATCCTTTATATTAATTCAGTCAATTAAGAAGCGGAAGTTTCATGGTAGGTAAAATTCTCTCAGACGAAGTCGAGGGTGCAAGCTAGTAAATAATAAGTATAATTTAATAAGCTGTCAACAATTATCAGATTGTGAATATACTATAAAAATATTTCGATTTTAGTGGGCGATCTACGTGCACCCTATATTTTCCGAAATTGGAGACTATCCCCCAGTTGTGAAGGAGAGAGTAGCAGCCAAGAGTCAAGCTCAGGGTTTCCCCAGATCCAGACTCATCGAGTTCACTCCTGAAGAAGTGGAATACGTTCGCGGGACGTCTGACGTGTTTGGACTAAACCACTATACTACAATGCTCGTGTATAGGAATGAAACAGCTGTGAACTTTTACGAAGCTCCATCTCTTGATGATGATCTAGAAATCATGATGTATCAGTTAGACGAATGGAAAATTGGTCAATCAGATTACATAAAGGTATTTTTTCAATCCTCAGTTTTTTGTTTCACCTAAAAGTACAATACAGAGTAGTCATCGATCAATTTAAATTTTAAAGCCCATTTTTAGACGGTAGCTTACATAGTATGCTGGTAACAACACCACTTTGAATAGCATTAAGTATTGTATTTTAATTTATTTTGTAAAACGGCATTTTATTTTGCTTATGATAAAATTGTGCGTTTCTATTCATTTTATTACGTGTTTATTCACGTTTAATTATATAGGATACTCCGACTATAATTTCGGCCACATCCGCGCGACAACCAAGGCCGCGCGCGCTTCTTTCTCAGCTTTCTCTTCATGAAGAAGGCTGAATGTGACCGAAACTATAGTCGGAGTATCTGATATAATCATTACATTACTATTTGGACATTAATATTTGAATTCATATATACCTTCTTCTTAAACGTGAATGTGTTTGTATTTAACCACTAACTCGTCTGGTGATGAGCGACACTCTATATCCTACTTATAAATTCTATTTCTAACTTACAGTCTGTCCCATGGGGCTTCTACAAGCTTCTAACACAAATAAAGGTCGACTATAATAATCCTCCAGTCTACATAACCGAGAATGGTTTGGCAACACCGCCTGGTCTGCAGGATGACGACCGAGTCCTGAACTACAGGACGTATCTGTCTGCTCTGCTGGACGCTATAGAAGACGGTTCAGATATCAGGGGGTACGCTGCCTGGAGTCTCATGGACAACTTCGAATGGTTGCAAGGATATACGTAAGTACAAAAAAATATACTATTACAATATTAATCATGATTATTTACAGCATATTAATAGAAGGTATATGCCTCTTTCGATGATGTTCTATTTAAAAAAAGAACATATATATATGAGCTTATTTTCCACTGCAACTGCCAGATCACAACAGTACTTGAACTCAAAAATAGAGTCGAAGGAAATACGAAAGAGTTAAAAATGTACCTGTGGAAACTGACGTAGTTTTGACACTTTTTTGTTTTATTTATCCGGAATTACTCACGTTTGCACGTATGGCCGAAACTATAGTCGGAATATCCGATATAAATAAACGTGAGTAATCCCGCATGAGTAAAACAAAAAAGTACCTACCGTAAAGTTTACTACTAGTTTATAGGATCAAAGCTTTGTTGAGATTTCTCTCGTATAGTTGTAGAATTGTTCTTTAAAATGCATGTCTACCCTCGAAGGGAAATTAGGCATATTCCACTAAGTAGATCGCATACGCCATTACGTTTCTTCATTGTACATACCTATACAAATTCTCGCACAATGCTATCCGTCAGTGAAATATTTAAATTAAATCAAAATATAAAAACATAAATGAAACTTAAAAAAAACTGTTGATGTTAGAAGTAATTCATATTGTTTAGAAAAATTGCATTATTGTACCTAGCTTTAAACATACGAATAGGCCTAGTAGTATGTTACTAACTTTGTTGCGACTTCAATTTTATGTTTTAATAAACACTTACATTATTCCAATAATTTGTTTAGCCCTAAGTTTTAAAAGGCACTCCTAGAAAATTAATAAACATAATTATTAGACATACAACAACCAACTGAAACAACAAAATTATATAAACAATCTCTGATCTAATCGAACATGAACAATGTTATAGTAAAATTAAAATATATTTTTTACAGGGAGCGTTTTGGATTATACGAGGTTGACTACGAAGACCCCAGCCGTACGCGTACGGCACGCAAGTCTGCGTATGTCTACAAAGAGATCATCCGCACGCGTGCGCTGGACTTTAGTTACGAACCAGACATGACCGACCGCTTCCAGCTTCAATAGCAACAACGAGTGCCATGCAAGAACTGATTCATTCCAACTACCATGCGAGAACTGATTAATTCCAACTACCTTCTGATTAAAGACATTAAAGACTCAAACCTACCCAATTCACACCCTCCTTCTTTAAAAGAAACAAAACCAACAATTGTTGTAATCAAAATAATGAACTAAAAAAAGAGACTGACAAAAATACAATCACATAACATATGTACATCAAAATCAATTCGCAATACTAATCCACTTCTCTCTTTTTTATACGGCACCTGGATGACCGAGCTTTGCTCGGCTGAAAACGATGTTTTCCTAAAAATAAAACCTAGCTAGATCGATTTATCGTCATCGAAACCCCCTGCATACTAAATTTTATGAAAATCATTGGAGCCGTTTCCGAGATTCAGATTATACATATATATATATACATATATACAAGAATTGCTTGTTTAAAGGTATTAGATTAGATAGATAGATAAGAATCCTATCTTTATTCTACTTTCGGTTAAATTCAATTCGTCAATATGTAATATAGATGTCCAATACAAAAATTTTAATAACAAAGGAATAAAACAATGTCAAAAATTAAATGTCAAAAGAATTAAAAATTATATCAAATTATAATTACACAGTACATATGGATGTCAGCAGAATAATTATTATCATTTGGTACAATTATACAACACAAAATATCTATTTAATATGTCAAGTAGTTTGTAGCGATGATAGCTCAGTGGTTAGCGCGGTCGGTTCGTATGCTGAACGGCGTGGGTTCAAACCCCAACAATGAGCTTGAGCTGCCGGTGAAGGAAAACATCGTGAGGGAACCATAGCGTGGTGGTAGGGTACTTTCTAGTACTCGGCTGGCTAGCTACCACCCTCAAGTTGAAAATCTGCCGCTAAGCATCTAACGGTGCGTTTTTTTATGATTGACAAGCTAGGTGTTTGACTACATCTCATCTACTGATGTTAAGTGACGGTGTGGTGAATGATGGTAAAGCACATCGAGCCCAGAACGGAACCGGCTCTCAAGTGAGGGCCAGTTCTATTCCAGGTTTTTTTATTGTTAAAAGTAATGATACGAACGAGACGCTCTCCTGATAGTAAGAGATAACGCCTGTCCATGACCATTGCGGCGGTACACAAAACTTTGAGTAATAAAACAAAGACCAGGGCATCGCTGGTTAGGCGCTCATTACTTTGAGACTGTCGATGGTTAGTCTCAATAGCCCTGTAATTTTGCTAGCTGCAGTACCCTTCGAACTGGAACACAGTAATGTTTACACACTACTGCTTGGCGGCAGAATATCTGGTACTGCGGTGGTACCTACCTAGACGACCACCTGATAAGGAGTTCTACCACCAAGTATAGGCTAAGTGTCTAGTGCCGTTTAGTACCATGCTATGGTTTCCTTCACCTAGAGCTCAAGCTATATGTTAGGGTTTGAACCCACGCCATACGGTGTGTGAAGCAACCACGCTAACCACTGAACTTTCATCGCTACAAAACAACTATTTATCTTTTGTGTTACTTAATCCAGCGTTTCTCTTCGTGCCATAGGCAGCATTAATTCAAACGGAGAGCATTTATCCTGGATTAAATATAGCCACCATCTATCAGGATCAGCGACGTGGAATTGTTGATTCGTTTTCAATTCAAACGTGTTTTTATCCTTTCATCCGAAATGTCCAGGTTTCTGTTTCATGTGAATTCGGCCGGAAACCCGATACAGGTCAAGCGATGAGATTTTAATTACCAATAGCAACGAGCGCAGTTTCGTCCGCTATTTTTTTTTATATAAAAGAACTGAGACGTACGAGACGCTATCCTAATGGTAAGAGATAACCCATGTCCATGAATGGATATGGAAAACAAAGTCCAGGTCATCGCTGCTTTGGCGCTTATTACTTTAAGATTCTCAATAGCCCTGTAATTTTCCAAACTTGAAGCGATGATAGTTCAGTAATTAGTGTGGTCGGTTCACATGCCGAAGGGTGTGAGTTCAAACTCTAATAATGAGCTTGGTCTGCCGGTGAATTAAAACATCGTGAGGAAACCATAGCGTGGTGGTAGGGCACTTTCTAGTACTCGGCTGGCTGGCCACCTTCAGGTTGAAAACCTGTCGCTAAGCACCTAACAGTATGTTCTGACAGCTTTACTTGAGAGCCAGTTCCATTCCAGGCTAGATGTGTTTACCATCATCATCCACACCGTCATTTAACAACAGGTTAGCTTTGGTCTAAAAACTAGCTTATCAACCATAAAAATAACCGGAACAGTTTGGTCTCCTGAGTATTTTAAAGGAACCATAAAAATTTCTGGATTAAAAGTAATCTAAATGAAAATCTAGTAAATGCCATCATTATATTAAGTCTTATTATAAAAATAATCGGCTCCAAAAATATTTTATTGCTGCATACAAAAAAAATCTACTCTTCAATTTTGGTCAAATCAATTTTCTTTAATGTGGAGAAAAACAGATTCCACATATCAGTTTAACGTTGCGATAGATAAGATAAGGTGTCCTTTATAAAACGATATATTCAAAGAAAGGTCATCTAGGGAATATGGGTTTTAACAACAACAGTTTTTTTACGAGCAGCCAAATGAAGGTCAACCTCCAAAGTACTAGCGAACCGCTCCAGCTTCGTACGAGTGCACTTGGTGTGTGAATAAGGCAGCGATACACAAATCTTTGAGTAGCAATACAAAGTCCAGGGCGTCGCTGCTTTGATACTCATTTACTTTTATATATTTTTTATTGACATTTAATCATATTGACATATTTTATTTTTGACATACTTATTAGTACCTATATTGACTTTTACATTATATTGACATATGTTATGATTTAGATATTTTAAAATATGACTGAAGTAATGACCTGTAACTTTGGTGCTATCAATAAAAGATTTGTGTTTGTATTTGTACACAGAATTTTAAGTAGCAAAACAAAGTCCAGCGCATCGCTGGTTTGGCACTCATTACTTTGAGACTTTCGAAGGTTAGTCTCAACAGCCCAGTAATTTCGCTAGCTGTAATTTCCCTTCAAACCGGAACACAGTAATCTACCACCAGATATCTACCACCAAGTGTAAAGTTATTGTAATCAAAAACAACAACCGATCACTTATTTTTATTAGAAGAACTAACCAAACGGAATCTACATAGATACTCGTACAAAGCAACGTAAAACTTTGCAGGAGAAAATGTTAAATGTTCATTATGTAAAAAAGGCATCAAAGACAACTACCGTTCTTATTATATTAACAACGCCGAGTTAATAAAGTGCTTTACTGAGCCATCGCGTCTCAGTTCAAACTTTATTTAAATTCCACCCAACATAAGTTGGCATGAAAATATTTTCCATGCAGTCTAGAAACTCAGAGCTAACATTGCTAGAACTATTTTGCTGTGAACAACGACCTAAAATCTTATAGACCTGATATAATTGTTTGACATAGGTACAAGAGTAGGACACACTTTACTATGCTCATTAGTCATGACATTTACATTGACACGTAATTTGTTGACAAAACCATGTTTACAGGCATAACTAGTGTCATGCCATAGTGTTGTCTCTAGCCAAACTGTTGTATAGTGTTGAGCTTAACCAAAAAGACAATGCATTTTTCCGGGTATGAACATCAAAATAGTTAACTTTTCCATACCAAACTTCATCTAGATCTGTTTAGTTATTCAACTCCGTCAGCCAAATATTTGTCATTTTTAAAGATAGATTGCGTTATAGGTTTAATCATGTTTCAATATATTTAATCATTAATGAATAAAACGTGGAAACGATTTAGGAAAATTGCACAAATCAAAAGCTTACTAAAATAGTGTAATTGAAGCTCTCAGCGCTTTTCTGATTTATAATAATAGTATAACCAGAAAATTTATAAGTGGAATTTTAGCCAATGCGTTGATTGAACACACTCGCCTTATACCACGTCTATGAGGAAGACAGTCTTTGGCATATAAGTTCCTTCGAGTTCACATACTGTGTATTTTATCTACGTGCTACATTGTGAGGGATATGCAAAATACTGCTGACTTTATGAGCGATTTCTATAAAATATCCTGAATGGAATCTCAAATGCAGACTTTTGGAGCTTATCCTGGGCTTAAAACGTTTTATGCCGTAAAAGTATCATCCACAAAAACAACGCTATAGTTTCTACACGAAAATATGGTAAGTGTGTGTTTTACATCGTCTTTGTAGTATCATAAGATAAAGATTGTTTCCTCAACACATCTTCCTGGACATTGCTTTGGCGATTTTATTGCACAGCATTACATTTCAAGCACTTTGCGTTTGTATATTTTTTTGTTAAAATATTCAAGTTTCAAAAACATAAAAGTATATCACTACGAAGATCTGTAGCTATGTGTAGCAATCTAATTAAAACTATAAATGAATATAATAAAATCGTAAACGAATGTAGTTTAAATATTTTTCTCAATAAAATAATTTGACATGTTCTTACAAAAAAATGTTTTTAGATTTTTTGTCTCTTGGTCGGTTTGCATGTTTGTCTGTGCATTTGTGGGTTAACCAATTTGAAAGCGGTTTTTATTTGTGTATTTTGGCAAGCTTCTCGTGACAGAGCTGTTGAAACTAACCATCGAAAGTCTCAAAGTAGTGAGCGCCAAAGCAGCGATTGCCTGGACTTTGTATTGTTACTCAAAGTTCTGTGTATCGCTGCAATGGTCATAGACATGCGGTATCTCAGAACCATGAGGAGAGCGTTGCATTCATCTCATTACTATTACATGAAAAAATTGTCTTTATTTTAGTCTAATTTGTCATTAAAATAATACGCGCTCTTTCAGAAACACGCTTCAATCGATTTAGCTGAAAAATAATTTCGCCTTTGGACATGTACTCGAACAGAGTCGCGGGCACCAGTCTATTATAAAATTCAATAATGACTGTTAAAAAGTTTCTTACTATAAATAGTTGTAGATGTACTGCTTTGTGTTTCCCACTTCTTAAAGTGTCAAACTGTCCTCAAGATAAGTTCAAACTTGTAACAAACATAGAACATTGTGTCTCACTCGCAAGATCTTGTAAAATATGATTTCACACGATAGATCAGTATGGTACGTTAGTACGTATCAGTACGCTAGTACGTATTAGTACGTTGTACTCGTACAGACTATGGTCAACACTGGTCTCTGTATCGTTTGTGTTTATCATATAACAGCGTCAGTAACTATTTAGATATATTTAACGTCTTTGTCTCTTCTTTCAAGAGACAAATCATGTTTTAAATTAAAATTTCTTAAAGGGTACATTACAATCTTTTTACGTATGCTGTGTTCGTATCCTAAAGGGCGTTTGCATATTGTTTAACTTTTTTTTGTTACGCAGTTCTTTGTATATGTTCAGTATTGTGAAATTATTAATCACATTACATCATCAGCCATAGGACGTCTATTGCTGGAAATAGGTCTCCTCCTGGGGGGTTTTGCCAATACTCACCAAGCTTGGCAGGTGGGGTGGCGAGCGCGGTTAAAATTATTAATAACTAGCTGCGCACCGCGGTTTTACTCGCGTGGTGATGGATGATGATGATGATGATGAAGAGTATCCTATGTTTTATTCTAGGGCCTAAAGTATCTACATGCAAAATTTCATCCAGATCCGTTCAGCCGTTCTGGCATGATTGAGTAACAAACATCCATTCATCCATCCATATATCCAAACTTTCACATTTATAATATTAGTGGGATGATAAAAAATACAAAATACTTATAGCTCTTCATTTATTACCCGATTGCCAAGGAAAGGTTATGTTTTACGCGCGTATTTTGTATGTATGTATGTATCCAAACGGCCGAATGGATTACGACAATTATATCGTTAGATTCGTCTCAGAAGGTGATTTAAAAAAAAACAAGCTGGTGGATTTTTGCGCAAAATAGTTATGCGTTTATTTAAAAAAAAGACCTGCTGCTACCACCAAATAATAAACATCAACTGATACGTCATGCTTAGCAACATTCCTTACTGTAAGCTTATCTGTAAGTTTAGTTCCAGAATATTATTTCGTAGCCATCTTGAGGGTTGATAAAATGGTGGTGCACCGCATCTGTGCCCTGGTGTGTTTGCAAGATGTACAATTCAAAAATTTTATATTATAACCCTATTTTCTATAGTGCACACTAGATAACGACTTTGGTTTTATGTGCGAGCAGATGTTTTCAAACTTTGTAAGATTTTTATTGTAAATGCATTCGAATAAACTCACATGACTCTCACACATACTTATAAATGCGCTTGTACACTAGGTATTTTGCTAACAGGATCGATCATTGCTTGTGAAAAATGCTAATTTGCATGGTGGTGGGGTATTTTCTAGTAATCGTCTGGCTAGATACCACCCTCGAGTTGAATATCTAACGGTGTTTCCAGCTAGTTCCATTCCACGCTAGATGTGCTTTACCATCTTTGACCACACCGTCACTCAACATCAGGGTAGCTGTAGTCAAACATCTAGTTTGTAAACCACAAAAAATTTACGTTTTACGTACTATAAGTTATCTAATAGGCAATCAATCACTACGGACGTTTCAACTTCAGACTAGACAAAAGACAAAAAAGAAATGTAATAAAGTAAAACATTTATTCTACACAATACAAACCAAAAAAAAGAGTCAAAAATAAAACATACTTTTTAATATTATAAAGTAACTGACGATTAATCAAGTGAAATAAGTCTGATTTACAGTTAAAGTGACACAGGATAAATTTAAGGTTAAGTCCAGTCTAGTATATTTTCTAGTAAAGTAATGGCAACTTTACTAAGAGGAACAATTGAGTTTTAGATTGAACAGGAAAAAAATCATCTTTAACATTTCATTACTTTCCCATATACTGACTAAATATGGGAGCATATAATTCAGCATTTAATAAAACATAAAAACTTTTTTTTAAAGCTCAAAAAACATTTTTTGTAAAACAGTGACACGACTTCTTTGCGTTTTCGCTAAAACTCCTCAATGATCTTATTTGTATAACTTTTTCTTTTTTGTTACGAATAGACTTGCCTTTGACCACCATCTCGCCCGATGTTAAGCAAAGATGTGGTATACGATGGAGCCTTACGACGCTTGCCTAAAAGAAACTTACTTTTTTTCTTTTACAGCTGACAGGCTAGGTGTTTGACCACAGCTCACCTGATGTTAAGAGACGGTGTGGACGAAGATGGTTAACACACCAAGCCTGGTTTGGAACTAGCTCTCAAGTGAGGCTGCCGGAACACACCGTTAGATGCTTGGCGGCAGATTTTCAACTTGAGGGTTCAAACTGATTCACTCGTGACTTGAAGGCATCCAGATTGTATCTATTATGGAACACTCACATAGGCAGCAAATTCTATTGTTTAGCGGTTCGTATGATAAAGAATTCGCTTAGCTTAATTGTTTTGGAGATTGCACAATGAACGTGGTATATCTGAACTTCTACAATTACCTTATTTCCGTCAATGTTTTAAGACCTCTGCGACAAAGTTCCACTCCTACTTAAATTTAATCAATTGTAAGTCCCCGCGGGTGGAAAACACTGTTTAAATTAAGTAATAAATCTTATACCAAGGTTACTGGCAACATCTGGTTGGCGAGCTGTGTTGCCAGGACGCCTGTCTCACAAAATCGTTTGAACCCTTTCAATGTTAAGTCCAATTGACTTAAGTGGGGAAGCACCGGCGTAATTTCGTAATAAAATAGACAAAAGGTTTTAGAATGGTATGGTGATCTTAATTTTGCGTATAAAAGGGCCGAGTCATCTGTAGAGATGGACAAGAAAATTTCTACGTTCTTACGTGGGTTACTGGGTATACATAAAAACTGTTTTCAATTACATGATGAACAGTAAGTAGTATTAAATAAATTATTTTTTGCAATTAACTTCCCTGTGTTAGCTCACTTATCAGTAGCTCTGCTTCAAAAGCTGAGTGTTTGATTCCCACCCACAAACATGTGACGGTGTGACACGCCACCATTGCATCCGCACAAACCTTCGGTATCCAAGGTATCTCTTGCTGGATCTATACAAAACATTTCGTAAAAGAAACATCACAGAAGAAGAGAAACTTCCAGAGTTCAGTCTGTCCCTGCATCCGTAAAAATGCCTAAAACCTCAAAACCCGCACGTACAGGTGATGTAAAGCAATTGATTTGTTCTTTTTCATAGTAAGTGTTCTCCATCGTTAAGATCTTGCAGGATGATATCAAACACAAACCTATCTATATACTTAAATGAGTATGTATGTTCCCTATTAATGGACTCCAAAACGGCGTGACGGATTTTGATAAAATTTGCAGGCAATCTGTAGATTAGCCCAGCGTGTGATACTGTAAAGTGTGTTTTTCTAAATTGCACCCTTGTAAAGCTAGGACGATGCCCTAGTTATGAATAAAGGTAGCGTGGTAAGGAAAAACAGTCTATCACAACTAGTTGTCAAGAAAGAAAGTAAACTAATTTTTCATAGCTGCTATCGAAACTTAGTTGCAAACACTGCAAGATACTTATACAAAACAGCAGTAGAAATTGTTATCAACCGTTTTCTATTTACTTATTTGACGCTTGGCACACGATATGTCACATTTCCCTTCTTCCTGAAAAAATACGCTATTAATTTGAAAGGAATGTCTCCAGTCCGGAGTGCCTCAAAATGTTGGAAACCTTCCAATCTGGCAACACTATCACGTGAATTTCTTTCTGTTTTTAAGCCAAAACAAAACAATAAATCAACCGACTCCAGAGCTCTATATTGAATATTACCTATTGCTGGAGTACTCTTCGACGCGTGTTCGGAATACCGATAACTATACAGTTACTGTAATAAGTATGTGTTACGTACTGAGCTATCAATATTCTCTAGAAACTCGAAAATAATAGAAAATACTCACACTCGTAGATCGAACGAATATTCTTTTACTAAAAATAAAAAAAAACAATTAAGATAACCTTTATTGCTGGAAACTGTGTAGGGGAAAGATTTACATGCAAGTTTTTTGACACAGTAGTCTATCCTAGCGGACATGCAATATTTTTAGGTTTACTAATTGAAAAGTTATATTCTAAAGTTTGTAATTATTGTTTGTCAGAAAGAAAAACAAGTTTAGTATAAAAAGTTATATCCTAAAGTTTGTAGTTATTGTTTGTCAGAAAGTTTGTGTTGTGTTGTAAGTTTGTTTCAATTTATAAAGTTATATTCTATTCTAACTTACGGAAAATAATATAATGGGTGACGTCACTTCTCCACATTCCCTCTTAAACTTATTGAATGGTGGTAGAGTACATTTTAGTACTTGGCTCACTAGCTTCCACCTTCAAGTTGAAAATCTACCGCCAAACATCTAACGGTGTGTTCCGGCAGCCTCAATTGAGAGCCAGTACCATTCCAGGCTAGATGTGCTTTACCATCTTTGACCGCACCGTCACTTAACATCAGGTATGCTGTCTTCAAACACCTAGCCTGTCAACCATAAGAAGAATAGAGGATGAAATCTAACAAGCGGTTTTAAAGTTATTCGTATAATATATTATTAGTTTTTGGCACCACACTTTATGCATTAGCCGGTGTTAAATCAAACTATTCGTAAAATAAAGGATGAAATCTAACAAGCGGTTTTAATGTTATTAGTTTTTGGCACCACACTTTGTACATTTGCCGGTGTTAAATCAAACTATTCGTAAAATACATTTCATTCATTTATAATAATCAGCGGATGGATATTTGATTTACGTCACCAATTATTGGAACATGCAATTCACATTAAACAGGTCCATTATCGATAGTGAAGAACATTACGTAGCGTGGACTCGATACGACCTCGTTACGGAACATTTTCATTCATCTGTGGACTCTAGGGAATACGGATTGCAATAACGTATTTTGTGGAAACAATGAGAATGAAAAATCCCAGTTTATATCCATGCTGTGCGTGATTTGGCATAGCTTGAACAGCTAAAGATACAAATATACACTTTAAAGTAATACGCCGCAGCTTCTGTTGAGTACATACGGTGGTATTTTGTCGGTGACATCAATATATTCGGATTACGATTCGGTTTGAAATTTATATAATTGTATATATTTATTATACATATATACAACCAAAATATTTGAAATGTAGTTACTATCTTTCATAGTTTTACAGAGAAAAGACATGAGATGTGACTGGTAATAACAGGGCAGAGAGTACCCGCTGTCCCAATTACTTACAAAAAAGGGTTTCCGAAACACCATCAAGTTGTTTCAAAGAGTTCTCAATTCTCTCAATTCACGCATACAAAATGAACCCTCCAACAAAAAACGAAGATACAAAAAATCACCTCAATCGATAAAAAGGCCAATTTTCTCTGGATGTTTTTTTCCTGGAGGCTATTTTGCAAGGTCGTAGGAAAAGGCTTGTAGAAATGTTGAACCAGGATTTAATGACTTAACACCGGGAAGGGGCGCTGATAGCCAGAATTTCACTAATTACTTAGCTGGTACGTAACTCGCTTCGTTATAATTTTTGAGAGAAATATTTGAATTTGTTGGAGTGAAATTATGCTTTTAGAGAGGTTTCCCGCTTTTATTAAAGTTAGACGCTTTCAAGTCTCGTTGGCAATGTTCGTCAAAATTATCATGGTGATACTAAAGAATTGAGTTAGTACTAGAGTTATATTTTTGTGATTAGCGCGGTTGCTACATACGTCGGAAGTCGTGGGTTCTAATCCCAACAATGAGCTCGAGCTGCCGGTAAAAGAAAATATAAACGCATATTACTTATGCGGGATTTCAGTGCGAAACAAGACGAGGCCGCGCGCGCGTTTTACTCCGCTTTGTCTTCATGATGTAGGCTGCCGAATGTGGCCGAAACTATAGTCGGAGTTTCCGATATAATTAAGCGTGAGCAATGCCGCATAAGTAAAACAAAAACCATAGTATAGTGATACGTACTTGTTCTCTTTATGCTTTTTCTTCAACAAGTTGAACAAATTTTTGACAGTATACACCACGCCGTCAACATGAAATCAGAAGACGATCCAAATGGAAGAAAAGGCGATCGAAACTGTAGTAAAATACTATCGAGACTTGTGTTGTAGTTCCTCTTTTATTTTCATATCAACGGAGTATTCAAATTTGTTCAACTGGTCGAACAAAAAATCTGAACAAATCGGAATAGCCTGGTTATGGTTAGGAACACTATTGCGGGAAGGTTATGGAGGGAGTTACGTTCGTAATGAAAATTAATCACTATTTGCTTTTCTTAACCTAATCACTCACACTCACAGATTCGAAATAACTACTCTACTTTTTCGACCAATCTAACCTTTCATGTTAATCTGAAACTGTTGAAATTGAAACGTACGTTGAATCGAAATACATTTATACTACTTCCCATTCTTCCGTGTTTCCCAATCTGGCCGGATTTCGGTCTCCAATAAAACAGTTATATTGGTTTTTCGGTTAAAACGTAAAAGTTTTATATCGCCATTAAATACAAATTGCTCAGGTCGGGGCACCTTTGAATTTTCTTAACAACTGTCGACGGGTGGAGATCGGTTTGTAGTTCAAGCGAACAGCGACACAACGAAGATTGCTGAAAATATTAATATCAGTTGTGAAAAATCCTACTATGATATTACAAATATGAAAACAATTTCAAATTCAAAATTAATCACGCAAAAACAGTTGAATGGAATGTCGTTGTTGAAAAGTTGAAACGAATGGCCACCGGATGTGGCCGAAATTATAGTCGGAGTTTCCGATAAAACTGAACGTGAGTAATCCCGCATAAGTAAAACAAAAACTTAGTATCTACTGTTATAAAAATAGTATATAGAGTACACTAATGCAGATTTTTATAAATATAAATAAATATTGTAGGACACATTACACACAGCGCCATCTGACCCCAAACTAAGCAGAGCTTGTGTGATGGATGTCAGATAACTGATAGAATACATAAATACTTTTTTTTTTGTTGTAAATACATACTTATAATACATACTTATGTCATCGAATACTCAGTTGTGACAGTAAGATCGAGAGCGCAGCTTACCGTTTCTGTAAAATAAAGTTCTTTATACTAAGGAAGAGGTAGCTGCCAACGGTAACACTACCAGTTGTTACACTTTTGATTTGATATCTTTGTCAAATATCTGTACGTATTTTTTTTCGTGTATTGAGACGAACGGAACGCTGTCCTGGTGGTAAGAGATAACGTCTGTCAATGACCATTGCAGTGCCTAGAACTTACTAAACGTAATAATTGATTCTTTGCGGAAGTGAATTTTTATTTAAATCCTCATTACTGTTATAACCAAAACTACTTTCGAGCGAAGGTACACTAAATATATACCTTGAACACCTACTAAACGTTCTTACTGAACTTACATAAAAACAAAGTATGTTTACTCTTGGTAAACATACTTTTGGTGTGAACATACAACTCATCAAGTAATGCCTTACAATAATGGGTGGTTGCATTTTATATGCACTCTTCGTTTTCCCGCTATTCTAATGGCTTCACAAGAAAGCCAGCGAACGACTAATTATGGCCCGTGGAAAATCCATAATCAAATTTCTTTTTTGTCGCTTTATGTAGGTTGTTCGTTTTTATTTACAGGGTTATTAAAACGGAAAATAATTATGAAATGGCTTTATCGTTTCCTTTGAGTAGTGAAACTGGGATATACTTAAAACTGAATTATAGGTTGGAGTAGAAATCATCTTCTATTAAGATCGTTAGGACGCCACTCAAAATTTGGCATTGAGTTTCCTGTTCTCTAAGATGTTTATCTCTCGACATAAAGAAGTTTTTTTTTAAATGTATGTTTATTTCATAGAAAATATTGCCTTTAATCTAAAATACAATATTTTTTTGTTCACTTGTTGTAGCTTAGATATTATTGATTGGAAATTGTTTCATAAATACAGCTAAGCGTAGTTAGTACATAGTCACCACTTAAAATCTTTTACTAATACAACACAATACAATAAACTCAATACAAAACACTGCAAATTTGGTTTTACTATTTTTACTCAGAGTTTTTTTTTTTCAATAGTTGGCAGGGTACGTTTTTGACCACAGCTCACCATGCCATGGTTTCCTCATACTATCCTTCACATGCAGCTCAAACTCATTGTTGAGATATGAACCCACATCCCGTCTATACTGATCAAAGATACCAATAGTATTCATCAAAAGGAAGTAAAGGTAAGATTAGGTTATTCGAAATTGTATTAGTTTTTTAATAATTTAATTTGATTTTGCAAATTTAATTTATTTTGGCATTTATTTAATTTCTGAACTGTATTTGTTTAATAATAGTGACTTGTAAGTCTTGGTTATAAAAAAGACAGTTAGTAGGGGCCAGTTAGATACTCTTAGAGTACGGAACCCTAAAAAGTGAACAAGAAGGAAAATTGGACGTCATTAGGTGACTGTCCGCTGGAGTCCGAGCGTGACTTACATGCAAGACGGTTTGCGTTTGTATTTTTAAAGCATGTTCCGATAAAAAAAACATTGGAAAAAGAGCCGATAATTTCTAGAACTTTTATTTTTGTTTTACTATGAAAACTGACGGGGGTTTGTCACATTTTTGTTTTTCTTATGCGGAATTAATTACTCACGTTGAATTTTATCGGAAACTCCGAATATAGTTTCGGCCACATCCGGTGGCGTTTATCGTAGAGACAAATTCGCAACGCGCGCGACTCGTCTTGCTATGAAGATAGAACGTGAAGTGAAGACGTGATTGTGACGTGAGTAATCCCGCCTAAGTAAAACAATTTTTTTTTTGGTTTTTCTTTTTCTTTGTTTTAAGCATCAATCTCCCAAAAAGGTTATTCTCAAAATTTACTATCTGACAGTGACAATTTATAAAAAAAAATATATTTTTATATTAACTAACAAACCATGTTTAACTATGTTTATTTAAACTATGTAAATAGGAGTTTTCGCGGGAACGCGGCAAGATCGTCTCGCCGTTTTATATTAATAAAATAATTTAAGAAAATAATCTCAAATCAATCCCTAATTTTATCCTAGATTTTGTTATCAGTTTTGAGAAATGACTTCTAGCTACGGAAGCATGTTTAAATACGTATTCACGCCAGTACAAGTAAATAAACATCAAAAGACATTCTATCATTATTTTATCCCGCACTTGGTTCTTCACTGTATATTTCGATAAATTCAAGTGTGTAAGTGACAAAGAGCTGAATCAAGTACCACCGAAGCAGGTCGCCACCGGCGCGTGACAAAAATCAATGATACTGTGGAAAGTGTGGCAACTTCAACAAAATACAAGAGAATTTTGATGTTGAAACATGTATTACTTAATATTTTTCTAGTCAAAATAAAGTGTATAAAGTAAATATATAGAATCTATTTATTGTGCACACCAAAAATATAAAAAAAAAGTACAGAAAATAAAAGAATCTTATGAGCCAGTGGCACAAGTGGCGGCCTTCTTATTTTTGTTCAAAATGGGGGCGATAAGTCTTGCCCTGACGTCCCGCTTGGGGTGTATTGCCTTATCGCTAAAAGCGATCCAGGCAATCAAGAATGTAAAACATGTAGTAGTTCAATGATTAGTGTATACGGATAAGTACTAAATGTTCGAAATAAAATTGAGAAATCGTCCGTATAATAACTAAACATAAATCGTAAACAATAAACATTACCATTTCACTTTTACATGTCCGTGAAGTAGGGCTTCAATGCCTCGAGCTTCAATACGACGGCAGCGTAAAGCCGATCCCACCAACAGATTTATCCCGCTGGCAGCTTTCCAACAGCAACAAGTTAGTATATTTAATGCCACCCTGGGAGAAGCTAAATTGAGCTTAAACTGCGCTCCGATTACCGCCCTACGATGATCAGCTAAACAAATGATTGTGAGACGCAATTCTGACAACTGAAGAGCTATATACCTACAAAGATGTCCGGGATTCAATCTAGCTGAAACATGAAAAGCAATTTAGAAGGAACGGTACAATTTTTCATATCAACATTAGTTTTAATAATTGTATCTATTACGTTGTTTTTATTAAAATTTGTATTACTTATATTTTCGGCATCGCAATTTGTGCTTTTGGTAGTCTAGTATTTGAGTATTTTCAAATATTTTAAGAAAAATCAAGTCACAGGCAAAATTACACAAAGTAAGTTTTAAAGTGTAGGGCATCGCTGCTTTGGCGCTCATTACTTTGAGATTTTCGATGGTTTGTTTCAACAGCCCTGTAACTTCGCTAGCTGTACTACCCTTCAAACCGGAACACAATAATGTTTACACACTACTGCTTGGGGGCAGGATATCTGGTACTGCAGTGATACTTACCTAGACGACCTCCTGCTATGGAGATGTACCATCAAGTAAATTTTTAATTTGTACTTGTCATAAAAATAAAGCCCAAATGTTTTATATAAGACCCTATCACCTCATTGAACTTCACCAAAGCCCGTAAAGGCCCATGCAGGAAGGCAGAGAAGCATAGAGAAAAAGTAATTTAATTAGGTACCTACAGCATAAAAGAACGTATAAATCAATATAAGTAAGGCTTCGTATTTATTAGTGGACGTAATACCGTAAGATATACAACGATTTAATCAGCTCCAATATTGCTTTTATGCACATAAATATTTTGCGAGTCAATTCATCATCAATTTGTTTCGCAGCCGTCTCATTCTATCTTGCAGTTAAACGGTATGGTTTCCTCTTTCTCGCCAGGGCATTATATCCATAATCCAGCTGCGTTCAATTCAAATTAAGTATGATAAAACAGCAGAGTTTAATATCCAAGCAGAGCACCTGGGCTTGGTTCGGTCACAGTATATCAGAAGTTTTGTGAAACGTCAGTTCCAAAAATATTGCTCGGCCTCAACAATTGCCTTGTCCAACAATTGTCTGTCTATTGTTGAAGCGAAAATGTCTTTAGCCGCGTTGAGTGATTTTTATTATTGGCAAAACTTATGGGTTCGCGTCACCAACATGCTAAATAATGTGACGTAACGTGTTTTAAGTTTTCAGTTGCGAGTTTACCTGAGGATGCCTCGTGTAGAGGGGAAACACGTCTCGGCAACTGGTTACTGCAACGAGAAGAGGATATAAACACTTGTGGTTTTTTTTTTAGTTAGTTTTAATTTATTTAGACTTTAAGCTTATATTGGATTAACATGGACATTTAAAAATGGTCGTCAAGTTAGTTAAATATTTAATCTTCGTCACTGTTGTAACTAAAATGACTTTTAAGCGGAAATATACCTCTTGAACCGGTGATATTTGTATATTGAGATTTTGCAATATTATTTATCTATCTTTTTAAACATATAATTATAACTGAAACATGCTAAAATTATTATTTAAACCAAAATAAATACAATATTAACAATATGTAATATTATCTAATACTAAACAAATCTCTTGAATACTCTAAAGAGACTATAATTAATTTTGGAAGAATCCTGACTGTTTAGTTATTCTGTGGCTTAGCTACGTAATAACGCCTCCACTCTCGATGTAAATATCTTTTGAAGCTGCTACTATGTTAGGCTCAGCGCTTGTGTAGTTTTTAATTTCGGCAACTGCAGTACCTAGCTTCTCGAAACGTTAATATTATGAAGTACTATAATTTTTTTATGGAAACTGACGTGGTTTTGGCACACTTTTGTTTTATTTGTGTGGGATTACTTACGTTTAATTTTATCGGAAACTCCGACTATAGTTCTGGCCACATTAGGTGGCCTTCATCATGGGGAAAAAGTTGAGACAACGCGCGCGCGGCCTCGTCTTGCTTCGCAGTGCGGGCCGCAGCGCGCAGTCTTGTGCTCTTAGGCATTACTCTGACCCCGATCTTCAACTTTGGCTCTTATATTGAGCCAAAAGCCATAAATCTGGGTATTTTTTTGAAGGTGCGGTGGTACTCCACGCCGAAACAGTTGCTTATATTATATCAAGCACAAGTTCGGTCTTGCATGGAGTACTCTTTATTTTAATTGGCGCCGTAAATTTTTTTTTTTGGTCCATCGCGCACGCACCAATCTTCTTAAAAAGCGAATGATGAGCAACATATTACTTTTTTTATTGTTGACAGGCTAGGTATTTTACCACAGCTCACCTGATGTTAAGTGACGCTGTGGTCGAAGATGGTAAAGCACACCTAGTCTGGAATGGTATTGGATCTCAAATGAGGCTGCCGGAACACACCGTTAGATGCTTGGCGGCAGATTTTTAACTGTGTAGCAAGGTGGTAGCAAGCCAGGCGAGTACTAGAAAGTACCCTACCACCATGCAAGTTACCATTTAAACAAGTAAATAGTGCATATATTGACTATAATAATTCTGCACAATTAATATAATAAGTCAGGTAATTGTTTGCAGTTAAGTAAGTAGTGTAAACAAGTTATAAAACCGATATAATTTACGAGCCGGCACCAAATCCTAAATCCATTATAAGTACAATCGCCCCAAGATTTCAAACCATTCGAATCTTGAAGCACAGGTGTAAAGCCGGCAGCCGAGCGTCTGGAAATCTCTTGTGGTTACGAAGTGCATTCGGAAACTTTCTACTTACATCGACATGTTGAGTTAGTACGAGAGCGATTGTTATAAGGAGTGGCTTTTGTGTTGAGGGCAGGGTAGAGATGAAATAACATTGTAGGATTGCCACATAGATGAGATTATATAGAGATTTGTGTTTATAGTTGCTCAAACACAAATACACAATATATGTTTCTATATATATTTCTCATTTTTATTTTACTTATGCGGAATTACTTACGTTTAATTATATCTATAGTAAGCTTTGACTAAAGTTTCAACCACATCCGGTGGCCTTTATCATGGCGACAAAGCTGAATACAACGCGCGCGCGGCCTCGTCTTGTTTCGCACTGCGGGCCGCTGCACGCCTCACACGTTAAGATAACAGATCGAAACAAACCATACACACACACACACACACACACAGATATGTATGTTTCTCACTAATACTTAATCAAGCACAAAATACTACAAACTTATATTTTTAGTTTTGATTTATTTTACTTTTCTGTCATCTTACAATATCCGTGGATAAGACCTTAATGTTTATACAACCAAGGATAAATATAAATGACTAGTCAAATAAGTAAAAATTTACTTTCACCAGTCCAACATTTTTAAGATGAGTTTTATTCAGCCGTGGTGGTGCCGGCGTAAGAATAATACCCCTCCCTCTCTACCCGTGGTTGCCGTAAGAGTCAGCTGAAGGATGTAATCCGGCAGATGGGCAGCGGCGTCTTCCTTGAACAATCACAACTAACTGCGCTCGCCAACCCGCCTGCCAAGTGTGGGGAGTATTGGCAAACCCAAGGAGGAGGCCTATGTCCAGCAGTGGACGTTCTATGGCTGATGATGTGATGTGATGTGAGTTTTATTCAAATACATTTTTTTTTAAACTGTGTCGATTTTAAAAATTATTTTGATTATTCCGTCTTTCATTGTTAACAAGTTATATATTCAACCACAGTTCATTTGAAATTATTATAATTACACTTTCACCAAAATGCAGCTCAAATAAAATTAATTCTACATTGACTGCTGCGTTGTTGTTCTTGTGTGAAGTTTCAATCACCACTTCATGCGCCGCTCCGCTTTATCTTGAAAATCTGAGGTTTGTGCTACTAAGAAATGTTATCTCGCTTGCTACGGTGAGCTACGGCGATCTACGATACCGCTATGACAGTGCTTTGATTTACTATAAGTTATACTATAACAGCGTTACTATTTTTTTTATGGCTGACAGGCTTGGTGTTTGATCACAACTCACCTGATGTTAAGTGACGATGTGGTCGAAGTTGGTAAAGCACACCAAGCCTGGAATAGATTTTTGCATTACGTGACAGCTATGCTACAAAAAAGCATATAAAACTAAACAGTATCGATCGATACTTAACATAACCTTTTATGATTAACATATAAACATTTAAATTAATATTGTAATATCGTTGCATAGTTACTTATTTTTATAGTTTTTAAGATATTTACTACGTAAAAAATGACAATTTTTTTTTTAAATTTGTATTTACATATACCTACTTATATTTTACATAATATAGCAATGGTTTATTATACTTAAATACTAACTTTGTTTAACCGGAAATTCACTAAAATATATCTCTTGAATACTCAGTAAAAATTTTACTTTTCTGTAATATACTTTCTGTTACTTTTAAATCTGGTCGTAATTTTTTGTACCATGTTTATTAAGTACACAACTTAGCCTTTTCTGGCAGCTACTTGACGTTGTTATTTTTCAAAGCATCGATCGAGAACGCTCCCCATTGTACGGCTTCGAGTTAAATTCGAGCCAATAGTCACGCTAATTAATATTTCGATGGCACTCTACAATATTACCTGGTACCAGTTATTGGAGAAGGAATAATGAATGATCAGCTGCTTTGTTTGACTTCTCCATCCTTTTGTTTCATTTTTCTCTCTGTTTTCGTACGATTCAAGTGACTAGCTCTTTTTTGAGAATGGAAAATCTTTAAAGCTTCTGTAGCGCAGAAGAATTTTGTGTGAAGCAAACAAAAAAAAAACAAAAACTGGTATTAAACATAATTATTTGAAACCACGGGGCCTGCATCATTAAAGTCTGCGCGAGAAAAATTAAAACCACCAATAATGATAACGATGTACTGGAATATTATTGTAATAATATAATTAGTTTACTCAAAGTAACACTTTTAGAAACACACTCCTTCGAACACGTAATGCAAACGATGCAAACCGATCATCCCCTTACCATCGTACGTTACACCTACTAACACTTAGTTGCGTCAAAGTGAAGAAATATCAGTTGTCAGCCTGCTGCCAACTGTCACTGTTACTGTAACTATTAGTTCCGTTTCTTACCACTCTAAAAAAATATCGAAGCGCCGTCATATTTGTGCGTAATTGTTTGTTTGTGTTTTGTAACAAACAAATATGAACATCAATTGTCTGGTATACCTAGTAAACAAAATCTAGACCTCCAGATTGAAAGTCAGGTCTCTATCATCAGGTCAACTATACTGACTTACGAACAGGTAATTTTATATTGTTCAAATGGTTCACATTTATCTAATAAAAGTTTGGTACCGTTACAGTACACAAGTTAAAGCTGGGGCCTCTTCTGCTAAATTAGCAGAAGACCTCAAAAGGTGTAAATATACTGAGGGTACATTATTGAGCCTTTTTGGGTTATAACTTCAGAATCTTAAGGACAAATTATTCAAAGCTATTTATGTTGCACGTGACCAAAACGCTGGCCTCCATTTTGAACATAAATTGCCCTGAACTTTGCTTTGTAACTCAAAGTTCTATGTGTTACTGCAATGGTCATGGTCATGTTATGTCTTGCCATCAGAAGTACACCTTGTTCGTCTCATAACATCCAAATAAAAAATATGTTTAGAAAAAAGAAAAACTTCTTATTGTTTATATTTATTTAATTAGAAACGAACTTAGAATCATTAGCAAATAACTAATTTTAATGAAATTAATATTTTATTGTCTTAAACCATGTACAATTTTTCAATAATTGATTTAGTTTTTATTATATACCTTAATCTATATACCCACAATAAAGACAAAATAAACCGAACGCAATCATAGAGAACTCGACGAAAACTTAAATTAATTTTAAGGGACAGAAGTCCTTGGATTTCGTTCAGCCATGACCCCGTATCCCATTAACCATCCCTTCAAACGCATCAAGATTCTCTCTCGGCTATCAATAACAATATCCCTAGAATTTAATATTATAAAGTATGATAAATTACAAAAGTCGCCGTCAGAGCCAACTTGGCTCCGACGTCGGTGGAACGGGCAACTTTCGAGAAGAAATCATGTTCATTTTTTTTTTGGTTTTGGGGTTGGAGTAGTTATTTGCATGAATGCGGTCTCATTATAAGCAAAAAATGGCAAATTAAATCTCTTTACTGTGATTGGATTAATTATAACAAAATGTTACGATATCATTACTTACTAGTGAAATTTCCGATACTTGGTAATGGAGCTCAGCAATTGCATATAAACGTTATTCGTAATATCACGACCATTTTAAAAATGGATCAGCTGAATCGGTTCTGCCGTTCTCAAGTTATGTTCAGAAGTTCTTTGGTAAGCATCAACGAACATCATTTATATAGATAGATTCTATTTAAAATGATACAGTATCGAAATTAAACTATTCTGTGTCTGAGTGTCCTGTATGTATTATAAATATGTATTTACAAATAAAAGTAAAGTAATATATCCCAGGTGGTTAACCTGCAGATGGCCATCAAATACAAAATACAAATATTTTATTGATAACACCAATGTTACAAGTCAATTCCGTAATATCATCACAAAAATATCATTAAAAGAGTTTTAAAACACTGATTACATGTCATTGAATAAAAAACATAATGTCGAAATAAATAAAAAGTTAATATAAAAAATATTGTCAATGTAAAAATACTGTCAATATAAAAAACATTGCCAATATAATTAAAAAAAAATGAATCATCAAAGGTTGGAATGGGGTGGTGATGGAGGCCGTGAGCTGGGAGGAGACGATTGTAAAGTGAAGGGACTATGTGAAAGTGATCACTGACCACTCGTGCTCGGGGGCTGCTTGCGGGTCACTAGTCTGCTCGCGGTATGCACATCATCATCATCATCATCAGCCGTATGACGTCCACTGCTGGACATAGGCGATATGCACACAAACTAGTAATAGATTAATTTAACTCCCCTGAAACAAAATATCCCATACAGCTTCGCCTTGCTTAAAAAACTAATTTAATAATCTCGTACCCACAGAATTACAAAACCACAGAATTGTAATAAGGGATATCAACAATTGTCTGAGATTAAAACCGAGGTAGAACTTTACTTTACCAAGAAATTCCAAGAATGAATTTTTAGAATATCTCCCTTCATTCACAGCATCCATATGAAAATTATCTCGTTATTTTCTCAAGTCTAGCCTGTTCATTAATAGTGAGTTAATTAGGTGCATAATTAGAGGGCATTCAAGTGAATTAGCTGTGAAATGTCATTTGGCTAATGACTTTGCTAGCTTGGGAGACTTCGGAAGACAAAAATAAGGATTTTAAGAAATACGTAGGTGAACATAGCATTCACCATATTTTTGTTTTTATTTTTTATTCGGTATAATATTGTTTAGTTTAGTTTGTTTAGTCCAAAACCAGCAGACGAAACAAATCCACCTACGTCGAGGCGTGAGACAAGGGAACGTCATCTCCCCAACATTGTTCACGAACGTATTGGAGGATATGTTTAAGACGCTGGATTGGACAGGATGGGGCATCAATATAAATGGCGAGTACATCTTCACCTTCAATTTACAGGTCGTCATAGTGGCTAAAATGCTGGATGACCTAAAATGGATGCTGAGCAGCCTAACTGATTCTTCCCAACGCATTGGTCTCCGGATGAATTTGGATAAAACCAAAGTCATGTGCAACGAGCACGTTGTTCCGGGACCGGTTGCCTTTAATTGTTTCACTCTTGAGATTGTTCAAAAGTATATCTACCTGGGGCAGACGCTGGAGCTAGGTAGAAACAATATTGAGAGTGAGACCAAAAGAAGAATACAGTTGGGCTGGGCAGCTTTCGAAAAACTATGTCGAGTCTTCTCGTCACCCATCCCACAAAGTCTCAAAACAAAAGTTTTAACCAGTGCATTCTATTGGTCATGACATACGGCGCCGAAACGTTGTCCACGTCCCACATCTGGAACGGTCCATAAATTTAAAGTCGCTCAACGAGCTATGGCTATGCTCGGTATTTCTCTAAGGGATTGCATCCGGAACGAAGTAATTCGCCAGAGAACAAAAGTCACAGACATAGCTCAGCGTATTATAGCAAGCTGAAGTGGCAATGGGCTGGACATATCTGTCGCAGAACCGATAGCCGCTGGGGTAGACGTGTATTTGCAAACGTAGCGTAGGACGCCCTGAGACTCGATGGAGTGACGATATACGTAGGACAGCTGGCGGTGGATGGAAGTGAAAAGCCGAAGATCGGGCCGAGTGGAGTGTCTTGGCCTAAGTCTAGCAGTGAACTTCGATAGGCTGATGATGATGAATATAATATATAAGAAGATATATAGATTCTATTTTATTCTAGCGCTATTGTGTGCATTTTACATGTGATAGAAAAGAAAACAGACTAGTAAAAGATAAATATTGCTTCGCTCACACTGCTTTTATTATACTTTAACATAAATATCGTGAATATAATCTAATTATAAAGTTCATATGCATATCTTCACATTCATATAATGCAACATTGCTGCCAGCTTTTTTCGCGAAGCACTTAGCACTTAGAAAGCTATTTTTCTGCACTATACGAGTGTATTTACATAATATCGCTGCATCAAATAACTTGATGATGGCAAGTTTCAGCTGGAACTTGCAATGAAAGGAGTAGTACTCACATGCTAATAGTTTCTAAGCATAAGCTACCTTTGTTAACTTTAAAACCATAGTGTGATATTACGGTACTTTCTAGTACTCGCGTAACTACCTACCCTCAAGTTGAAAATCTGCAGCCAAACAATGGTGTATTCCGACAGCCTCACATGAGAGCCAGTTCCATTCCAGACTAAGTAGGTTTACCATCTTCGATCACATCGTCACTTAACATCGGGTGAGCAGTGGTCAAACACCTAGCTTGTCAACTATAACTGTAATAATAACATTACAAATATCCGTTTTGTTCATCGATGGGCTAACCATTAATCATGGAAAAAAAGTCGGTTTAGAAATGCATAAAGAAAAACATCAGTTCGTTTAGCTCTCAACGACTTCAGGGAAGCCAGTGACGGAGCGAAATGGAAGAAAATTGTTAGGCCAAGATTCACAAAGGGTTGTAGCATCGAAGTAACTAAGCTATCTTTTTATTACAAACTAGTTTAGTCCGCCACTCCGTCCGTGGATGTTCGGTATGGGCGAAGTTATGTTTCAAATAAATCGACCGAAGTGCGTTCTAGAATTGCGCGAATTATAACTTAACTTTTTTCTTTGTGAACTAATTGGAATAAAACAAATATTGAACACAACTTTTACTGATGCTTGCCACAATACATTAGAGTAAGCCGTTTTTTAGATTAGCGTGCACAAACGCACAGACAAAAACACAAACAGACAATTTAAAAAAAAGTACGCCGTAATTACTTTTTTAATGGTGTATGTACAGACAAAGATCGCTTACGATTTTATTATAAGTTTTTTTATTTTATAGGTAGGTTTGCTTGTATTAGATAGGTTGCGTTTGACCTCCATCTCACCTGATGTTAAGCGAAGATACGGTTTACGATGGAGCACGCTTACATATACGAAACTGATTCACTTGCGACTTGAAGGCACCTAGAATGTATCTATCAGGGAATACCCACTCAGGCAGCAAATTCCATTGCTTAGCGGTCCGTACGATAAAGTTAGAATTAAACCGTTTAGTTCGAGTTTTTGGAATATCCATAATGAATGGAATTACTTATTACTAGTTATTACATCTTGTTTTCAATTGCGAAGCGTACTCAATTCATTGTAAGCTTTACTTTCAGATAAATTAATTACAAACTCATTTATATATTGTTATAGGACACATCAAGATTTTTCTATTTTATAGAAAAATCTTGACAATTTTACAAGTTTAAAAATTGCCTTGAATTTAATTATACAAAAATAATTGAACACCGTTCTTAGTCTAAAAGTAAGTTTATTTCGGTCCCAATGGGCAATGAACTGAGGACTTACAAAGCATGGCTAGAGTTTTGGCCGCTTTTAATTTCAAAATATATGATATCAATTAGTAAAATAATAGTCAGAGTATAATTATGTAATTGAACTACTTAGGTAGTTCAATTACATAATTAAACTTTACAAAACATTGATTGCAAAATTATATATTTATTTTCTAATCAAATACTATTTACATAAATAAAAATCAAATCATTCTCGTTGGTAAACGGATAACTTGAAAACGGCTGAACCGATTTTATTGTTACTTTTATTAAATGGTCGTGATACTGGGCTCTACTGCACCGGGCACGAACTACCAAGTATTCTGATAGTTTCAAATATAACAGAGATGTTTGTATACCTATACTAATAACGAACTAATAGAGAGAGAGAGAGAGAAAGAGAGAGAGAAAGAAAGAAAATATGTATTCAGTACAACAAACAAATATATATTTAATAATTTATATTATACCGCGTGCCAAACATCAACAAGGCTTTGTAATATTTGGAAAATGTTCACATTGAAAGGTCACTGTCTGAGACATCAGGTCATAAAAACTTCTGCGTAACGCACTTAGATAGATTTTATTACTGTTTGCAACGTGTTCGGAGATAAATTTTAAAAGTGATAGATAAATCTTACGCTGATAAACCTTGTCGAATTTTATGTACACTCGTAAACTTAGCTTATGTTGGCTGTAAATTATTTGTGGTATAAGTTTTTTTTCAATCAACACTAGGTTTTGCAAAGTAGGCGGATTTCGATTAAATTAGTACCTACTCATGCATAGTTTCTATTCAGGTTAGATTAGGAAGTGTTTATACAAGCTAGATATGGAAGTGTTCCTATTCAAGCTAGATAAGGAAGTATTTCCTTACAAGCTAAATAAGGAAGTGTTTCTATACAAACTACGTTAGAAAGTGTTTCTATACAAGTTAGATGAGGAAATGTTTCTGTACAAGCTAAATTAGGATGTGTTTCTATACAAGCTATATTAGGAATTGTTAGCTTTTTTAACAGCATTTTTATACGAGATTATGCTGTGTATCTCAAATTCCGAGATACTTACCTAATTTTGACTAAGATGACTGGCCTAATATATGTTGAGATGAAAATAGATTCGATGTTGTCATCCGAATAAATACATTGTCACGCCAATAGTTCAATTGATATACCGTGGAATATTACAGGTCATATAATCGCGGGCAACACTAAGAAGAATTAGGTTAACATTGTCCTCGTTGTTTTCTTACAAAAAAGTTGCAATTAAAAAGCTTGCATTTTCCAAGCGTCAACCAGTCTCCACGAAGCAAACTTAATTACGTCCAGAAAGTAACAACCTAATCTCAATTTAGTCTCTTGAGATAGTGAATAATGCTTTTGAGAACTTGTTTACATTAGTCGTTACTGAACGACCGCAATTTTAATAACATTAGCTTTAAATAGTTTTATGATTTTCTGTATTAAAGGCGATGACGAGAACAATATGATTTTAACCGAAGTCAATAAATTAAACATAGTGAAGTGATTCCACTTTTTGTGCACTGTGTCATAATTTAAGATCACGTCACTATATTATAGCAGACTAATAAATGTCAAGAAAGACAGCGAAATCCTAACATTTTCAGTCTAATAGCAAAACAAAGTCCAGGGCATCGCTGCTTTGGCACTCATTACTTCGAGTCTTCACAGCTCAACTCTTTAGGGATATTTGATCCGATGGTACAAAAAGTTCTACAAATAATATATTTCTTAAGCAATATGTCTAGATGGATGACGAAAGAGCCAATTCTGTTCGGTTTTTATAATCTTTCAACGTATTTAGTACTTGTAAATTATCTTAGTAGTAATGTACCTACTGCACACAATTAATAACTCTTTATAATTGTTGAGTCGCAAGTTCTTTGCAAATGAGAATTCACAGAGACTGTTACGTTTTATCCCAAGCCAAAATCAAGTTTCAACATTAATTTGTGTAAGGACCTGTCAAAAATAACTTTGAATTTGTTTTTCTTGCCAATAAACCAAAATTAAATTCAGTCAACGGCCCAAAACCTGTCGCGGCTCTCGCCCCAAGTATTCCGACGTCAATAGAAATTAATATTCGTTCCGCTTCAAGCCTCCACTTACAACACCGGACACGATCTTACGATGCGATCGAAACATGTGCGTACCACGAACTATGCTTTTCCCCCACTACTAGCATAAATTCGCACGTCACTAAAGCTTATGTGGTACATCATAATTAAAATCTCCCAATCATAGTCTACTAAGGCTAGTCCAAAGGCTTCTTTCAAGACACGATACTTTTTATCTTTCGCAGATGTGATAATTATATTGTTGTTATTATTAATATTTGTCGCTTATTTGTATATATATTCTCTTTACACAAATATTAATTTTATTATATATATTAGTATATTTTTAGTTATTCTAGTGTGTAATGTGTAATCTATGTATCAGGATATATTATTATTATTAGAATGGAGATATATTTATGGTATAGTTATGTATTCCCCTATATGTATATCCTCGTTATTGACACACTTCGTCTTTTTCTTCATCAGATCCTTTCCATGCTAAGTTTGCCTTGAAGAGACCACTTTTAGCGATAAAGTCGACAGTTGTTACACCTGTTAATTAATTTCTTTTGTATAGTATAATTACCTACCCATACGACCTATATATACTTCAGACTGTATCTATCTGGGGTAGACTTTGCGTTCTGAAACAGTGTTGGTGGATCGTATCGTGTACAGTGGGTAAAGATCTCATAAGGAAAGTCAATAAACACGAACAAAAAACACGAGAAAACTTAAGTAATTTATTTTTTAAGCGAAGCACTTTTAAATGGTAACCGCAGAATTTCATTTGAACGGTCTGGGTGCCTTTCGCACTGGCGTTTTTAATCTATTTTGCAATTTATTTTCTAGTGGTGTACAGCTTTTTCTTCGTGTTGACTTTTGTAAAGAACAGCGTAAATGGTTGGCTGTTAGTAGTGGCAGTGAAATGTGGGGCTTTGATCATAAATCTGTCCTTTATACGTCCAACTTTTAGAATTGCATTGTTTTTGCACGATATTGTTTTCTTATGTTCTTATAACAGAAAAGAAATAATTTAGATGTCACCGAAATTTTATTTTTTTGTGGCGAAAATAAATAACAAATATTTTTTTACTAATATATAGACTCATTCCATACGACTAAACCAGCCTTTCCCAAAGTGGGCGATAACGCCCCCTTGTGGGCGCTGCAGGCCTAAAGGGGGGCGGTAAGAGACCCAGAAAAAAAAGGGGGCGTTGTGTAGAGGCTTGGAGGGTGATTTGTAATTTCATTTAGCTAGGAGGCCTCTTAGACGTAGGTGAAAAAATGGGGGCGCTGAAAAATAAAAAAGGCTCAAAGTGGGCAGTAGACAAAATAAGTTTGGTAACCCCTGGACTAAACCCAAACACAGTTATGTTAAATTGCTTTATTACAAAGTTCCGGTGCCGGAAGCCGGAAGGTAGGCAGTTAATTAGGACTATTCTAGAGACCTTAAATACCACTAGAACACAAAATCACAGGAAAGCAAAACAATTCAGTTTTGATACTTATTATTTTCCAGTCGTTTGATTTAAAAATTAAACAACGAAACCAATTTTAATGAAATTTCTATGGGAACAATCTGAGAATATGCAAAAAAAATAATAATTACAAATCGGTTTATAAGTGACGTAGTTCTGAGGTAACAGAAGAAAAACACAACCGAATTGAGAACTTCCTCCATTTTTGAAGTCGGTTAAAAACATATATACACACAAACTTCCGCATTAATATATTAGTGAGATCTGAAATAAGATGTTTTCAAGCGTTCAGAATACAGCCGTGTAGAGCGAGCGTAGCGTTTGTAGCGATGATAGTTCAGTGGTTAGCGCGGTCGGTTCACACGCCGAAGGGCGTGGGTTCCAACCCCAACAATGAGCTTGAGCTACGGGTGAAGGAAAATGTTGTGAGGTAACTATAGCATGGTTGTGGGTACTTTTTAGTACTCCACTGGCTAGCTTCTACCCTCAAATTGAAAATATATCGCCAAGCATCTAACAGTGTGTTCCGACAGCCTCACTTGGGAGCCAGTTCTATTCCAGACAAGCTGTGTTTTTATTACACAAAACAGAATGTAATAATATTAATTTCAATTCAATATACATTTTATAGATCAAAATCACATTCCAAAACTATGTACTTTACTTAACATCAAGTGAGCTGTGGTCAAACAATATTAAAAAGAAAAAGTAGTGTAGCAAGAAGTCTCAATACTAGTTTTTTTTACGAGAACTGAAACGATAAATCACTTGAGAACGATTCCGTGACCGAAGCGATTCCGTGACGATGTGCGCGTAACGATCTATTCCGTTTTGTAGTAGTTTTAAATTAAATTTGCTGCCGAGAGGCCCCGACATCGCCCGATTATATTGCCGCTTCATTTTGGATTGCGCGACATGGGAGCTTTGAACATGTTATTGGCAAAATTTATAGCTAAATTATACTCGACTACGTTTCGTTGATTTACTCACGATCTTCTAGTTCTCTCGTACTCTATGTACATACTACACAAAAAAACACACGTATGTAATTAGTAGGAGGTCGTCTATTCTTGTTTGCATGGAAGAGATCGCTGTCAGCAATAAGGCCGCCACTTGTGGCAGTAGCTCATACAATTATTTTAATTTCTGTACTCTTTTGTACTCTGTTCTTTTTTGCCGTGGTGGTGTCGGCGTAAGAATAGTACCCCACCCTCTCTACCCGTGGTTGCCGTAAGAGTCGGCTAAGGGATGTAATCCGGAAGATGGGCAGTAGCGTCTTCCTTGAACCTAACTGCGCTCGCCAACCCGCCTGCCAAGCGTGGCAAGTATTGGCAAAACCCCTCCCCAGGAGGAGGCCTGTTTCCAGCAGTGGATGTCCTATGGCTGATGATGATGATGATGATGACTCTTTTTTCTACTTTTGGAGTGCACAATAATGTTTATATCTATCTATCTATTTACGTATGTACGAGAAAAACGTTGTATCACAAGCTATACCATTTTTAGAAAAAAAAAACAACGATATCTAAGACAAAAACTAAATAAACAAATTTTGTCTATGTAGTACATATTGCCCCAAGCGAATCTTGTGGGTACTTGGGAAACCAGATAACTGATAGAATACTTGTATACTTTGTAAATACATATAATTATAAACCATACAGAACACCCACGCAGAACAAACATTTATCGTTACATAAATGTTTGTCCTGAGTGGGTATCGAACCTGCGCCCCACAGCTAGAGAAGCAGATGTACTGAGCTAACACGGCAGTCAACTATAGACAAAGTTTGCAGACGTTGAGATGTAGTAATCCACAGAGTATGCAGAAAATCCCTATTACACAGGTTAACCCAAGATTAGGACAACTGAATAGGCTAATGAAATGAGATACCGCTCAAAAGCTTCGTCTCTATCTCTCATTATTTCCTACCCATCTCCCCATACACCGTGAAAATATTCGTGGAACCTCAAACCGGTGTGTCACAGTACCCCGGATACCTCAGTACTGCAGTATCCGGTATTCGGTAGTATTCGATATCATCCACGAAGCATGCCGATACCCTAATTTTGTGACGCAGGCACGCAACGTCAATAGCACGTTCAGTGTAGGGCGACCAGGCGTTACCAGTTTTTAAAATTAATATCTTCGTCATTAGTATTCTGAAATTATTCTGTATTGACAAAGCCTACTATAAGGTGGCTCATTACGTGGAAGGCAGGAATATATGGTTGTTGTGGCTTCTCTCTGCACTTGCATCCCCCTGGCTAAGTGACAATTGTAGTAAGCATAATGTATGTATTAATATTTATAACTGTAAACTGTAACCTAATATGAAAAGAAAGATCCACAAAAAAATGCCTTGGTGAGTTTCTTGCCGGAGTCTTCTCAGTTGAAGTGTAATTACGAGCCGGTGGTAGATTCAAACATGTAACTTAACGTTCATAAGTGCCTTACCAGGGCCTAAACTGAATAAATGACTTTTTGATTTTGATTTTGAAAATCATCAACAGGTTTCCTTATTCTATTGCTGGGCATTAACATAGTTCATTTGTTTTCTCCATTTACATCGATATCCATAAAATATGTCTGTATTTATTTATATTTTTGATTAGCGTAGTGAGATCACACGCTGAGAGACGAGGGTCCAAATTCCGACAATGAGTTTTCCGGTAAAAACAGCGTCTAACAGTGTTTAAAATTTCATTCTAGGTATGTTTACTAGTTTCAACCACGCCATCACTTAATACTAGCCTTTCAACCATAAAAAAGTATTTATTTAATTTGAAGAGATTAAAATAATAATAATTGATTGGTTTAAATAAAAATTTGAAGAGATTATTGCCCATACAGTTTTTATGGAGGAATAAAAGGGCATTACATTTCTTATGTTAAAGTTATTTATTGATTGTGCTGACTGTTTCCAATAGGATAGAGTATCTAGTTTATAATCAATTATTTTACTTATATGTTTATTTATTAATTTTATAAGAAGTTTATGTAGCATCCTCTGTCCAAAGTACTATCTGTCATTCTATGTCATGATTGCCTAGAAGAGATTATTGTTAGAGAAGGTCGCCACTCGTGGCATCATTGTCTCCTAAGGTTCCTGTCCCCATTTTAAATATTAATTTCTCATGCACACGATAAAAAGTTTCTATGTATTTATCAATTGACTGTGTAGCCTACAATAAAATAACATTAAATCGACACTACAAAATGACATAAATATGTGTTCAAATTCAAATTCTTTATTGGTAACATCTTTGTTACGTGTCATATTATTAAGTACATAAATTAAATTAAATTAAATTAAATTAATAAATAAATGTTAATGAGAAATATATCTTAGTAGATTGAAAACAGTTTTAGGTTAGAAGAAGAATTCCTTTTTTAATTGAAGTTTATAGTCACATTGATATTGTCAAGGCGAAAGTTTGTGAGTGTGTTTGTATGTTTGTTACTTCTTCAAGCTCAAACAGCTCAACAAATTTTGATGAAATTTTGTATTGAGGTAGCTGATACCCAGATTTAACACTTTTTATACAACCCGAAACAATGTCGCAGGTTGTTAGTTAGGCTAGAGCCGTGGGGCTAGTTTGTTATAAATTTTGCAAACAGCTAAATCACACAGCAATACACCAGTAAAGTGCTTGAAACCTAATAGTACAGTTTTGATTTTACTCTAGCCTGAAAACCTTGTCATTCTATTCGTCGAACATCCCTTTGTGCGAAACTTACGGAGCGAAACTGTACGGCTCACTCTCCGTGCGCAAGTTTTTTCGAGCGCGTATTGAATGCGTCCTGTTTGGGTATGTCCCTAGATTTAAGTGTAGCGTGGACACTGTAGCTAAACTTCCGATAAAGCAACCGCTGCGTTGTCACAGTTTCATTACTTTACACTGAAAAACTGTCCTAAGTGGGTTAATATTTCGTGTACTGGCAAATTTTGTGCAAGTGTCAATAAATAGTATATGCAATAAATGTAAGATGTTGTTTGAAGTGAAAAAAATATGTAGATTGCACTATAAAATAGAATACATATATGTCCACACATCGCGCGACCGCACCGCATTCACTAAAACTCATAATATTTACTTAGTAAAACAGCTAAACAAAAAACTGGATCCATCAATCGTATTTAGTGTACCTACGTAAACCTTTAGAAAAGACGAAATCCTTTATAGCGTGTAGGTAAAATGGAACACGTATAATTTCAAGGTCATATTATTGGAAGTCACTTTGGATTTAAGCATAAATAAATACCTCACACAGGTAAAAACAAACTTCTTTCAATAATTAAGTAATGATTTTTATATAACTAATGGAAGAAATGCAATGCCTTCCTAATGGTAAAAGATAGCGCCTTATTGTGGTCTAGCGCCGACGTGATTCATCACAGCTTCTTACCAAACGGGATGAGCATTACTGCAAATGTGTACTGTGAAGAACTGAACACAATGATTGAGAAGCTCGCAACATCGGTAACCAGCTTTGGTTAATCGGTCGTCTCCACCGCTCCTGCATTACAACGCGCGACCTCATACTGCAAAGCAGACGGTCTCTAAGCTGCAAGAGCTGGTGTTGGAAGTATTTCGTCATCCGCCATACTCACCAGACCTTGCGCTTACAGACTTCTAATTATTCCAGAATTAGGAAAACTTGGCGGCAAAAAAAAACAATAATTTGTTGCCTCCCGTCCGGATGATTTCTTCAAAAAGGGCACAATAAACTTCCACTGCGTCGGCAAAGATGGTTTTGATTTCATGGGTGATTATTTTGATCAATAGAAATAAAAATTGTAAAAAAAATCGTGTTTTTTTTTTCATATGAAACGGCAATTTTATAGGACCAATATGTCCAGTAGGCTGAAACTGTTGTTATTGAATATATATTTTTTTTTTATCAACAAAATGTTTACGTTTAACCACACCCTGGCTGATGTTACACAGGTTTAATATACAGCAAACTTGCCTAGAAGAATCCCGTTTTCTCTGTTGAAGACACCCAAATTGTGCGGCAAACACAGACACTAGCGAGTATGTCAAATTCAGCTATATTAGAGAATATAATCTGTTTTATTTTATCTATTTTCCCTTTCATAGTTCGTGACCTTATGTTAAACCTTTTTTTCCATTTCGCAGCTTTTTAACGCATATTTTTCTAAAGAAAACCCTTTTTTCAATCTTTTCATTTTTCTTTTATGAAAACACTTGCGAAAATTCACGGGAGCTTGTTATTTTTGCATGCATGCATGATTTATTTATCCATCTTCTTTTTGTGATACAAAAAGTTCTCCTCACAAGTTTATTTATCACAATAAAGTAGAATCGCCTTTAATTTTTAAATAGGTGTTTAATTAAATAATTAAGAAAACTCTCGTGTCCGAAACTGGAACGGAAAAATTAACGCTCTACCTCGGAAAACTCGTTTTAGAGCCGAAAAATTAAGAACCAAGTTTCAAATTAACTTGGCATAATTACAACGCTTTTTTACACGAAATACTTTATTTCGGGACGAAAACAGGCGGCTTTGATTTACATGAAGGTGTTTAGGGGCTTTTGACTGGTGTACCGTAACGGTTTTTTACGAATCAGGGTTTTATAATAACTACTGGGTTTGTTACACGCGTGACAAAAGACGGGGATATTTTTTTACGCGGTAGTCAGCCCCGGATTTCCGTGTACGCCTACAAGGCCCCAGCTTAGGGGCCCAACCAGTCTAGAGGCGAAACTCCAACTCAAACGGCGAAACTCCAACATTCGAGCTCGTGCTCTCGGTGAAGGAAAACATCGTGGGGAACCATGCCATTGCTGTTCTAGTACTCGGCTGGCTAGTTACCACCGTTGAAAATAGACAACACATTATTTAATACATTAAACAAATTTCCATTACATTTAAATTAAACTCAACATTACACAAAAAGAAATAATAAACATAAATACAAAATAAATTAACAAAAATGAAATCTGCACGCACTTAAATATGGAGAGGTCAGCGCTAATGGGATAGTAAGTATATAAAAACAGGACTAACTACAAATGTATCTTCACTTATAATGAATCATTTCTCATCCATTGTTAAGAAAGCTTTCCAAACTAGAACCATTCGTCCCGTTCTTTACCTGCGAGTGAGTAAGTGGCCATCAACTATATTTACGTCAAGCGTCCGCGAGTAACCGTCGGGTCATTGGCCGCAATTTCCCTCCAATAGCTGCTAATCCAGAGCCTTTGCCCCCGTTATTATGGACAGTAAATAACGGGTAAATAACCCGTTACGAGTCGTTAGCTTACCCTTTATTACAAGTGTAACGGTTTACGGTAAAAACTTTTGATTACCCATAATTTAATTGAGATAATAAAGATAACTTACGCAATGCTGAATATAGAAATGTAAAATTAACGATACAATAAAAATATCTATTTATGATAACGAATAATAATAATATTGAATGCACAATAGTTCCTCAAAATAGCGGAGCTTCACAAAATTTTTGATATGCCAACGGTTAAAGAAGAAATTGATTCTTACGGAGACAAATTAATTGATGGTTAGTCTGAAGAGTATTTTAATTTAAATCACATATGCTACGCTAAAAAGTATTTTAGCATTGAAAACTTTACTAGACTTTGACCGTGAGAGAGTGATTGTTTGTATAGTATACTGTAAGTTTCTTTTGCGAACAAAATTGTACATCATGACATACGTATTTATAAACTAGAGAAGTTTGTAGCAATGTGCTACGGCTACGTATGTACGTAGCAAAGTGCTACGAGTTTTGCATTTGAAACTTGTTCTAACAACTACCGTATTTTTGTTTCATTTGAAATAGTTATATACAGGATTTTATTTATTTATTTTAAAGACACAAATTAAATTACTAACAGTTTTGTGGTAGTACATATCTACTAAAAAGCTAAGACTGGATTGTAACTTAAAATATGTCCATACAGAAAGATTTTCCACTTGCTAGCATGTAGGAAGTACCCTACCACCATGCTATGGTTTCCTCACGATGTTTTCCTTCACCACCAGGTAATTGTGGAGTTTGAACCCACACCCTTCGGCGTGTGAACTGGCCGCGCTAACCACTGTGCTATCATCGCTACAAGATGAGCACTCATTAACGTTAAACACAAAGTTTAAGTTTTAAAAATGTTAAAATTACCTTATTACTGTACTGATTGTTGGTAAATTCTATTTAAAGTTACCATATATTCGGTGATATAAAAAAATCAATGAGAGGAGATCACGTACAAAGCGCATGATCCTCATTATCCACCAGAAGTTAGGCTCCAACCCTTACAATAAAACGTGAAAAGGGTTAAAATTACCCCCTCTCGCTACACTCTTGAAGGGTCAGCCATTGTACTAAACTCCATAAATACAAGTAAATGAACAAGGCTTCGGCAGTGACGTAGCAAGGATGGTCACAGGAGCTTGCATGAGTGGCAGATTTCTAGGCACGACGTTGAGTGAAAATGATGTGCATAAATATATACACAATTAAAATACAGCGAAAATAATATTAATATTTTCAAAGGTTGAAATTATTGAGTGTACTTGTAGGATGGAGCTTATACTTTACAAAATGTTCTAAATATATTTACAACAGAATTAATTTTCGTAATTAAACACGTTGCTTTAGTGTTTTGGAGCAGCGTTTATCTTTTTTTTAAGTACATAATTTTTCGTACGTGTGTATCACTGAACTCTTTTTTAATAAATTTATGGTTGACAGAATGGGTTTTTGACCATAGCTCATTTAATGTTAAGTGACGGGATAATCGAATATGGTAAAGCACTTCTAGCCTGGAATGACACTGGCTCTCAAGTGAGACTGCCAGAACACACACAGCTTGACCGATTTTGATGAAATTTTCATGTGTTTGAATGAGTACCAGGATGGTTTAGATTCTCAATTGGACTGGTAGGTGGTGGTATAATCGAACAGGACAACGTCTGCCAAGGCTGCTAGCATATATGACTATATGTATATATATAAAAATTTCATCAAAATCGGTTCAACTTTGTGTGCATTTGTGTCTAACCATACAAATATAGTGTTGTGTGGCGTCCGTATGTATAAGTGTGTATTGTTATTTGTTAATTTGTCAGTTGATCTACCTTGGTGTGCGCTCACCGGATGTTCGCTAAAGAGGCGCCTCCCCTCTGAGGGCAGGGAAGGGATTTGAGTTGATTTGAGCGAAGGATGACTAGGCTAGCGGTAGCTTCTTAGCTCTAAGGTGGTGATCGAGAAAAGTGGAAGAATATACTTGTTATTAATATTAATTTATGGGGTAGTTTTGTACCTAACTTTGTTTTTGTCCATCTGACTCCAAACTAAGCAAATCTTGTACGACGGAAGTCAGATAACTGATAGAATACTTAAATACTTTAAAAAAAAATATATACTTATAATAAATACAAAACACCCAGACACTGAACAAACATTTATTTTATACCACAAAAAGTTTTTCCTGGGTGGGAATCGAAGCCACGCCCTTCAGTTATTTAAGCAGACGTAGGTAATAATGAGCCAACAGGGCTATGTAGCTATAACGTTATTTACGCATTCATGCAACGTGACGCAGAATGGAATCGATTGATAATCTCACATGAACTTTAAACTTAACAAATTGTATGAACAGACAAAGATGTCTGATGACTTCGTACGATATATCGATATTGCATATAGTTCTGCTCGATATTGATAGAATCACGTTGAATCATGGTTCACTGTCTAACTGCCTAATACGACCCGAATGGTACATACCTAAAGTACGAGCCTGGTTATGGGATGCTGCGTGTTTATTGTAAACAACTTTTTGCCGGGATAAAGTTATCGCGGGCCACTTTACTTCCTAAGCTGAAATGGTTAAGTTGTTTCGTTTCTGAGTGAGCGGAAAAATTGTAAAAAGAAACTAAAAAATATGAAAGTAAAATGATGGTAAGCCAGGGGAAGTTCCATTGAGACAAGTTTGTGATCGAAAATATTTTGTTTGGTAACCTAAATATAGCATTATTTACATAATGTGTAGGAGTGAAGTGTATAACTTTAAGAGCAATTTGTTTACAAGAATATAATACAATAATATGAATCAGTCTTATCGGGCGAAGAAGAAGTATTACCCGCATCAACCTTGCTTTTATAAGTTATCCCACTGCTGGGCGTGGAGCTCTTCTCATTATTAAAAGAGTAAGACCATTTACCGAATGTACCAAGTACAGTGAATGACAAACATCACACAAACTCTTAGATATGAAAGTTTTTTGACGTTTTTCTTCACAGTTTTTTTTTTATATTTTCTTTATAGCTGACAGGCTAGGTGTTTGACCACAGCTCACCAGATGTTAACCAGATGTGGTCGAAGATGGTAAAGCATACCTAGCTTGGAATGGAACTGGCTCTCAAGTGAGGCTGCCGGAACACACCGTTAGATGCTGGGCGGCAGATTTTCAACGTGAGGGTGGTAGCTAGCCAGCCGTGTACTAGAAAGTACCCTACCACCACGCTATGGTTTCCTCACGATGTTTTTCCTTCACCAGCAGCTAAAACTCATTTTTGGGGTTTGAATCCACGCCCTTCGGCATGCGAACCTACCGCGCTAACCACTGAACCATCGTCACTTAACATCAGGTGAGCTGTGGTCAAACAAATAGCCTGTTAGCAAAAAAAAAAAAAGAATAGATACTTATTATATACTTTTTTATTTGTAAATAGGTACATACTTATAACACATACAGAATGCTCAGACACAAAACAAACATTTATTATCCCATAAATAATTGTCTTGGTGGGAATCGAACACACTTTCTACAGCTTTCGAGGCAGATATTCTACCAAATGAGCTAACAAGGCAGTCATTAAATAAGATGGTCTACCATCTAAGCTACTCTAGTGATGAAATTAAAATAAGCTAATTTGTTTGTTGAATTTATAGGTTGCTGACACACTGGGTTGGAAGCGTTATTTACGAACGTATATAAGTAAACACTCACACAAACAAGGCAAACAAATTAAAAGCTTGCGAAACCATTTAATCACCCTTAATTATTTACGCGATTAGTCAGCGGGCACAGAAAATACTGCTCTATTTACATATGATTAGAACTGGTAGTCAGTTGAGGCTTCTTCAAGTTTAGTCGCATTGTTGTATATTTATTTTGCTTCCAATTAATGTGTACATTCAAGCTGTTGTGGATTCATCCTAAGCTATTAAAGTTGACTTTTGTGTAGCAGCAAGCACCCGACCAGTTCAAGTTTAGTTTGAAGCAAACAATCATTTAATTTTGCGCAATAATAGACAAATTTTGTAGCGATAATAGCTCCGTGGTTAGCGCGGTTGGTTCACATACTGAAGCTGTCTGAAAGTTCTGAGTGTTGTCAAAGATTTGTCAAGTCTGTCAACTCGCACTTGGCCAGCGTGGTGGGCTATATCCTTGCCCTTTTCATGTAACTTGATGGTTGATCACATTAGCAGGTGGTCGTCTAGAGAACTAGGTTCCATTTCAGGCTAGGTGTGCTTTACCATCTTCGACCACACCGTCACTTAACATCAGGTGAGGTGTGGTCAAACACCAAGCCTGTATAACATAAAAAAAAGTGGCAGGTGCATGGCAGTACCAAATATTTGGGGCTGTTGAAAGTCTCAAACTATTGAGCGCCAAATCAGCGATGCCTTGGACTTTGTTTTACTACTCAAAGTTCTATGTATCGCTGCAATGGTCCTGGACAGGCGTTATCTCTTACCATCAGGAGAACGTCTCGTTCGTCTCATTACTTCTACATAAAAAAGGAGAGACTCGTGCCCAGGAGTGGGACAGTTTAAAAATTATTCCGCAATAGCTTGTCAATCTTGAAAGTCAAGCACACGCTAGTACAAAAATACAATTTCTAAAACACGTGCGGAAATTACTTTTTTGTTAATAAAACCCAATAAAAAACACTCTTAGACAACTAGTAATTCTATCAGAATTGTAAATATGAATTTTATCTTTACATTTCAAAAGAAACATGTTGTTAAAAGTGAGATAGACAGACAGACGTTATACGGTTCACTAATAAGGCTCCGTTGAATTTTCTCTGCAGTTTTAAAATTCCGACGAACATTGTTGATACAGTAAGTTCATAATGACTATTTATTTAAGTTGCAAGCGAATCCTGAACAAGCAAATTTTACACTTTACTGTATTTCACACAACAATAGCGAAGCCAAAATGAAGGCATTATAACAAGAAGGTATCTAAAAGGCAGATATTAACATGTGTGTAGCAAATTTTGATAAATAAAAGTTCAACAGATTTCTGACGGCTTAGAGATGATCACAATATAATACAACCCAACAACACAATATAATACAATGATTTATTGACATTACCAAGTAATAATTGAAAAAATGTCCAAAAGTAACATTAAAATAGTCGAAATATTAAAGCAATTTCGATAAAGTTCAACAGATTTCTGACAGTTTACGAGATAATCACAATTCAATACAATACAACGCAACGCAACAAAACACAATACAATACAACAATTTATATAATAAAAAATAACATCATAAATTTCAACATATTAAAACATGTCAATGTATGTGTATTATATTATGTTGATAAGAATTAATATAATTGTAGAACATAAGAATTTAAGAATATGATTATAGTCATTATTAATAAGGACAAAGATAGAGTTCAGGTGTTCACAATAAAGAGTTTATATCAATCTAATTATCTACTTACTGGTGATTTAAGAAACTGTTAGTTTTAAATAGTCGTCAAAATTTTACCACAAGGTGTTTTGTATCCAAGATCACAGTTTGGTTCCGAAGCACGCAGTGGAATGTGCATTCCGAACGGAAGCAGGTACGCGGTTGTAGACCGCGGGCCTCAGAATGTATACCGACCTCTCCGACATGACGAGCCGGTGCGACGGCGTTACCAGTTGGTCTTACTTGTTATTGCTGCAAATATCTAACTGTGGAGGACCCTGCGTTGTCACTAGAGGTCTCTGGGCAATATTTATTTCTCACAGGCAGTTTCTTGGAACCATATATAAATAACTTTTGGTTCATGACTTTAATCATTTGTTATTTTTTATACCCCACTGAAATTTAAAAATATTGATATTAGAATTTTTAATGACTATAACCACTATATTACACTATGTTTGCTTTCTTGAATGAAGGGGTACCTATACGGTGGTCTCGACAAATTTTAGTCTAAAAATATCCAAACTTTAAAAAACATTTTGGAATTATTTTGACTTGTTCGAAATTATAAAACGTAGTTAAAACTGCCTGCGAGTTTTTCCGGTATCGCGAAAAAAATTATGTCACTGCACTGTATTGAAAAGTGACATAATGTCGTCAAACGTTGTGTTGCTTTCAAAACTCATCATCATCATCATCATCAGCCTATCGAAGTCCACTGCTGGACATAGGCCTCTCCCAAGACACGCCACTCAGCCCGATCTTCGGCTTTTCGCTTCCATCCACCGCCAGCTGTCCTACGTATATCGTCACTCCATCGAGTCTCAGGGCGTCCTACGCTACGTTTGCTTTCAAAACTACATCAAACAAAATCAAACTACATCAAACAAAATCAAACTACATCATTTACTACATCGAAGCTTGTAGTTAAGTCACCACTGCTTTACTAGGGTATGACTGATTTACGGGATTAATTATTTTTATGGTTTATTCGATTATTTATTTTACACATATAGGTAATTAGGTACAATAAGACGACTTAATGCTTGTCTCCCGTACATAGTACACAAACCGCTAAACAGTGGAATTCATTGCTCAAGTGGATGTTCCTTGAATGATACAATCTGGGTGCCTTCAAGTCTCGAGTGAACCGATTTCTTATAGATAAACGTGCTCCGTCGTGAACACACACACACATCGTCAGCCATAGGACGTCCACTGCTGGACATAGGCCTCCTCCTGGGGGGTTTTGTATAATACTCGCCACGCTTGGCAGGCGGGTTGGCGAGCGCAGTTAGGTGTGATTGTTCAAGGAAGACGCTGCTGCCCATCTTCCGGATTACATCCCTTAGCCGACTCTTATGGCAACCACGGGTAGAGGGTGGAGTACTATTCACTCGCCGTGAACTGTATCTTTGATTAACATCAGACAAGGTGATGTTCACAGTTTCCTGTGCCACAGAGCTTTCTCATCCTTCAAACCAAAGTTGAAAAAATAGCAAATTATACAAGCATATTATGACATAAACGATTTTTTAAAATAAAAGTATGTCCGCATATCAATATAACTAATGTTATACAATTTATTCTAATTAATGTTATTTTTATTATAACTTGACGTGTAATTTTTATAATTATTAATAAATAATGTCTAAACGCAAGCCTTTTCATTATGAAACAACAACAAAAAGTTTTTGTATTTTCTACTAGTAGTCAAAACACGAGAAAATTAAGAGTAGTTTAAAAAAAATTTGTGAATCTAGATAATATTATTTACTTTCTTTTGCTCGCGGTTTTGCTCTTATTAATGTTTATTTTTACTTTTTTAAGTACTTTTTCTAAATGAAAGTATTCTATGACCTTTTATGAGCGCCTGATTGTCAGGTGTATGCAAAATTTCATGACGTACCCGACCATCAAGGCGTGAAAGCGTATAAAAGAAATAAACTCACATTATAATATTACATAATTAGGGTTTCCCGACCTAAGAGCAGCTACCAAAAACCTAGACTGCTCACTGGTCGGTAACGAACCCGCGTCAAAAGAAATCCTAGCTCCCACCCCCGTGAGTGCAGTTCATAGCATGTTCGTTTCTCTTTAGAGCAGTTTTTGTGCATTGAAAACCATTTCGACTCGTGATTCCGGGCACAGACAAATGATATTGAGGTCTCACGTTGCAGAATTTGTAGTTTTTCAATGACCAAGGTTGTGGGCGTACTCAGGTTTAATATCAGGGCGAATTATATGCGTTGGGTTATATATAAAAAATACATATTTATTATGCCTTTAATTGTAGTTAGAGACACAAATGATGGGGATTATTAGTCATATTCGTATTCATATCAAGAACAAGAGATACTTTCTTGTCTTTAGTCTTACAACAATAAAAACAAGAAGAATCAAAAAATATTTGTTGACTTAACTGTTGAGTAGCGGCAATGCAACGATGTTAAGACTTTGTTTTGATACTCAATGTTCTGTGTCCCGCTGCTATGGTCATGGATATGCATTATCTCTTACAAATAGGAAAGCTTCTCGACTGTTTCTTACTTATACATAAAAAAGTCTTTTCTATAATAAAAATAAAGTCAATTATTACATTTGTAAAAATGTATTTTCCCACTAAATAAGTAAGTAATTACGTATTCTTCCCGCCCTGAATGATGTCCTAGTTACGTTCACGGTTGAGGATGTATGTAGAGTACAATGGTTGCAATTAGAAAGAACGTTTGGAAAATGCTTTTTGCTTTCTGCAGCCGTGTTGCCGGTGTTGGGATAAGTTTAAAAATGTAGGGAGAACAGAGCTGAAATACTTCTGATAAAAGTACACTATGACATTCAAAGATATTTCCATAATCAAGTAAAAGTATTGCAAGCAAAATTAGGCAATGTTTGTATGACGTAACATGACGTGACATTGCGTAACATGACGTGATATGGTCATGACATGACTTTACCTGACATAACGTACGGTAACGTAACCGATACGACATAACAACAAAATACTTGACCTTATAACTACATAATTGTTATTATTCTATATAAAATCACAATTTTATTATTAACATGATAAAATTAAACTCCAAAATTACAGTTAATAAGAAAATGTCACTGGTAAATATAATAATAATGTTAAATATACACCCATCAGGATTGCCTCGTCATTTTATGTTAAGAGTTAATCCCGATAATGTACAAAGTTTTATTTGCGATCTGGTTAAAAAAGTGAAAAGTGAAGCGAAGTGGTGAATTCTTAAAGTGCCGAAACATAACTTTGCGTGTTCACCAAAACTTCATCAAACCTTATAGGGCTTAATTGGACTTGACTATAACTTAGATTGTGGGACTCTTCACTTAGATTCATATTTTTTTTTAAATAAAGAACTTAAAAATAACGAAACACTTGACACTGACAAATACACAAAGTTCAACGCCAAAAATAATGTCGAAAAGCTGAACTTTTTCCTTCTAGTGTCTATCCCTAAGGTCCTACCACAAACAAAGAACTGTTTCCTACAATAACAGTTACAGTTAAACAAAATAGCTTATTCATGGTAGAGATTTATTACCTCGGGATTTGTTTTTCCCGGTTTTGTTTCATGCTAAATGACTTTATTTAGGCACTTAAGCCGCTCTCATTTGGTTCTCAGACACCATTTTGTTTCCTTTGCGAAAAAATACTTAGAGATTGTGAGATTTATCGTGACCCAGGCTCAGTCTTAGGAGAGAAGCGTTGAAAGTATTGAGGACGATATTGGACTTGCGGTGTCAGCAGTATTTAAAATGAGAGAATGTTAGTATCTAAGTAGATATCTATTTAGGCCAAGATATTCAGACGAATTGCTGTAATATTATTTTCTTTTTTCTTTGGGTTGGCTTATAGCTCTTAAAAATCAGCTAAACCAGCAAAATGCTTGAAAAAATCACTATTAGGTACCGCTCCATATTGAGGTTGCCTAGACAAGATCGCCTTATCGCTCTTAGCGATAAGGCCGCCAATTATTCCACTAGTGTTGAGTATTTAAATTGTTAGGTGTATTTTATGTTTGTAATTGGTGTGAACAATAAAGAGTTGTATTATTATGCATGCCAACAACGATAGTATTTAAGTTATTTTAGGCTATAAAGCAGCGTTGATAGTATCATATCAAATTTAGGCTGGGTTGGTTATATGGACAATGAAGTTGAACATTGATGCATATCCAAAGAAAGCCCTTAAACCTACACCTGGGTCGCAAATCTCAGGGACTATGCGAGTTCCCGTACAACGCGATAGATGCGACATCCGCACGGCGATACCATTAAGGATAAGAAAATTCCTCTCACAGATTAAAGGCTCTATGAAGGAAAATTTTGACAGAAAATACTTGCATTTTCCACCGACCAGTAATAATATGTAAAGACATTATAGCCCAATTTACCCTTTAAATATTTACTTACTCGTAGATCTTCTTAGCAAGAGGACGTATAGGTAGATAGCATCATAATACCAGATATTCAGCCGCCAAGCAGTAGTGTGTAAACATTACTGTGTTCTGCTTTAAAGGGTGCAGCTAGCGAAATTACTGGGCTGTTGGGATATTAAAATCATAAACTAATGGGTGCCAAAGCAGCGATGCCCTGGACTTTGTTTTATTAGTCAATGTTCTGTGTTTCGCTACAATGGTCTACTCTTTCGTCTTAATAATTAAAAGAACTTATGTCCAGCTGTGGGAAGTGATAATTTGGCCCTTCTATGTAATTTTATTATAATTGTTACGAAAATGAAAACTCTAAGACGTATATGATATAATTATGTAAAGCCTGTTATTTTTTCATTATTATGAAATTCATTATATTAATAAATATTCTGAGCAACAGTTAGTTCTTAACATAATACAGACAAATCGACACCCGATGTACCACTCTACATTTTCTATCGGAGCCAGAAGCTCGAAAAAACGACACCATTTCATGGTTGACATTGACACGAAACGATTTGAATCTACTTTCTTTGTTCGAACGGCTAAAGCGTGGAATGCGTTACCCGAGAGGGTGTTCCCTGATGGATACGATTTGGGTGTCTTCAAGTCGAGAGTGAATCGGTATCTTCTAGGCGAACGTGCTCCATCGTAGATCGCACCTTCAATTAACATCAGGTGAGATGGCGATCAAACGCAAGCCTAATCATCATTTAAAAAAAAAAAACTAATAAATATGTAGGTATAAACAATTAAATTAAATAATAAATTAAATTAATATAACCTTTATTGCAGGCTAGATGTGTTTACCATCTTCGAACAAACCGTCACTTAACATCAGGTGTTCTGTGGCAAACACCTAGCTTGCCTTCCTTAAAACATTATGTTTCAGCCCAGATGAAGGCTTCAGTTGTTGTTTTTAAGACGTGCTTACACAGCGGTTATATTATTCGGCTATTATGATTCAAATTTCATGTTAAAACAACTTGAAAGGGTGAACAAAGGGATGATATTCAGTCTAGAGATATTGTTTTAGTAATGTTAAGAGAGTTTGTGAATTCACTGGATTATAAATGTTTGTTACGTGTTCATATATTTTGTTGTAGTGAAAATTTACGGGTTTTTCGGACTTGAGTATTATGAATCCAAAATAGATACATTTTTTTATTTCAGATAGAATTAAAAAAAAAATTACAATAAATTAACATATTATTGACACCAGACACAACAAGCTGAAGAGTTTAAAAAATCTATAACCCAACTGCGATTAAAATAGCTATAATTAAAAGAAAAATCTTTTTAAGCCGATTTATTATTCCCAATTAAACATAAGCATATAACTTATATATTTTTGTAATCCTCTTTTAATTACCTTTATTAAGATACCCTATTTGATAAGTTTTTTAATTTTTTAATTATCGTATTACTATTTCACGCCACATAACCACCATCTTGATTTTTTCAAATGAAAACAAAAACACTCTAAGGAAACTTCGGTTATTGAGACAAATCTAACGATACCTTAATTGTTGTAATCCATTCGGCCGTTTGGAAGTTACGAGGTAAGTAAGAAATTTACATACATACAAGATACGTGCGTAACCCTTCCTTGGCAGTCGGGTAAAAATTACAAAAGAAATCCAGAAAATGGCTTTTTAGGAAAAGAAAATTTTTTTTTAGAAAATTACACTCCACAGACACCGGGGTCCGTGACCTTTATTAACTTGAATTTATACAATATTATATATATATATATTTTTTTTTTTTTTTTTTTTCTACAATATGGGAAGAATATTGCTAATGTTCAAACTGTCAGCCCATGTATCCTGTAGTGTTCGTATCGCGGTGTTGTTTCTGAAAATCTGCTGACACAGAGCAGTGTGCCGTGGTGGTATAGTATTTGACGCCCCTGTCCATTGTTCAAATTGCCGTGAAATACCCAGCAACATGCTTAGATATGTTGTGATGATATGTACGATATTACCAACCATCGACTCATCGTACACAAAGGCCTCCCTATAAGCGACAATAACGACACGATGACTTTACATATTTCACAGTTCACGAGATCGCTCCCCACCGATATTAAATTGCTATTGATTGATAGTTCGGGGAGTAGTGCTTAGTGGGGTTTAAGGATGTAGAAATTGAAATGATATGTTTGACGTCGATTTTTATCGGATATATTTCGGAGAGTTCCAATACTATGGGTTAGTAGTGTCTTTCTTTAAACGGTTATATTTAGGTTACCCTGTTTATTGTTGTTGTTGTTTTTTGGGTCTTTAGGTTATTTTAGGGTCAGAACAGAACTTTTACTTGATGGTAGATCTCCTTAGCATGAGGTCGTCCAGGTAAGTATCAATGCAGCATATCAACCATAGCATTTTCTAGTACTACTCCTAACAGTGTTTTACGGTAGCCTCACTTAAGAGCCAGTTCCATTTCAGGCTACCATTTACCATCTTCAACCACACCCTCATTTAACATCAGATGAGCAGTGGTCAAACACCTAGCCTGTCAACCACTCTATATATGCATAAACACATATACATACCTATGCGTTTAAACTCTATATATATATTTACAAACATTTCAAACGCATGTATCTCATCCTAACTATCCCACGAATATTATAAATGCGATTTGGATGGATGGATGGATGTTTGTTACTCAATCACGCCAGAACAGCTGAACGGATTTGGATGAAATTCTGCATGCAGATACTTTAGGCCCTGGAATAAAATATAGGATACTTTTCATCATCATCATCATCCATCACCACGCGGGTCAAACAGCGGGGCGCAGCTAATAAAAAATATTTTTACATATACGGAAGGTTTATCCACCTCTTTACGTTTTTCGCACATCTCTAATGATCGTTTCTTCACACTCGCATAATAACTGCAATCGATCATTATTGTCAAGAAAATTTTAAAGAACGCTTTCGTGAATCTTGTTTATGATAAATTTGTGTATTTTTACGAAAATGCTTCAATTTTCGTAAAAATAATGTTTTATTCGTATTGAATTTTAAAGTTACTCTAATTTTATCATAGTGAATGACGTAGACGGACTTAAAAGCAAGGGGTATTTAAATGCAAACTGAAAATTAAGTTTGTTTATATACTATTTACCAGCTTACTCCCGCGATTTCGTTCGTTTTGTTTCGTCCGAACTTTAGAATAAGGTTCAGAGAGAAATGAAACATTGAAAAGTAACAAATAAGCAATAGTACTTAATGAAACTTGCGCTATTTTATTATTAGATTAAGACAAAGAATACCTTTTATCCCTAAATAATGCTGCATAAGACGAATCTATACCAAATTTTAAGTGGATAAGCCAGTATTTAGTTTTTTGTTAATCCCACAGGAATTTTATAGCGATGATAGCTCAGTGGTTAACGCGGTCGGTTCGCATGCCTTGAACTTGAGCTGCCGGTGAAGGAAAACATCGCGAGGAAACCATAGCGTGGTGGTAGGGTACTTTCTAGTACTCGGCTGGCTAGCTACCACCCTCAAGTTGAAAATCTGCCGCCAAGAATCTAATGGTGTGTTCTGGCAGTCTCACTTGAAAGCCAGTCCATTCTAGGCTAGGTGTGTTTAGTATCTTCGACCACACCGTCACTTAACATCAGGTGCGCTGTGGTCAAACACTTAGCCTGTCAACAATAAAAAAAAACCTAACATTTTTCTGATGTAGATGTGATATGTATGTTAATCCAGATAATAAACTATATGTGTGCCAAATAACATCCAAATCAGTTCAGCCGTTTTTGCGTGATTGAATATCAAACATTTAAATACAAACTTTCACTTTTATAATATTAGTAGGAAGTAGGATTTAATGAACAGCTAATATTTTTTTTCATTATTTTAGAATAATAAATTGATACCATGGCGAAAGCTATTTACAGTGATGCATAAATATGTAGATCTCCTTTCCGTACAGTGGTACCGTTACGCGATATCCTGCATTACACTATAATTTCGTAAGATTTAAAGAAACCTAGTACGGCTTTTTATGAATGAAGTTTATGCTTTGACGTTATGTGACTATACTATTTAGTATTCGCTTTAGTACAGCCAACAACAGGGCAGTTTTCTTTATGTTTGACGTAGAATTTCCTATTTATTGGCTCTACTAGCTGATTTCCCATCGGAGCCGGCTATTCAACCTACTACAGCTTTCATTTTATTGTTGACGTTACTGCCCGGAAAATTAGTTTTCTTCACCTGGCAACATTGGGAAACAGCTTTTCAATATGGTAATTCGGGGTAAATAAGTAAAGGCGTTTGGCCAATTCTGCTTTTAAAAAACTGTTGTGCAATATAATATTGCATTTAAATTAAGTAAATAAGTTTAGGAAACAATATAAATAATTGGCCTTGTCTTACCTCTTAACAGATTTCTTTTAGGCAATCTTTAGTGAATAAGCTCAGTTGAGAGACCGTTTGAAAGCCAATATGGAGATTCTGGGTCCAAATCTCAGGGGACAAATCTCTGTCTTTTTTAAGATATATGGGTACTGCCGCTAGCTTTAATCGTTGAAGGAAAACCTCGTGAGGAATCCTGCACGTTTGTTAATGTTCAGAAGGTACTAGAATTGCTATTAGGTTGCATGAAGCTGCTTTGCTATCATCCATGTCGCCGCAACACCTTGAATGCCGTCAGTATTCCATCTATCTCACTGGAGCTACTATGCCAGCGGCCCAGAGGATCAATACCCATCGCCAATACTTCAAGAAGCTGGGTTGGCTCATGCACAAAACACCCCAAGCAAGATGCAGGACATATCTCCCCCACTTTGGATAAGAATAAGAATAAATGTGTGAAGTCAGCCAACTGAGCCAACTAGCGTGCCTATCGCGTGTGGACTATGGCCTTATTCTTCTCTCAGAGACCTACGTGAGCCAGTTTAGCAATAGAGCCAATCTATGGCATATTTTTAGATTTGCGTACCTGCTGTACCAATGCAACCCTACTGGTGAGGCTTAGGCCATACATTATGGTTTTTGAACTTCAATCTATTTTTTTAAATGTAGACGAACGATACGCTATCCAAATGGTATATATGTATATCCATGACCATTACAATGATACACAGAACTTTGAGTATCAAAATAAAGTCTAGGGTAACGCTGCTTTGGCGCTCATTACTTTGAGATTTATACTTTTTTTTCGTTAATACATACTTATAAATACAGAACAGCTTATCCTCGTCACACAAATACGTTTGTCCTGAGTGGGAATCGAACCCACGCCCTACGGCTCTTCAAGCAGTTACATTACCAAATGAGCTAACAAAGCAGTCATATGTAATAATATCATATACCCTAATAAAAAATTGTTACTTTAATTTTGAACAATTTTTTTTACGATGAAATAAAAATTTTGCTCTGACGACGATTATTTCTTTGTTACATTTTTAAAGTGGTTGCAGTGGTGATGGTTGTTAGGGGTTTTAAAGTGAATTGGGTGTTGTAAACAACATTGTTTCCCTGTGACCTATTTCGATAAATCTCGGCAACAATTTGAGTATCACGTTTCGTTGTTTGTCCTTCAAGACGTGAATTTGCTTCTCAACCGATGTTTGGGAAGGCGATACAAATAGCTTTTGACAAAATAACAATAAGATACTTCAGTAATCAATAACATTGAATTGGTTTCATTTGACTGCGCTGTTAGCTTATTTGGTAGTGTATCTGCTTCAAGAGCTTTAAGCGTGGGTTCGATTTCCACTAGAACAATTTTTTTTTATGTTTGACAAGCTGGGTTTTTTCCTTTGCTCACCTGACGTTAAGTGACGGTGTAATCGAAAATGGTAAACTAGACCTTTTTTTAATTTTTTTATTATGTTTTGCGTTTGATCGCCATTTCACCTGATGTTAAGTGAAGATGCGATCTACGATGGAGCACGCTCGCCTAGAAGATACCGATTCACTCTCGACTTGAAGACACCCAAATCGTATCCATCAGGGAACACCCACTCGGGTAACGCATTCCACGCTTTAGCCGTTCGAACAAAGAAAGTAGATTCAAATCGTTTCGTACGGGTTCTTGGAATGTCAACCATGAAACGACCTAGCCTGGAATAGAAATGGCTCCCAAGTGAGGCTGCCGGAACACACCGTTAGGTGCTTGGCGGAAGATTTACAACTTGAGGGTGGTAGCTAGCCAGTCGAGTACTTAGGAAATACCCTACCACGCTATGATTTCTTCATGAAGATTATTCCTTCCTTCGGCTCAAGCTCATTGTTGGGGCTTAAACCCACGCCCTTCGACGTGAAAACTGACCGTGTTAACCACTGAGCTATCATCGCTACAAAATCGCAACATCTATGTAACGATAAATATTGGATCTGGGTTTGGGTGTTCTTTATATATTCTATCAGTTATTTGATTCTCATACTACAAGCTTTGATTAGTTTAAAGCTACATAGTTCTGAGTGCAATATCTTACGAAAAAATTAATCACGCCCGTGCTAAGCCATGGTGGTGGTTATATTAATTTTATTTTAACTTTGACATTGTGTAATTGTTATTTACTCTATATCTAAATGACTTGTAATTGACATATTACCAATAAATTGATTATGATTATGATTATGATGCGAAGTAAATAAAAAAAAACTATATTTTTTAATGGTTGACCACGTTTTACCTGACGTTACGTGATGGTGTGGTCGAAAATGGTAAAGCACACCTAATAATGGAACTAGCTCTCAAATGAGGCTGTCGGAGCACACCGTTGGGTGCTTGGTGGCAGATTTTCAACTTGAGGGTAGTAGCCGAGTACTATAAAAATACCTTACCACCATGCTATGAGTTTCTGACGATGTTTTCTTTTACCAGCAGCTTAAGTTTATTATCGGAGTTTGAACCCTCGCCCTTCAGCATATGACCGCGTTAACCACTGTGCTATTGTCACTACGACATAGCTACGAGTAATAAATAATTATTTTGCTAAGCTGAATAAATCTAGTAAAACTTTCAGTAACGACATGACCGCTAAATCACAATATCCAAGGGCAAACTTCTTCTGATACCTACGTTTTAGGAATATCACCTATCATTTATCTTTTTCTAATAACTTTTTGCAAATAAAATATTATTATAATTCAAGTTATTCCCCCAAACGCGCCAGGGGGCGTATGTCAACCTCAATAACTTGCAAAAGCGGTCTCGTTACAGACCGCCGACCTTGTGCATAGAGTCGACTAAAAAAAGAACTAATATTTTTAAAGAAGATTTCGGTATATTCACAGAAAATATGCTACTAGCTCCTCCATTCGAGTGTACTCATAAGTTGGTTGTACTGTACACAAAACACCGCCGTTTCTTATTTATTCGACTACAGTACTAGAATATTCAATTAAGTTTTTTTTTTTTCAAGTATATTCAGAGACGTTCTGTCTCGTTCATTTGCTTATTTGTGTAGAATAAATAAGTTTGTGACAAATATCCAATAATATGATGATAATAATTGCATTTATCGAATCAGCTTTATAACCGAGATTTTGTACTCAAGATAATTAAAAAAAATGTTACAAATATAGTTTTTTTTATTTACTTCGCATCATAATCATAATCATAATCAATTTATTGGTAATATGTCAATTACAAGTCATTTAGATATATAGTAAATAACAATTACACAATGTCAAAGTTAAAATAAAATTAATATAACCACCACCATGGCTTAGCACGGGTGTGATTAATTTTTTCGTAAGATATTGCACTCAGAACTATGTAGCTTTAAACTAATCAAAGCTTGTAGTCATCATAGCATAATCAAAGCATGGTGGTAAGGTATTTTTATAGTACTCGGCTACTACCCTCAAGTTGAAAATCTGCCACCAAGCACCCAACGGTGTGCTCCGACAGCCTCATTTGAGAGCTAGTTCCATTATAGGTGTGCTTTACCATTTTCGACCACACCATCACGTAACGTCAGGTAAAACGTGGTCAACCATTAAAAAAAATTATAGTTTTGTTACAAAACTAGATATGCGCAGTTTTAGTTTTGTAGAAAAATAAAAAGAATTAATTTTGTTTCCAATTTTTTTTTTAATAAACAGGCATGCGTTAATGCTTTTGTCCTATATTTTGCCTGATGAAGCTTTCTTAGAAGAAACAGATAAGATTAGGTACCGAGATTATTTGGTGTTTTTGACTTTACATACGTCTTTTATAGAGTTTTGAAATAACAGTAAAATGAAACAGCACAATAGTTTTTTTTTTTTAATAACAAAGCTACATTATTTTGCAAATTATCGACTTTGCCGATACTAGTTACCTCAATATTACCAAAGATTTATTGAATAAACTTGAAGCAAGAAGACAACAGAGTGGTGGAGCGAGAGCGCGAAGCGTTGGCCGTCCAGCCGCAAGATGGGTCGACGATATTGTCACCTTCGCGGAACCTGGACCAGATTGGCACAGAACCGTAGCAGATGGCATAACAAGAGAGAGGCCTATACACAGCACAACACAAAGAAGAAGAATAAAGAAGGCTGTGGATGATGATGATGATGATGAAGCAAGAACAGGCCGCGCCCGTGTTGTACTCAACTTCGTCTCCATAAAGAAGGCCACCGGATGTGGCCGAAAGTATAGTCAGTGTATCCGATATAATTAACGAGAGTAAAACAAAAATGGGAACTAGATAGTTGATAGAACACTTAGACACCTTTTTGTTGATACATAAGTACCTACTTATAATACCTGTAATACACACGGCAGTTTAATTGACAGACTATCTAGCTTCCAAAGTCCTGAGTTCGAATCCCACGGCAAACACCTATCTTCTCTATACCCCAATTTGTTTAAAAATAAGTATATAAAATATTTTTAAATGGGTATTATTATTTATTTTGAACTAATGTTTATGGTGAGCCCTTTAAATCATATTTGAAACAATTTTATCGATTGCAATATATCACAATATCTTTGGTCTTAAAATTATAAGGTTCTGTCGGTCTAATTACCTACACAAGAACGGCTCACAAACTTTTGCGATACTCCTGTATCAAAGTTAAGCTAACTATCACCGATGCAACGCACCATCAGGGAGTCATTAAGCAGGCACGAGTGTTCGCCACAAGTCTCCCTTCGTAACCCTCGCTGCACTGGGAGCTAATTAATTCATGGCAGGTCCAGTGCGCAATTAATGGCACATTTGTCTTCATTACTGGACCCGCCTCGGTGAAGTGGCTAAAAACGCGCGCTCTGATTATAATAAAGTTCGGTCATATATTCTTTAGGTAAAGTTAGTCTAAAAACTTTTTAGTCTGGAATCACCACCGGAAGGTCTGACAATTTTGTTCAGAATTTATTTCGAAGAATGTGTTAATTACTTGGTGCTAGATCTCCTTAGCAGCAGTTGGTCTAGGTAGGCACCACCGCAGTACCAGATATTCTGTCGCCAAGCAGTAGTGTGTAAACATTACTGTGTTTCGGTTCGAAAGGTACTGCAGCTAAAGAAATGGCAGGTCTGTGAGACTAACCATCGAAAGTCTCTAATTAATGAGCGCCAAAGCAGCGATGCCCTGAATTTTGTTTTGCTACTCAAAGTTCTGTGTATCGCTGGAGTGGTCATGGACAGGCGTTATCTCTTACCATCAGCAGAGCGTCTAGTTCGTCTCATTACTTTTTTTTTCTTTCAAATGTGTTGTTATTCTATCATCTTTGCATATTGTTCCATAACCTTTTTATCAGACTGCGGTGAACTCAAATTAGGAGGATTTTTAGCTACCTATGTTCGTAAATACTAAACAGCTGAATCGATTTTGGTAAATGATATTTCGAATCTTCTTTATTGCGCGAATGTCAGTTCATTGCGCCAAAGATCCGCCATCTACAAAAAACAAAACGGCGGATTAGTGGCGCCAAAATATATGTTTTATTTTCCGTATTCATGTTAGGTTTAAACATCTTAAACATACTCTGGCAAAGAATTCCACATCCTTGCTGTGTGAATAAAAATGTGCAGACGATTCGCCTAGTGCGCACGTGAGGAATGTCTACTAAATACGGATGACGTTATGGTGAAGTTTGTCTGGCCGTTAGGTAATAAAAAGAGGTATTCTATTTGATCTACGTTTGTCAATCAGAAGAAGGGTGGTGTTTCGGAAATTTACGGTTTAAGAATGTTTATTAACAACAAAAAACCAAACATCAGTTTTTTAAAGTAAGGTAGTTAGTTCCAAAATACTCTAAATAAATAAAATAAATAAATATCATAGGAAACATTACACACAGCGCCATCTGACCCCAAACTAAGCAGAGCTTGTGTGATGGAAGTCAGATAACTGATAGGATACATAAATACTTTTTTTTTGTAAATACATACTTATAATACATACAGAACACCCAGACACAGAACAAACATTTGTTTATACCATAAAATGTTTTGTCCTTTGGCGGGAATCGAACCCACGCCCTACAGCTCAGGCAGACATACTACCAATGAGCCAACAGGCATACAATATTCGTATACAGTGCGCTTTGCCGGTAAACCGATATTATAGAACGCAGCATAAAGACTGTGTCATACTGGGAGTTTGTAGTTTTCAAATCCAGCGAAATTCGCCATTTCCAATCTATATCTCGTAAACACATAAAAAACGTATCTATTCTAAACACAACGCTATACTCACATACTTCACTCTCTTTCTATTCTTTTCTTTCTTTCTTCTTTTCTATTTATCTTGTAAATAAATAATTAATAAGTGCTGCAATAAGTAATTGGCCGCCTTCTTCGGCCACTTACAAAGAGGATCCCTGTATGACTTTCCAAGGTTGATCCTCGAAGGTGGAATCCTTGGGAAGCGAAGCCCAGGATGTCCCAGACGGAAGTGGCAATATGACGTCAAGGAGTGGACTGGACTGAGTTATCAGCATCTAAAATAAGCAGCATGGGATCGCAAAAAAATTTGCCTACAGACCTCCAAACTTCAGTATGAAGATGGCTTTGATGATGATGATAAAATTGGAATTTAGGTAAAAAGATTGCCGTAGTGGTGCTGGCGTGAGAATAGTACCTCACCCTCTCTACCCGTGGTTGCCGTAAGAGTCGGCTAAGGGATGTAGCAAGAAAAGAAGATGGGCAGCAGCGTCTTCCTTGAACAATCACACCTAACTGCGTTCGCCAACCCACCTGCCAACCGTGGCGAGTATTGGCAAAACCCCCCCAGGAGGAGGCCTATGTCCAGCAGTGGACGATCTATGGCTGATGATGTGAAAAAGATTCCGATTTTTCTTATTATATGTTGCTAAGCAAATACCTATAATAATAACTATTTCTTGGCTACACTTCCATTTTTCAAACCGTTGGCGCAGACTTTGCCTTACATGAGCAGTGGGTTAAGCCAAAGTAAGTATATTTCGATCTAACCGGCCCCATGGGAAATTAACTAAGACATAAGACCACAGCCTTTGATGTTGGATATTAGATAGATAATGTATTCTTCTGTTGTAAGGTTTAAAAAGCTTAAATTGTGACCCGAAAAAGAAATTGTTTTTCTTTATTTTTTTTGGGTCAGCTTAAGTTATCCTGACATTTATGTCTTTCGTAGAAATTTTGTCGTAGTGAAGATTGCGGCTTTTGTGTACAAAATTAAATTATCTTATGGATTAAGCACTAAAAATAATGCGATAGTAAATTTAATTAATATACTTGGTTTGGACAGGCTAGGTGTTTTACCACAGCTCACCTAATGTTAATTGACGGTGTGGTCGAAGATGGTAAAGTACACCTAGCCTGGAATGGAACTGGCTCTCGAGTGAGGAGCACACCGTTAGATGCTTGACGGCAGATTTTTAAGTTGAGGGTGGAAGCTAGCCAGCCGAGTACTAGAAAGTACCCTACTACCACGCTATGGGTTCCTCACGATGTTTTCCTTCACCGGCAGCTCAAGCTCATTGTTGGGGTTTGAACTCACGCCTTTCGGCATGTGAACCTACCGCGCTAACCACTGAGCCATCATCGCTACAACGGAACAATATAAAAGGACAAGTGCGAGTCTGACTCGCGTGCCGAGGGTTTCCAACAAACTTGTACAAGCTTGAGCTGCGATGTAAGGAAATTTCGTGAGGAAGCCATAATGGTGGTAGGGTAGATACCTGCCTGCCGGCTAGGTGTCTTTACCATCTCTGACCACACCATCACTTCATATCAAGTGAGCTGTGAGCTGTGTCAAACATCTAGTCGATCACTTATGGAAAAATTGAGGTCATCCACCACGGGAATCGTGTCTCGAAAATTTTCTTATGAAACTCCCCGAATATAGCTCGAAAGAATAAATCGAATTGTTTGTAGTTGATAAAAATCTTAAATCACTGACATTTAGCCAATGGCAAACGTAAGTAATGGTGTAAATACATTTTTTTCCCGTAGTATTTCCTCAATAAAAAAACAACTTTTAATGGCTGTAAATTTTGTTCGGATATAACAATACTGGCTTCATTTGCCTCTACAGATACTGTAGCATCTATGTAACGTTCCTTTCGTTTGTTCATTTCCATCTACATTGCCGTGGCATAATTAAGCTTCTTCAACAGACAGTAGACGAGTCAAACCGGTTCGAACAATATTTTTAAAGGAAACAATAGACTGAGGAACGAGGCGTATCTTATTTGAATAAGTAGTGGCATGAAAGCGCTATGGCTCGGAATGATTCTGGTAAAGACAGCGCACCGTAAAAATAGACAAAAGTGCTTGCTTTGATAGTGATATTTTTGAGTAGAAGCATTGATAGCTCAGTGGTTGGCGCGGTCGGTTCGCATGCCAAAGGGCGTGGGTTCAAACTTCTACAATGAGCTTGAGCTGCCAGTAAAGGAAAACATCGTGAGGAAACCATAGTCTCGGCTGGCTAGCTTCCACCCTCAACTTGAAAATCAGCCGCCAGATGTTTTTCGAGCCAGTTCTATTCCAGGATAGGTGTGCTTTACCATATTTAACCATACCGACATTTAACAGATGAGCTATGGTCAAATACCTAGCTTGACAACCATAAAAAAATTAAAACAAAACATTTTCTTATAATATAGTATTAACGTGATTTGCAATAATATTTATTTCATGTCAATTTGTTGATACACTCTTGCAATCATGTTCGTTTAAATACTAGTCACCATAGGCACAAATCCTGGGCACTAAAACAAAATTGTACAATACTAATAAAATGTTTTACTTGAAAAATAATAATTTATTAAATTTCGTGTTTTTTTTTTCTTTATTAAGTTTGTTTTACTTTTACTAACTAAACTAAAATTAATAATTGTTAAAAACTATTATTAATAAAAACTGTGAAATAGAAAACTTAAGAAGTGGCAGCGCCCCGTTAGCGAGATAGACATGCTCCACCTGAGCAGAGGGAGTGTCCACTTTGAGAAAAATAAAAAGAAAAAATAAACAATAACACATCACAGTTATTTACGCTCCCTTAATTAAATATTTATAAGAATATCAAACAGCGATCTAGCAAAACATTATTTAATTAAAATACAAATTAAAGTACAATCGAGGTAAATTGCGTCTGTTGCGTTGTTAATAACGTTGTGATAAAATCTTGGCAATTAATGTGTTTAATGTAGCTAATTTATCACGCGTTAATATATATAACACTTATATTGGTTTCTTTATCAGGAAAGATTCGATAATAAAATATAATTTGAAATAAAAATTATATTAAAATTTAATCACATCATCAGCCATAGGACGTCCACTGCTGGACATAGGCCTCCTCCTGGGAGGGTTTTGCCAATACTCGCCATGCTTGGCAGGCAGGTTGGCGAGCGCAGTTAGGTGTGATTGTTCAAGGAAGACGCTGCTGCCCATCTTCCGGATTTCATCCCTTAGCCGACTCTTACGGCAACCACAGGTAGAGAGAGTGAGGTACTATTGTTACGCCGGCACCACCACGGCAAATTTTATCTACGTTTAATTATATCGTAATTAATTATAACGGAATATATAAATACGCTTAATTATATCGGAAACTCCGACTATAATTTCGGCCACATCCGGTGTCCTTCATCATGGAGACAAAGCTAAGAACAACGCGCGCGCGGCCTCGTCTTCTTCGCACTGTGAGCCCTGCGCGCCTGCTTTAATTCTTGGCGCCTGCTTTAATTCTTGATTTCTAATTCTTAGTGAAGCAGAATTGTCAAAACTTACGAACGGTATTTTGCCCCAATAAAATTAAAACATTTTCACTGCTTTCGAATTATTTCAAGGTAATGTGAATAAACACCCTAAACGGTACACGGACTTACAGTTATAAATAGGTGTACTTAAAATTTTAAATTGCAATACGCAAGCCGCAAACAGAGTTCCACGGTTTAGTAACACAAAAGGGACGAACTAAAGACGATTTTCAGGGTAAAATTTATTGAAATTCTCTCATGTTAAGATCTGTCGTAACAGTTCAAAATTAATAATGCTATTTATTTTTTTTTGGCTAATACATATTGGTTATATTTGCACCAACACCAAAGTAATAAGTCCTATTCCTTCTTCATCGTTTTTGAAATCGCAATTTATGCATTTGGCAAGTATTTGGACAGCCCTGTTGGCTCGTTGGGAGTATGTTTGCTTGAGCTGTAGGGCGTGGGTTCGATTCCCGCCAAGGACAAACATTTTGTGGTATAAACAAATGTTTGTTCTGTGTCTGGGTGTTCTGTATGTATTATAAGTATGTATTTACAAAAAAAAAGTATTTATTTATTCTATCAGTTATTTGACTTCCATCACACAAGCTCTGCTTAGTTTGGGGTTCGATGGCGCTGTGTGTAATGTGTCAATATTTATTTATTTTTATTTATTTTATATTCACGTATATCATTAAAAATCAAGTCACAGTCAAAGTCGCACAAAGTAACTTACGCTCAAATCCGGCCATAACTTAGTAAAGTAGTGGATTTACTATAAGCTTCGATGGAGTTATAAAAACCACAAAAAAGTCATGTTACGCCAAGTCATTTTCTCACAATCACATATGTTCATGCTGGTAAATTGTATTGATTTATAATTTTAATGACATTTCATTTATATTTTGACATTTTACAAAATCTGTTTTTTTATTATGGTCATCCTACAATAACTATCAATCTTGAAATTATTACATTGAACAATTTGTCAATTTATATTCGACATATTTCAAAACTGTGAGTGTTTTTAAACTGGCGACGCCGTTTGTAAAAAGCGAAATCATACAAATTGCCTGCAATATACTCGTATATGTACCTATCTAAAAATTTGTTAACACATGTACAGGCGTCATCGCAGTCTCGATTTTTTTTCCGGTACAAGATTGTTTGCTACATTCTTGTTTTCAACCTAGATACACCACAGTACGGTCCTAAGTACCTTATTTATTGCAGAGAATGTAGCGTTTTTACTCCAAGTCCCGAATTAACATAATAATTTACGGGACCGCCAGATAAATGAGCGTAGTTAGTGCTTGCCTTTGTTCTAGTTTTTTTGTAAAGGGCTGATCATATTCAAAGCTTATTTCGTTTTATGATTTTTTTATGATTGAGAAGCTAGTCATTTGATCATAGCGTGATTATGTGTTCGATAATGGTGAACACACCGGGCCTGGAATGAAACTGGCTCTCAATTCAGTAACGAGACACATTGTTAGGTGCGGCAAATATTCATGTATTCATGTATAAAAGTATTTATGTATTCTATCAGTTATCTGACTTCCATCACACAAGCTCTGCTTAGTTTGGGGTTAGATGGCGCTGTGTGTAATGTGTCCTACAATATTTATTTATTTATTATTTATTCAACTAGAGGGTGGTAGCTAGCCAGCCGAGGCCACGAAAATACCCTATCACCATGCTATGGTTTCCTCACGATGTTTTCTTTCACCGACAGCTCAAGCAATTGTTGGGTTTTGAACCCACGCCCTTCGGCGTCTGAACCAACAGCGCTAACCACTGAGCTATCATCGCCACAAAATCCATTCACCCGAGATCCATTCGATGTAAAGTTTTTCTTGAGTAATTTTTCATTTTATTTTGTCGATTTTTTTTAACTTTTTCTCTGGTCTATTCTAAAATGTACCATACCTACAATTAGCAGTATCCAAAATATTACTTAATTACTTAATCCAAACTAAGCAAAGATTGTACTATGGGAACCAGACAGCAGACAGAATACTTCATTTTTATTTTTTTTGTAAATTCTAATTTATAATACATACAGAACACCCAGACATAGAACAAACATTCATGTTAGTCACGCAAATATTAGTCCTGAATGGGAATCGAACCCACGCCCTTCAGCTCTCGAAGCAGAACTTTACTAAATGAGCTAACAGTCAAATGTAAACTGATCAAAACATGTTTAAGTAAGATCCATGATCTCAAATGAATTCGTTTTAGTTTTAAAGCTAGCTTGGATTGAATTGCTAGGATATTTTATCGTTGGAACATAGCGTAGAGTTCGGATAAAGACAAGCTTACGTTAGTACTTACCTATTCAAGAATTAATTTAAAGCTTCAGTCACTTGATTGCGGTTTAATTTATAATGAAGAAGATAGATCTTAAAATGGCTTAGGATTAGAACAGATAAATACTATGGTATACCTACATATATACACTGTGAAAGTTTGAACATCAGCAATATTGATACAAGGGATTCAGTACTCAACTATCGTTTCAAATAATAAAAAATAGGTGGCTATTATTTGACTTAATTATCCTGAGCAAACACATAAAGTGAGGGTGTGGTCGAAGATGGTAAAGCTCACCTAGCCTGGAATGGAACTGGCTCTCAAGTGAGGTTGCCGGAACACACTGTTAGATGCTTGGCGGCAGATTTTTCAACTTGAGGATGGTAGCTAGCCAGCCGAGTACTAGAGAATACCCTACCACCACGCTATGGTTTCCTCACGATGTTTTCCTTCACCGGCAGCTCAAGCTCATTGTTGGGATTTGAACCAACGCCCTTCGGCATGCGAACCGATCGCGCTAACCACTGAGTTATCATCGCTACAAAACATTATCTGGTGAGATGTGGTCAAACACCAAGCCTATCTAAATAAAATAAAAAAGATTAACACGCCATTTGAAAAAGCCAATGTTGTAACTCGCGGGAATATGGAAGAAGGAAGATAATTTCAAATGAGCCTACGTTATATTATCATAAACAATCGTCATCGAGTAGCAGTGAGTGCATAAAGTTGATAGTAGACATCGCGAAGAGACATCGCGAGGCGCGGCATCTAAATCTTGTTAGCAGCCGCCTGTGACACCCCATTACCTACCCGAATTTATGATCCCAGTGCAAGTCATTAGCGCCAGTGATAAAAAAAAATATTAGGTGCGTTTCATTACTTTGACGGTTTCGCATTCAAAGTGTTATAATTTCGCGCTCGAAGTGTGTAAGGGTACACACTTCGAGCGCGAAACTTTTTATATAAGACTAGATGACACATGACTGTCATGTTAGCTCATTTGGTAGTAATTCTGCTTCAAAACCGGTATAGCGTGAGTTCTATTCCCGCCTAAAACAAATATTTATGTGACGATAAAACAATGTTTGTTCTGACTCTGGGGTTCTGTATGTATAAGTAGGTATGAATTTACAAAAAAAAAGTATGAAGTATTGTATCAGCTATCTGGTTCACATAATACAAGCTTTACTTAGTTAGGGGCTAGATGGCGCTTTGTTAAATATCGTATGATATTAATTATTATTTCTTTATAATTTCCTATGTATCAACTCAAATTGATTATTAATAAAAAAATTATGTAATAGATTTCATACAACCGCACGGAATGAATAATAGTTATACATGACGCAGCTGTCAAACAATAGCTCCGCTACTAACGCCATCTATTGAAAGCAATCCAAACTGGCAAACCTTTTACAAATTACAATTTCGATTTTTAGGCTGTCCTTATTTTTTTTATTCGAAATATGTAGGTTCCCGTTTGTCCACACCTTGCCAGATGTTAAGCAGTAGTGTATGAACGTTACTTTATTCCGGTTTGAAGTGTACTGCAGATAGCGCAATTACAGGGCTGGTGAGACTATATAAGCATCAAAAGTCTCAAAGCAATGAGCGCCAAAGAAGAGATGCCCTGGACTTTGTTTTGTTTTTCAAAGTTCTATGTATCGCTGCAATGATCATGGATAGGCGTACCATCAGGAGACCGTCCTGTTCGTTTTATTAGTTTTATTTAAAAATTAATAAATAAATTACTACGCCGGTTGTAGTTTGTAACTTAGACCAGCCTCTAAGCCAGGTTCACAATATAACAGAATACTTTAAGACGCGCTCCATAATTTATAGTTGTCTCACTGAAGCCGTTCATAAAATAAAAAAAACTTGTTATTAAATTATCAGGTAAGGTCGGTAATCTATTGAAACTCTAATAAATATGCAAGCGCACCTGTCTCTGATAATGGTAAATACCTATATCTGGTAAGTAAATATAGATTTCTGATTATGATAAGGTAAATAGGACGTAAGTCTCAGTGACAGATATGTAGATTAACTAAGCGAAAAAAAATTAACAATGTATATTTATACATATTGAAAAATAACACTTCAGATAGTATTCTTATTATTAAAAAAAATGCTTATAAGATACTTTTACTATTAATGCATTGTAACAGTCACATCACATCACATCATCAGCCATAGGTCGTCCACTGCTGGACATAGGCCTCCTCCCGGGAGGTTTTGCCCATACTCGCCACGGTTGGCAGGCGGGTTGGCGAGCGCAGTTAGGTGTGATTGTTCAAGGAAGACGCTGCTGCCCATCTTCCGGATTACATCCCTTAGCCGACTCTTACGGCAACCACGGGTAGAGAGGGTGGGGTACTATTCTTACGCCGCCGCGCCGGCACCACCACGGCACAATGGGATCAACATGATCCCATACTGACATTATTATTACAGTACTATTTATACTATAATCACACTAAATTCTTTCCTTGGAAAGGAAATATTTTTATTCGTTCGAAAACGAAACTATTGGCGTACCTCGCAACAACTTGTGGCCAAACGCGAACCTAATCAGAATAAAAAATATCCAGTAATAGGCTATGATAATAAATCTATAATGATAATTTTAAAGATATTCATGCCTTGCCATTATTTTTTCAAACGAAATCTATTAATTTAGTTTATGAATCTCATTCAAGGATTATAAGGAGTTATTTACATAGAAAGAAAGAAAAATATAAACAAAAAACGTTTAAAAACACATTACAGACAACTAAAAAAAAATTGTTTGCCAAATTTTAACTAAAAAGTAGGTACATTATTATGTAAGATAATTTTGTTATTGTAACATGCAGTAAAAAAAATCTGGCGATTTCTTGCATAAAGATTCTGTATTCTTATCGGCTGATTGAATGGTATGGTATCATAAAATTATTTATTAAGCTTGCCCTTGATTGGTTTCTACGATAAAACAGGATTACAGGAACGCGTAACTGAAGATTAAAAGAAATGTTTATAAAAAGAGATAAAATTCGGAATTTACGATTTATTTATGGCTAGAAACACAAAAAACTTATCTTTATATAAAATTACAAGCGAATAAAAGTATCTAACTAGGACTGCCTTCATAACTCGTATCTGAATCAGATTTACTCATTGTGTTAATACAAATTTCTGCTATACGGAAGTAGGTATTTATAAACAAAGCTCTACGACTAGTGGTGAGGGGAGTGCTACCGACCTTGAAGTCCGTAGCAGCGCTCGTGATGTGGTTATGGTTCTTTCCCTCCTCAATGCTCAGTCCATAGGCACAGAACTCGAAGACCACCCGACGGCACTGGTCTCACACGCGGTACCGCGGCGGTCACTCACAAATATGGTGGCAGAATCGAAAGGAAGACAATGTCTGCGCTCGCGCACCTCGAGTATAGAGGATGCACACTCAGCTCCGGGAGACGTGCGAAGCTTGTCTCACACTCCCCGTGGCGGGGTTTTGACCAACACGAAACTCGAGAATGAATGTTTATCTATGTGTGGTCACATGACAATAGACATGCATTGAACGCGGGAATTCAAATTTGTAAATAGAACAAATGGGAAAATAATAGGAATCTGGTTCGGTATACGAACCATACCGCTCACCTTGAAAGAACGTTTTCTTTCAATTCTCACTAAATATTCCCTAAATGAAACTCTACTCGCTACTCACTATTATTAATCTAACTCTAATAACTAAAATACATGTTAGGCACTTACACAAAAGGTACCTACCTAAGTAACTCTCTGTACATTTCCTACTCTGTGGGAAGCTTGCAAACCTTTGCAACTGCACGCCTATACAGTGCCTTGCCGGCTTGCAAGGTAACGACTCTTATTTTATTATCAGTACCGGGATGAACGGTGTGTACACGAGCTAACTTCCACTTCAATGGAGGAAGGTTATCATCGCACATGACAACGATATCTCCTACTCGTACAGGGGAACCAATATCTGTGTTCCATTTGGTACGTTGTTGTATCTTATGCAAGTACTCGCGGCTCCATCGCTTCCAAAAATGTTGAACACATTGTTGTACCCAACGCCACCTAGACAGCCTGTCGAGGTTCGAGTCCGTCAGAGGCACATCGGGAAGGGCTGTCAAAGGGCCACCTACTAGAAAATGAGCCGGAGTAAGGGGCAGTGGATCGGCTGCGTCCGCACTCAAAACACAAAGCGGCCGCGAATTAATCACGGCTTTAATTTGACACAACAAAGTGTGCATCTCATCGTAGGTATGCACTCGCGTACCTACAACTCGATAGAGATGTCTTTTAACTCCCTTCACACACGTCTCATGTAAAGACTCCATGTGGGGCGACTGGGTTGGCTGGAAATGCCAGGTGATACCCTGTTGCAAAGTATGAAAATTCAAAGCAGCTTGAACAGAATCATTTCTCAAGAACTCATACAACTCTCTCAAATAGTTGTTACAACCTACAAAGTTCCTAGCACCATCTGAGTACAGATGGGTAACCATGCCTCTGCGGGAGGTGAATCGCCGCAAAGCCGCTAAAAAACTCTCGGTTGTACAATCGCTCACTAACTCGATATGAACAGAATTTTTTTAAGTCGCTGTCATCGGTAAATGAGCTAAAACAAGCTTGAACTGGGGACGAAGTCGGAGACTCGAACGCTAGCTTACCTAATAATAAATATCCAAATGCGCTGTTCATAGCGATCGGCATATCGAGACCTCCTGTAATCACGTTACCCAACAACGCGTGAGGTAAGATATCCGCACCTAATATCATCTCGATCGGTTGAGGTAAATCATAGGTAGGATCTGTAAGACTCAAATTTTTAATATGCGGCCAACCGGAAATAGGCAACTCAACAGTAGGCAAGCACGAATGTGTAAGTTTCGGCAGAATTAACGCATCAATAGGTATTGACGGTTGTGACTCATTTCTCGACGCGATACAAATCGACACAACTCCTCTAGGACGAATGGGTGAACCATCTCCTATACCATAGATCGGGGTGTTGGAAAACCTACGTTTAAGCCCTAATCTATTAGCGCACCCTTCCGTCAGAAACGAAACCTGGGAACCCGTATCTACCATTCCACGAACTGTCGACAACTTCTCAGTGCTTTCATATACATCGACAAGTACTGTAGCAAGCAATACCGTCCGTGTCGGAACAGAGCGCGCAATGGACGACGCGCAATTTAATTTTGTCGCGGAACTCGATGTCACAACATTAAGTGGTAGTGAGGACTCATTGCAATTCTCAGAAATAGATAACGAAGCTACATTATTATCGCTCGAACTCGGAAACTCGCTCTTGAAACAAATGGAACTATGGTGGTTCTTAGAACACACCCGACATAGAAATTTTGACGGACACTGTAAAACCATGTGTGATAATCCTAAACAATTGAAACAATGATTTTTTTATTTTAATGAACTCATAACGTTCGTGAGGTGACCAATTCATGAACTTGCTACATTTAGTCAAAGAATGTTGACTGTCACAACAAACGCATTTGTTATCTTTATTCTCTTAACATGAAGATCGAAAATCGTTTGAGCTCGAAATTTTATTAGTGTTAGGAGTGCTTACACTGAGCGCTCGGAAACTAGGACGTTGAGCCGACGACGGTGACGAGTTGCCCCCGCCACGCGACTGAGGAATTTTCGAACTACCCTCATTTTGATGTTTTTTCTCACTGGACTCGACAATCTCGCTCGTGATAAAATCTCTTTCTAAGAAATCAACTAATGACTGTACACTCGGTATCTCGGTAGGGTTTTTCAATGTTAACTCGAAACGCTTACGAATAGATGTGGGTATTTTACGCAGTAAAATGTGCAACAACAAGAAACTCCATTCCTCGATGGGAAAACTCATAATTTCCAACGCCTTTATATTCTCCTGATAAATATTTAATATATTACGCAAACCTACGGATATGCTTCTTTCGGAACACGACTCGATATCAAAAATGTGATCAAGATGTTTGGATGAGATGGCTCGTTTGTTGGAATATCTCGCAATTAAAATTTCTAACGCGACGAATTAATTTTTATCCGTAATGGGTATGGATTTAATGTGATTAAATGGCTCATTTTTTAACATAAGGAGTAAATACCTAAACTTCTCGGACTCGTTGTAATAATCATTATTGTGTACAACTGCTCGAAATAAATCGTAATACGAAGTCCATTCGGTGGACTCGCCGGAGAATGAAGGCAACGGCAAAACAGGCAACTTACTGTGACAATGATCGTGATTAGATTGCATTGAAGTATTTACAAACAATGCTTTGTTCATACGTCTCCCTTCATCATCTCTTCTCCTCAGTTCGTCTACATGACTCTGTATAGCGTAGTAATAATCATTAAATTGAGTTCGTCTCGATCAAAAGTTTGCAACTTCCACATTGACTTCTCGATTTTAGTTTGTAATTTAATGAAATTTCCATGAATTTGTCGAATATCTCTCGCTCTAATTTTAAAATGTTGTTCGTCTTTATCGTGAAACTCTAAAATACGTTTGACTTGGTCAAGTATAATTTCTCGCTTGTAAATATCTTGTTCCGCCATTTTGTAGGTCGAGATTCGGCGCAATACAAAAATGGGCAAAAAACAAGATGAAAACTCAATAATAACTCAAAATATTGTCGGGATTTGTAACACAACACAACGAATCCGGGAAAATACACACGATAACTCGGAAAATATGAATGATTACACGAAAACTCATGAGTTATTTTTACTAACAGCGGTATGCATGTAATACATTTTAAGGAAAAATAATGTAACCACAGCATAGAAAACAACGGATCCAGCTCGAATGGATCAAAAAATATAGTGAGGGGAGTGCTACTGACCTTGAAGTCCGTAGCAGCGCTCGTGATGTGGTTATGGTTCTTTCCCTCCTCAATGCTCAGTCCATAGGCACAGAACTCAAAGACCACCCGACGGCACTGGTCTCACACGCGGTACCGCGGCGGTCACTCACAAATATGGTGGCAGAATCGAAAGGAAGACAATGTCTGCGCTCGCGCACCTCGAGTATAGAGGATGCACACTCAGCTCCGGGAGACGTGCGTCATGACCGGAAGCTTGTCTCACACTCCCCGTGGCGGGGTTTTCACCAACACCAAACTCGAGAATGAATGTTTATCTGTGTGTGGTCACATGACAATAGACATGCATTGAACGCGGGAATTCAAATTTGTAAATAGAACAAATGGGAAAATAAAAGGAATCTGGTTTGGTGTACGAAAAAACAAATGGAGATCGAATTGCCGCTTTCCCGCCAATTTTTTTTTTTTTTTTCTTTTGTGGCCGTCCTACTAATTATTCATTATTTTTCATTTTCACCATTGAAAAAATGGTAGATATTTTGCCCAAATCTATGTTATTTTAAAGAAATAGTAGAAAGTAAATTATATCCTCTTCCCATATTGTAAAAATAAAAAATATTGTAATTCAAAGTTGACAAAGGTCACGGACCCAAGTGTCTGTGGAGAGTAATTTTAAATAAAAATAAAAAAGTAAGTTATAATAAAGACAATTAAACAAATATATTCTATATTTAATACTTAACTTTATGTTATTTCAATTTTACATCGCGCTGTAATTGAGTGGTTGTATATAATATTGGAACATGTTTCAATAGGAATGTAAAAATAGTTTTTTATTTTATTTTGTCAGTTGTCATTGTCATCTGTCAGTTGAAAGCGATTCTCCCTAGGGCTGAAAACTATTAAAAGGAGACACGACGCTCACCGCGTTCCCGCCAATTCGCCCCATTGTACTTTTTTCTAAAATTTGTGTTTTTTCGAGTTTTTATGTATAAAAGTAGTGGTGTTTTATTCATAAAGTGCCGAATTACAAGCGCGAGTGTGGGAGAATGATATAATGTGGTTAAACATGACTTTTCGTGTTGCTTCCAAAACTCCATCCAGAAGCTTATAGTAAAGTCGCCACTACTTTACTAAAACATGACTTGATTTGACTGGGACCGACTGGACTTGATCAAGACTAGACTTTGACTGTAACTATAGATGATAAAGAAGCTGAAAAATGAAGACTACTCACAAAATATAGAAACATTGAAACTGGCAGAATGCACAGAGTGCGATGCCAAGAAGAAAGAGAAAAAAAAAAACTATTATAACTTCAAACTTCAACCCGCTCCTCAGGCAACTTCAAACCTACTTTGAGTTTTTGGCGGGAACGCGGTGAGCGTCGTGTCGCCCAATTGTATTTTTTTTTCTAAAACTAGTGTTTTTTCGAGTTTTTATGCATAAAAATAGTGGTGTTTTATTTATAAAGTGCCGAATTACAAGCGCGAGTGTGGGAGAACAATATAATGTGGTTAAACATGACTTTTCGTGCTGCTTCCAAAACTCCATCCAGAAGCTTATAGTAAAGTCGCCACTACTTTACTAAGGCATGACTTGATTTGACTGGGACCGACTGGACTTGATCAAGACTAGACTTTGACTGTAACTATAGATGATAAAGAAGCTGAAAAATGAAGTGTACTCACAAAATATAGAAACATTGAAACTGGCAGAATGCACAAAATGCGATGTCAAGAAGAAAGAGAAAAAAAAAACCTACTTTCTGAGTATGAGTAATAAAAAATGATTAAACTTTGTGCTTCAGATAATGTAAGATAGATACTTAAAAATCAAATATGGCTTTTCCAGTCAAGTATTGGTATTCGGCATTGCTTGCCATTGATGGTTAGTAAGATTAGAATATCAGACACCCCTATGTTGTAGCCAACTATATATCGCAATCTGCAACCCTTCAACAGCAGTATAAGATTAACAAACCCCTTGTTTCCTTTGATTCTTACATCATACTACTTAGTGGATCTGTGTCAGCCCTAGAACGCGTGAACTTTGACCGTAGGGCTGTCATTTCCTCGCTTTATGACTGACAGTTCGTGTTGTTTTTTATACTATTTTCCTTCACGCTCTGGCGGACACCGGACAATGGAAAACTGGGATCGACTTATTTTTCAACGTTTTACTTTTAGCTTCGCACTCTTAAATACAAAATGTTTTATTGGTAACACCAAAGTTACAGGTCATTTTTCAATTTATATTTAAAAAATAACATTGCAAAATGTCAAAATCACAACGAAATGTCAATAATAATATGTCAAAAATAAAAACTTGTCAATATAATTTTAAATATTATTACTGAAAATCGAGTGTGATGAAAATTTGTTTGAAGTAATAAATAATTAAACGATGTTAAGTTTTAGGAGTCATACCTGATACGTATATGACATTTATTATTAACATACTCAAAATGTATTTGTAATACCTTTTGATATAATAAATTGGATTTTTATTTCTATATTACATATTTTTGTTAATTAATTTTAATTGATATTTTATAAAATTGACATGTAATTAATATTTTGATATTTTTAATGATTTTCAGTGTGATCAAAAAATATTTATATTGTATCCAAAAAAACTATCTTAGGTATAAATAAACCAAAAACGCAACCACGTAAGATTTTTTTAAGAAAAAAATATTATAAGTGGTCCTAAAGGATTAGGACTAACAACATAACTGTACAATCTGGTTCTTTGTAGTACTACGAAACCCTAAAAAACTAAAACCATTTACTTTTGAGTATAATTACAGACAAAAACTCGCAAAAAAAACTATCTCAGTACTTAAGTAATTTATGGTAGGACCCTTAAATTACATTTCACTCAGCAAGGTTGATGAAGTTTCTCTTTAATTAAACACCTTTAGTGATATCTTTTTCTAACGGGGATTTAATTAAAAAGTTAGACACTGAATTACCTGCCACTGTACAAGCTGCCTGGTAAAAAACATTTTGGATTGTTAAGGGCAAATTAATTCACTATCTTATGGTGTAATAAATAAAACATATATTACCAAGAAAAAATTGACGAAAGCAAGATTTGAAAAGTAAAAATCAAATCAAATTTTTTTGTGGACTCATGGGTTCCATACCATAAACATACGTATAGGTATTTATATGTATGTATGTTAGAATTAAAATTAAGATCGCTATCTGCCGACGTGCAAAACATGCTAATAATTTTCATTAGTTATTAAAATTTAATGTCAATGTAAAATAAATAATAAATTAATAATTTATTACGTTGCGTATTGTAACCAATTTGTCAATTAAATCTCATAATATAGGTACTTTATCGATTACTAGTTTCTTAGGTCTAACTTTAACAATGTCAGTATTTATTGTGATAATTTATTACAAATAGTGAGTCTCATTTAAAATGGCGCGCTCTTACAAAAGCGTGTGGCTAATTCATTTGCCTTGTGATTAACTTATTATATTGTATAACTAACGACCCGCCATCGCACGGGTGCAATGTAGAGACTAATGTTGTGCAAATGTGGGCGATGTGGACTAAGATGGAACACGCTTACCTAGAAGGAACCTGTTTACTCTTGATTTGAAGACACTCATATTGTACTTTTCGGGAAACATAGACTCCGGCAAAGAGTTCCACATCCTCGCTGTGTGAATAAAGAATGTGGATTGGAAGCGCTTAGTGCGCACATGTGGAACGTCCACCATGTAAAGGTGACGCCTCAATCGCGTTTGTCTAGCCGTCCGGTAGTAAAAAGGATACTAAAGTTCATCTAAATTGAATGTATCAGAAAACACAGATTCAGGCAAAAAATTCTATTGTTTAGCCGCTTTTACAGTGAAGGTAGAATCAAACCGTTTAGTTCCTTATTTTTCGTAGCAAGAGATCAACAGATAGACATGATTTTTGGCATGGATGTAGAATATCGATTTAGGCTTGGAGAGTTAGTTTTTTTATCCGGGAAAAACAATGAAGTTTTTGGGCTTATCCCTCCATTACGGTCCTACTTATCGATAGCTATCGAACCGGCCGCCATCGCCAGAAGTCCACCCACATATTATAGACCAGCTTACGCCCGCTACTTCGTCCGCTTTAACTTTTGAATTAATCTCAGTGATAAAATGAACCATGTGTAAGTAACAAATAAGCAATAGTCATGAAAATAACGCTATTTAATAAAGGATAACTTTTATCCCCGAATAATGTTTCATAAGACATATATATACCAAATTTCAAATGGATACGTCCATTAGTATAGTTTTTGATAATCCCACAGGAATCTAACATTTTTCTGATACAAAAAGTATCTTATATGTTAATAATAGGTAATAAACTATTTATGTGTGTGTATTTTCTGTAGTTTTTGTTTAAAAGTGTAACAAACATCCATCCATCCTCACAAACTTTCACATTTATTTATTTATAATATTAGTAGGATAGGATATATAGTAGGAATTCTCGTACCGTCTGTTTCTTCCACGTTCCTTCTGTGGAATGGCTCACCACCTTCGGTTTTTCCACCGAACCTGCATCGCTTCAAACAAAGTGTGAATAGGGTCCTCAAAGATAGACAATGCACTGAAAATGCCCTGGGTATTGTAGGAGTCTATAGACGGCAGTGACCACTTACCATCGGGTGGTTCGATGCTTGTTTGCCACCTATTATTTTTTACTTATTAATGGGCATAACGATTTATAATAAAATTCCTGACAATTTCAAAAAATATCCTTTTTTAATATTAAAAATAGTTTGACCCTATTGTAAGTATGACATGGGATGCTAATTGACATTATTATAATTAAAACTTGACAACTAGTATTATTTGGACATTTTTTGTATATTTTTGTATTCATATATGTTTATAGTGATTCATTTGACATTCCATTTATTTCAAATTTCTATGACCATCTATAGTAAATGTAAGAATTCTTCGATTCTGCGATTAATGGTTTTGTCTGCGCGCAGAGTTATCTAAATCGTATTAGAGAAGAGAGAATGTAAATGCAGCTGTTGTCGAGATTGAATCCAGAATGGAATCGAATGAATCTTGCACTACACTCAGTGGGGATTATACCTGCTGCAGAGTTATTCTAGCTTATGTAGGCTAGGAGCTAATGTTTTATACATACATGTTGAATTATCTATCAAATTTGTTGCAATAATAATACAGTGGTTAGCACGGTCAGGTGACACGCCGAATAGCATGGGTTCAATTCTCAACAATGACCTTCAGCTGCCGAATAAGAAACATACCGTGAAGAAACCATAGCGTGGTGGTAGGGTACTTTTTAGTACTCGGCTGGCTAGCTACCAGCCTCAAGTTGAAAATCTGCCACCAAGCAACTAACGGTGTCTTACGATAACCATGATTGGGAGCCAGTTCCATTTTTGGCCAGTTGTGACCACAATGTCACTTAATATCAGGAGAGATGTGGACTTACATAAGTTCATATAAGAACCTGTTTGTAAGAGAAAAAATTCGATGGATTATAATGGTTTCATTGCTGACAAGTTTGAGTCTCTAGAGTTTTTACAACTATTACAATTTCTTAGGCAACCTTAAACTGAGAAACCGCTGGCTCCTTCTGAGCTTTATAAGGTACCACCTAAATAGGCTTGCAGCATCTGCAGACTATTGGCTCCACATCTGCATATCCTCAGCGAATGGCTGGCGCGCCATCTCCGGCCCATTTAAATAATTCCTCTTGTACCCGGATAATGCAGCTTTCACGAGAATTCAATTCTTTTTCTTACAGTTTTCTCTCATTATTCTTACATAAATATGAACAAATTGTATAATACCAATGTAACTTTAAAAAAAACTTACTAGTTGTTCAACTCATTATATGACCTTGAGAACAAACAACAATCCCTTTAGCAATACCTTGACCGATTTAGATAATGTTCATTGTGCGGACTGCTTGACAGTGGAATGCTCTGCCTGAGTGGGTGTTCCCCGTTGGATATAATCTGGGTGTCTTCAAGTCGAGAGTGAATCGGTATCTCCTAGGCAAGCGTGCTCCTTCTTAGATCTCCATCACTTACCTAACATCAGGTGAGATTACGGACAAATGTAAGCCTATTTCTAATTTAAAAAAAGTTTCATATAGATCGGATTTGCAAGTTATCGTTAAGTTACTAGGTACAAATAGAAACAAATACAAATACCGATTAATCCAAGTAGACTCAGCCTCGACAGATCTTACCATCAAGAAAGAGTCTTGTTACATTAGAAACAAGCTTAAAAAACTATACATTTACATACATGAACCATGAAAACATTATACCTACTCCTTTTTGAGCAGTTGTGTAGAAATAAGGATTATGCAAAATATTGTTTAATTTTAAAGTTTTTAACACTTAACAGAAGGTAGTCTAAAGTAAATGGATTAAAATGGGCATCTGAATACGATTCCAAGCGGTTGAATCGAACAAGAAATTCATTCGAAATATTCCACCATCCGATTAGAAATCGGCCGATTCGCTCCGATGGTCCAATTGTTAGTATCTTTAGGCTATTGTTGCTCCATTGATATAAGACCACTGAAGTGATTTTAGAATCTCTGAGGCTTTATAACGACAAAGAAATATTTAGTCGATTTTAACTCTAGGAAAAATGTGAAAATGTGATATATATTTATTACTATCTGCGGTGCTACCTGCAAAATTTTTTCGGGATAAAAAGTAGTCTATGTGTCAAAGGGTGTCAGCTAACTCCACACTAAATTTCATGAAAATTAGTTCAGCCGTTTGAGCGTGAAAAAGTATCAAACATACAAACACACAAATTCACAAACTTTCGCCTTTATAATATTAGGATGATATCATTACAAAATACTAATTTTTTTTAGGAAATTTATGAATGTGTAAGTGTTTGTTACTTTTTCACGCTCAAACGGCTGGACCAATATTGATGAAATTTGTTTTTGTATAAAAATTGATAAAAATTTAATATTTATAAAATTTAGTTTTTGTTTTTTTTACATATTTGCCATTGTAATTTTTTTATTATAAAGAAATTATTACCTGTTTAATATTTACTAGCTGCACCCCGCGGTGTTGCCTGCGTGGTGATGGATGATGATGAAAAGTATCCTATGTCTTATTCCAGAGCCTAAAGTACATACATGCAAAATTTCACCCAGATCCGTTGAGTAGTTTACGCGTGAAGGCGTAACAAACAAACAAACTCACATTCACACTTAGGTATAATATTAGGATAATAAATTTTACAGGTATTTGTCAAAACAAGTTAGTTAATATTTTTTTCAATTTTAATGTCATAAATCAAATTAGAAACACCAACCCAAATAAAGTCAGTAGCGTTTGTGATTGCATTATCTATTATTTTAACCGGAACATTACCGGTTTTGTTAGCGCCGTAGGGGAAGCACAACCTACTCTTAGCTTTACCTTTAGCTTGGTACAGAAATCCAAAGTTCAGCGATATGTGGTAAACACTTATAGAATTTCATTAATTACATTTTACTTAAAAACTAATTTGACAAAATTAAAAACAAAAATAGAAATATTTTATTGACAACATCAAAGTTTCAAACAATTTTTACATTCGAATTTATAAATAACATTAAAAATATCAAAAACATAACAATATTTCAATATAATAAAAATGTCAATAATTTAATGTCAAATATAAAATATGTCAATATGATAAAATGTCCAAAAAAATATAATTACTTACTAGTAAATCATGTTATCATTTGAATTAACTTGCTACTGTTTATAATTGTTATTCTTGGAGCCAATAAATAACTATTACACTATCACCATTTATTTACCACTATATTGGCTCATTTGGTGGAATATCTGCTTGCAGAGCTGTGGAGCATGGGTTCAATTCCCACCGGGACAAACATTTTATGTGACGACAAATGTTTGTTGGATGGATGTTCTGTACGTATTTACATAGTTAGTATTCTATCAAGTATCTAGTTCCCATAGTACAAGCTTTGTTTAATTTGGACCTAGATGGCACTGTGAGAAATGTTCTACGATATTTATTTACTTGCTCGAATTGAACAAATTGTTGTTTCAGGTCTTTGGGTAGAGTTATCGACCTCTGTGTGTGAACTCAAGTAAGTTACCGCCTACCAAAACATTCCCGAAGCGCGTCCGAGCGTGGTGAGTACCAAACAATACTCGACATAGTTGTGTACAACATAGTCGGAACGCGTCGGCGAACCCGCGGCATGTCCGACATGCTCGCGACATATCTGTCATACTCGCGACAGGCGTACGTAGGTGTCGACGCGGTGTGGCAGCGACCACGGAATGCTTGCCGCGACCGTCACATGTGGTGACGTATGTATGTAGTCCGTAGGTATGCATATTAGTACGAGTACAAACGACAGTGGAATTCGTAGTCCAACTGGGTGTTTTCCGATAGATACAATACAGGCGAATCACAATCAGAATAAACACGCAGGTTCTATGTTTTACTAAACACTGGCAATCTATCCCACTAATATTATAAATGTGAAAACTTTGGACGGACGGACGGACGGACGGACGGACGGATGGACGGATGGATGGATGGATGGATGGATGGATGGATGGATGGATGGATGGATGGATGGATGGATGGACGTTTGTTTGTTTGTTTGTTCGTTTGTTTGTTTGTTTGTTTGTTTGTTTGTTTTTTTGTTTGTTGCTCAATCACGCCAAAACAGCTGAACGGATCTGGATGGAATTTGACATGTAGATACTTTAGGCCCTGGAATAAAACATAGGATACTTTTCATCGTCACCATCCATCACCACGCGGGTAAAACTGCGGAGCGCAGCTAGTCCCACTAATATTATAAATGTGAAAGTTTGGATGGATGGATGGATGGATGTTTGTTACTCAATCACGCCAAAACGGCTGAACGAATCTGGATGAAATTTGCATGTAGATACTTTAGGCCCTGGAATAAAATATAGGATACTTTTCATCATCATCATCATCCATCACCACGCGGGTAAAAGCGCAGCTAGTTTATAATAAAACTATTTTTGGAAATAGTGTACTAATATTCAGATTTGAAGTTGAATTCGGTAGCCTTAGTTGTCGGGATTTCAATTTGAAGGTCGTGAGTTCGAATCCCACGGCACGCACTTCTGTTTTTTCTAAGTTATGTGCGTATTGCAGCTGAATTTAAACTGTAAAGGAAAACATCGTGAGGTATCTTTCATGTCAGAGAGTTCATAAAAAAAAGTTTTCTAATATGTGTAAAGTTTGCCAACCTACTCTTGGCCAGCGTAGTGAACTGACCTTATGACTCATAGTGCTTAGAGGCCCGCGACCAACAGTGGGACAGTTAAAAAAAGGCCTAATTTGTAATGACGAACAAGATACTCTCCTGATCGTAAGAGTCCATGACCATTTTAGCGATACACAGAACTTTGAGTATCAAAACAAAATCTAGGACATCGCTGTTTTAGCGCTCATTAGTTTCGACACATTCGATGTTAATCTCAACAGCCCTGTAATTTCGCTAGCTGCAGCAGCCTTCAAACTGGAACACAGTAATGTTTTACACACTACTGCTTAGGCAGAATATCTAGTACCGTGGTGGTACCTACCTAACCGTCCAGATCTACCACCAAGTAAAATATCACCTATTTTACATAAATATATTTGAATTGAATAAATGAATTTCAATTTCGGTATTTATATCTCCAAGTCCCGAGCTTATCTCCCTAAGCAAGCTTACTCCATCGTTGGCAGCCGCCACATCTTCACCGAATTAGTCTTCTATTTGTAGTTTGTTTTATTATTTACTAGCTGCGCCCTTCGATGTTATCCGCTGTTCCCTCGTGAGCACAAATTTTTTTCGGGACAAAACTCTGTTTTTTTTTAAGGTTGATAAGCTTGGTGTTTATCCACAGCTCACTTGATGTTAAGTGACGGTGTGGTCGAAGCTGGTAAAGCACACCTAGCCTGGAATGGTGTACTGGCTCTCAAATGAAGCTACCGGAACACACCGTTAGATGCTTTACGGCAGATTTTCAACTTGAAGGTGGTAGCTAGCCAGCCGAGTACTAGAAAGTACCCTACAACCATGCTATGGTTTTCTCACGATGTTTTCCTTCACCAGCACTTCAAGCTCATTGTTAAGGTTTGAACCCACACCCTTAAGCATGCGAACCAACCGCGCTAACCACTGAGCTATCATCGCTACAAAGACGACGCTCTCCCTATAGTAAGAGATAACGCATGTCCATGACCATTACAGTGATACACAGAACTTTGACTAGCGAAAAAGATTCAGTCTTTGACACTCATTACTGGTGCCCCTGGTATTCTTTATGTGACGGTGACTGCTTGCCATCGGGCAATCCATCTGATTGTTTGCTCAGTTTTGGTCTTCTAAATGGATGATGTAAGACTCCAGGCATCTTTTTAATACACTTGTAAAACATGTAAAAAAATCCGTAGGGTAAGGACATTCCACATAGATACAACTTCTATTCTGATTCTATTGACATAGGCCGACTCTTCCTACGTAATTCCTTCATTATTCTCCACGAGTACTCAGAATAGCCAATAACCAATAATTCCTAATTACTACACGCACAGCTACCATTCATCACCGTTGCAGAAATTAACCACACCGAGTAGAAAATGTACCGAGAAACCGCTCAAAAATCGTGAAATGTAACCATAGATAGAAAAAGTCGTTTTTCATCAGAGTGACGATTCTTATTATTTCAATATACCAAATTAAAACTTATGAATAGATAACATGACTGTATTGTAGAGATGATAAGTCAGTGATTGGCGCAGTCGGTACGCCCGCCGAAGGACGGGTTCAAACCCCAACAATGAGCTTGAGCTGCCGGTGAAGGAAATCATCGTGAGGAAAGCATAGCGTGGTGTGTAGTAATGTGGTAATTTCTGGCTTCGGCTGGTTAGCTACCACCTTCAAGTTGAAAATCTGCCGCCAAGCATCTAACTGTGTGTTCCAGTAGCCTCACTTGAGAGTTTCATTCCAGGCTAGGTGTGTTTACCATCTTCGACCACACCGTTACTTAACATCAGGTGACCTGTGGTCAAACACGTAGCCTGTCAGCCATAAAAAAAGAAGATCGACAGAAATTGGTAGTATTCGTGGTTTCTCTTTGTTAACAGGAATATTATTCTTTTGTAGTTCTTTAGTAATTTAACATTTTCTGCTATGGAAAAAATCCTATATTATTATGTTAATTCAGCTAATACAATTTCTATCAAATGCGTTCACCCGTTTTTATGTCATTGTATTGTGATGTAGCCGTTGTTTGTTTTTACAAACTTTCACATTTATAATATTAGTAGTATGTCTGATATTAAAAGTATTTTGTATTTTAATCCATATAATAAACTATACGTGTGCTAAAATTCATCCAAATCCATTCAGCCGTTTTTGCGCCGTTGAGAAACAAACATCCAAACATACAAACTTTTACATATATAAAATTACTACCCGCGACTTTGTCGGCGTGAAATTTAACAAAAAGTTTTTTTTCAGTTTATGGTATAAAAGTATTATATTGATTAATCCAAACCATAAACTATATGTGTGCCAAGTTTCATCTAAATTCGTTCAGTAGCTTTTGCGTGAAAAAGTAACAAACATCCATCCATCCATACATCCTCGCAAACTTTCACTTTTAGAATATTAGTACGATTAGTAAGATAGGATAGGAAGTAGGATATATAAACACAGGAGAGATTAATGTCAGATACATAACACAGACAATATATACACATCATCCCATAAAAATACATTTCCAAATAGGTATACTCGTAAACCCGGCTATTGTAGTGTCACGGAGAGACTAGGTGGCGCCACTCTCTGTGCGTGTTACAGAATATTTTGACTTTACGTTGGCCACTTCGTAGCAGTGAAGCATCAAATAAACAAATGACGTTTATTTTCGAATGAATTTGCGTGTATTAGTCTTGAAACTGCGTGGTATCGATGAAATTTGCACGCACACGCCCATAAATAGTGAATTACTACCTTTTGTCATTCCACAATGATTCTTTATAGATTTTCTATTCAGCGGTTATGAAGAGAATTAGGTGCGTTGTAATAAATCAAAATAATACATGTGCTATTTTCTATCTCTATTGCCTCTATTTGAGGGTTTAAAGGGGCTAATAAAATGGGAGTCCTTATTGGTTACTAAGGGGCAATTGAGATATGAGAAAAAAAGCTTAGGCTCAATAGTAGAGAACACAAGCTCGTTATGAAAAGGGTTCTATATGATTTATTGTAATTACACAAACTACCCTGATACTTCCCGTAAGTATCTTAAGTGAACTTAAGTGCTAGTTATCAAATACGTATATCTTGTCATTGGTATTGATAGTTATTACCTACATACTTTTCGTTTATACATGTATTGATTTTTTATATGGATGTCATAACTTAAACTAAAACTTACATAAGAAAACAACAAGGTTCACGGAACTGAGTGTTTATTCACATAACTTTACAAAGTTTACTGAAAAAGTTACCGCACACTGACTGTACAGAGTGTTCCAGCTCCTGCTCACCAAATCTAATAAGATTTAGAGTTTTTTAAGCGCTGTCGACAACGTTGACAGGGCCGGCGATGACGGGGGTGCCGACGACGACGGGCTCAACGGCGGCTACGCTATCAACAACGTTGACGGGACCGGGAACAATGGGAGTTGCGACGATGATGGGGGCGGGAATGACGGGGGTACCGACAATGACGGGTTCGGGAGCAACACCATCGACGACGTTGTCAACAACGTTTACGGGGCCGGGAACGACGGGGGTTTCGACGATAACGGGGCTGGGAATAATGGGGGTTCCAACGATGACAGGTTCCGGAACAATACCACCGACGACGTTGTCAACAACGTTGACGGGGCCAGGAATGACGGGGGTCCCGACAATAACGGGTTCCGGAACAATACCACCGACAACGTTGTCTACAACGTTAACGGGGCCAGGAAGGACGGGAGTTTCGACGGGTGCGGGGACAACCTCTCCGACAACGTGGTCAACAACGTTCACGGGGCCGGGGATCACAACTTCGGGAACAACAGGAGTCTCGACGGGGCTGGGGGCGATCACTTCAGTGGCGGCGGAGTTGATGTTGAGGATGATTTGGACGAGAGGAGTACCGTCTGGGCCGGGGATGTCGATGACGGGAAGAATGTTGTCAACAATGGCAGGTCCGACGGCGATCGGGACCTGTTCGAAAGCGTCGATGATGGCGGGGCCCACAGCGATGGGGGTCTCTTCCACAACAGGAGTGGGGCCAGGCATGCCAGGTGACACTGGGCCAGCCACAGCCACAGCGATTAGGGTAGCGATTATCAGCATGGATTTCATTTTTGCTGTAAAGGTAAAAATTTTGTTTGGAGACGTATTGAACACGAAGGTAAGCTACACTTTTATCAAAGTTTTTAAAAACAACGTTATTTTATTTTTAAATGGAAGTTATAACAAACATTTAAAACAATATTTTTTTAATCACAAACATTGAATAAATAATGCAGGCAGCTCCTCACCTGTTTTGTGTTTGTGGATGTTGTACAAACTATACCTTTTCATTGCATTACTTCCTTTTTATAATAAACTGTATCTATTTTGCAGAGATTAACACTAACAGATAATATGTTATTGCCTTTAATCCCTTGTTGTGATAAAATTTTCTTTCGTGCACAAAATTTAGTGACTGGATTACCAAGTTGATTGATTATATCATTGAATAGATTAGTTGGTAACTCGTTTATAATAGTTATGACTATATCTTTAAAAATATGTTGATTAAATATATGAATCGTAAATTATTTTTAAACTTGCAGGTCCATGACGTCAATTGAGAGGTTAGCTTTTTTTAACTTTAGAAATTTTTTGCCGCATTTTCTGCAATTATCATTAATATTTAAAACTTGCCTTATTGAGATAAGTACCTACATTATCTAGATAGTATTGATAATTTGTAATATCACATAACAACTGTTATACTTATGTTTTATTTTATGTGGTAAAATCATTTATTTATGTTTATCTGCTCCTATATCATTCTCACCGTCATCAGTTTCCTGCTCATTATGCTCTTCTGTCTTATTTTCCACTTTCAATATAAATACATAATTTATACTTATGTACGTAAGTACAGAAACATTTAATAGCATTGTATATAAGGGCATAATTCGGTCGTAAATAATTTCGTTTTCAATCACGAAAGCGTATAATGCTTGCGTCAAATAGTCGCACGTAATTCCAGTTTTATAGCATGAGATTATAATGCATTATATCCGATTATCAACATAAAATTTTGTTTTTTTGTGTAAACATGACCAACAACTCGACCTGTTTATACGTGCGTTTGTAAATTCATGAATTACTCTAACGATTATCTAAAGTCGTGTGCGGAACAAAATTATTCAGTAGAGATCCACGGTAGTCCACGTTGCTCGGTGTACTTATGTAAGCTGGAATAGCGGTGGGCCAATCATATTTGCTTTACAACCCTAGATAGATGTGTTTTAGACTGGAAACCACAAATCGGTAGATATAGCTTATAGCGCTCGATGGAGGAACGCATTGGCACATAGTGGCAGTTTATTGATGCCCTTCTTAAAGAAATCAGTTGTGCGATAGGCAACAAATTCTTCAAAGGCATTTTTACTGCCTCTCGGGTATTGACTTTTTTCCCCGCCAAGGAGTTATCCAAATTCTGTAAAAAGTAGAAGTCTGTAGGCGCAAGGTCTGATGAGCACATCGGATGACGGAGAGCTTCCAATCCCAGCTCTTGCAACTTGGAGACCGTCTCATTCCAAATACATGAAAACATTATACTTCTTTTAAGAGTGAGCGTACTCTTTTCCTTTTTGCCATGAGCGGCGATAAGGCCGCCACTTGTGGCACTAGCTCATAAGATTCTTTTGTATTTTGTTCTTTTTTTTCTATTTATGTTATGCATAATAAAGAGATTTTATCTATCTTTTTAAAAATATGTGACTAGCTTTTTTGTGTCCCGTGTTTTCCGGAACATAAAGCAGTGTGAGTCAGAATAAAGCTATCAGCGTTCTAAATTTTACTAAATCTGTTAATTACAGTTCCATTGCACTTGCAGGGAATGCAGGCTCTGACACAAACGATCCGAATAGTGAAGATAGCGATAAGCCTGTCAGTGATGAGTCTTGAATGAATGTCGTACCCCAGATATATCCCGTAGATTATGAAGGGAGCGACGCCCACATGCCTATCTCCGGGCCTATGATACATCTTAACCGGCAGAGAATTTAGCGATATGCAATCTTTTTGTAGTAACTATGTACATATATCTAACTATAGCAACTTAAGCTATATACATAGTCTGACAGCACTTTATATTGTTAATTGATTTTTAATTTATGCTTTATTTTCGTCTATAATTAGTATGAGATTTTTTTAAATGTTTTACAAGCTAGATGCATGATCACAGCTCACCTGATGTTAAGTGACGGTTTTTTTTAATGTTTGACAAGCTATGACCACAGCTCACCTCATGTTAAGCAATTGTGTGGTCGAAGATGGTAAAGCACACCTAGCTTGGAATGGAACTGTCTCAAGTGAGGTTGCCGGAACACACCGTTAGGTGCTTGGCAGCAGATTTTCAACATGAAGGTGGTAGCTAGCCAGCCGAGTACTAGCAATTACCCTACCACCTCGCTATGCTTTCCTCACGATGTTTTCCTTATGCGGCAGCTCAAGGTCATTTTTGGGGTTTGAACCCACGCCCTTCGGCGTGTGAACCAAACGCGCTAACCACTGAATTTGAGCTGTTTAGAATTATACACTCTAAAGTAATTTAATTAAATTTACCACTATTATTAAAGATGTTAGTTATATATCATTGGTTGTAAAAAATATAGTGTAAGATATAAAAATCTAAACAAGTTTTCATTCATAAATATTTATTTTTGGATGAAAACAGTGGTAATCATAAATTTTTGCCGAACTTTTTGCAATATTATTTTCACTAAATTAACTCATAAATAATAAAAAAGGCTATGCTCGGAGTTTCCCTACGAGGCCTACGAGATCGAATCAGATATGAGGAGATCCGTAGACGAACCAAAGTTACCGACATAGCCCAGCGGATTAGCAAGTTGAAGCGGCAGTGGGCATATAGCACGTAGAAGTGATGGTCGATGGGGCTGCAAAGTTCTGGAGTGGAGACCACGGACCGGCAAGCGGAGCGTAGGACGTCCACCCACAAGGTGGACAAACGACCTAATAAAGACCGCAGGTACACACTGGATTTGAGCCACTTCCAACCGGTCTTTTGGAAGGCAATAAGGGAGGCTGTTCAGCAATGGACGTCCTACGACTGAGATCATGAGATTGTTTATTTATGTATGTATGTAGAATTCATAAAGAAAAAAAGTAACGTTCCTACCTTATTTATTCAACTTATTTCGCAAAACGAGTAGGTACGAGTAATATATTTATTTCTTGTACATAAGCAATATTCGAGAAACACTCAAGTTCATGATGCTCGTTTTTTAGCTGTCGACGGCACTCCTTCCTGCCAATTGCTTCAACACCGTGATAAATGTATTCTAGTTCTGCCATTTTTATTCTGCAGCTATGCCGATAGATTTTATGTCAGTTGTTTTATTTCTTAAACTATTTCCTTTTTTTATATAGCAATTTAATCTGACAAAAACTAGTAAAAAAATATCTTAAATTGATACTATTTACAAATTTATAAAAATAACTTAATGTAAAAGTCCATCAGGGTCATCAGGGAACTTATCCATATAAAAAAAAAAAACAAATACACAAGAATGTATACCTAGTACACTTTTTTTATAATAATTAGATCTACGATAGGTCACCAACTCGCCTGCTGGCTTTATAATTACATATGAGCTTTTCTTTTAAATATTGTTTGTAACTTAAACTATAACAATTACGTATTATTATATCAATTCATTTAGTAAAATAGTACCTGGATGATTTCTAAAAATGAAACCTCTAATAAAGCTAGATCGATTTATCGCCCCCGAAACCCCCTGCATACTAAATTTCACGAGAATCGTTGGAGCCGTTTCCGAGATTCAGAATATACATATATATTATATAGAAGAATTGCTCGTTTAAAGGTATTAGATACAGTTAGTAGTTACTAACTGTATCTAATACCTTTAAACCTATCTTTTACCTACCTATTACCTTTATTCATATTTATTCTGTGACTGAAGTTTATTTTTCGCTCCATCTGATAATCCGATATACCGTAACGTATATCTACGGAATAATATCGTCTGGATAAGGTAATTAAATACACTAATTAAAATTCTAAAGATAGCTCACTAATCCGTCTTTTCCTTCTTTCGAATGCTGGCTTACCTACCTATCACATATTATATGTTTACCATTCGAGTCTACTCGTATAACATTTTTAGCTATGATAGCTCGGTGGTTAGCGTGGTTGGTTCTTACGTAAGATGGCGTGGGTTCAAATCCCAACAGCTTGAGCTTGAGGTGGCGAAGAAGAAAACCATATTATGGTGGTAGGGCACTTTCAAGTACTCGGCTGGCTAGCAACCCATAAGGCTAGCTATCCTTAAGTTGAAAATCTACTGCCGAGCATTTAACAGTGTACAGGCAGCCTATATACCTTGAGAGATAGTTCCATTCCACCAGTGTGTTTACCCCAACACTAAACATCATGTGCACTGTGGTCAAACACCTAGCCAGTCCACAATCTAAAAATATTGGTTATCAAAAGACTAACTTATCGTTAAATAGTAAAATATTTTTTGTACATTTATATAAATTATAAATCTAATACCTTTAAACGAGCAATTCTTGTATATATGTATACTCGTATAATCTGAATATCAGACACGGCTCCAACGATTAAATGAAAAGTCCCCTAGAGGGGGCGATAAATCGATCTAGCTAGGTTTCATTTTTAGAAAACGAAAAACCGTCATCCAGGTGCTGATTATTACCTGATGCCCATTATATATACCTACCTACATAATAATTATAATACACTATTATACATATTAATTTGGCACGAGTTTCTTAGATTTTGTGATTCCTATTTTTTTTTTTATACATATAGGCTTGCGTTTTACCGCCATCTCGCCTGGTGTTAAGCGAAGATGCGATCTACGATAGAACACGCTTGCCTAGAAGAAACCGATCCACTCGCGACTTGAAGATACCCAGTCTGTATCTATTGGGGAACACCCACTCGGGCAGTAAATTCCATTTTCTTTTATATTATTTATTCTGTGGTTGTGTATCCCTACGAATCAGAAATGAGGAGACCCGTAGACGAACCAAAGTTACCGACATAGCCCAACGGATTAACAAGTTAAAGTGGCAGTGAGCAGGACACATAGCACGCAGAACTGATGACCAATGGGGCTGCAAAGTTCTGGAGTGGAGACCACGGATCGGCAAGCGCAGCATAGGACGTCCACCCACAAGGTGGACAGACGACCTCATAAAGACCGCAGGAACGCGCTGGCTGCGAGCCGCTTCCAACCGGTCTTTATGGAAGTCAATGGGGGACGCCTATGTCCCGCAGTGGACGTCCTACAGCTGAAATGATGATAATGATTATGATGATGATGATGATGATGATGTTGATGATGGTGATGTATACTGTGTTCATGTTTGTATTTTTCAGGCCACGATCTTTCCTGATGGAAAGCGACGCTGTGGCTGAAGATGGAGCACACTTGTCTAGGTAATACCTATTCACGTTTTTCTTGAACAACCCCGGGTTGGAAACACAGACGCTGGCAACTAGTTCCACACATACCAATCACTATAAGCTTAGATTACTGATTACTTAATGGCCCTTCAGAATTGGGTACGTCTGCAAAACCGCGCCTAAAAGCTAGTTTGAAATAACATCACTCAAATAAGTACATAATAAATACGTAAACATTCCTTGGCTTTTCTATTGCATCAGTATTAAGATTCAAGTAATAATATACAATTTCACACGTTACAAATAAAACAATCTTGATACTACAAATAAAGCAAGAGCTCTATCAACACTTGGAAAACTGAACGTTGAAATTGTGCTGCAACGGTATATATTTCAATGGCAAATGTTACGGAAAAGTAGGAAAGGAAAACACTCAATGTGAAAATGTTTGGTGCTTATGAGTGTGCGCCAAATACGCCCCACTTTTGACTGATGTAAAACGCTACCTTTGCGAAATAAAATACGACTGAAAACATACTGCATACTTTACCGAACTTACGCTACTTACTTACTAAAGATTATTTTACTGTGTTCCGGTTTAAAAAGTACTGCAGCTAGCCAAATTACAAGGCTGTTGAGACTAACCATCTAATGTTTTAAAGTAATAAACGCCAAAGCAACGATGCCCTGGATTTTTTTATTACTCAAAGTTCTGTGTATCGTTGCAATGGTTATGGACAGGTGTTCTCTTACCATAAGAAGAGCGTCTCCTTCGTCTCATTACTTTTACATAAAAAAATATGCATTGTATATTTTTTTTTTTTTTTTTTTATAGTTGACAAGCTAGGACTACACCTGATGTTAAGTGATGGTATGGTCGAAAATGGTAAGCCTGGAATGGAACTGGCATACATATAATTGATGTTAACCGATGATACCCAAAGTGGTCTATATCGATCCGACCAGAGGATGACAAACACGAGATCAGAAAAAAATTGGGAGTTTGTGGGTTTTGTTTGGTCTTAGCAGAATATGACTTTAATTTTGACTTTTCATTGATGGAAACTTATCGTAACACAGATGACCTGCTGTTAAGTTTTACACTGAAAACGAGACAAACAGACCTACGACTATAGTACTAATGATTTTGTTAACAAACTTAAATAAGTTTTGTGTTCATAGATTTTTTATTCTCGGAAATACGTATCAAGGATGCGTCTCTTAAAAATAGCCAAGGCTCATTCGACACAGGGTAAGTAGTATTGTAAACGTCGTTACATAATTTCTTTAAAAAATATCCTAGAACATTTCACATAGCGCCATCTAGTCCCAAACTAAGCAAAGCTTATACTATGAGAACCAGATAACTGTATGAATAGTTAGATTTTTTTGTTTTTACATTCTTATAATACAAACAGATTATCTAGACACAGAACAACACAAATTATTGTCACACAAATGCTTGTTTTGAGTGGGAATCGAACCCACGCCCAAAGACTACATGTAAGCTTAGATCGTAAATTAAAAAAAAAGTCAATTTCTATAGTAAATTTGTATTAATACTTCCGCAATAACAACCCGTGAGTTTACAATTAAAGAAAATAAGCTTGGGGCAAATGAAATAGGCGCACAAGAGGCGTTTTATGAATTCATAAAGTCTGGATGACGTTTTTACTTCGCCTCTTATTAATGGAACTCTACTTCATTATGCATGACGAGGATTGACTTAGAAATACCTACTACTAAGCTAGTTATATATCTAAGTTGACTTTCTTATTAAATAAGTTTTTTAATTAACTAGCAAAGAACTTTAATCATGAAACTACAGATTTGGGTCAACGGTTCTTAATGTCGAAATCAAAAGTAGAATATAATTTATTTTTTATGTTTGACAAGCTATGTGTTTGACTACAGCTCACCGGGATGGTGTGATCGAAGATGGTAAAGCACACCTAGCCTGGAAAAGAAGGGGTTCTCAAGTAAGGCTGCGGGAACACACTATTAGGTGCTTGAAGGCAGGTTTTCAACTTGATGGTGATAGCTAGCTAGTCGAGTACTAGAGAATACCCGACCACCATGCTATGGTTTCCTCGCGATATTTTCCACCGCCGTTTGAAGTCATCAGTAATACTCAATTAACTTAGAAAAGGCAGTGGTGCGTACTCTGGGATTTGAATCCAAGATCCTCCAAATTGGAAGCCAAACGATCTGTCAAAATTTAACTTTTTTTTTTAAACTTAAGACTCATTGTCTGTGGAAAAAAAGCTTAAACCTCATAAGTATTAAACCGTTAGTATGTCACGATTTATATGTAACCAGTCTCAAACTATTAATTTTGAACAAAATGTAGCCTTCGTCAGCTTCTTATTGTCAAAATCGTAGCCCATAGCTATATGCAAAACTCCTAGCACTACAATTGACACTAACGTGTTAAATGGTATAATGGTATCAACACATAGGTCTAACCTATTTCTTTAAATAACCTATTTATCGATATATGTATTCATTTTCTGCTGTATAAATATTTGAAATAGTAAATCTATTCATAGATTATTTTATTCCCTGGAAAGTATCCTAAATGAAACTCCCATAAACTACCCATCTCTTCAATAAAGTCGTAATTCACATTTGCGCGCGTGCCTACCGTAAAATGCAAAGGTTCGATGCAGTGCTGTACTAAGGACGGCCCGTGAGGCTATAGTTTTATAGTTTTTGATTTATCTTATATTATATCTATATCTTTAAAAGAGCAATTCTTGTATATATATATATATTTTGAATCTCGGAAACGGCTCCAACGATTTTCATGAAATTTAGTATGTAGGGGGTTTCGGGGACGATAAATCGATTTAGCAAGGTTTCATTTTAGAAAACGGCGTTTTATCCGTGTTTACAGCCGAGCAAAGCGCAGTCATCCAGATACTTTAATATTATAGCTGCAATATTTTTTACAAGGAGATAAATTATAATTATAAAAATCATTTATTTTATTAGAACGTTATACTTACATAAGCACCATTTAACGGTACATGTATTCAAAAAAAGTACTTCAAAATATGTTCAAATTCATTAAAGAATACTTGGTGGTAGATCTCCTCAAGTGTCTAGGTTGGTACCGCCACAGTACCAGTTATTCTACCGCCAAGTAAGTGCGTAAATATTACTGTGTTCCAGTTTGAAGGGTACTTATTGTAGCTGGCGAAATCACAGGGCTGTTGAGACTAACCATCGAATGTTTCAAAGTGATGAACGCCAAAGCAGCGATGCCCTGGACTTTGTTATGTTTCCAGTCCTTTGTATCTTTGCAATGGTCATGGACAGGTGTTATCTCTTACTATCATGAGAGCGATACGTTCGTCTTATTACTTCTACATAAAAAATATACGAAAAATAGATATCCAGCGTCACTCGGAATGATGTAAGGATTTTTACGATACCCCATACATCCAAATCTGTTCAAGCATTTATAGGTTATGGTGGAATAAAGAAATTCATATAACACATGAACCCTGAATACATCACTCTTTTTTTGGGTAGTCGTGTAATTACACGGCTATTGAGACTGACTATCGAACTCCACAGAAGTGGCGCTCATTACTTTGATACCGGGGACTTTATTTTTAACCGAATTCAAAAAAGGAAGAGGTTCTCAATTCGACTATAAGTTTGAAGACTGCAATGTTAGTGAGCAGGTGTTATATTTTACCATTAGCGGAACGTCTTGTTCGTAATATTATTTCTTAGCCTATGGTAAGAAAAACATTTCAACATTTGTCTAGCCAATACTATTATTGCCAAGATAAATTATGAACACCAAGAAATCAGTTTTTTATGAATAAATCGAAAAATAAACGACCTATCGACACTTAGTCTTGCCCTTGTGCTGATCCTGGTCAAAGGGCACGCAATAATCGAGATAGATGGCGGGCCTAAGCCCTATGCTTTCCCTGTGATATTGAGTTATAGAGCTAATACTGGGAAAACGCTGGGAAATAGATTTTTTCGAGCAAATCTGAATTTTCTGAAGGAAAAAACACAGGTGTTTATCTAAGATTTAATTAAAAAAATGTCTTCAACATGCAAATAATAACTTTTTTCTTTTTTTTATATACTTGTCAAGCAAGGTGTTTGACCACAGCTCACCTGATGTCAAGTGACAGTGTGGTCGAAGATAGTAAAGAACACCTAGCCAAGGATGGAACTGGCTCTCAAGTGAGGTTGCCGTTAGGTGCTTGGCGGTATTTTCAACTTGAAGGTGGTAGTTAGCCAGCCATGTACTAGATAATACCCTACCACCATGCTATGGTTTCCTCACGGTGTTTCCCTTCACCGGCAGCTCAAGCTCATTGTTGGGGTTTGAACCCATGCCCACTAAGTTATCATCACTACAAAACAACAAATTTAATAAATAATTTGTACTTATTATACTGAACATTGAGTCAAATACAAGTAGATACGTAGTTTCTTATTTTTATTTTTTTGCAGGATTTCATTTCTAATTTTGTTGAACAACGAATGATGAGAGAATAATGACGACGGAGAGCGTGTGGGTTCAAATTCCATCAAAGATTTTGCGTTGCCTGTAAAGGAAAGCATCGTGAGTACTTACCATTTTCAAAAAAACCGTCGCCATCTGGTGAGGTATGGTCAAACACGTAGCCTGTCAACAAAAGCTGTTGCACTATTATATATAGTAAGCTGTTTTTATTATTGTAAAGTAGCTGTTACGACTTCCTTGGCGAGGAATTTAACAAAAAAAATTTTGTTCACTTCGCAGAATTTCCGAAAAATTAATGACTAATTTTCACAAGGAATAATTTTAATCTTGGTAACCTTTTTCGGTATGAAAAGTACTCTATTTATTATTCCATGTAATAAAATATCATCCAAATTGCAAAAACGGCTAAACGGTTTTTGCATGATTGAGTAACAAATATCCAAATATAAAAACTTTCATATGTATAATATTAGTAGATTTTAAAATATAAAAAGTATTGTATATGTTGATCCAGGTAATAAACTATATGTGTGCCAAATTTCATCTAAATCCGTTAAGCCGTTCTTGCGTGATTGAGTAACAAACATCCAAACACCAAAATATCTAAACATACAAACTTTCACATTTATTTATTTTCAATATTAAAATAGATTTTTTTCTGGTGAAAGCAATAAGTATTCCTATATCAGATTCAACAAACCAGTTCAGAAAATCAATGAGTAGGTCCCTATTTTCGGTTCGAGGGATCAGTTAATATCTGAGGAATTTAATTTGACTGTCGCGTCGGATACTACTAAATTGTTTTCCAATCGACCTCAAAGAATGCTGCGACAATCCGGTACAGGACTCCGAGCTTCTACACTGAATTGTTTTAATACAATACAAATAATTTTATAACATAGCTAAGCGTATTAATAAGCTGAAGTGGCAGTAGACTGGACACATCTGACACAGAATCAATAACCGTTGAGGTAGACGTGTACTAGAATGGAGACCGTGAATTGACAAATGTAGCGTAGAAAGTCCTGAAACTCGATGGAGTGACTATATACGGAGGACAGCTTGCGGTGAATGGAAATAAAAAGCGGAGGATCGAGCTTAGTGGCGTGTTTTGGGAGAGGCCTATGTCCAGCAGAAAACTTCGGTAGGCTGATGATGATGATGTACATTTATAATATACATACAAGTCATACATATATGTATTATATATTATGTTTTAAATGTGTTTCCTCTAGACAACTCACACAACTTAGGTATACAATTCTTTTCCTTACTGGAATTGCATGGAAGATATTAGCGATAAGGCCGCCAAGTGTTCCATTTGTGTCAAGTATTTCATTGGTTCTGATTGTTCGTTATTGATGTGAACAATAAAGTTATATCATTTTTTTTTTCAATTTCTATTCAAAAAATGTATTTATTTGCTAAGTACAGATGTCAAAATGTTAATAGATTCACAACGAAGAAAAAAAAAGGGTTTATTGTTCAATTATATTTTATATTTAGCGTATCTCCGCTTAAAAGTCGTTTTGGTTAAAACAATGATGAGGGTTTAATTTAAAATTCATCTAACTTAACGATTTTATTTTAATATCAATCTGAAATATACCATAATAGCTAAAACTAAGATCCAACATAAACTATAAAATCTAGCGAATGAAAACAACCACAAGTCTTTATATCTTCTTCTCGCTGCAGTAACCAGTTGCGACACGTGTTTCGCCTTTACACGAGGCGTCCTCAGGACGTGTTGACTGTTCGAGCGGCTTAATTAAGCACCGATAATTATTTATGTATTTGCTATTTTAAATAGGAAATCATCATAAATCTCTAATCAACTAATCTATATACTATCTGTTGAAAATTTATTGTTGGATTTCACCCACAATAGATAAATAAATAATCGTAAAAAATTGGAACAAATTTCACGATTTTTAATAAGTTACAAAAAAGACGACTACGTTGTTACTGTGATTTTAGCGATGATAGCTATGTGATTAGCGCGGTCGGTTCGCATGCCGAAGGGCGTGGGTTCAAACCCCAACAATGAGCTTGAGCTGCCGGTGAAGGAAAACATCGTGAGGAAACCATAGCGTGGTGGCAGGGTACTTTCTAGTACTCGGCTGGCTAGCTACCACCCTCAAGTTGAAAATTTGCCACCAAGCATCTAACGGTGTGTTCCGGCAGCCTCATTTGAGAGCCAGTTCTATTCCAGGCTAGGCGTGCTTTACCATCTTCGACCACACCGTCGCTTAACATCAGGTGAGTTGTGGTCAAACACCTAGCCTGTCAGCGGAAAAAAAGGGAGGAAAAAATATTATATATAAGTACGTTAATGTGATACGTAGCATATTATACAATACATATATACAAGAATACATAGACTTACAAAACAGCTATAAATTCCGCTAGAAGTGATACATTTTCACTATCAGTCCTTCCAGCATCTAACAAACAAATAGGTAGGTAAACTAGGTTGGTACACGTAACCCTAAACCACCGAATCGGTGTTCTATTGTGCTGTACACGGCACGAACATCGTCCGACTTATCTGAAGACATAAATCAGTCGACAGCAGCATAGAGTTGGCTGCTGATAAGGTAGAGGGACAACTTTGATGTGAACAAAACTCCCATCACATGTAACCGTAGGATCATTTATCAAATACGGCGTTACACGTAACGGCTGTCTTAAACTGAAAGGAGCTCTTGGTGTCATCGTGAATAACTTTTACTATGGGAGAAACTCTTAAATTGCGAAAAATCTATCTATCTATCGATTTCTTTACGAGTAATTTATTTTTTTGTCATTGTATTTTGAGGCACTTTTGCTAGAGAATAAGGAGGATTGTAAATACAGTCAAAAGAGTGCTTGTTGATAAAATAGTAAACAAAATACTAAATTCGCATAGCATTAGTTATTGAATAAAATTAGTTATCGCATATTGCTTCTTTTTTTTGTAAATGTTACAGACTATGTGTTTGATCACAGCTCACGTGATGTTAAGTGAGGTTGTGGTTAAAGTTTAGCACACTTAGCATGGTATGGAACTGGCTCTCAAATGAGTAAGTTTTTTTGGAGATGCTTAGGTTAGTGTCATAGTAAAAACGGTTTGGAATTTGTTTCGTACCAAAACTCTTTATCTGTGATTTATAAAACAAGTTCCTTTCGAAGTCTTTATGAAGCTACCCTTCTGTGTTATTTTAATCTGTAGTACCAAGCACCTCAATACCTCAGTACTCCGGTTGTACGTCGCAAGCTAAGCGGCCCATAAATAACCCACTAAACACTTAAACCGATATAATCGAAAGAAAACTGGGTTAAAGCGCATGAATCTTTAAAAACTTGTGCAATAAAGAGTTTGCGGTAACTAGAAACATGCTTCCGAATAAGTAGATAGTGAATAGGTTTCGAGTATCTAGCAAAACAGTTACTTTGTTGTCCTGAAAAACGGTGAAATTACTTTAAGAAATAAATAAATAATTACCGTAGGACATTACACACAGCGCCAGTCAGATAACTGATAGAATACATACTACTTTTTTTTGTAAATACATAGTTATAATACATACAGAACAAAAAAATTTTTATACCACAAAATGTTTGTCCTGGGTGGGAATCGAACACACGCCCGCCAGCTCTTGAATCAGATATACTACCAATGAGCTAACAGGGCTGTCCTTCGCTGTCCTTCTGTATGATTTCGTCGTGTGACCTTTGTCTATTGGTATTTATATTTCTGTATTGTAAGGTTTTAAATTTCAAAGAAAAGACGCATAGGTTATTGGGCTGGAGGTTTATGAGGGAGATTGGGCGGGACAGTCGGTATATGATATGTTGGTATATGTTTGGATTATTATGACTACTTTAACGGAAATACCTGAAGCACGTGAGTTTAGAGGAAAGTAAACACTATCCTAAAGAACAAAGCAAAGATATATTTCTTTGGAATGACATGAGTATGATGTATGATGTCCGTAACTAAATTAATAAACTTCATGTTATGCCTGAAAAGGCGTACAAATTTTAGATGGCAACACAAAGTGAGTAGTATGATTTTTCTTAAGTTATAAAATTTAAATTTTTAACATTGCCATGTAAGAAAATTAATAATAACTGAAACATAAAAAGTAAAGTACACATCGTCACATTTTTTTTATTATTAATGATGGAAATTAAAATGTCGAGAAAATTTATAAAATGGCAATATAAAAATTAAAAATATATACATGGCTAAGATAAGGGCTATAAGGGCTCACTGGAAGACCAGCGCTGGTCATACCACTTATTATGACCAGTATTATGCTGAGGTGAGGCCCTAATTTGTAACTGTCTGTCTCTGTTTATTTTTGTGTTTGGTTTTGTGTTACAAAATGAAAATTAATTTTTCTTCTGCCCAAAACAAAGTATAAAGTAAGTTAAAAAAAAACGCCTGAAAAGTTCTTTTTTTAATGTAAAAGTAATGATACGACCAAGACGCTTTCCTGACAGTAAGAGATAACGCTTGTCCATGACCATTGAAGCGAAACACATAACTTTGAGCAACAAAACAAAGTCCTGGATATCGCTGCTTTACCACTTGTTCTATTAATAAACATAGGTGTTGCAAGTTATATAAGCTTGAAAAAAAATTACTTCTCCGAATTTCACATGGCAGAAACGGGTAATAAAATACCAATAAACTATTATTAACGTTTAATCGACTAACGCTGTTTGTAATGTGGTCTCGTGGTGACCCAATGTCCATATAATTCCGCTGTTTTATGAACTCATCGTTCGAGCTAATTGGGGCGGACTGTGGACGGAAGTGACGTCACACGAATCTATCGTCAATGGAAGGAGCGTCGAAAGTGTGATTTTGTAATCTGTATAGTATACACATAAAAAACAATTGCCGCACGTTAGTCTCGCAGCAACTTGGTACAACAACAACAGCAACTGTATAGGTAAACTGTAACCTAATATGAAAAGAAAGATCCACAAAAAAAAAATGCCTTACTGAGTTTCTTGCCGGAGTCTTCTCAGTTGAAGTGTAATTACGAGCCGGTGGTAGAATCAAACATGTAACTTAACGTTCATAAGTGCCTTACTAGGGCTTAAACTGAATAAATTACTTTTTGATTTTGATTTTTGATTTGAAAATGGCTTGACCAATTTGAACTTTTTGTTTTTTTTTCCTTCTCCAGAATACTGGAGTACTTTAGAACAAAAAAAAAATTAGGAAAAATACTAAGTAGTAGCCGGTAAATCTAAATGGTAATTTTGTATAGGAATTCCGATTACTTTCAATAGATGGCGTTCGTAGCGGAGCTGTCTTTTTTCCATCTCCAGAGACACTAGGGGCCCATGACCTTTGTCAACTTGACAACTATTTTTTTTACTTTAAATTAAGTTTAATTATACTCAATACAGGTAATTTATTACTAGTTTGTGTGTATACCGCGAGCAAAGCAGCGACCCACAAGCAACACCTGATCACAAGTACAACGCATGTGCCAGCCATCGCCCTTCCCAACCATATCTGAGGGAAGAGAGCGCCCGACACACGACACCGCATGAAGGAGCTTTCGATGGAGAACATGAATGCTTGAGACGTGCACACAATCACATCACATCAAATCACATCATAGGACGTCCACTGCTGGACAAAGGCCTCCTCCTAGGGGGGGTTTTGCCAATACTCGCCACGCTTGGCAGGCGGGTTGGCGAATGCAGTTAAATGTGATTGTTCAAGGAAGACGCTGCTGCCTATCTTCCGGATTACATCCCTTAGCCGACTCTTACGGCAACCACGGGTAGAGAGGGTGGGGTACTCTTCTTACGCCGGCACCACCACGGCACACAATCCTTATTGCAAAAACTTGAAACAATTATTGTATCAGTTGCATAGCATTGAGTACGTTGTAGTAGCTATCATTTTGTGGCACCGAATCAAAGCTTGCCATTTCCAGTAGCTATATGGAACCTCCATAATTCGCTAATGGAGTTGCAATGACTGGCGACTGCTTCCGCTTCAATTATTCGATCCTTCAACTGATTTAACTGGTGCTCCAGTTATTCCAAATTATGAGACAATATTTATGAAAAATATTGATCTGGACGATTCCGAAATATCTTTATTACCTGATCGTTTGTGCTGTAACAGTAAGTCAAGCTTTGTTAGGCTTTAGGCTATTAAATCTAATATGATAACTAACCACTATATGAATTTAGCTAAAAATAAGTGAAAACTTAGAATCATTATGTTTCTTACTTGATAGATATTGCTAATTAACAATTAAATCGTGGGTAACAAATACATGTTCAACAATAGTATAACCTATAACAAGGTTATAAGCTTGGTAAGCTTGGCCTATTACAAGGTAATAAGTCGTAGGGGATCATTATGCTCATAAAGTCGTAGGGGATCTTGTATGTCGGATAAATTTTGGAGAGTGTGCCTTAGAATTACTTAATTTGGTTCCACCTGCCCCTTTTTATTACCGGACGGCTAGGCAGACACGTCCTAAACGCCATCCTTACATGGTGGATATTCCCCACGTACAGACTTAACGCTTCGATTCTACATTCTTAATACGTACAGCGAGGATGTGGAACTCTCTGTCAGCGTCTGTTTTTTCCGCGAAGTACAACTTTGGTGTCTTCAAATCAAGAGTAAACAGGATTTTTCTAGGTAAGCGTCTTCATCTTAGACTACATCCTGCTTAACATCAGGCAGGGCGTGGCCAAACGCAAACATATATATTATACAAAAAAAAATAACAACAACTTTTACACATTTTATGGATAATAAATAAATAGACTTACGTTTGACCGCCATGTCAACTGATGTTAAGTAAAGATGCGGTCAAACGAAAATCATCTGATATATATACTCAGTCCATAGACATTTTCTATAGTACCTACAGCTGAATTTCTTACAATGAGTTGGTTGTGCCCATCGTAAAAGTTGTTTGCAATGATGACTACAATAACCCCCTTTTGACCTACACCCGAAGCTTGTATCCCTGTATTTTCGTCTTTTTTCTGAAAAAATAATCGTTTCGGTGAAGTTTAACAATATAAAATACCTAAAACCTAGCCGTGTTTAGAAAAACCGAATTGCCCCTTAGGGGCATGAAGTCGTTTTTTGTTTTAATTGTTATTTCATACTTAAATAATGTTGTTTGTTTAAAGAAATATTTTTTAAGTACTTAGAATATATTATGTCAGTTTTTATAACATCTGAACATGTAAGCCAGGTGTTTTTGAGTCCCCATTCCGAAGTTTTAAGTCACTTATTATTCCGGCACAGTGCCGCGCCGGAACGACAGAAAAAGTTTAATTTGAAGAGAGTGGAAAAAGTTATGAAAGGGATGATTTAAAACGAGACGAATAAGGAATGGAGAAATAGGACTCGATTGTCTCAAGGTACAATTTGTTGGGACCGCCAGTAATTTAAGCTATTGTGTCGCCTCTGATTATTTTATTTCGTTTCGAGGCCGTGAGAGGCGGAGCGTGGAATAATTGAGGATTTGACTCTTTGTTTTTTTTTTTCTTGAGTAATTTTTTGTGAGTATTGAGGTAAATAACTTTATACAATAAGTTTAAAAAAAAAACACAAAAAATGAATTCATAAAAAGTTTAATTACATAAGTAAGTATAAGCTCATATTATTAATTTTTGTAGCGATGATAGCTCAGTGATAAACGCGGTTGGTTCACAGGCCGAAGGACGTGGGTTTATATCCCAACAATAACCCGGAGCTGTCGGTAAAAGAAAACATCGTGAGGAAACTAAATCGTGGTGCTTGCTAGTACTCGGCTGGCTAGCTACCACCGACAAGTTGAAAATCTCAGTTCCGGCAGCCTCACTCGAAAGCCAGTTCAATTCCAGGATAGGTGTGCTTTACCATCTTCGACCACACCGCCGTCACATAATATCAGGTGAGCTGTGGTCAAACACCAAGCTTGACAATCAAAAAAAATACACAAGGTTTTGTTGCCTTGAATTTGAAATATAAAAAAATTGTAGGCTCAATTTATGGTGAACCAGTTGTTGCTCGTGGCCTCACTCGCTTTGACATACATTATGTATATAAAATTACAAAAATTGTCTCAACAATGCCTCAAAATCTATAGAATATCTCCTAGTCAAATTATAGTTAGATCAGATTAGCCGTTTAGACGTGAAAAGGTAACAAACAGACAGAGATACAAACGCTTTTATAATATTATATAGTCTGGATGATTGGAATAAACTAATTGGATAATTAGTTTAATAATAAGGAAACAAACAAGGAAAATAATGTCTCTTAAAATTACAGTACATAAATAAAAATATGTTAAATAGCTTTAGTTACAAATCATGACTGCAAGAGGCTTGCATTTGACCTTCATTTCCCTTGATGTTCATCTGTTAATTTGATTCTTCATTATATAGGTATATAGTTATGACTGAGGACTCGCCCCGGCTTCGCTCCGGTAGTAAGAATGGGTATAGTGAGCTATCCTTAAATGGTAGATACATGCCACCTCGGATTATTTTGAAGATCTATAAAAGAAGAATATCCCACCATGCATTGTTTTGTTATATCTCAAATTAATTAGGCAGCGTTTTCGATAAAAGCTCCCATGTGGCTTGACTTTCTCCGACACTTTTAACAATTATCATCATATTTCAACCAATTTACACAAAGCCATGACAAATTATATACCTAAACCTTCCTCATGAATCACTCTATCTATTGGTGAAACTCGCATAATAATCCGTTCCGTAAGTAGTTTATAAGTTTATCGCGAACAGACAAACAGACGCCGCGGACGACTTTGTTTTATAATATGTAGTGATGGAACACGCTTATCTAAAATAAACTGAACCCCCTGCCCCCGTAACTTGAAGACAACTAGATCGTATTTATTAAAGAAGCCACTCGAGCAGCGTATTTCACTTTTTAAATTAAAATGAAATCAAAATGCCTTGTAAATAGGTACATATTATAGTAATAATAAGTAATGTAGTGAAAACAACCTAATTGCCGTATATTTTCATAATTTCAGTTCGAAAACTCCAATTGTTTAATAAAGCAAACTTTTCAGTCGACCGGATGTAGCGACGGTAGCTAAATAGCTTTTTTTAAAGCTCTAAATTTGTCCCCTGGAACCTGTAACGATGTCCCGGACCGAAGTGTGGAGTTTCTAATTAAAACATATAGTCCTGTAATTTTCCTCGGCGGAAAAACCTGAAGTTCACTGACCTTAGAGAGAACCAACGAGATCTGGAATACTTTTTACCTACATTTACTCCTGAGGCTTAAAATGTTTTTAGATAGTAGTTATTAACAACTAGCGACCCGCCCCGGCTTCGCACGGGTAATAAGAATGAGTATAATAAGCTATCCTTAAAATGTAGATATTTACCAACGCAGACTTTTTTGAATATCTATAAAAGAGGAATATCCCACCATACATTGTTTTGTTATATCTCAAATTAATTAGGCAGCGTTTTCGATGAAAGCTCCCAGGTGGTTTGACTTTTTCCGACACTTTCAACAATTATCATCATATTCCAACCAATTTACACAAAGTCTTGACAAGTTATAATACTTAAATCTTCCTCATGAATCAATCTATCTATTAGTAAAACTCGCATGATAATCCGTTCAGTAGTTTTTAAGTTTATCGCAAACAGACAGATAGACAGACAGACACAGCAGACGATTTTATTTTATAATAGGTATGTAGTGATAGTGATACATAGCTACTGGTGGTCTCTAACTTTCTTGTTAGCTTTTTTTTTAATTTATTAAATAGACTTGCGTTTGGCCGCCAACTCGCCAGATGATAAGCGAAGATGTGGTTTAAGATGGAGCACGCGTGCCTAGAAGGAACCGACTCACTCGCGACTTGAAGGCACCCAGATTGTACCTATCGGGGAACACTCACTCGGGCAGCAAATTCCAATGTCTAGCGGTTCGTATGAAGAAGGTGGAACCAAACCGCTTAGTTCGAGTTTTTGGAGTATGCACTATGAAGCGGTGCTGCTTCTTAAAGCTTCTGGCTGTCCGATTAAAGAATGGGCAAGGCTTTAACCATGGGCCAAGATCTGTTCTAAACATCTGTTCAAATTTTTTTTGAGACCGTCTTGTAAGATCAGGTGAACTATGGTCAAACACATAGCTTGTCAAACATTTAACAAAATCAGGGTTAGGCTAATGTTGTTTACAATGATGTGAACAAAACCTTCGTTTAGCATAGTAAGTAGGTACTATCATTACGCATAGCCCTTTATTTTAAAACGTAAATCATTCCGCTGTAGTACAATTCCGACACTAGTCAACTTATTTCGACTTAATACATAAATTCAACAACGTGAAAGCCAGATATTTAATATTCAACGGCAACAAATCCCTGCATAACATTAAGAGTTCAACCTTCAGTTTATAGCTTTAGCAACAATATGGTTAAAAACCACGATACCAACGATTTTAGAATAATCTATGAATGCCTGAATAACATCCGAATTCTCCTCGGAATCAATAGCAAGTTCCTATTTCTAGTACGTTCACCTCGCCATGTGAGGTAGGTAAGCTAGGCAATATATTCTTAACAAAGTTCGAACAACAACTGCGGCATTATTCCTTACGTAAGTATACTTCTGTTACCCTGTAACTAATTGTGTGAAACATACACACCTACCAAGGTACTTAGGGCAACCACACACTAGAAATTATCAAAATTTTATACTAGGTCGCGCCTGCGAATTCGTCAGCGTTGACTTTAAAATTGGGTTCAGAGAGAATTGGGTTTTATCCCGGAATTATGTTTACCTGTACCAAATTTCAAGTGGGATACGTCTTGTAGTTCATTTTTTGATAATCCCACAGGAAATTAACATGAATAAGTATCCTGTATGTTAATCCAGCTAATAAACTGTGTGACAAATTTCATCCAAATGCGTTTAGCCGTTTTTGTGTGATTGAGTAACAGACATCTACATCCAAAAATTCAAACTTTTACATTTATAATATTATAATATTCATATATATTTTTATTAGATATTATTAAATTTTATAATTTAGATTAGATTCGCCGCGCGGTTTTACCCTAATTTTCTGGAATAAAAGTAACCTGTCTATTGATCCATGTAATCTATCTCAGTTTCAAATTTCATCTAAATCTGTCTAACCGTTTCAGTGTTAACAAACGAGTTAAAACTATGATATGTTGTGTGTAACTAGATTTTCCGTGGTCAATGAAATAGTCGCCGAATTTGCGGAGGTCGCTAGGTCCTCAATGCGAAGTCACCCAAGTCTCGGACAACGCAAATACAGTTAATTAAACAATAGCCTCGGTTACCGAGGTATGCAAGCCGAGGTATTCACTGGCGGCTGAAGTCAGCTGGATGATTGCCCGGTGTCCACTGATTCGAGGAAGAGGATTTTAATTGGAGGTCGCATTTTCGACTTATAACTTTATTAGGTCGCATTTTGGATTCATTACTTCGCTGCTTTTGTGGTTTCATCCGTTACTAAAATTTTTTTAAGTAAGAAAGGTATGTCCATATACAAAACGCTTTTTAAGTAAGAAAGGTATGTCCATATTTTAATATCGACTTTCAAGTGGCCATCACTCATCTTGAAGAACATTAAGATCTCTCAGATAGGTATTATTATGGAGGTTTCCCCACGATTATACATTTTTTTTTCACACTGTGCCTTCTAGCTTCATTCTAAGCAAAGCTTGTACTAGAGGAATAAATAACTGATATAATACTAAGCTTATATAGGTATTTTGTTTTTACTTACTTATAATACATATAAAACACCCAGACTCAGAACAAACATGCTACCCACTAAAGCTCTTGAAATAGATATTCTACCAAATGTGTTAAGATCTACCACGAAGTAAGTATGCTATTATAACACTATTGATATTCATACTTGTTTCTAATGGCATATCCATAGGAATAAATACTAGTAGCTCATAATTCCGACATCGGTTGAACGACGCCATGCGGGACGCTCGACCTCATGTCGATACAAGCCGGGATCGTTTGTGGGCAGACCTCATTCACGAGATACCGCTCTCTTTGTCCGACGACTGTGTACGCAGGGTAATGCGACATTTGGTTGATACGAATATGGAGACAAAATTAACGGCTGAATTTTAAATACGTTTACCCGCGTGTGCCTAATTTGTTTTGTTTTTCAATGGGCTTGTGAAAAGTCATATTACGTACCGAATTATATTTCCCTGGATTGTGTACACAACGTTCGTATACGACGTATTAATGTTTTGAATATATTAAGTAGGTACTGACTAATAAACGTTGTTGAAAATCTGCCGCTAAGCACCTGACGGTGTGTTCTGGTAGCCTCATTTGCGAGTGAATTTCCATTCTATTTTAGGTGTTTTTAATATATCTACCGTCATTTAACATCACGTAAGATGTCAAAAACCTAGTTAGACTATCAGTTCCATTAAAAAAAAACGTCAACTGAAATTTATATCACTAAGTTTTGACATTTCATCAGTAAGTTAAGTCAGTATATTTTTTAAATTGTTGACAAGCTAAATGTTTAATTATGTTTGTCAATGAAATACTTTATGTTTATTGCCGGTTCTTAATCGCGCACACAATAATAGTTGAGTATTTTGTGCTCGATTAAGACCCGTTGACAAACATAATTATGTGTTCAAGTCGCGACAGTTTGAAAATAACATAGGCTAGATGTTTGACCACTGATCGGTTTGGTTGAGGATGGTAAACACACCTAGCCTGGAATGGAACTGGCTCACTCTAGCTTTGCTATGATTTTCTTCACCGGCAGCTTAAGCTCATCGTTGGGATTTAAACTCACGCTTTCCGACCGTGTGAACCGACAACTACTGGCTATCATCGCTACAAGCTTCAAGCAATCATGCAGTTATTGAAATTGAAAATGTTATCTGATACTGCGACCTCCTGCTAAGGAGATATAATAACTAATATAAATATTGTAGGTACGTGATTCAGTTTAGTTGATAAATGCACTTACTGATAAATATTTAGGTACATAACATGCAAATTGCTAGAACGATCTATAGACTACAACATTTATTTATTCAATTAAATAAGTAGGTACTTAGCTAGATAATCTTTAGCTATCACACTATTTTAAAATGCAAATTATCATAATTATTTTCGAACTAGTAAGTGGTTGGGCTTACTCGAGTTTTCTGGAAAAAAGTAGTCTATGTATTTGAGTAGTATGAGGCATTCCAGATTTCATCTAAAACCTTAAACCAGTAAACTACCTACTGGACGTACCATTTTAAATTTGATAAAGATTTGTCTTACGGAACATTATACCAGAATAAAAGGTATACATTATGTTAATCTAGGTAATTAAATAGTGCAAGTTTTATGATGAACGGACCTATCGCTCTTTTGTTACACATGTGTCATTTCTCTCTGAACCCAGTTCTAAACCCAACGCGGACGAAGACGCGGGCGCAAGCTAGTCTACAATAAATAAAAAAACAACTTATACTAGTTCTCAGTTACCTAGCTGTACGAGGGAAGGCCTCGATATTGTTCGGTACATTTATCTTACTTAATCGTCCAATTTAGTAACGAGATAAACCACGCCTCTTCTGACACAACTCGTCAACCGAAAACTCAATTTTGTACTTACCGTTTCTTAGGAGCCTTTCTCGAGTTCGCTAGCAACTATTATCTCTGTATAATTCCGATTGTCTTCCAATTGATTAATATTCAACCTTTCATAACTACTTACTCAAATGTAATTGATGCGTAGGCGTAGGTTAGATAGACGTGGTTTCTAATTGCTTGTCAAAAACATAGAAGGAGGTTAAACGTTAGGTACATACTGCTAAGCAACGTATTCCACAAGATGGCTCCGTTTTCCCAAAAATATGTTTTTATTCATTTTACTTTAGGGTGAAGCGAAACGAGCGTAAATTTTTGAGTTGTCAGTCGCGTAATTTCGGTCACGTAATTTCCGCTGCATTCGGTTTCATAGAAAAGACTTGTCGGCAGACTCATTTTGCGTTACCGTGTGAATCAAACAACTCTTTTCTATGAAATCACATAATCGTTAAGCCAGGTGAAGCAGAAGCTCCCCGAGATGGAGTCTGGTTGAGACTAGCGCTGATGAGCTAGCGGATGAATGCGCAAGCGTAGCGGGCTACTCCGGTTCAAAGCGCTGAGACGGAACAGGGTTTATGTTGGGTAGACCGTCGGAAAGTCCCACATAATCACCCTGCATCCCCCTATGGCCGTTGATATCCACAAAGGATTTTTCCTGGGAAAGAAAGGGATGGTAACTCTATCAGTGAGCGTTGATAGGTATAGGCACTGTAAGGAAAACAAAGACAAAAGAACATTGACATTTAAAAAAAATCGTACAATAATATGCTAGAACCACTGATGATATCAGTGAAAAGATTTTAGAAGCTTGTTGGGGGTTGTTATGATTAGAAACTCGTGCATTTCAAACACGTAGTTCTACAAGAAGGAACACAGAAACCAGCCTTCCGAACTTGACAGATTAACCAAGGACCCTCCAAACTTCCAAGATATCCCTCCACCGCACTTAAGGGATGATTTTATAATAAACAAAGCTTCTCCAAGTTTGGCTGTTTAGACGTAAGTTTCTTTCGAGATTTCGGAAGGATGGCGGCCGTTAAACGACTTTGCAACTTGGCGTTTCCAGATACTCTGAATCTAGGTTTAAAAAATCCAGCAAAATTGGTGCCCTAGGAAAACTGTACAAGGTAGGTACGTACGGAATCAACCGCAGATTCTTTCTCCGTGAGATTTAAAAATATATAAATATATGCTTAATCATTTACTTTCACTTGAGTGTTATTAATAAGGATATTGATGACACTAAAGTTACAAGTCAAATTTCGTGATATCAGGACCGGGTGAAGTGTCATTTAGGGTCTGTGCACAGTGAAGTAAACTTCACGAAATATATGAAGATATCACGAAATTTGACTTGTAACTTTAGTGTCATCAATATCCTTATTAATAACACTAACCAGGTTATGAACAACATAAAAAGCTTGAAATATACATGGTAAACGCGTAAAATAAAATTGGTAAAATTAGCAATATAAATGATATAATTTAAAAAAAGTAAAAATGTGTTATACTTGTTTGTTTTTTTTTCTTTCTAAATCAGCATAAAATCAGTAAAGTTTCTGGTCCAATAATATTTGTATTTGATATTAAACCTTTTTTTAAGTGATTCTTGAGCTTTTTGTGACAGGCTCAGTGTTTGAATAAATTTTACCTTAAGTGACGGCGTGATTGAAGATGGCCCACCAACGTATAGTCAGGATTAGCCTGCTGGAACACATCGTCAGATGCTTGCTGTGGTTTCTTTATCATGTTTTTCTTCACTAGCAGCTTATTGTTGGGAATGTGATTTGATCGCGCTAACCACTCGCCTATCATCGCTACTACCTGTTTGATATTAGCATCGCTTAGTTTTGTTAAGATTTTAATTTATTTTAATAAATAGATATCATAGGAAATTACATACAGCGCCATCTAGCCTCAAAACTAAACAAAGCTTGTACCTACTATGGGAATCAGATAGCTGATAGAATAATTACTTACTTTTTTTTGTAAAAATACATACTTATGATACATACACCCAGACACAGGACAAACATTTATAGTCACATAAATGTCTGCCTTGGTGGGAATCGAACCCCCGCCCTACAGCTCCTACAGATATTCTACCAAATGACCCAACAGGGCAGATAACCATAATACAACGAAAATTTTTACTTCTCGTCTACAAAAGTTCATTAAAATTGCATTACCTGTGCTTAATGGAAATTGTGTTTTTATAATAAATCCTTGAAAATCAAATTGCTAAGGTGTGTCGGTGTGCGTTCCAATGGCGATTCCAGCGCCCTCTGTTAGGTACGGACTCCATAGAAGCAGATCGCTAAGAGGTTTAATAGCTATAATACATAACCCAAATTGACGATAACCTATTACAAGATATGTCAAAAATATACTTGAATGTATATTCTTCTCTCAAAATCAAGCGAGCCGATGGTCAAATGAAAGCACATATTTATCAATAGTAAAAAAATTACAACGAATCACAACAGACTCCGAAACCTTCGCTTAGCCTGGTCAAATATCGTCCGCCACTAACTGTTGACCCAAGGCCCTCAGCAAACGTCGGGATTTATGCCCTTCCATCTTATTTCAGAACTTTGCCTTTATAATTCTGCACTTCACCCGTGAGTATTTTACTTGACAGCGTTATAAAAATGAAAACACACGAGGAAAATCTCATTTTTAGAACGGACCGACGCGCGTCGGCTGGCTGCGTTTGACCCCATTTCAAGCTTTGCAGGACTGCCATGCTATTTTCGTCCAGCACGTTTCGTGGACCTACTACCGTTACCTTTCCTACATCCATTCCATTTTAAAACCTATATGAAATCAAATCTAATCAAATTTTTATTTCCTGAAATTCAATTGGATTTCCTATGTACGAGAGTACCTAAAAATTTACGTCAAGTCCCAATTTTTGTATAACTACAAAAAAAGAGCTATGGAGAGGGCTATGCTCGGAGTTTCCCTACGAGATCGAATCAGAAATGAGGAGATCCGTAGGTGAACTAAAGTAGCCGACATAGCCCAGCGGATTAGCAAGTTGAAGTTACAGTGGGCAAGGCACATAGTACGCAGAACCGATGGCCGATGGGGCTGCAAAGTTCTGGAGTATAGACCACGGACCGGCAAGCGCAGCGTAGGACGTCCACCCACAAGGTGGACAGACGACCTAATAAAGACCGCAGTAACGCGCTGGATGCGAGCCGCTTCCAACCGGTCTTTATGGAAATCAATGGGAGAGGCCTATGTCCAGCAGTGGACGTCATACGGCTGATGATAATGATGTTGACAAAAAAATATGATGCAATTTCGAAATATAAGGCATTCAAAAATGTAGTTTCACATCTATATTTATTCCACATTTTTTATGTTACAGTTATAAGACGAACAAAATGCTCTCGTGATGGTAAGAGATAACGCCTCAACGGTACTCAAGATTTAGTAATAACAAATTTCAGGACAGGGCTGCTTTAGCACACCGGAACACAGTAACGTTTACACATTACTGTTTAGCGGCAGAATATCTGGTACTGCGGTGGTACCTAGACGACCTTCTGCTAAGAAGATCTATCACCTAATAACCTACTTAGAGTTACCATTTTATCAACAGAATACATGTTGAAACTAGGTCTAAATAAACGCTATGCTAACTAGAGTTTAATAGAACCGTATATTTCAGAGTGAGATAACATAATATACGGACCCTTTGAAGGATTACAAAGGTCTCGACAGGAAAGTGGGTGACTTAAGCGAGTTACACCATCCCATTTTATAAGTACCTACCTACTTCAGTTTTGTGACTGTGCTGCTATTATGAAAATTATAGGCGTTGGATAAGAGGAAAACAAAATTGGCGGCACAATATATCTTTAATGTTGCAAAGGTGGTTAAACACTGGTAGCTAAGAAATGCTAAAATATCTGATATATTTTTAATATTAATTAAGACATTAAAGCCATTCAAGGGCAGGTACACACTAAATTTGTTTTTGTTTTTTTTTTTTGTTTGGTAGAAAAATTTATCAACCTAGTCTGGAATAAAAACTGCTTCTCAAATGAGGTTATTCAATCATGAAACACCTCAAAGTACTTGACGACAAATTTTCAACTTTAGAGTAGTAGCTACCCAATCGAGAAGTACCACCACACTGTGGTTTCCTTCTGGGATCTACGATTTAAACTCACTTCCCGTAGTGTGTAAGCTAACCGCGCCAACCTCTAAGTTATCATCATTATGATAGAAATGCTTGAGGCTTACTTTCGACGGACAAACTCGATTCATTTTTTATAGTTACAAGTAACGAGTTGTACAAAACGTTTCCCTGATGGTAACAGCTAACGTCTACTGACTATTGCGTGTAAAATTTTAGCATAAAAAATTCGGCACACATTACATATTAAATAACGGTGTAGGATAACATCGTGAGGAAACCTACTTATGCTAAAATTCTTAAAAAAAAGTAAAAAGTTCTCAAAGATGTGTGAAGTCTTGCCAACCCACACTTGGGCAGCGTGGTGGACTACAGTCTTACCCTTCTCACAATGAGAAGAGACCCGCGCCCAGCCGCGCCCAGCAGTGGGCTAGCTTATACAAAACAAGGATGAATCGGAGTCGGACGCATTTAAAAAATAAAAAATAAATAGGCTTACGTTTGACTGTCATCTCGCCTGATGTTAAGTGATGATGCGGTCTAAGATGTAGCACACTTGCCTAGAAGATACCGATTTACTCACGACTTGAAGCCATCCAGATTATATCCAACGGGTAACACTCACTCAGGCAGCGGATTCCATCGTCTAGCAGTCCGCACATTGAACGTGGAATCAAATCGTAGATTTTGGAACGTCGAGCATGAAACGATGTCGCATTTTTGAGCTTCTGGCTGTCCGATAGAAAAATGGACATGAAGGAATTAGACAATGTAGCTCTGAAGCACACTCTTCGAAACACACATTTATTCATTTATTTGAATCACCAATACTGTAGATATACTTCACAACATTCATAATGTCCTCAATATAACAAAAACAAAAACTAGATGTTATAGCAATTACAGGTGACGACGACATGCATATAAACATAATATACATTTAGAAATGTCAAGTAGACAATAAAAATAGACAGTACATAGTGAGTAACATTAGCTAGTAGAGAACGTGCTTTCCCCTACAATAAAAATAAAGCTAACATAAAATGTAAAATTCAAACGAATCGAACATCTAATAACCTTGTTCCAGAATGTATGAAACCTCTTGCCGCGGGTTGGCTTCTTATTGAACTTTGAAATCCCGCTCCAAAACGTGAATTTGGAGAAACTCAGTAGGATCATCTATTTTGTAATTTTGCTCCTCTTTCCTTGAGCTGACAATGTCAGGCGGCATTCTGACGATTTCAGCTCGAGTTTAGCTATGCCGATTTGGTCCATTGTCCGAGGACGGAGGGACGCTGGACGGATAGATAACACCCGGAGATTCCGGACGGTTTGAAGTATTTGAAACTTGGCTGACCGAATCGTTATGACGGTTAATATTACAGTACTATCGGTTTTATGGAAACCAATCAAACCAAGGTTTTTGACTATAAACCTCGAAAATTATTTAATAAGTATGAAATAAACAACCATACGACATAAGAGGGTAATGTACAATACAGTATAACTACAAATTAGTACGTAGTTTTCAAAGCTGTTTTTTTTACTTCATTTTAGATGTTAAGCAACGATGTGGTCTTGTTTGGAGCATGAATAACTAAAAGGAACACGTTCGAGTGATTTTTATGACACCTCTAATGCACTTTTCGGGAAACACAGACACCGGCAAAGTCGCACATTCTCGCAGCGCGAAAAAAATACACTTATAGTGAGAGTAACACGTGTTTTCGGTTAACCATTATCGGAAGAACTCTTTAGTCTTGATGTAGTACGGATAAATGCTTTTTATAAATACTGGAAAGAACTATTAATATACCTATGCAAAGTTTTCCTGCTAAGTTTTCCTTCATATTAATAATTTTATTTAAAAAAACATAAATAAAAATAAAAAAACGACATACATGCATAAAGTGAAAATATTCTCATACACATTTGAAAATGGAGCCATACTGCCGATTTAGGGATTCTAACGATACCCCATTCATCAAAATCTGTTTAGAGATTTAAAAGCTATAGTAAAATAAAGAAACTCATATAACATAATTTATTAATTATATGCATGAACCCTGAAAACATTATACAACTTTTTTGGCAGTCGTGTAAAAAGTAATATATTGTTCACCATGCCAACCATGGCAGTGGTACCTACGGTCAGGGTGAATCACCTACCTACCTAGACGAATGCTTTCTTACCAAAGAAACATTCGAATTCAATTTAATGTCACTCGTAGCAACGAGCACAAAGTCATTTTCATGAAAATATCCGCATAGCAATGTCAAAAAGTTATGAATACAAAACAGCCCGGAGCAGAGTCTCTACGAAAATAATTTCAAGAGTCTCAGTTCCGTATCTGGAAAAATACTAATTCCACAAATATATACTTACCGTCTTCATCGCGTGAAAATGTTTAGGGGTTCAAAGTGTTTCATCGCATATTATACGCCTACTTGGGAAAACTTCCGCGTCCTTCGGAAAATTTAGATGGAAACTGGTACTTATCTCCATATCCTACCTATATATACCTATGTCAGTCTGTTCTCAGTGCTCCAAATAGGTAAGTTAAACAAGAAAGTATTTAACAAGTTGGTTCAATAAATTACCTGCCTGGTTACAAACTATAGGGGTGAAATCGAGATTAAGGATTAAAATGTGACTGTGAATATCTAATATCTTTAAACGAGCAATTCTTGTATATATATAATATATATGTATATTCTGAATCTCGGAAACGGCTCCAACGATTTTCATGAAATTTAATATGCAACGGGTTTCGGGGGCGATAAATCGATCTAGCTAAGTTTCATTTTTAGAAAACGTCGTTTTATCCATGTTTTCAGCCGAGCAAAGCTCGGTCATCCAGGTAATAAGTATTTAAACGAGCAATTCTTGTGTATATATTATTATATATATGTATATATATTATATATTCTGAATCTCGGACAGGGCTCCGGAAATTTAGTATGCAGGGGGTTTCGGGGGCGATAAATCGATCTAGCTTTTTAGAGGTTTGATTTTTAGAAAACGTCGTGTTATCCGTGTTTTCGAGCAATGAAAAACCGAGCAAAGCTCGGTCATCCAGGTACTTTATAATAATACGTGGTGGTAGGGTGTTTTCTAGTGTGTACTCGGCTGGCTAGCTACCACCATCAAGTTGAAAATTTGCCGCCAAGCACCTAGCGGTGTGTTCCAGCAGCCTCGCTTGAAAGCCACTTCCATTCCAGACTGGGTGTGGTAAACACACCCAATCCATCCCATCTTCGACCACACCGTCATTTATCACCAGGTGAGCTGTGGTCAAAAATCAAGCCTGTCAATAAAATGAAACTACTATAAGCATAAAACGAACTTAAACTTGAACTTAAATGGTTTCAAATCATAATTTACGTTCGTGATAAAATGTAGGTACTTACATACGTAGATTCTTATATACAATACTTATATACGTAGATTCACACAACGGTTTTACCGTAAAAAATGTAAATGTTGTTAAATTTTACTGTGTAACCTGACGTGGTTTTGACATATTTTTGTTTATATTTATTCGGAATAACTCACATTTACTGTAATTTTAGCTCCATCTGGTGGCCTTTTTGAAGAATTCAAAGCAGAGTACAACGCGCTTGCGGCCTCATTTGCGTGTTTTAGCTACATAATTATATATTTAGTTCATTTCAGGTCTCATTTGCGTCGTTTAGAAATTAAAAATACGTATGTACGTTAAGTAGGTTTACACGTTTACTGCAGCCAAGATAAAACTAATAGAATACTGATAGTATTTTATGTTACCTTACAAAAGCCATGTAGTTGACTCAGGTGATGAGTGATTTCGTGTCTCTAGAATAATATATCTATTTCTTTTTTTAGGGGCGTTCCTTTGCCACGCTCACGGTTACCGGAACCTCACGGCACGGACCTCAGTCTGACACGTTCGAGATTATCTCGGGCACTCTCACAGCACATTTTTTAAACAAAATTGACAGTGACCGAGGTAATCTCTATCGAGGCCGAATGGGGCCCCACGCCTGCTTGGCATCACGCCGAACTTTCAGGGGGAATATGGAAATGCATTTACTTAGCTAATTGAAACGAGTGAATTTCGTATCGGAAACTCTAAAACGTGAATAAACAGGCAGGCGCCTGCTTTCTATAAAATTACTAAAATATTTTTGAGAGCGATGCCGTATCAGTATTTAGTAGATGAAAATTTGAGGAAACTGGAAAGTAGTGAATGAGATAGGCTATATCACAAAAGTTATGAATAAAACTAGATAAGAAAACTATTTTCTTAGGTTTAGTAGTTCGGCAGCCTACATAGTTGGGAGAACTTCTAGTTTCTAATTTGGAGGTCCTGGGTTCAAATCCCAGGGCACACACGTCGTACATCTATCTTTTTAGTAAGTAGTAGTACTGAAAGTTCAAACTATACATCCTAAATCTTTTCTTTGTTTTGACATCGCACTTTGCGCATTCAGCCACTGTCAAGTATTATTTATTTTCTAGTTTTTGATAATATTCGATCAAATAAGTCTCAATATTAATCAAAGTCGTATTATATTAAATAAGTGTTATACCATAAATACACTTCTACGGAGAAACAACACGAAATACCTCTAGGTATGTTTTATCACTTTATATTATTATTTATCACTATAAATTTATTATTACCTAAAACTACTAAAAGTCATTGAATCAAAATGTCATAAACTAGCTCTCGAATATTTTGGAGAATAATTTATACAATGTATTTGCATGGGTGTCTTTGAATTGTTTGACCAGAGTTCCCCTGTACTTATATTACTTGATCAGCCCTGTTGGCTCATTGGGAGTATGTCTGTCTGAGCTGTAGGGCGTGGGTTCGATTCCAGCCAAGGACAAACATTTTATGGTGTAAACAAAATGTTTGTTCTGTGTTTGGGTGTTATGTATATATTATTTAAAAAAATAGTATTTATGTATGCTATCAGTTATCTGACTTCCATTACACAAGCTCTGCTTAGTTTGGGGTCAGATGGCGCTGTGCGTGTTACTTATTACCCGACTGCCAAGGAAGGGTTATATTTTTCGCCAGTATCTTGTATGTATGTAAATTTCTATTACCTCGTATCTCACAAACGGCCGAAATGGATTACGACAATTAAGGTTAGATTCGTCTCAATAACCCAAGTGTCCATGGTTTAAAAAAAAATCAAAATGATAGATTTTTGGCGCGAAATAGTAATAAGTTAAAAAAAATAACCAAACCTATCAAGTAGGGTATCTAAACAAAGAAAATTAAAAGGGGATTACAATAATATATCAAACCTATATATTTAAATTATTGAATAATAAATTAGTTTAAAAAAGTTTGTCCTTTAATAATACGTTGGGTTATAGATTTTTTTAACTCTACAGCTTCTGAAGATTAAGTTACACTTTTTCCATGATCGTTAGATAAAACAATAATTTTGTAATTTAAAGTGATACCTAACGACTATTTTTGCTAACCACGAAAACGATTAAAATATTTCTGTCCAGCCACAACATTGCTCCAAACGTTAAACAGCGGTTGTGCTCGACCGTAGCTCGACCCTTCTATCCCTAATGGAAATGCAAATAAGAATAATTGGGTCAAATATTGTAGCAGCCAAGCAGCATTTGGCCAACAATTAAGAGAATACAAAATACAGATGATTGCTAAGCTAAGCATATTTTTTAGTGGGTTGGTGAAACATCTCTGTTTTATTATCGGTCAGTAGCTCGATACTACAGTTTCTTTTTTTAATTCACAAAGTGGCAAACAGCATGATAAATGGTGTCATCGCCGCTTTTATAAAAGTATTCTAAAGCAGTGGAGAACACGACCAGCCACATTGAAGGTTTAAATAAATATATGATCATCCTCGGTTGACTTGCTTGTTTGAAAAAATTACGACACTATATTCTGTTTATTATGTCGCATATCGAGCTATGGAAAGGGCTATGCTCGGAGTTTCCCTACGAATCAGAAATGAGGAGATCCGTAGACGAACCAAAGTTACCGACATAGCCCAGCGGATTAGCAAGTTGAAGTGGCAGTGGGCAGGGCACATAGCACCCAGTACTGATGGCCAATGGGGCTGCAAAGTTCTGGAGTGGAGACCACGGACCGACATCCACCAACAAGGTGGACAGACGACCTCATAAAAACCTTAGGAACGCGTTGGATGCAAGCCGTTTCCAACCGGTCTAAATGGAAGTCAATGGGGAAGTTCTATATCCAGCAGTGGACTTCCTATGGCTAAGATGATGATGATGATGAGGATTAGACTATTTAAAAAAAAAAATTAAATGTTACGCGATTAAACGAAATTAAATGTTACGCGATGCCATTTGGATTTATAATCAATTTGCCTAGGTCGACATTTTTTATTTTCGGATTCAGTAAAACTGAAATTATTAACTTAGACTGTACCCAATAGATCTTTTTCTATAATAACCACACAATATCCTTGGTTTTCAAAATATTTAACATATGAAAAGCACTAGATACGACTTCGATACAATGTAAGAAGCCAATATTGAAAAAAAAAAACAGCTTGGCAGCTTGACAATGCAGTGGTTATAGTCCGAAACACACCAACGTCGCCCACCTAGGACACTATTATGAACTAATAAGTAGCAACATTGCGTTGATTTTATTAGCGCTATTAGCAACGTCGTAACTGCTGGTGTATTTCGAACCTGATTCAAAGCTAACTGACAGGTTGCTCAGCCTAGCCAATTAAAAAAGAAACACTAACATAAACTAAAAGTTACGAAATTGAATCCAAACAAAACAAACTGATTTCAATGGGCGTTGCCGTATCTTCTGTTGCTGATAATTTTCTGATTGCAGAGAGATAAGCCCTTGCGCACTTACGTGATATTGTACTAGATAAAAAAAAGTAGGGCTATTTCAGATATATCAGATTATTATTCCGTGACACTGGTTCTGTTATGCTTTGTTGGGCTTTATTTAATGTCTACAACACAAGTTTTTACTGTGATAAACATTAAAAAAGTACGTCATTACACATCTACGACCGTTTAAAACGTGTTTTAATTCATAATATTGTAAGACACTGCTTATTCATTGTGATTAAAATTCTTAGAAAAGTATGGTGAGTCATGCAGGAGCTCTCTATAAAATAGAATCCTGCTGTCAATGAGAAAATGATTAATAACGCACTAGCAACGTTTTTATTATGTGCTTGTGTCACCGGCCAATCAAACAAGGATTTGTATAATGGGCAAGCCAACAATGAGTTTTATGGTGGAACACAAGCTAATGCAAAGAATACGAGGCTTCCTAGCCCCGGTGACAGTGACTACAGGACCTATGTGTATAATAACAGAAGATATGGTATGGACCCCACACGGTACAACCCATACAATCCAAATATAAACCAGCCAGGAGGCTTCCCTTACAAGCCTCTTTATACAAACCCATTGGATGATCAGTACAAGTTTGTAACTGTAAGTAAATTTAATTTTATATATATTTTTTAGCACAGATTGTAAACTCCAAGCGAAAAAAACGAAAACTTCTTAGTATTGAAAAGTTTCCAAAAAAAACTAAATAATAATAATAATAATATAACTCTTTATTATTCACACCAATTACAAACAATTATTACAACATAAACTTAACACTAGTGGAACAATTGGCGGCCTTATCGCTAAGAGCGATCTCTTCCAGGCAACCTTAGTATGGAGAGGATTTTACTAAGTTGAGGACGGGGTGTCTTGACAAGAGAATTAAAAATTAAGTAAAAGCGTTTAAGCATTATATATAAAATACATACATATCATACATAACCTATCCATATCTAAAATATCAATACATATACATAATTATATACCTTACAGAATATATACTTATAGACATACATAATATAAATCTTAGTATTTAACAGTTCAACCGAAAGGGTGCCGGGTCTGAGTCCAAGGCGTTGCAGGAGCAGGAACCCTTCTAGTACCTAGGATTTGTGATATAAATGTAGGTTTAAGGGGCCCCTTTGAATACATATTACATATAATTATGTATATATATAGTCACCTGCAATTTCAATTATAATTGTGATCATAATTAAAATATGCATGTGAAAACTTGTTTATTCACAAGAAATGCATATTTATTATACATTGTTTTTGCAAACTAATACAACAGCTGGTCTCACCATCTCACTCGTAGTATAAATAGTAAATAAATTTCAGAACCGAGATCCAAACAACCCAGATGCTTTATTTCCTGGAGTACTTGGAGGCTGGAGAGAGGATCTACAGGGCCGTGAGCGGAGAGACTCAAGGCAGCTGAAGAGGGATATCTTTGTCACTACCAACTATGGCCAGGTCCAGGGATTTAAGGTATGTCAGCAATTAAAGTTTTCACAACATATTGTTCACTAATGCAGATTGGTAGCAGTATATATATGGTACTGTGTCGGTAACTATGTAGTTGACTTCCCACTAAGGAGGTCTATCCATAAAGTAGTATGTGTTGCATTAAAAATGCAGCACAGAACCAAAGAAAATAAATTTTGTTGTAGTATGGAACCATTGTTGTGCAATCCGGACTCACACTTGACAGTTTTTATAGTAATTCATGGTTAATTTGCAGGTGTATGTGTATGATAATCCAGACCCAAACTCAGGATATAGGCCTTGGCTGACACCAGTTGAAAGGATTCAGGGTGAAGCATCTGTCTTTCTAGGCATCCCTTATGCAAGACCACCAGTACTGGAAGGAAGGTTTAAGGTAACTTAATTTTTATAACTTCATCATCATCATTATCATCTCGGTCATAGGACATCATCGTCCCCTTATGATTGGAGAGACCTATTGGAAGCAGCTCAGATCCAGTGTGTTCTTGCAGTCTTCATTAGGTTGTCTGTTCACCTTGTGGCTGGATATCCTATGCTACATTTGCCAGTCTGTGGTCTCAACTCCAGAACTTTACAGCCTCATTGGCCATCAGTTCTGTATGCTATATGAACTGCTACTTCAAATTGCTAATCTAATGGACCATCAGTAAGATATTCGTCTATGAATCTACTAATTTCTGATACAATCTCATAGAGACCCCTAGTAAAGCCCTCTCCATAGACTTGGACTTATAACTGACTTACTTAAGTGTAATGTAATAACTTATTAAAAACATAATAATAGAAAACTTTACTCAATATAATTATAGATAACTATATTATGTAGTTTTACCCAAGTTTATATGATAAAAACTGGGCGATGTCGTAATCCAAGTTATAAGCCAATCATATTTCAAATCTGTTAAATCGATACAATGTAATAATGTAACAAAAATGGATACACTTCCAAACTTGCATTTAAAATATTAGTGAGTTGAGATTTATTCATTCATTTGTGAACAGGTGAACAACTAAGATACACCAATGTGCCTATACAAAGTTATGTGTATAGATAGTATTAAGATTATGTAAGTAGTAATCAATGTAAACAATATTTACTACATACCAACTCAAGAAATAAATAAACTGTTCTATACAATTCATGGAAGATAAGTGATAATTTTATCTCGATTTTAGGATTTGTTCCATAGCGACAGTACAAAATCATGAGTAAAACGGCTTCTTTTCTGCTTAGTACTCATATCTATATACATTACTCCATGTAGCACAGTATTCAAAATCTTTTATCCATGTCTTTTTATATGATTATGACATAGGGTATGATTAACATGGTTTAAATCTCTACAGCCGCCACGGCAGCACCCAGGCTGGCAGCTGATGCAAGCTGTTGACTGGGGGCCGGCGTGCCCGCAGCCCGTTCGCTTCACCGGCGCCACCAAGGGAATCCGCGACATGGACGAAGACTGCCTCTATTTGAACATATTCTCACCTAATGTAAGTTTTTAACATTTTGTCTATTGGCTAGATGACAGATTAATTTTGCATTGCATCCTAAATATAGATGTATGGATTGGTAAACGACCGGCTGGTTCAGAGGCAGCGATGGTGTTGCCTCGTTTGGGATATCATATACATAAGCACATTTCCACCTGGACTGGAACGTCACCTTTCAAACAAACAAAAAAAAAAAACAATTAATTAATAGCATTGTAACAGTAGATGTATTTTAGTTTTTTCTTTGTATTGTTATCAGATGTACTATCTTTGGTATAAACAATAAAGAGTTTTATCGATCAAAGAATAAAATTCGGTTTAGCTTATAGGAAGCTGTGAAGCTACAGAAAGACACAAATACACACATTAAATATGTATACATATATTTTATTCACCTTTCCTTGTATATTTTTTAAACTGCCAACCTTTAGCATAGCCATCATTTCTGTCCATTCAAAGGTTGTCTGAAAAAAATCGCTGTAGGCGATAAGGCCGCCGTTGTACTACGACATATTAGGCAATGTTGTTTTGTTTTATCTCTTAAGTTTTTGATGTATTAATTGTTGATGTACAATACACATATTCTATTAAACTTATAAAACACCACCCTGTATTGAAGGTGAAAAATATACTTCATGAATGCACTCACGTCATAGCATTGTATTTACGGTACAGGAGGTTAACAAAGCAATCACTCACTAATTGCAGCATACACAAAGCGACACTTTATATGGGTAACAAGGCATAAAGGCACAGTGTCCAAAATAAGACGAAATAATGAGCTACTGCCGAGTGGGTGGCGCGGTACAAACATGTCAAAATCATCCATGTCGACAGTTTACGTGTTTGATAATTATGTCTAGCTGTTTTGCAAAATAGTAGTACATTTTTCCTATGAGAAAGGAAGTGCATAAGTACCTATCTTTGTGTTACTTATGCGGGATTACTCACATTTAATCGGATGGATTGAATCAGATATTACGACTATAGTTTCGGCCAGATCCGGTGGCCTTTTTCATGGAGACAGGAAACGTAAGTAATCATAAGTAAAATAAAAATGTTTCAAAACCACGCCAGTTTCCATAGTGGAGTGCATATATTCTTAGAAAACAAGATCATTGTCATAATCACGTGGCAGGTGTGATACTATCACGTATATACTCATCTAAATAAACTATTTATATACTAGCTGTCTTATGATCTTAAAGGGCAAAAAATTTAACACGTAAATTTTGGTTTGACTCATACCATTTTGATCGTTTACGAAGCTAGTTTGAACGGTTTGTCAAACATTAACGGGTTTGAAGCTTGTTTGATGAAATTTCATATTTTTGTTGTGTTTGACGCGCCAAACTGCGGAGTGCCGTTTGAAAACCGTTCAAACCGACATCTTACTGTTTCATCAAACACGTAAAGTTTGCGTTTGATCGTCTCGGAGTCCCTTTACAGTAAGCGTACACATTTTAGATGTATAGCAATAGTAGGCATATAAGAAAAGGTATCCAGTAACGGCTCTTACAATAATGTTAATGATGAGAAATATATATAGCATCTATCGGTTGAATTTAGGTTTTAACTCTGCCAATATAATTCCAAGTTAAACCTGCCCCATGCTGCTGCTTGAAGTTGCAGTCTGAGAGGCAAGCAAAAACCGCGGCTAGATCTGCCCATTATTATGGGCAGATCGCGCGGTTTTTGCTCACATCACAACAACAACAACATCAGTAATATTTTACTGATGTTTTTTTGTGGCGGTTATGGTGAAGTGCACGTCCACAAAAGCACGGCCTACGGTAGTGACAAAATTCTCAGCCGCCACTTTGCCACCAAAGCTAACTTATACCCTAAAGTTGAAAATCTGCCGTCAAGTATCTAACGCTATGTTCCAGCAGCCTTATAAGAGAGCCAGTTCAGTTAAAGTCGCTGGTTTGTCTGTCTTCTATCGGATACATTTCGAAGAGTGTGCCTCAGAGTTGCATAATTTGGTTCCACCTGCCCCTTTTTACTACCGGGCGGCTAGGCAGACACGGCCAAAGCGCCATCCCTACATGGTGAATATTCCCCACGCACGAACTAAACGCTTCGATTCCACATTCTTAATACGTACAATGAAGATGCGGAACACTCTGCCGGCGTTTGTTTTTCCTGCGAAGTACAACTTTGGTGTCTTCAAATCCAGAGTAAACAGGTTTTTTCTTGGTAAGCGTGCTTCATTTTAGACCGCGTCCTGCTTAACATCAGGCAAGGCGTGGTCAAATGTAAACCTATTTAGTATAAAAAACCATCTTTGACCACATCGTCACTTAACATCGCGTGAGCTGTGGTCAAACACCTAGCCTGTCAACCAATAAAAACAATAGATCGCTTTTAAATAGTGATAAGGTCACCAGTTGTTACACCTATCAATATTTTTTTTCTGTACTGTGTAATATTTGGTCTGGACAAGAAGGAGTTAATCAGTCACGGTAAGACAATATTAACAAGCAAGCGTTTGCTGAAATGGCTTCATGAGCCACGCCAGGAGCGGCGCTTTGATTAATACAGATCAGTCATTAAGATATTTAATCTCGTTTAACCTCAACAACGACTTGCCGCGGCGTGCAATCGCGGCGTCCTTTGACACGATAATTGGACGTAACTGACCGTAATGTGTCAACTTGTTACTTCTGACTGTTGCACACCCTGTCCTTTACTTTTACCACAAATCCATACAAAGGTTGCTTGGAATAGATCGCCTTAAGCGATAAGGCCGCCAGTTGTTGCACTATTATTAAGCTGTTTCTGTTACCAATATTTTATATTTTATGGTGTGTACAATAAAGAGGTTATATTATCTAAATTTGTCAAGCCTTGCTTTTACATGCTGGTGTTTTAAAAACCTGACAGACTGAAAGATAGACGCCCCATTACCACCTACATAGTGGAATTTCCTTGGGTACGTATCAAACGTTTTGAAATTGTTTCTCATCCGTGCGGCCAAGAAATGGAACAAGCTGCCGGCTTCCTTGATAGCTTCCTTCCAGATATAATCAATCAATCAAGACCAGTTCTTTTCAAGGTCAATAGGTATCTTCTAGGCGAGTTTGTGGTCAAACGCGGACTTATCCGTATTTTTAAAAAAAGAACCATATATCTACAACTAGTTTTATACCGAATCAGCCGTTTTTTACAAAGTTTACTATTTTTTTATGACATTATCTTTGACCACAGCTTAATGTTAAGTGAGTATGTGGTCGAAGATGGTAAACACACCTAGCCTGCAATGAAACTGGCTTTTAATTGAGACTGCCGGAACACACCGTGAGGTACTTGGCAACAGATTTTTAACTTGAGGGTAGTAGCTAGCTAGTCGAGTACTAGAAAGTACCACCTTGCTATGGTTTTCTCACGATGTTTTTTGATGTTTTCACAAGCTCATTGTTGGGGTTTGAACCCGCAGCTTTCGGTGTGTGAATCGACATAGCTAACCACTATCTATCATCGCTACAAAATCTTGTATCTCTCAACCCGATCTTACATCTCACAGAATAACTTTTTTTTATATATGTTCACCGATTTCTCCCCCATTTGTGGACTAATTCTCAAAATTCTTTTTTTATTTGAAAGAGTAAACTCCTGAGGTGGTCCTATTGGCACCAAGTCAGGATCTGATGATGGAATCCCAGAGAATTCGAGGATAATAAAATATTACTGTTCGTTTTCTTCCAGACGGAAGCCGGCTCGACGGCACAGCGGTACCCGGTAATGGTGTACATCCACGGCGGACAGTTCGCGTCAGGAGCGTCCAACCTTTTCCCCGCGCACATGCTAGCTGCCTTCTACAACGTTGTCGTCGTCTCCTTCAATTACAGACTGGGCGCATTAGGTAAGTTATTTAAAAAAAAAAAACGAACTAGACGCTCTCCTTATGGTAAGATATAAGGCCTGTCCATGACAGAAAACAACATCTTATTAAATCAAGATTTTAATATGTCAATTTGTTAAAAACTATAGCCAAATTTTCGATAGCAAAATGTTAAAAAATGGATCAGCGCCCCTGGCGGGAGTAAACGGAAACTAATACTATTGTGAAGTGCTGAAGTGTTATTTTCCATGCATTTTAGTATAAAAAACAAAAGAAAAACTTTTTTCACAAATTTTCCCTTTACTAATATTATAAGGTTTAATTTGGTTCGCGCTTACCACGGTACGTTGTTTAATAGCTTTCTGACCAATGAAAAAAAATATATATAAAATATATTTGCCTGTCTTTAAAAGAAAGAAGGAAATAATTTTATTTTGGACTAGTTTTAGTTAGTTTTACTTTGGGACAAGTTCTTAAAAGATTTTCATTTTTATGGTCAATAAATTAATTTGACCATAGCTCATCTGATGTTGAGTGACGGTGTCATGATATAAAACACAAAATAAATGTAGTAGCTACTAACTACAGAACAAACTTACTTTTTATAGCGATGATAGCTCAGTGGTTATCGTGGTCGGTTCGCATGCCGAAGGGCGTTCAAACCCCGACAATGAGCTTGAGCTGTCGGTGAAGGAAAACATCGTGAGGAAACCATAGCGTGGTGGTAGAGTACTTTCTAGTACTCGGCTGGGTAGCTACCACCCTCAAGTTGAAAATCTGCCGCCAAGCATCTAACGGTGTGTCCCGGCAGCCTCTTTTGAGAGCCAGTTCCATTTCAGGCTAGGTGTCACTTAACATCAGGTGAGTTGTGGTCAAACACCAAGCCTGTCAGATAAAAAGACTTAGAAGTCATGGAAGACCATTGCAGTGATACCCTGCACTTTGTTTTTGTTGCTCAAAGTTATCGCTACAATGATCATGGACAGGCGATATCTCTTACCATCAAGGGAGTGTCTAGTTCGTCACACTACTACACTACTTTTACATTTTAAAAAACAGTTGTTAATGTTCTCGATGATGAAGTCTGGTGGATATCTCCATGTGCTTATCCTTCTCAAAATGAGAATGGGCTCGTGCCCAGCTGTGGCACAGTACAAATTACTATTACAAGTACTATTATTTTAAGGTTTCCTCTCAACTGCTGACGAGAACTCGCCTGGCAATTATGGCATATTGGATCAGATAATGGCGCTACGCTGGATCCATGAGAACATTGGACCATTTAACGGAGACCCCTCGTCTATAACACTCTTCGGGCCGGGCGCGGGCGCTGCCTCCGCTGGTATATTGACCGTGGCTCCACAGACTAGAGATATCGTATCTAGAGTCATAGCTCAGGTATGTTAACCATTTACAAAAGGCCACCAAAATAGAGTTTAAAAAAAAAACTAATCTTTCTTTCTGGCATTGAATAATGTATTTTATTAACTACCCTGGACACTACCAACTAACAGTTTTATTTTTGAGTGTTCTTCATATTGACACTGTATGGACAGATATGTGTCTTATTTGTGGATGGATATATTTTTACTTGATGGTAGATCTCCTCCTTAGCAGGGGGTCGTCTAGGTAGGTACCGCAGTATCAGACATTCTGCCGCCAAGCAGTAGTGTGTAAACATTACTGTGTTCCGGTTTGAAGAGCAGTGCAGCTAGCGAAATTACTGGGCTGTTAAGACTAACCATCGAAAGTCTCAAGGTAATGAGCGTCAAAGCAGCGATGCCCTGGACTTTATTTTGTTGCTTAAAGTTCTGTGCATCGCTGCAATGGTCATGGTCAGGCGTTATCTCTTACCATCGGGAGAGCGTTCTCATTACTATTTATTTATTAAAAAAAAGAATGACGGCTTGTTTGAGGTATTTGACTTGCGTTAATGAGTCATGAGTGAGTGAATATTTAAAATTTTATATCTTTTAAAGAAAAAATCAAAACTTAAGAAAAAACAAACCCATGTGTGTGTGTGTGTGTGTGTGAGCGTGTGAGCGTGTGTGTGTGTGTGAGCGTGTGTGTGTGTGTGTGAGCTTGTGTGTGTGTATGTGTGTGTGTGTGTGTTGTTCGTAGTCTAGTGAGTCTTAAATAAATGTTTTTCTTCCTTTTATCTTTTTTTATGTTATAAAGTGTATTGTGTTACAGAGTGGTTCTGCGCTGGCGGACTGGGCCATGATCGAGGACAAGTTCCGCGTGCAGAACACGTCGCTGGTGTTCGGGAGGTTGCTGGGCTGCCCCACTGACTCCTCCTGGAAGCTCGTCAACTGCCTGCGCCAGGGACGGAGCTTCTACGAGCTGGGGAACGCAGAATTCCAAGTTTGTGTTCTTCTTTTCTCTTATTTTTAAATTGTATAAAGTCGCTGTCCACGTTTGTCTGCTTCTCCGCTTACTCTTTCTTAAGCACGCGAAGGATTTTGCGACAATGAGCTTGAGTTGTTGGTGATGGAAAAGATCGCAAAGAAACAAAAGTACAGTGATATATGAACAAAGTATATCTTATATCTTTAAACGAGCAATTCTTGTATATATATATATAATTATATAATCTGAATCTCGGAAACGGCTTTTGAATGAAATTTAGTATTCAGGGGGTTTCGGGGGCGATAAATCGATCTAGCTAGGTTTCATTTTTAGAAAACGTCGTTTTATCCGTGTTTTCAGCCGAGCAAAGCTCGGTCAACCAGATACTCATAGTGATATATGTATGAACTAAGTATAGTGATATATGAACAAAGTATAGTGATAGGGTACTTTGTAGTACTCACCTGGCTTGCTACCATCCGCAAGTTGAAAATCTGCCGCCAAGCATCTAACGGTGTATTCCGGCAGCCTCACTTGAGAGCCAGGTCCATTCCAGGCTAGGTGTGCTTTACCATCTTCGACCACACCGTCACTTAACATCAAGTGAGTTGTGGTCAAACACCTAGCCTGTCAGCCATAAAAAAAAAATGTTACACATATTGTATTTATCAGAGAACACCCATACGGACGGCAAATTCAGTTGTTTTTTAAAAAGATCTGTATTTTCAAAATACTAAAGTTATTATTGTTGATCGCAGCCCCATGTAGGCTTCATCCCATGGGGCCCAGTGCTGGAAAACAACTTCACATTTCCTGGAGACGAGTGGTATGAGGGGTGGCGCGCACGCGACTGGCGGCTGCTCGACACGCCGCCAGAGACCCTCGTGCGCAGGCGCGCGTTCAACCCTGCGCTCCGGTACATGGCCGGCGTCACCGCACAGGAAGCAGCATATGTACTCTGTAAGTATCCACGTGTTAGGGCTTACACGTAACGGTTTTAATGGACTTGAAGATATCTGGACTTAGGGTTTTAAAATACGACATCGGTGCCTATCGTAAGAGAAAAAAAAAATGACTTGCTTCTTGCCGGAGTCTTCTCAGTTGAAGTGTAATAACGAGCCGGTGGTAGATTCAAACATGTAACTTAACGTTCATAAGTGCCTTATCAGGGCCTAAACTGAATAAATGACTTTTGATTTTGATTGAGCCGATTAAAAGGGGACTTCTGGGCTTGTGGTCAGATATAGGTTTCCGACCTCTCACTCAAGCGAGCCCGGCTTCTGTACTCTGAGTTTGTTATTGCGATATCTGTTAGGTGCTCACGAAAAAGCTATTGCGAATCTTATTGCACAAATATACGATATGTGGTCGCGTAGCTATTTCCTGAGAGCCTAATAGGTATCGCTTTAAGCAGCTAAGAGTACGGGAGCACAGCAACGAAATCGAAAATAAAAGTTTGTTGTTCCAAAGTGAAAGTTCATTGATCCTTATATAGTACAGCTGAATTTTCAAAGTTTTCCTTGTGAAAAATTCTTTAATAAATGCAAAAAAATAATTTAAATTCAACTGATAGTTCTAGAAATTAGTGTATTCAAACAAACAAACAAACAGTTGTTCGTATTTTTTTTTAAATTATATTTTAAAAAAAATACGAACAACCTCTATAAACATATTTCTTAAAAAAATTGTAGCCAGTGTCACTCGAGATGATGTAAGGATTCTAACATCCAAATCTGTCCAGACATTTAAAAGCTAATTTTGAATAAAGAAACTTACATACACACATGAACTCTGACAAAACGCTGACAGCCATTTAAAAATAAATATAATATAGATAGGTTAGCGTTTGATCACATTCTATCTAATGCTCAGTAGTAATAAGTTGTAGGTTAGAGCATGTTTACCTAGAAGAAACCTAATTTCTCTGGATTTTAGCAGTGATAGCTCAGTGGTTAGCGTGGTCCGTTCACATGCATCAAGGCGTGGGTTTAAACCCCAACAATGAGTTTTTTATTTTTTTATTTCAATTTATTTATGGTACTTTTGTGACATCCACATGGCAATCCCATATTATTCAACCATGTTTTTTTGCAACTAAAGTAAATAGTTTACCTACACACAACACATATTATACACACTTTCTTATACACACATTCTAGTGGTAGGGTTCTAGAAATAATCTAATACTGCTATAATACAGTTGCTTTTTGTCATTTCCAGATAACAACGAGTCGTTAGCGCCTAACTACGAGATCTCGCCGCAGTGGTTCGACCAGAAGGTGTCCGAGCTGGTGGCGCGCTACAACTACACCCTGAACCCGCGCGGCGTGTTCGAAGCCATCAAGTACATGTACACCTACCACCCACAACCCAAGAACACCAGCGCTATACGGGACCAGTATATTCATGTGAGTTGACAAATCGAATATTGGTAATCCCATTTTGACCTGTTACATGTCATTGGATTCTATTGACGCAAATTGTCGTAATATAAACAAGTGTAAATTTACAATTTAAAAAAACTGACAATAAATCCCTAAGCTCGAACACGGCTAGGTTTTTAGGGTTCCGTATCTGAAAAGGATAAAACGGAACCCTTATAGGATCACTTTTTTGCCCGTCTTTTAAGACCCTTTTTCTCAGGAACGCGTGAAGGTATCAAGCTGAAATTCATATCATATACTCAGGTCTACTGTCCTTTGGAGCTGTGAAAAAAATCAAAATTCTAAGCCAACGCAATCAAAAGATACAGCCGTTTATGCTGAAAATGTCCGACACTCGCAAGGGAATCAAAACCTACAGGGTACTTCCCGTGTACTCAGAATCTTGAAATTTGGTACGAAGCAACGTCTTATAGCACAGATAAAGGAAATATTGCGCAAACCATAAATTACCATTAAAAAAAAAACATAAATTTTACTTACTATATACCTACAGGTTTGTACGAAACACTCGGTGCGCTTGGCCGGTTTTTTGTATTATGGTTTAAAAATCAAACTACTCAACCGATTTTTCATGTAATTCTATGGGACCAATCTCAAAGTAATATTCCTTCAAAATGAGAATATATAAAACACATTATTTATTAGTTCCTTTGAAACATTGTAGTTTGTATGTTAAGATGTAATTTGTAGATAGTTTTTTTATATAAATAAAAACTGAATACAATTTAAAAAAAAACACAATGCACGTCTCTATAAAATTTGAATGAATGAATAACTCTTTATTGTACACACTTAAAATTACATAATACAGAAGAAATTAAAATTAAAATAAAAATAATAATAATAATTATAAAATTTGAGGGTTGCCTTCGATTTTTCTGAGATCCCATCATCAGATCCTGACTTAGTGCCAAGATTCCGACGAATTGAGAACCTCCTCCTTTTTCTGAAATCAGTTAATAAGAAAGCAACCGTCGTCTCTTTCACAGCTCCTCTCAGACTTCCTATACCGCGCGCCCACCGACAAGATGGTCAAGTTGCTGCTGGAACAGAAAGTGCCAGTGTATATGTACGTGCTGAACACGACAGTGGAGGCGTTCCAGTGGCCAGACTGGCGCCAGTACTCGCACGACACTGAACACTTCTTCCTCACTGGCGCACCGTTCATGGACCAAGAGTTCTTCCCTAGAAAGTGAGATATTTCAATTTAATTTTACTAGTAACTAGCTAAATGCAAGTATTATATGTATAATACTAGTACTTCGTACCCGGCGCGGTTGCGCTCGGCCTTTGCCCTCACATAAAACACACCAAATATATGTATAGATCATTAGATAGGATATCTGCTACAAGACCTGTGGGGTGTGGTTTCAGTTCCCACCAGGACAAGCGATGTTTTGTAGCGATGATAACTAAGTGGTTAGCGCGGTTGGTTCGCATGCCGAAGGGCGTGGGTTCAAACCCCAACAATGAACTTGCGCTGCCGGTGAAGGAAAACATCTTGAGGAAACCTTAGCGTGGTGGTATTCGGCTGGCTAGCTACCACCCTCAAGTTGAAAATCTGCCGCCAAGCATCTAACGCTGTGTTTTTTGTTTTTCTTGAGGATGGCAGCTAGCCAGCCGAGTACTAGAAAGTACCCTACCCCCACGCTATCGTTTCCTCACGATGTTTTCCTTCATCGGCAGCTCAAGCTCATTGTTGGGGTTTGAACCCACGCCCTTTGGCATGCGAACCGACCGCGCTAACCACTGAGCTATCATCGCTACTTAATTTGATTGTAATTGTCTCTTTTTGTCAATTAAGTTCTTCTATTCCCTACTTTCATTGCATTTCGGGTTTTTTGACTAATATTTTGTTGCCGTCTCATTCCAGGTATAGGATAGACCGGCAAGTGTGGACAGGCAACGACAGGAACATGAGCCATTTCTTCATGAAGGCCTACGCTGACTTTGCAAGATATGGGTAAGGATGCAAACCTATTCTTCTTTATTTGACAGCCCTGTTGGCTCATTGGGAGCATGCCTGCCTGAGCTGTAGGGCGTGGGTTTGATTCCCTCCAAGGACAAATGTTTGTTTGCTATAAACAAATGTTTGTTCTGTGTCTGGGTGTTCTGTATGTATTATAAGTATGTATTTACAAAATAAATAAGTATTTATGTATTCTATCAGTTATCTGACTTCCATCACACAAGCTCTGCTTAGTTTGGGGTCAGATGGCGCTGTGTGTAATGTGTCCTACAATATTTATTTATTTATTTAAATGTCTATACCTTAAACTATCTCTCTCTGAACCTCTTTCTTTCTTAATATTGAGCTGTAGGGCGTGAGTTCGATTCTCTAGCAGGACAAACATTTGCGAGACAAACATAGATGTTCGTTCTATTTATGGGTGTTTCGTATGAATTATAAATACGTATTTGCAAATAATAAGTTTTTTTTTTATTTTGTATGTTTGATGTTTATGCTTGGTGTGTGGTCGAAGATGGTAAAGCACACCTAGCCTGGAATGGAACTGACTCTCAAATGAGGCTGCCGGAACACACCGTTAGGTGCTTGTCGGCAGATTTTCAACTACTATATACGGGCTGACTGTTTGAACATTAGCAATATTCAAAGACATGTTAGTTAGTGGTCATACGAAACGTAAAAAGAATTAAAATCGAAACAAATACAAAAAAAGAACTAAAGAAAATCTTGGTTAAAGTTTTTCCCAAGACTCCAGAATTTATAGACAGCGTGCAGCCTTACACGCCGAGCTAGCGCAAGACATAAATACCATACGTAGACAGCGAAGTAACTGTTATCTAATCTGGGCCCGCGCGCGACTACCATGTCATTTTCGGTGCGCGTGATTCGAGTGTCCGTATTTTTGTGTTTGCTCGGGATAATTAGGTCAAATATTACCACCTTTTTATTATTATTATTTGGAACGACAATCGAGTACTGAACCCCCTGTATCAATATTGCTGATGTTCAAACTTTCACGGTGCATATTATATAAATGTTATACTATATATTCTAATTATTTGGTTTCCATAGTACAAGCTTTTCTTAATTTGAGGCTAGATGACGCTGTGTAAAATGTCCTACGATATTTATTTTGTTTTCCAGTAACCCGACGCGCTCCCGTATTCTAGGTGTTCATTTCGAAATGGCCGAAGAAGGTCAGCTGCGATATTTGAACTTGAATACAACATTCAACTCCACAATAATGTTAAACTATAGACAGACGGAACTGGCGTTTTGGACCATGTACTTGCCGAGTGTTATTGGCAGACTCGTTCCTACTTACCCGCCTATTACTGAGGTAAGAATTCTTAACGTTAACTTTTTAATTTGTGTGTATAGATTTATTTATCAAACAGTAAGAAGTCGTGGTAACGATTTTTCTTAGGGCTTACAAATGCTTTTATTTTGCGAATTAACAGTGGAATGCACTGCCTAAGTGAATGTTTTTTTTTAATGTTCCTAAGAGTAATGAGACGAACGAGACGCTCTCCTGATGGTAAGAGATATATGTCCTTGACCATTGCAGCGACACACAGAACTTTGAGTAGCAAAACAAAGTCCGGGGCATTGCTGCTTTGGCACTCAATACTTTAAACTTACTTTACTTTAGCATGTTCTATAGTAAATCTCATAGTTACTCAAGTTAAAATCTGCTCTCAACTACCAGATGGTGTATTCCGGCAGCCTCATTTGAGAGCTAGTTTCACTCCAGGCTATGCATGTTTACCAGTTCCGACCACACCGTCACTTGACATCCAGGTGAGTTGTGGTCAAACACTGATAGAAAAATGGGCATGGGGGGATTTGACCACATAGTTCTGAAGCACACTCTCCGAAATGAATCCGATAATCTATCTATTTATCTTATTAAATATAATATATATATATATATATATATGTTTGCAGTACTGGTGGGAGCCCAAACAGCCTCTACAAATCGCGTTCTGGTCTGTATCGAGCGCGTGTCTCGTACTAATCGTGTTATTGGTACTCTGCTGCATGCTTTGGAGGAACGCCAAGCGGTAAGCAAACATTTTTTAAATCACAATCTTATCTAATGTAACCATGATAGCTATACTAACCTACACTGTGACCACAGACACAGGCTCTAATCACGAAAATACAAAAAGTCTTACGAAAAGTGGCGCCATCTATTGATTTACCGCTTCACTACTACGTAAAGCCCGTATAGCTTGAAGCATGCATAGAAAGTGGCGCCATCTAGTCTCTCGTCTGGACATGATGTTGGAAATAGCTGGAAGATTTAGCCAAATTTTACATAAAGGCATAAATATAATATTGTAAAAAAAATTGTGATGTCTTGCACTACGATTAATGTTTGTACTCTACCTACATGCACACAAGTACAATTTTTATTTTTTATTGATAACTTTTGTTTTAAGTGTTTGATCACAGCTCACCCGATGTTAAGTGACGGTGTGGTCGAAGACGGTAATCACACCTAGCCTAAAATAGAGCTGGCTCTCAAGTGAGGCTGCCGGAACACACTGTTAGATGCTTGGCGACCGATTTTCAATTTGAGGGTGGTGCTGCTAGCCAGTCGAGTACTAGAAAGTACTCTACCACCGCTATGGTTTACTCACAATGTTTTCCTTTACCGGCAGCTCAATGTCATTGTTGGGGTTTGAGCCCACGCCCTTCGGCGTGTGAACCGACTGCGCTAACCTCTGGGCTATCATCGCTACAAAAACATCAAAGTTAGAAGTCAAGTTTCGTTTTTATATCATTTCAAAGTAACAAAATATTAATTAGGTACATGTCAATGTACCGAAATTCCAAATTTACGAATTTCAATTTACGAATTATGTGTAACGGTAAAAATAAGCCAATAAAACGTCTTAGTACTTATAAATGCGAACAATCACATCAAACTAATATTATAAAGGCCAAAGTTTGTGAGTGTTGTATGTTTGTTACTTCTTCATGATCAAACGGCTGGACCAATTTTGATGAAATTTGGAATGCTGGAATGACACTCTGGATTATCACTTCTTTTTATCCCGAAAAAATGTAGCGAGTAACACCGCGGAGCGCAGCTAGTGTTTACTATAAGACTGACAAAAAAATTGTTTTAAAGTTGTTCACTGCGTAATGATCATTTTTTACAATTACCTTTCGGCTTAACACTAGCGTTCCACGTAATCCTGTGTATAACATTAATTAATTTATGATACAATGACTTTTTTGTCTTGTTCTTTTTTCTTTATAAAGAGCGAGACAAATTTCTATATATGTTCTTCTAACCTGTACATGTACAATGGTGCGATGTGGTACTTTTACTAATTCCAGAAACTCTCTGACAGGTCTATACCTCCAAAATGGAAAATGATACCAGCGATGTAGGTGAACTAACACAAACATTAACGCTTTGCTAACGTTTGCATGCTGGTAACTGTATATTGTGGCTTTGCTTGGTTCAACTGGTTTTTGTTTATTCTAAACCATGGGTGTGGGACAGAAATCTGTAAAAAGCTTTTCATAAAATTTAGGGTGGGTTAAATTTAATTTAATTACTTATCTTTGTTTAATTAAAGTTTGATCTTTACACTAGGTAATTATGTTTATAAGTTTAATGACTTTATGAAAACTAATTGGAATAAACAATCGTTTGCATGTGATTCAATATTCAGTTCAGACAGTAGTTGCACACTACTGCTTGGCGGCAGAATATCGGGCACTGCGGTGGTACCTACCGAGACGACCTCCTGCTAAGGAGATTTACCACCGAGTGTTAATTATAACAGGTTCCAACTTTACATTTTGTATTTCGTGATTTTTAAAACCAATAATACCTAATTTACTTACCATAAAAACGGATAGAACTATCACGGTGTCTAAATGACGTCACGTCGTGTGAAACAAACATATATGTATGTATTGCAGTAGTTCTACAAAAACCTCAACAACAGCAATGATTTTTCGCACGGCGTGACGTCACATTCTTATCGTGATAATTTGTTAGAATCGCGCAATTCATCTGTTTTATTCCTAGACACAAACCTATTCATTTTTTTTTTATGGTACATAATTAAATCAAGACTATTCGACTCCGTAAGCCCGGTGTTGAGTCTACTGTCAGCGTTAAAATTAATAATTTGACATTTCAGCTCAGTCTAAATTTCCATTAAATGTTAACTTTTCATAGCTTAACTATATTTAACCTCAAAATATCGTCCTTTCAAGACTTGTGTATGTAAAAAATGCTGTTTGCTCCACCTATCTTTGTTTTATTTTCCTGTCGAAACTGACTTGGTTTTGACACATTTTTGTTTTACTTATACGGAATTGCCAGCAATTGTGGGAAACAAGACGAATCCGCACGCGCGTCGTAATCTACTTTGACTTCTTAAAAAAGGAGTCGAATGTAACCGAAACAATAGACGGGAGTTTTTTTGGCAGGCTAGTTGTTTGACCACAGCTTACCTGATTTTAGTGCCGGTCTGGTCAAAGATGGTACACCTAGCCTGGAATGAAACTGGCTCTCAAGTAAGGCTGCCGGAACACCTTTAGGCGCTTGTGGAATTTTTTCAACTTGAGGGTTGTAGCTAGCACGATGTTTTTCTACACCGGCAGCTCTAGCTTATTGTTAGAATTTGAACCCAAGCACTTCGGCGTGTTAACCCACCGCGCTAATCACTGACCTATAGTCACGACAGAATCCAAATTAATCAAAGGTTAGGTCCAGTTCCATTCCAGGCTAGTTGTGTTTACGATCTTCGACCATAACTTCATTTAACATCAGATGACCTATGGTCAAACACTTAGCCTGTCAACTGTCAAAAAAAGGATAGTTATAAAATCAAAATCAAAAGTCATTTATTCAGTTTAGGCCCTGGTAAGGCACTTATGAACGTTAAGTTACATGTTTGAATCTACCACCGGCTCGTAATTACACTTCAACTGAGAAGACTTCTTTTCATATTAGGTTACAATTTACAGTTAAAAATTATTAATACATACATTATGCTTACTACAATTGTCACTTAGGGACTAAGTATAACAAAAATGTTCTATTTTCTGATATTAATACCTAAAATCCACGCTCTCACGCCACTCGTGTCGTTTAACTTTTAAATGTTCCTTCAGTGAAACGGACCGATACTACGACGGCGACATCTTCATGGTGGGGGAACCGGAGCCGAGTGCGCTCGGCGTCGACAACACTTCCCGCTCGCGTGACAATATCTACGAGTATCGGGACGTGCCGGTCAAGCGGCCGCACACGCCGCAAACACTTACCAGAACTGTAAGGCACTAATGTTATTACTAACTTCCTCTATTAATATTAATAACAACGAAGTTGCCGTGCGCGGCTGTCTGTTTCTCTTACTTAGTGGAGCAGCCCCGGATCTAGGGGCAACAAGGTGTTAAGGAAGTGTAAATTGATGTTTTTTTTTCTTTTCTTGGCATCGCACTCTGTCCATTCTGCCAGTTTCAATGTTTCCGTAATTTGTGTGCAGTCTTCGGTTTTCAGCTTCTTTATCTTTATAGTCAAAGTTTGTCCGTGCACGTCAAATCTAGTCATGCTTTAGTAAAGTAGTGGCAACTTTACTATAAGCTTCGATGGAGTTTTGGAAGCAACACGAAAAGTCATGTTTCACCGCATTATATCACTCTCCTACACTCGCGCTTGTAATTCGGCACTTTATGAATAAAACACCACAATTTTTATACATAATCACTCGAAAAAAACACTAGTTTTGGAAAAAATCCAATGGGCCGACACGACTCTTTCCGCGTTCCCGCCAAAAACCCGAAAGGGTACTTATTCTCCAGGTTACAATAATGCCGTCATATACGTATATGAGAAGAGGCCCGACCTCAGCTGTGGGGCAGTTTATTTTAGTGGTTCAGTAGAAAGTCGTGGTGAAAAGACTAGCATTGCGTTTGTAATATTCCAGAAAATAATGTTCTTTCTTCAGATAAGTCAGCCGGCAACGCTACAGTCCTCCCGGCCACCGTCAGAGGCGTCCACAGGGTCAGCATTATCCCTAAAGGAAGCCGCCGTGTCCCGCGACCCCCAACCGGTGCCCCGCGCCCGGTCAAGGACGCAGCTCGTGCATGGAGTGCCGCAAACTACCGTCTAACTGCAGAACTAGCGCCCGTATGATGCAGCTCACATTTGAACTAGCTGTTTGCTAAATGCAATAATAATATTTTTCTTTTAATGCAATAGGTTTGCGTTTTGTTCCCACTTAGTGTGGTCTACGATGGAGCAAGCTTGCACAAAAGAAATCGATTCACTCGCGACTTGGCACGCAGCACTCGAACAGCTCTTTCCGTTGTTTAGCGGTTCGCACAATGAAAGTGGAATTAAATTGTAGTTTTGGAACACCAACCTTAAGTGCATGTCACTTTTTCTAGATTTTTCGTGCCATTCGGTAGTGAAATGAACATAGAATTGTCATCCCTTATTCGGCAACTTCTTTTTGTACAAAATTTATTTGCGTTTATCAACACCAGACTATGATAAGTCTTTCCATTTGGAGGATAAGCAACTCTAAAAGGTAGACGCACTACTTATCTGTATGATTATGAACTGCCTTTGCAGAATGACTAAATAGTAGAATGATGTAACATATCCCTTCATCTACTATATTATTGATTTATATATGACTAGCTGTGCCCCGCGGTTTCACCCGCGCTAGATGCCTACGTCATAGTAGCTTTATGCATGCAAAGTCTCAGCCCGATCGGTTTAAAATTGACAAAGTTTCATACAAACTTTCATCCCCTATTTTATCCCCTTGGGGGTAGAATTAATCAAAATCCTTTCTTAGCGGATGCCTACGTCATAACATCTACCTGCATGCCAAATTTCAGCCCGATCCGTCCAGTGGTTTGGGCTGTGCGTTGATAGATCACTATGTCAGTCATTCACCTTTGAGTTATATATATTTATAGATTATGATATATATTATTGATATATGATTATGTCAATTGACATTCCTATATTGTGTTCGTGCTTTTATCTCTATGATTTTACAAATACCACCGTTAGTATTAAATATGAGATTTAACTTGTTATAGAAAAAAACCATTTTTTTAATTTTTTTGAATATTGGAGTATCTTGTAAAATCAATGTAATTATTATTTGTAACGCTACATTTAACTGCCATTTCCAGTTGCTAGACTGATATATTTTTTACATAAATTTACAATATTTTAAATATATAATTAGTTTAATTTGTTAATTTTATTTAGTGGCTGGAGTTGCAATGGCATAACTAATTCAACGAAAATGTATTTGAAGTCACATATTTGAACAAAATTATTTTCTAAAGTTTATAGTTTGATTGTTACCTCAAAGGTATTTGTTTTACGATTAACTTAGCATAAGTAATATAAGATGTAAAATCTTGTTCACTCGAGGCGAAACCACTTCAGACAACTTTCTTTTGGGGTATGGGGCTTCCACCTAAAGAGGTTCAACGCCAGCTTTTATTTGTACCAAAAGACATGCTCATCTTGCATCCACTCGCCTTTTTTGTCGCCTAATTGGTAGTAGATCTTAGAAGAGGAGACCACCACAGTACCAGATATTCTGCCGCCAAGCAGTAGTGTGTGAACATAACTGTATTCCGGTCTCATTACTTAATAAAAAACTAGCAAGTCATTCCGTTCTCAGAAAAAAATCAATTTGTGAAATGTCCCATTCTATAGCACTACCAAAGTAATCACGGATCGCCCGCGGAATGAGGAGGTAGGAGGGGGCGGGTGTCGATAGCGCAAGGACCCGCGATCAGTGCACACGAGATATGTCGTGAGATAATAATCGATTGACGTAATAGATTTGCGTTGACTTAATGGTTTTGCACGTATCAATGCATCTATGAACTGCTGATATTAAAAACTATTCATTTTTAAATTTATATAGATAATTATTATGATAGAATTATGAGGTAACAAACTAGATGTATTGTCTTCTTTATACTCTGAAGAAATTTGATCTCCTTTCCAATAAAATAAAAAAAAGAATTAAACATTGTAAGCTATTTGTTTTGCTTGGCTACCAATTTTATTCCCAAAAATTTTAGAACGATTCATCTTGGGATCGATCATTAGTTTGAGCTTGTCGTGTGTATCTTCCTTCAAACCGTCCGGAACCAATAAAACGACTATTCGCTGCGAGAGCTGCGAGCGAACTACCAAACGTGACCGCGGTGCCCTGCCCCCCGCTCGCGCTCGTCTACCCTGCAACATCTGAACGTCACGCCGCCCCACCTACCTCCTCATTCCGCGGGCGATGATTAATTTGGTAATGCTATAAATTGCCCCATGAACACTACTGTAAGAATAAGCAATACTACACCTAGAAGTAGAATGCATGAGACATTTTAACAATTTGACGTTTTGAGAACAAAATATTTAGCAATATTTGAATCTTTTTGCGAGTCGGATGTCCTACACCTAAACGGCTATCGTAAAGCCTTCTCGATAAACGGAGTCTTATTCCAAGATCTATAATGTCTGTGATGAGATGGTCCTATGATTTAGGCGAGAGTGCAGTCTGCTTCGATGTTAGATCGAAGACAGCAGAAGTATATAAGGATTCATTTGTCACAGATATATAATGCAAGACTTTGGTAAAACATATATAACATGGTAGAACACATAAAATTTGTAATACACTCGCAAGTAGTTAATATATTTAATAGATGCGAACTTTTGCTTGTATGTATGTTTGTGAATTTAGCTTGTCTGATGACATGTGTATAATTTGTATTTTTTTTTAAGCCTAATTTTATGAACTATGCATTTTATTATAACTGATTATAATATTTTTTTGTATCGATTTATACTACGTAATTAAATAATCTATATTGTAACGTTATTTTTAGATAGATTATAGTACTAGGGAAACGTCATACTAGCGTTCTATTTGTCTAAAGTCGAAAGCAAAATGTAACCCAAGTTGTGAACAAACATTTCTATCATAGTCTCAGCCGTCATTGTAGGTGAGCTGTGGTCAAAAACCTAGCCCATTTTTTTATATTTTTGACAGGTTTAGTGACCACAGTTTGCCTGATATTAAGTGAAGGTGTGGTCGAAGATCGTATACACCATCCTGGAATTGAATTGGCTCTCAAGTGAGTCTGCCAAAACACGCCGTTAGGTGCTTGGCTACAGAGTTTCAACTTGAGGATGGTAGCTAACAAGCCGAGTACTAAACAATACCCTGCCACCATGCTATGGTTTCCTCACGATGTTTTCCTTCACCAGCAGCTCAAGCTCATTGTTGGGATTTGAAACCACGGCCTTCATCGTGTGATCCGACCGCGCTATCCACTGGGCTATCATCGCTACAAAACATTCGCATTGCATGCATCCGCTGGCCCATCGTAAATCCTATCCTTGTAACGAATTAGTTAAGGATGAGATTTTTGCTGCAGCTAAATAAAACAAACAATGACTTACTTGACAATGATACGAATTTTAAAGGTTTTAGTTAACATTTCTTAACTAAAAATATTGCTGTCCTTGTCTAATACACTGCAATAAAAAAGACAGCAACATTTTTAGTCAAGATTAAATTTGTCAAAGCCTTCAAGTTTTTATATGAGTATGCTTCATGTCGAAAACTACGTTTGTAAGTCCGTTATAATATTATTCACGCTAGTATGATGTTGTCCGCATTTCGTTTGTGATCGTGTGTCCGTCCAGATTTGTGCAATGTGTCTTACTGTGCCTCTAAGAACTTTTGATAAGTATTTATTTACAATCTTCTCTGTGTACAATTATGATGAATTAAAACACAATTTCATTCATAATTTCTATCTTTTATTTGAAGTCATAGTCGCAAAATATATACATAAAAACGTCAGTTTATTTTTTTTCAAAGGAAAAAAGTATCACTTTTTAATTACTAGCATAGTATAAGTTAACTAGTGTAACATTTCTATTTAGTCGCTTCCAACCTGCAAACACATCCCACGTTAACCCCACGTTGGGCGCCACAGTTACAGTGGCGCCCAACGTGGTGTTACTAAATGAGTCTCCAATTTATTAATCACTCTAGAATCTGCAGCTATTCACGAATCAGATTTATTTATTTTAGCTTCTAGTGTCCCACTGCTGTGCAAATATAAAACATGAACAAACCTCTGGTAGTTTTTACAACCAAACTAAGTCATAGAGATTAGCGAAAAGTTATCCAAGGAGTCTTGTTATGTGTGAAGCAAAATAAAGTGTGTGCTTTTTTGTTTAATTTGCTAAAACCTACCCTCAACGGAGTAAAGTGTGGGTAGCTACTAAAGGGCTAAGCGGTACCGTGCACCAGGGCCCTCAAGCTCGGGAGGCCTTTCGGATCCTGACCACCAAGCAAGCCGAATCTGCTATATTTTCGCCCACCTTTAAGTTATGAATTTAATACATTGCAACAATTCAAACTTATAGGGAATTCCCCAGAATTATTTTTATTGTTTGTAAAGTGTTTCCAATTTTACACATTGAAAAGTTGTGTTAGGTCCCACATTTTTTTTTTTACACCAGAGCCTTTGTATACTTTTCTAAGCCATTGTGACCTACAGAAATGACATCTATGGTCCTGTCTATATGTTCGTCCGTGGTACCACCATATACGATACTAGTGTTTTTTTTTTTTGTATGATGTTACTGTTTCGGTCTGGTGGAGGCGTCGTCCTCACTGGGGGTTTCGCACCGGCAGAGCTCTGGTAGCGCTCCGGCGGTATACCGGCCCGCGCAGGCCGGCCCGCAGATCCGCATCGCTGCCACGCCGCCCACGGGCAGCAACCGACCCGGGGACACGGTCAGATCTACCACGTAGTTGGACCGAAGCAGCCCGGCCGGGTAGTTCTCCTCTCTCACAACACTCTACAATGTTTATTACTATAGTCAGTCGCCTATAACAATCAGTGAGCTTGGTGGAGAGTATTGGTAGAGGTAGATGTGATCCAAATTCAGTAAGTGTAAGGCTTAATCCCCATTGATGCAAAGTCGCAATTAATTAACTATCCAAACCTATACCTCTCCCTGCACTCGGCTTCTTATCGTGATATCTGTTGGGTGCTCACGAAACAGCTACGTGACTGCAAACCTTATTACGCAAACATAGGATATATGGTCGCGTTGCTATTTCCTGAGTAGGGCTGTCAACATTAGAATCAAAATCAGCAATCACCGTCATTGTCAAGGTACTGACAGGGAAATAAGGAGGTTGTGGCCGGGGAAGAAGGTTGCGCGCGGGGAATTTTGATCGCAATGTTGGCAGCGGTTTGACAGCTCCATTGACTTCATAAAAAAAAAACATTACCGTGTCTAGGTCCGGTACAGCGACTTCGACCCACGCGTGCGCGCTGCATGCGCGGTGGAGCGAGCACGGGATTCCGAGCCTGTCCGCCAGCGTCTTATAAAGAACGGCGCGCTCCAAGGCGCCGCCGCAGAGCACCCACCCCAGCCCGACCACGCAGCTGTTCAGCTCGTTCTAAACATTTTTTTTCTGTTTTTGGCATCGCAACTTTGTGCATTTTACTTCTCTAATATATAGAAACTCTCTTATTGTTTACACTAAAAATCAACAAAACCATTATATTAGCCTTATCGCTAACAATCTCTTTCAGGCAACCTTGGAATGGAACAATTTTGTTAGATAATTACAATTACTTATATTATTATTTTTTATAGTAGGTAAAATATGCTTGAGCTAAATCGTTATTACAAATGTGAGGTAATGTTAGTACCTATATAAATATTCATTCTACCTGTACTTATCCTCATATTTTACAATTTCTACCACTTTAGTACGTTTTTGATACTATGTGTTTATTATTATATGTACCTTTTTGTGTATTTTTTACACCGCCAAACGTAATAGCTGTGCCATTTGTTCTGTCCATTCAAAGGTTGTCAAAAATAAAACGTTCTAGGCGATAAGACCGCCGTTGTACTGCCACAAATTAGTCTTGATGTTGTTTTTAATCTTTATCTCTTTTTTAAGATATGTGCGTATGTTACAACTTATCGATTGTTGGTGTAGGTACAATAAAGTTGTATTCTATTCTATGGTTCTTACATTTTTCGGAAATTTTACACGACATCAAAAAAAAACTATGTATGAGGTCACCATGAGGTCCTGGACGTGTAGCTCGACGCTGGGCATGGAGCAGTTTCGCTCCTGCGTGAGGCCGCTCATCTGCTCCGCCACGAACTCTGCCACCAGCGCCGCGCGGTGCTTCAACGATGACGAAACCTCCTCGCACTTGTCGCGGTACCTGCCACGCAAGTACTGGAAATATACCTATTCCCACACTTCATGATCATTTTACCATGTACCTACCTACCTGTTATACCTACTGGAAATCTAGCCCATCAGTACCTACCTACTTCCTTTCACCGCGCCGTATTTTCTATCCATAACAAAAAAAAAAACACGGATAATCATGTGTTATAGAATTGGTGTCGATAGATACGAGTATAATATTTAAGTCGAGAGTGAATTGGTACCTATTTTGTAGGCAAGCTTATTCCACCATAAACTACTTCTTGTTTAACATCGTTTAGATGGCCGGTACCTGATGGTAGATCTCCTTAGCAAGAGGTTGTTTAGGTAGGTACCACCGTAGTAACAGATATTCTGCCGGCATGTAGTAGTGTGTAAATATTGCTGTGTTCCGATTTAAAGGGTATGCAGTATTAGAGAAATAACAGAGCTGTTGAACAAATAACTAATCATCGAAAGTCCCAAATTAATAAGCACCAAAACAGCGACGACCAGGTCTTTGTTTTGTTACTCAAAGTTCTGTGTATCACTGCAATGGTCATGGATAGGTGTTATCTCTTACCATCAGAAGAGCGTTTCGATTGTCTCATTGTTTTCACATTTAAAAAAAAGTCGAACGCAAGCCTTTCATAAAGGGACATCGTTTGGTACCTGACTTCATAATGCGCATCTTCAATTTCAAAGTAGTGTAAAGACTTCGATCTGTGGAATGGAAACAAAATTCAGTTAAAAGTAGGTATACGAGTACAACTTCACTCATAACTAAAAATATATTTCACATTCATTCACACAGACATTTCACACAGCGCAATCTAAGTACCTCTATACCTGCCTGTAAGCTCATTTGGTAGCGAGTTAACCTATATCTACTTCGAAAGATTGTTGGCCGTGGGATTACAGTTCTCGAAGCAAATATGCCTAATAGCCTACTACAGGATATTTCATACAGAGCCATCTAGCCCCAAACTACGCAAAGCTATGGGAACTGATATACCTACGTATTACATTTCAAATAGCGCCATCTAGTCGTAAACTACGCAAAGCTATGGGAACTGATATACATATGATAAATTTCGGCCAAGGCGAAACAAATGTCGGCAAGTGGTTACTACAGCGAGAAGAGGATATAAAGACTTGTGATTATTTTAATTTTTAACCAACTTCAAAAAGGAGGAGGTTCTCAACTTGATTGTTTTTTTTATGTATGTACACCGATTACGCTGAGATTTATGTGATTCTTCTTTAGTTTGATGCGGAACAGTTGCCATTTGGTCCCATAAAATTTAACAGTTTGGTCCAGTTGTTTTCATTTTATGAACATGACGTTTTTTAATCTTAGCGAGTCTAGCACCAAGCACCGGCACCTAGGCTAGGCTAACCACCGACTTCCAAACAGATCAGTAAGTATCTAGAAGGTATAATAATACTTTGTAAAGTAAGTTTATTTTTTAGTGCTGATGTTTTTTTCTTGAAGTCGGTTTTACTTTTTTTTATAATATTACAGATAGTTTTTTTAAAATTGTCGTCTAAATAGTTAATTTTAAATTAAATTAAATCCTCAGCTCTATTGTAACCAATAGGTACGACTCTAAACGGAAATACACTAAGCGCTCCTTGAACGCTTAAACATTTAAGTTTGCTTTTTTATTTATTTAGTTATACCCAACTAATACTAAACACCAGGCACGCAAACCACTGTTTGCTGCCCCCAACGAACAGTCGAGTATAAAATATAGGTATTTTTCAAAATATATTAGATCCCAATTTTGCCGCTTAATCTACCGCCCTTGACTCGAGCCTACTCAACCTGTTGATAAATTCGCCACTGCTTATTACCAATGCGTTCTTATAATGATGACTTGAGATAATGAAGCATTACTAACGGATCCCCGAACCAAATCCTCAATCGTAATACGTAGTCTCTTAGGTTGACGTCATCTGGCACGGGCGGGAACCGCATGCGGTCTGACGGTGATATGCCCAGCGAGTCTGACCGCGTGTCTGTAGATAAGGGCTTTATGTCAGAAGTCGCTATCTATGTACTCTACACGCCCACGGACTTATACTGAGTTATAAGCTCAGGGTATAATAAGCCTTACAATACGTTAGTGTAATTAATTTGACGAAGTCATCCGGCACAATACAATACAAAACAATGCAGCGCAGCGCAATACGATGCGACACAATACAATGCAATATTTTATAGATAACACAAGCGTTACAAGTTATATTTCCATTCATGGCATTCATCATCATCATCATCAGCCATAGGACGTCCACTGTTGGACATAGGCCTCCTCTTGGGGGGGTTTTGCCAATACTCGCCACACTTGGCAGGCGGGTTGGCAAGCGCAGTTAGGTGGGCGAGCGCAGTTAGGTGTGATTGTTCAAGGAAGACGCTGCTGCCCATCTTCCGGATTACATCCTTTTGCCGACTCTTACGGCAACCACGGGTAGAGAAGGTTAAAAAATGATACTTCTAAACAAATAGTAAACAAGTACATGGCGATCTGATATCAGTCCCGGAGGCGGGAGCGAAGGGTGAGGCGCGGAACATGGCCACGTAGACGGGCTGCTGGAAAGGAGGCCTCATGGCCACCAGCTCACTCATCGGGCAGAACCGTTCACCCAAACGCTGCTGCACGTAGAACCCTTCCTGTGACACAAAAACTCAATTTACCTTTTAATCAAAAACAAAGTTAAATCAAATAATTTTCGTTATTCAACTTGATGTGAACCGTCCATGAGCCAATCGATGTCATCACGTGCAAGGCGCATAAAACCAATTCTTTCGTTATCTTAGAGTTAAGTATATTCTCTAAGTTCGTTATGTTCGGATACAGTATGATCAGTTACATGATGGCAGGTCTCGTGGCCAATAGAATAGTCATTAATTTAAAAAAAACCATCACGGGACGTCCGGCAGATGTGAAACATTTAAACAGTACGCAGTTCACATAGAGAAGCAACGAAGTGTATGGTATATGAGCGCGCACACAAATGCGCGCATAAGAGAGCGTCACACCGTTTGCCGTCACGGCATACGATTTGATTTTACTGCTAATTTTATTATTTATTATTATTCTTTATCTTGTTCAGGCTGTAGAACCAAGCAGACCTCCTCAGAATAAAAAAATAAATTAGTGAGAAATATCTATCTATTGTTATTTTGATTTGTGGAGGTGGATAATTTTATAAAAAAACCTATTCTACGGTTAAACGTCATAAATGTATTCCAGACACGAGTGAGTCGGTTTATTCTAGATAAGAATGATCACGGATTGCCTCTTCGCTTTACAGTAAACAAGACGGCGGGCAAACGTTAGCTACGATATATGCTATTAGAAAATAAAAATATCGCTACAAAATAATTTGCGAATGGTATGGCATCTACTTCTATCTGCCTAATCGGCCTACAAAGGAAATTTGACATCAAGAAACAATAGACTATTATTGTTGGTTGACATTATACCGAAGTAAAGTCGTTGACATCCAGTCGCCCGGTGTAGGCGAATTTGGCAGAGGGGTGATGCCGGAATATTGCCTCCAGGGCCACCTCCCAGGCTCCCACTACATACCGCGCCTGGGTGTTCTGTACCATGCTGTGGACACGTGACTGCTATTACGTTCGTGTCTAGTTTATATTATGTTTCGTGCATATTGTTTTTGATAAACAAAGAACTTTTAAAAACAAACTCTGATGAGGTAAGAAGCCAGATTTATAAACCGAGTTACATGGAATTAACTGTAATTAAATTATTGCAATATAACTAATATTAGCTATAACAATTGTATCGATACTTTGTATTAACCCAAATTTACCCCAAAGGTTTTTGTAGTGAAAAATGACTTGGCTCTTAGAGCTCACTTTCGATGAGCGACTCATGGCGGACAAAGGGATAAATTATTTTTATGTTACATAATCAGCAATAGGACGTCCACTGCTGGACATAGGCCTCTCCCTGGGGGAGTTTTGCGAATACTCGCCACGCTTGGCAGGCGGGTTGGCGAGCGCAGTTAGGTGTGATTGTTCAAGGAAGACGCTGCTGCCCATCTTCCGGATTACATCCCTTAGCAGACTCTTACGGCAACCACGGGTAGAGAGGGTGGGGTATTATTCTTGCGCCGGCACCACCACGGCAAGTTTTATGTTATTTTCTCACAAATAATATATTATCTATTTAAATGATTGTTTAATGAGAATAAGTTCGCGTTCGCGAATTCCATGTCTTTGGAGTCCTTCTCAGTTCTTATCACAGGACTTCACGCTTTGTGAGACACCGCTCCCCCTATGGTGTGATGACGCATATCAAAGCGGCAAATTCAAGATTAATAAATGTAAAAGACTCACTCCGCGTCACGCGATGTCAACAAAATTCTTTATAGATTATGTTAGTTGTAGGTACTGACTAGTGGATAGTATCGATCTCGAGATAGGCGTTGGCGCCGTCATCGGTGACACTGGCCGCGATGAGAGTACACAGCGCCGTTCGCAGGCCGATGTGTTTGATACTCAAATTGGCCATCACAGCCTGCAGACACACAGGACAATATCGGTACTCAAGCCACTTCACATTCTAGACCTAAAGCGAGTAAGTTTTTTTTTATTTATGGCTGACAGGCTAGTTGTTTGACCACAACTCACCTGATGTTAAGTGACGGTGTGGTCAAAGATGGTAAAGCACACCTAGCCTGGAATAGAACTGGCTCTCAAGTAAGGCTGCCGGAACACACCGATAGGTGGTAGCTAGCCAGCCGAGTACTAGAAAGTACCCTACCCAAACCATAGCGTGGTATGGTTTCCTCACGATGTTTTCCTTCACCGGCAGCTCAAGCTCATTGTTGGAGTTTGGCCCGCCCTTCGGCATGCGAACCGACCGCTCTAACCACTGAGCTATCATCGCTACAAATAGATAGGTTATCATGTCTATCATTTCGGCAGCTCTTTTTTTCAACGCAAGCACGAAAGCAAGGAACTATCTTTCTTTAATGCACTGGACAATGCTGCGATAACCCACAACGATATTGGTACACGATTTTTTATTTTTTTGTTATCTTAATTTGAATGTATCTCATTATGTGTTTTGTTTGTGGTTTATAAACTTGATGTATCGTTGTAATGTCTCATGTTTTGTAAATCTGGGGGCATTTAAGTGCCCCCTCCAAGACGAGCCAAGCGAAGCGCAAGGGCATTACTTACCCTTTCTCGAAGAGCTTCGCCGTTTTTTTGAACACTCATAACTTGGGTTTGAATTATACCAGATAAAAAAAATTCACAGGATATTATGTCAATTGTGGATTTAGGTATTAAAAATATAAATTTTCAATTGCATAGCTCTTATGCTTTAGATTTTATTGATATCTAAAAAAACCCAGATTTCTTCATTGACTCACTCACGCACTGGTGATCATAAAAATTTTTAGGGCACTTCCTGAGGTCCTAGAAAGCTGCAATTTGGTATTTAAGCTAGTACGAGGACAAAAAATATATCTAAAACTTGGAATTTTTACCCCCAACCCCTTAAACTAGGGATGGAAGTTTGTATGAGACCGCAAATTTTAATGCTAGAGTGTGTGTTCTTGTAGGCTTATGTACTTATATTTTTCGGCAAAAGTTTCCTATAAGCTAAATACCTCTTCCCCATGCCGCGATGTGAAAAGATTCTTCGCGACCTCCTCGACCATAAGCCCCGTGAGAACATCACATGTCATTATCTTCAAGTTTACGTCGATACGCTGAAACAAATATACTTATAAAGCTTTTGCAGGTACCTAGGTAATAGTTACCTACTTAAAACAACGACTCCCATGTCCAGAAGTGTTCCATGCCTTGGACATCGATGTAATTGGTTAATAATTCTATGTGACTATGGTCCTTCGAGCCGGATTAAACATAATAGCGTAAAATACGTAAAACTGCGGGGCGCTGGGAAGCTTCCTGGACAAAAATAGTCTATTTGTTATCCAGGGTACATAGTTTCTGTATCAACAAATTTGATCAGAATCTTATAAGTCGTCACAGCGTGAAGAATTAACATAATTATACACACAAACACACATATTGCTATAATACTAGATACGCCCCATGAGTTTAATAATTGTGTTATCCAGAATATTATAAGGTGTCAGCATTCTACATTAGTTACAGCGAGAAGAAGTAATAAAAAGACAAACTTTCGTATTAGTGTTATTTGTGAGATTAGATGAATATTCTTTTAAAATGAACTGGACTAGCTTTTGATCACGATTCACCTGATGTTAAGTGACAGTGTAGTCGAAGATAAAAAATATGTATAGGTACATCTAGCCAGGAATCTAAACTAACATTATGATAAGGCTGCCGGAACACATCGATAGCTTGGCAGCAGATTTTCGACTTGTACAACTAGGTGTTTGACCACAGCTCACTTGTTGCTAAGTGACGGTGTGGTCGAACATGGTACACCTAGCCTGGCTGGCTAGATGGAACTGGCTCTCAAATGAGGCTACCGGAATGCACCATTAGATACTAGGCGGCAGATTATCAACTTCCCCAACCTCGTCAACGCCTTCCAGCGTGTGATCCGACTGCGCTAACCAGTCTTGGAGATCGAGGTTGTACCTAAGGTTAGGTGAACACGACAAGAAAGATCTATGTCTACTTACCTGCAATATGGTAATGAGTTCCTGCATAAACTCTCCATTGAGCATAGCGCGCATGCTGACGTGGTAATTCTCCAAGTTTTTATAGCACTGCACGGCCAAACGCTGCGCCTCGATCGGCGTGTCTTTGACTGAAACCAACACGTGAATCCAGGGCCGGATTATCCATAAGGCGAATTAGGCAACTGCCTAGGGGCCCCGTACCGACTAGGGGCCCACGGGGGCCTGGTCGATGGGGGCCACGCATCAGGAAAAAACGATGTCACTTTCCCCATTACTTACGTCCGGTAACATTGCTGTAAGAAATTTATTAAAGTAAAATCGACTTTTGTAATAGAAAAAACATATTTTAAAAAGTAAGAAAAGGGTAAAGGAATGGGTCCCCGAGAATTGCATTGCTTAGGGGCCCCGATAGGGTTAATTCGGCGCTGCGTGAATCCCTTGCAATACTACATTTATTCACGTTCTGGTAATACAGGGGGCGTGCTCACTTGTGAGTACATCGTTTATCTTTACATTTTTCTATTATTACAACTACTATGGAAACTGGTGTCATTATGACACGTTTCTTTATTATTTTTTTTGCCATTTTTCGAGTTTGAAGTCAGTTTATCTAATTACAGTTTCGATCACATCCATATAACCTTTCTCGATGAATGAAAACACAAGACACTCAAAATATTAAGTACAATCATTCTGTGATTTTGTTTACTTTTATACAAAAAAAAATAATACGTTTTAAATAATTACTAAATGACTACCCGCGGGAACGCGACAAAGCTAGAAAATGGTAAAGTGCGCATGTCGCGTTTTCGCGAGTGAAAAATCTTTTTTTATATTATGCTTAACATCAGGCTTACGTTTGACAACACCAGGATTGGTCAAACGTATACTATTTTGAATGAAAAAAACTTTTATTACGGCTCGCGTGCTAGGCGGGTATCCGGGCGGATATGTTACTGCCTAAGTTTATATAAGCGCCAAAAACTAACCGAGTATAAGATCTACTAGGTGATGAAACTCCTTGGTGAGTTTCAGAGAGATCGTCGTGGTAAGTACCACCGCATTATCAGATATTCTGCCGTTGAGTAGTAGTGTGTAAACATTACTATATTACAGTTTGAAGAGTTATATAGCTAGCGAAATTATAGGGCTACTAAAACTAACCATCAAAGGTTATAAAGTAATAAGCGCCAAAGCAACGATGCCCTGGACTTTCGTTACTAAACGTTCTTGTGTACCGCTGCAATTATCGCGGGAAGATGTTTTCTTACTTGGGAGAGCATTTCGTTTCTCCAATTAGTTTTACATTAAGTAATATACAATACTCACACTTTTTGTTGATATTCCGAAGCGAGGAAAATGTCTTTGGTTCCACGAGACTGAATGCCGCCTTCGGAATGATCCGGCAAAGCTCGGCGAGCGCTCGTAGCGAGTTCATCCGTATGTAAAACCACGACGCGGCATCGTCACCAAGGATCGCTAGAAAAAAATGTCTAACACATATTCATACATAATATAAAAGATACTCAAAAAACTCAAAAAACTCAAAGTGCTTTATTTCCTTTAGACCTTACAGGACTCTTGGACACGTCACACGTCACAAATTATAAACATACTTACAACTAGGAAATAAAGTGATCACTTTGATCTTTCGTTCACTTCAATCTTTTTGAGGTAAAGTAAAGAAGCGAACAAGAAACCTTTACCTTGTTAGATTGTTAGTTTTCGAGTTGGAGCAAAACTCGTCCCAAGCTTTTTTATCGTCTAGATAATCTGATATTTTGTAGTAAGCCTTTTTACATAGGATATTTTTGACAATTTGTTTGAATTTATTTATTGATAATTTTTGCAACTCACTAGGAGTTTTGTTGTAGAAGCGTATACATTGCCCTTTAAAGGATACATTTATCTTGTTTAGCCTAGTTTTGGGCACAGCAAGTTTATTCTTATTTCTAGTATTTAAATTATGTATGTCGCTATTTTTAGGGAAACGATTGATATTTTTATGAGTGTACAACAAGTTTTCATAAATGTATTGACATGGTACTGTCATTATGTTTATTTTTTTTAATTTATCACGTAGGGATTCTCTGGGACCCATATTATAGATTGCAACTACTGTAGTTACTAGTATATACGGAAAATGGAAAGGGGCAGTGTTTACTATATCTAAATCGTATTATAGTTCGGATTATTTTCTTGTGTCTAGATGGCACCACTTTATGTGCATGTTTTGGCTTTACGTCGGCCACTTCGTAGTAATTAAGTGTAAAACCAATACTGGCGCTTTTTGAGTGAATTTTCGCTCCTTTTTAATGAGACCATGTAACATGAAAAAAACATTTATTTTATTTCACACAACACACAAGGATTTCACACGCATGCGCGCGCGCGCACACACACATACTCACACACATACACACACACGTAACCAAGCCTATAGTCTGAGTATTCGACCTAATCAAACGTTAGTAATCCCGTACAGGTAAAACAAAAATCTATTTTAAGAGTTTACCGCAAAGCGCTTCTATAATGTTGGTATCGGACATGCGTACGGCAGATGGCAGAAGTTTGGTCATGTTGGCGACGCCCATCGCAGCATCCGCTAGGAGTTCCACGTTGGAGCTCAGCAGCTGATGGCAGAATACCAGGTCTGTGCCGGTCTCAAACAAAGCCTGGAAGAAATTTAGATCTTTTTAAGTAGATATAGATGATATAGACATAGACATATACATATACATATACATCAGCGATAGATAAAAACACAACGAAGCGCCATGTGCTAGTGTAAAACGAATTCTGACTCTTGGAAAGGGCTTATCTTGGACTGTGTGGTCAATAAGGACTCAGTGGAAAAAACGTATGAGACGGGTCTTGCAGAATATTACTCAACTTACGTCTCGTCCATTACCCGTGAATGACATTTTGGTGAGGACGGCGAGGCAGTGCGGCTTCATGGCCGGCAGCGCCATCTCCAGGTAGGCGAGGAGGCGCAGGATACATCCCGACTGGTACAGGTGCCAAGCGTTGTCTTCAGTCTCCACGTAGTTTCGCAGTACGCCTAGCACTTCAGTGTGGACGTCTCGAAATTCGTAAGACTGGAATCAAACTGTAGTCGTTGTAACTTGCTGTTCAAGCCATGATCTTCGGAGACAACACTGACTTTCTTGCCTTAACTAGCCAAAACTTAACTTAGGGCTGGCTTGGCCATTTGGGTGTTACACGTATGCCTGTCTTCTTCAGCTCTTGTGCTAATTATAGGTTTATAAGGTTGGGGTGTAGTTACTAAGCCGAATGAAAATCATTGTAATCGTTATTAGTCATGAATATCTTTTAGCTACTAAGGATACAACTCTAAAATCGCGGAAAAAATCAAATAGAAAGAGAAACACATTTTAAAATGTTTGTTCTTTTCTATTTTTATGTTATTATGGCTCCAAATATTTTCCCTAGAAAACAATAGCGACGTTACTTTTTAAAATAAAAATAATGTTTCGATTAATATACCTAGGTAAGTACATAACTTTCGAGTAACAAAACAAACTCCAGGGCATCGATGCTTTGGCGCTCATTACCTACTGCGGTGTTACCTATACGACCTGCCAAGGAAATTTACCATCAAGTGAAGTCATTTGACTGCCGTGTAAGCTTAATTGGTGATAGCTCTGCTTCATGAACTGTATGGCGTGGGTTTGATTTCCATGCATAATAAAGATTTGTGACGAACGTTTTACAAAAAGTCTAGATTTGTTGGCCAAGCTTCGTTTAGTTTAGGGCTAGATGGCACTTTGTGAAGTATCCACCGATATCTATCTATAAGGATACGTGCAGAAAAATTTCTTACATAAAAAGTATTTACAACTAAGATGAAGCTTACCTCCAAAATATCACAAAGATCTAACACTCCCGTGGACGCTCTAAATGTCTTCTGCACGATCATGTCCTTGTACCTGCAGATGAGCTGGTCCACAGTTCGAAGCGCCGCGTGCTGGATCGCCAGGTACTTGCTCTGCATCAGCGCCAGCAGCGAAGGCCAGCTGAACTGCTGGTTTTTTGTCACTTCGGACGCGGAAGGCGGATCGTCGAGTAGATTGCTTAGCGTCTATGAAACGTTCTGTTATTATGTTTCTTTACTTTCACCACATACCTGCTAATCCATTTTAGACTGCATTACAACTCATTTAGTATCTAGTATGTCTGTTGAAGTGCTGGGTGGTGTTGGTTGTTAGAGTGTGGGCTCGATTCCCACAAAGGACAAACATTTGCATGTCTTACATAGATGTATGTTCTGGGTATTTAAAAATGTATGAATCATAATAGAAATAGTAGTGGAGTAGTGTGTGGTAGTAGGAGTAGTATCGGTAGAGTTTTGCTTATACAAAAGTATTGAAGTATTCAATAAGTTTAATTCACACTGTAGGTATCTTATAGGAATGATTAGTAGTTCTGAGCTGCGTGAAATTCCCACGTATAATAAAACAGTCTGTGTGCTCTCGAGTCGAGAAGATTTCGGTGGGCGTTCACAGCATAGGTAAGAGTTAATTATTGGGTTAAATGCCTTGTAAGCATTTAATTGCATTGTAAGCGTTCATACAAATGAGATGATAAGATCATTAGAAGAAACTTTTAGTTCACCTGGAGACAATTCTTCTGAACATCAGGATCGAGACTGTTCTTCATTCTGTTGAATAAACTACTCAGTATGTTGGCTGATACGAGTTGCTCGCAACCTACTGGCTCTTTAGTAAGCTCAGCAAGACATAATGATGCAAATTCCAGTACGAAGATGTCTTCCATCTAAAATAAATGTACCACACGTGGACATAACAGGAAATTGGTTAAGTATATAATACCAAGCAATACTATCTTTAAAAAATATAGTTTACCTTTGGCAACATAAAAGCAATCCTCCTTAAATTCTGACTATTGACAAGCACTTGCTCAGGACCTTTAGGCAACTGACACAACTGGGCTAAGGCCTTCAGAGCAAACCTCCTAATATTCATCTCAGGGTGATCCACGTGAGGTAGTATATAGCGAATAGCGCCTAGGTTGTACAAAACAAGACGGTTCTGCATATCTTGGGTGGAGAACTTCGTTACAGCTCGGAGAGTCTGTAGAAATATAACTACTGTACCTATGTCGATTTAAGGACAGTTGGCAATAGAGGCGTTGAAGGGATTACAAAGTATCGCAGCTGAGGTTGCTATATCATCATCAACTTGTGTTGAGCATAGGCCTCCCCCAATAATTTCCATGAAAACTGGTTGGTAGTGGCTCGCATTCTGCGCGTTCCTGCTGTCTTCATTAAGTCGTCTGTCTACCTTGTGGGTAGACGTCCTACGTTGCGCTTGCCGGTCCGTGATCTCCATTCCAAAACTTTACAGCCCCTTCGGCCATCTGTTCTGCGTGCTAATGCTCTGCCCACTGCTACTTGAACTTGTTAATTCGTTGGGCTATGACTGGGATCTATATATATTGAGGTAAACTAAGGTTAAAGAAATAATAAGACTTGCTTTGATGGTAAGAGGTAATGTTAGCCTACATCAGCGTAGCCAGAACTATAAGTTACGAAGGATTAGCGTTCATCACTTTGTGACATTCGATGTCAAGTTCCATTGGCGCCGTACCTATTTGTTCTTTATATGTTTACATACAACTTGGGTCTGATGTGTTCTATATAGTGCTATGTAAGATACCTGGCATAATATCTCAGGTTCAAGGGACTCTAACAGCAAGATTGAAGTATGAGCGCTCTCCGGCGTAATATTATATGCATGGAAGGTAAGATCCTTCTTTTCTGCTGAACGATTGTCTCGTTCTTTTTGCAAAGGCTTTGCCATGACTGTAGTTTAAAAAGTTCAAACTTTTGAGAATAAGAAGCAATTTGTCGATTTCGCATACAATCTGGCAGTTGTCACGAAACATGACACAATCAAAAACGACTTTTTTAAGACATCGTACATAGTGAAAACTTCTTTGAAGCTTTGAATTAAGGTTTCACGGCATCGCATAGTTTTACTCGCATAGCCAATTCGAATACAAATGTCAACACAGTAGTTATTTCATGACATGCTCGTATTTATAAGTATTTACCTTTATGTATAGGAGGAATATAATCGTGCGTTTTATAGCGAGTGCAGCGCGGAAGTTTAGGATACTTCAGGAAGTATGGATACTGCCATGGTGGGGGGATGGAAGATTCGTAGCTGTGCCTCTTTGGACCGTGGATATATTGGTGCTGGTTGTGAAGTTGTGCTCAACCTGCACGTTGTCAGCAGTGAGGGTTCTTATATCACCTGTTATGAAGAGTCTACACGGAGAAACCGTTTTGGTTAGCTTTCCTAAAAAAACTATTAGATTACGCGTCCAACTGTTTGTATATAATAACTTTTATACTAAGTCCTATTAAGTAGATCTTACTGTGTCACATCAATTATAAAATGGCATTCCTTTCCGTAATATAAGTTTGTTTTCAGGATGTTAGGTTAGTGTAACTATATCCCTGTGGTCAAGCGAAAACACTAAGTTAACTCATACAATTCAAAACCATTTTGCAGATAACTGGAGCAGCCAACGGGATTGGGAGAGAGCTGGCTCTTCAGCTGGCAGATCTAGGAGCTACCGTCGTTTGTTGGGATAAGGACGCATATCGAAATAACTCCGTGGTATCGGAGATACGAAAGAAAGGCGGCGACGTGAGTCGATTGTATAATAATAAAGAGAATACACGCTAACTTGCCACATCTACTTGAAACTTAGTAGCTCATTACTATAATAATGTTTAAACAATTATATTCATTAGGTATATGTTATACACCTTATATTAGTTGTTATAATCATTGAGCGTTTTTTTTTAAATTAGTTATATAATTATTTTTAATGTAAAACGTACAAAAACATAGTTTTATTTTTAAATAGTGTTTGTTTTTTCTTTTGTATTCTTTGTATTTTTTTTTTTATTCAAAATAGGTTGGCGTTTGACCACACCTTGCCTGATGTGAGACATTGATGCGATCTAAGATGGAGTACGCTTACCTAGAAGAAATTTTAGTAAAAAAGAAAGAATGATAGAAAAGTAGAATGATGAAATTATTTGTAGCGATGATAGCTCAGTGGTTAGCGCGGTCGGTTTGCATGCCAAAGGGCGTGGGTTCAAATCCCAACAATGAGCATGAGCAGCTGTCAGTAAAGGAAAACATCGTGAGGAAACCATAGCGTGGTGGTAGGGTACTTTCTAGTACTCGACTGGCTAGCTACCACCCTCAAGTTGAAAATCTGGCGCCAAGCATCTAACGGTGCGTTCATCATCTGAAAGTGATGAACGCACTAACATGCTGAAGTTAGCATCTTCATTTGAGAGCAAATACCATTCCAGGCTAGGTGTGTTATACCATCTTCGACCACACCGTCACTTAACATCAGGTTTGCTCTGGTCAAATACCTAGCTTGTCAAACATAAAAAAAAACCTGTTTACTCTTGATTAGAACAAACTTTAATTATACCTACTTTTATTTTTAGTGTTTCGGGTTCACGATAGACGTGACAGCGAGAGAGCAAGTTGCCGCGCTTGCTGTTCGTATGCGGAGGCAACTGTGCGAAGTCTCGATGGTGATCAGTAACGCTGGAATTTTGACTTGTTTACCTATTGGTCATCTTCGACCGGAATTGATAACAAAGCATATCGAGGTCAATTTGATGGCACACTTTTGGGTAAGAATTCTTTGATCGTAAACGTAACTAATCCCAACGTTTATTTACGGGTGACATTACGGGTTAGTTTTTTGACCACAGATCACCTGATGTTAAATGACAGTGTGGTCGAAGATGGTAAACACACTTAGCCTGAAATTGGAACTGGTACTCGAGTGAGAGCAGCCGGAACACACCGTGAGGTGCTTGTCAGCAAATTTTTTACTTGAGAGCTAGGTAGCCAGAGAAGTAGGATGTTTTCCTTTACCGGCAGCTCAAGCTCATTTCTGAGATTTGAATCCACTTCCTCCGGCGCGTCATTCCACCGTGACAGATAAGCTATCATCGCTATCGCTAACTTGTTTTCTTTCTTACGCTAATCCGTCGAAAAATTTTGGCTTTTTGCTCAATATTTGCATGCGCTGCATTTGCATGAGATAGATAAAATAAATAAGTAGTAGAATGTTGAGTATTATGCATGGCACACCAGATTCTTCTAAACTAAATAGAAATAGTTAAAAAATAATAAAGCAAATTCTGAAATAACTATAGATGTTTATGAAATTTTCAGATAATTCAAGCTTTTTTGCCGAGTATGGTCGAGAAGAGATACGGGCACATCGTAGCCATCAACTCCAGCGCTGGTCTGATGCCTTGCTCTGATATGATACCATATTGCGCGGCTAAATACGGACTCAAAGGTACAACATTGTCTTTTTATATTTTTAATCAATGGTCTGTTGTCTCACCCAAAACACCTTCATGTACCTACTTAGTTCATCAATCAGTCTTCAGTAAATAAGTATGCCGTGTTACCTCATTTGTTGTTCTGCTTCAAGAGCCGAGGGGCGTGGATTAGATTCCCATCTGGGACAAACATTTGTGTGACGAATATACATAGATGTTTGTTCTGTATGAATTATTATACCTACTTATGAATGTATTTACAAAAAACATATGATTAACAAGCCACAACTCACCAGATGTTAAGTGATGGTGTGGTCGGAGATGGTAAAGCACACCTAGCCTGGAATAGAACTGGCAGATTTTCAATTTGATTATAGTTGTTAGCCAGCCGAGTAGGTACTAGAAAATATCCTACCACCATGCTATGGTTTCCTCACGATGTTGCAAGCTCATTGTTGGGGTTTGAACCCACGCCGCCACCCACGGTTTGACCGCATTAACCACTGATCTATCATTGCTACATTTTCTATTACTTTTATCTGTTATCAGGTCTAATGGAATCTTTGGCAGAGGAACTCCGTCTCGACACTTGGACTAAGAACATTAACGTAACGTCAGTGTACTTGGCGACGGTAGCCACTGGGCTGTACCCACCGTCATCCCACCGATTCCGGTCTTGGTACGGAGAGCGAACGGCTAAAGACACCGCCAGAATTATCATAGAAGGTACATAATTATATACATAATTATAATTAATTAAATATTAAATGTAAAGCATTGTAATGCGAGCTCTATGTCGTTTATTATGCAACGCAATTTTAAATGAGGAATATCAAGATTACGACGCATGCTCGACGTGTCGTCGATACTAAAACTCATGAACATTCAAAAAGATCCAGTACCCATCTCTTTTTATTAATTATAATTGAATATAATAATTATTATATGTTGCATTTGTTTACAGGAATACGCAAAAATCATAAAACTGTTTGCATACCATCGCTTATGAAGACCTTCGTAGATATTAGCAACCTTATGCCTGAAAGGATAAGGATTATTTTCACGGATTTCTTCAATTTTGGCCACAGGGGCTGGTTTTGTTTTTGTTAAGAATTTCTTTACTATAATTATATAATATAAACATGCAAGTCATTTTTAAATATCAAATTTTAGTACAATTCACTATTTTACTGTGTTCAATGTATTGCTAAATGTGAGCTTATGAGTTTACTTTGATATTTTAAGATTGTTTAAGTCTTTAGGGATTGTTTTAATACTATAAATGAATCGGACTAAAAAACTGCTTTCTTTTTAAAAGATCTATTATCAAAAAATAATCTAATATATCTTACTAGCAATCCGCCCCGGCTTCGAACCGGTGTAATGTAGATACTAATGAGGTACATATGCATGTATTATCTATGCATCAGACCCACATACCGCAAGAAAATTCGCCTTTTTCTTTTCATCTTCCACTATTTCATTTGCTTCTAAGCAGTAGCAAAACCTTCCGACGTAGTTTTCCCAACATCCATGTGTCACATCAAATTCATTAAATTTTATACCCATAGTAATGTTTTATTATTTTTAAGTTTATAACACTATAATTTCGCACTTTCCACTGTTTTTCCTCGTCGCCACTATTAAATACGCACCAATTCCCGTAATTTATCTTAGCACAATCTAGCTGGCTCGATTGACAGCACCAGACTGGTGTCGTTACTGTACTTCACAACTACCCCATTCCAGGACATAACAACATAAAACAAACACTCTGTCTTATGATGGAAACCGCACTAAAATCTGTTGCATTGTTTAAAAGACCTAAGCGTACAGATGGCGGGAAGCGACTTTGTTTTATATGTAGAGATATATAAGACTCCCACTTTACAATACAGAGCATCCAATTATATTAAAGATCAATTAAAGGCCCCCTATTCATATAAGCTTGATAAATTGTCACAGAATTATATAAATATATAGGAATTTCACAATTTCTTATTGACTACAAGCCTTGTCTGAAATCAATGATTGTTTTTCAATTAAAAAGTATACATTATATATTCTATATCAGTATTTAATAAGATAATTAAGCACAAGAATGTTCTTCTAATTGGTAACAGTTGACAGTCTTACCACATCTCTCGCATATTGCCACGTCACTATGTTCGGCCACATGGTTATCCTTTTCTACATCACTTTTGAACCGTTTACTGCAAATACTGCATTTGTAGTTATCATTATGTTGTAGGGAATGTCGCATTAGTATGGCTCGTGTGGCGAAGCTTTTGCCGCAGGACTCACAGAGGTGCCGAGAAGGTTCAGGCTTGATATGCTGTGTATGTGTCTTCACATGGAGATACATTTGTTGATGGTCAGATAAAGTAAGGTTGCAGACTTTACATCTGAAAGAATTTTTTCATTTGTAGCGCAAAGTTTTCCATTTTTATTCTTCTGCAGCGGAATATTTAGATTTATTATTTTATACTATGACAAAAAATATTAATTTATTCTACTAACATGACTTAAATTATAGTTTCTATTGTGTTATGTTATGCAATTTATATTTAGTTTCTATCTTATTAAATATAGAAATAAGGTGTCCAGTATTCCTATTATAGATGATTGCGAATGGTATTTACTACTTACACCTGAAATCAGATTCCCACTTACCATCAAGCTTCCCACACGTTTATTTGTCAGGTCATAACACCAGGAGAGCTGTGGTCGAACAACTAGCGTGTCAAACATATAAAAAAGTTATAATATTAAGGTCTTTGGTATTTCTGCCTTACTTACCTATACATATTTCCTTCAGGTATTTCATGCTCTTTCTTCTTATGTTTTAGTAACACTTCATTTCCTATAAAAATATGACCACAAATATCACATTTCTTCTCTTCACTTTTAATTATATGCTGTCTTGCATGTCTGTATAGTTGAAATCTATCTTTAAACATGTCTCCACATTCTCTACATTTGAATATACAGCCGAGATTAGCTCCAAAGTCTGCTCGGCAAGTTTTCTGATGTTGAGTAAATGTTTCTTTCGTCGAAAACTGTACTCCACAATAACAAGTTAATGGTAGTGATGAGTGAACAAGTGAATGCTCAATCATTTTTTGTCTCGAGTCAAATAGAGAATCACATTTCACACAAGTTCTAGCGGCATTATCACAGACACTAACATGCTGACAAAGCTTTTGTATGCTATCAAATTTTAATTTACATCCGTAACATGTAGAAAAGTTTTTCTCACATTTCAGTGCAGCCTTACTTGTGTCCACCTCTTTCATGATGATCTCCTTAACAATATCTATGTCGGAATCTAACACATCAATCTCCATATTAATATTATTGTTTGTTTTAATTTCCTTTTTCTTAGGACTTGGGTGTTTTGTTTTAAAATTCGTTATCTTTGCCAGTTCAATTGCATGTTCATTTCTGTCTAGCATGTTAACTATAGATGGTATGTCTTCCTTGCCTAGATTATTTAGGTAATCTTCAATATTTGCAGTATTATTTAGAAACTCTAGAAGTGAATCCGAATTGTATTCAGAATCCGGTAAGGGCTGTATTGGAGTTTTTGTTTCGGAGCTCTTTTTCGATTTATCTTGCAATGTAGATTCGAGCCAATCTTGTGAACAGCGAGCATTTAGTTGAAAATTGTAAAACTGGTTCAGTTGAGATACACAAGTTACGCAGATATCCTTCGGAAGGTGGTCATTTGAAGGCACGATGATCGCGAGACAGGCTCTGAGATGTAGGCTGATTGTCGGGTCTCCGAGAATGGAAACATGATAGGATTCTACATCGAGGCATATCCGACAACAGTTTTTAATTTCATCGCACATCTTTGCGCCTCTCATAACCATACAAACCTAAAATGATATTAGAATTTAGAACTTTTATAAAAAGTTCTATGACTCTATCACCTAATACCTACATACAAAATCAAAACAAACAATCGTATTTTGACATATAGTGAAATGACACTGACTGTTAACCACACAGATTATAATCCTATGAACACGAACACAGATCAAACACCACAACACGCAGGATATACAGAAGTGACTGGATATTAATTATGTTTAACTTTGCATTGGTTAAAAATCTATGATTACATCTTTATTTTTTAACCAAGGAAAAAAAGAGCTAGCGTACAAAGTCATGCTCAAAACAGTAAACGAACAAACAGTAACAAACAGTAAACTGTTTGATAAAATGTCAATTGTAGTCAGTATGTCAGACATCTGACAATTCGGTATGTAAAGAAAAAAAATACTTTGCTGATTCCAAAACCATTTCGAAATATTACATTCCTGTACATTATTTTGACGTTTAAAACTCTCTAAACTATGAGATGTGGTATATTTCAATAAAATACACAAGATAAACTTGACTTTCAATGAGTCCCATAATGACGTCATGTAGTTCGCTGTGCAAAAGCAATGGCGAACCTAAACAAAAACTGTCAATGTCAAGTCAACGCAGCGTTGGATTTTGTACTATAATTACAGTATTTGTACAACTATTTCATGCTCCGTACTAGATACTATCCATATCTAAGGATAGTACGGAAAAATACTATAATTTCGTTACTTCATTTATAAAATACCAAAATAGGTAAATATAACACCCGTGCATTGCCAAATCACGTAAAAAAAAAGTTCATTGGGTTTGTCCTTTTTCTTTTTGGCATCATACTCTGTGCATTCTGTCAGTTCTAATGTTTCTGTAAAACAGCTGTAATAGATCCATATATTTTTTAAAATCTTAATAGATTTGCCAGCGGCGTAATAGCGTAATAATCCATACAAAAAAGTAATAGATTAGCAACATTAAGAAGCTTTGATAAACAAAATTCTTTACTTCATGTCAGTTGTCAAAGTCAATCAAATGTGTCAAAATATAATTTTTTGTTTTACATGGCAAAGGCCTACTAGGGATATTCAGTCAACCTTATGACGTCATCGCTATCGAAAGTTTAAAAACGTATTAAAAATCAACTACCGCATAAAAAGCCAAAATATTCAAATTAGTTTCATGAAATAAAGTTTACTATCAGAAAAAAATATAAAATAAATACCAAAAAAAAACTTTACATACCGAATTCTGACAGTTTGTCACACAAAACAAGGCTTGGTTGATGTGCGTACTGCGGTTCTTTTTAAAATTATAAAATTCACATTTTTCTACGATTTAATTATCGTCCTCGCTTTGAATTTTGTAAAAAGACTCAAGAAAATATTTCTTTAAGTGATTTTGTAACAAAGAATTGTTTAGCACAAAATTTACACTCCTTGGTTTTGTTTGCAAGTTTTAATTTGCTTATTATAGCTGTGATAAACTGCAGATGTAGTTTATGAAAAACTCTCCAGATGATGCCTAGTTAAGTTACAACTTACAAGGTTACTGAACGTTAACCTTGTTTGGACAGTGTTTAAGTTCCGGTGAAAATATAGGAATCGACAGGGATGTCTAAGGATCCGTCATCAGGGCAAGAAGCCCAAGAATCTCTCCTATATTCTGCAAGGCATGGAGAGTTGTCCGTAGTCAAAGCTCTATTGCAAGCTAGGGAACAAGGAAAGTTGACTTTGGACATAAATTGCAAAGGTGATTATGCACTAACACATTTTTAACACTACTTTCTTTAATTATTTTAGTGAACATAGTCTATTATACATTATGATACCTGTTATCCAAAACAATTTACTCCTTACCAGTTCTACATAATGTTAACATAGCACAAATGTCTGATTAGTCATCATAGTTATAAAAATAGAATAATATATTGACAAATAATGGTTTTTTAATGCTAATTGTTAGATCATGATTTGGAGTGAATGACATCATTTTCATAATTATTTATTTAATTTATTTCTTAAGTGGGTGCTATAGAAGACTATGTAGGTATCAAACAGCACTTAACTGGTAAGTATCTTGATTATGCAGTCATATTAAGTTACCAATGATATAACTATAATTTACATAGATGTAGGTAGTAATTTCTAACTCTTGTTCCTTTGACATCACTTTGTATTACATGCTCTTATTAGTAAAGAGTTGGAGGTTTTTCTTATTTTTCTGGATTTATTTGTTTTTGTTTCTGTAGGATAAATAGTATATAGATATCATTAACTTATTCGTAAACTATATCCAAAGTAAAATGCTGCAAAAGAGCAATGCAAATATCATGTTGATACATGATTTTTGCATTGCTCTTTTACAGCATTCTAAAAGTACAAACAAACTATTTTACATTTATGTTAGCAATAAAGATAGTATGGATTGGCTTTGCTGAAATCATAGCCAACAGTTAGTCTATCTGGGACTGTTTACACAAATAATGTTTATTGAAACAAGCTTACACACTCTCCTCTGGATGATGTAATAAGGTTAGCATGCGGCAACAAGCCAGATCATAACAAAGTTTTGAAAAACTGTTCATAGTGTCAAAAATCTCATTAAACATATATTTATGTTCCAAAATTTTGGCCTATATTACATGTGGTTTCATGATAACCTAATATCAGAAAGGTTACCCAGATGTTGCATACCTAGCTAGATTTTTTGTAACAACCATTATTCATTACACAAATACTTACATTGTTAAATTGGAATAAAAAAATTTAAATATAAAAAACTGAAATAGGTATTTTTAGTCTGTAACCATTACCAAAATGTGTTTGTAGCCATTATGAATAAAGGTTGAGTATGGCTGCTCTACAGGAACAAAAAATTATCTTTTGCTCTCCTAATTATCAAAAAGATCAAGTAAGTTGCAAAGTTGGGAAATACTTTTATTGATAGTATGTGTATTGCACTATCCCTGAGTTACAAAATTTATATATGTCTTATTCACAAACAAAAACTTTTATTTACAATATTTGCACTGTAATTTGGTGCAGTGCAGTGGTGACATATAAACTTTTCCCTTTCACTGTTGAAACTTGCCACATGTAGTCGCTGAGTGACAAAGCCCTTTAAATAAATCTAAAAAAAAAGGTTGCCACTATTTACAATTGTGGCTTCAATTGCTTCTTCAATATCACACTCAAAAAATACTAAATAATTAACAACTAGAAGTTACATAAATTTGCACTGCTAGAATGTTATTGTCTATAGTCTATAGGTATATAAGTAAAATCAAATTTAAAAAAAGTGTTATTTGTGTAACAATGTCATAGACTTGTTTAGTGTTAGGATGTGGATGCATTGCTACAATGGGTAGTTAATATTTTTTTAGGGAGAAGTTGATTTTTTACATTAGTACAGTAGTAGTTTAATATTGATATGTACCCTGTATTCTCTTTTCTTAAACTTATTTGAATTCTTAGACCAATAATTATAAATTAATTCCAGGGCAAAGTAAAAGCAACCTTGGCTGGACAGCTCTCCACCTAGCCACGTATTTTGGACATGTGGATGTGGTTGACACACTCCTAGATGCCGGTGCTAATGTCGACGAAGTCAATGAGACAGGAGATACACCTCTACACAAGGCATCTTTTATTGGCAATGAGGTGATTAAATGTTTTAATTTATTTTGAATAATATTTTTTTATTTTTTTGTGACAACATGTCATATGGATAAATAAATATAAAGTTATAATACCATGGCCCATCAACACTGAGTAACAAGTTAATCAAAAAATACATAAACAACAAATACATGTTCAGACATTTTCTTCAATGATTTATATGGCATGTCAGATCTAATAAAGCTTATTGTAGGTAAGTACCTACATGTGGCTTTGTGTTTAATTTATAATATGCAGTAAAAGTAGGAAGGAGAAAAATCTTGTATTTTTCCCATCTCTAAAATGACACTCTATAACTTTATTGGATATCCACTGAATTCTACCAATATATGCAATAATGAATTACAAATTAAAGAATGCCATGAAGTATAAAAATACCTTCCAAAATAAACGCTTAAATGGTAACTCAAACAGTAAAAATTTGCATTGATGCATTTCGAAAGAAGTCTCTTAAACCAACATTTAGGTCACAACACAAGGCGTAGTCATTGCATGGGTTCCCGTTCCTGTAACGCGAAGCGATACCATTGATTGCTATGAAGATTTTTGTCATAGGAATAGAGGAACAATACAAAATTTTCATTATCTTTTGTTTCCAGGAATTAGTTATACTACTCCTCAGCCGCAAAGCCGATGTGAACATCATGAATGGAGAAGGGCGAACAGCCTGCGACGTGGCAAAAACCAGAGATGTGCAAAGACTACTTGATGCTGCTCAGCGATCGGAGAGAAACGAGAGGGAAAGGAAGCTTTTGACGGCGGCTAAGGAGGGCAGGATTGACGATATTCAGGAATTGGTAAGGTTGCTAGTTTTTTTCCCGATTATGGCAAATCTAAGGATTATATATGTTATAGCAATCTATGTTTGTATGTATGACTGCATTGTTCCACTGTAGTGCCGAAACTACTCGATTTTGATGGATGAAGTTCTTACATAATTGAGATTATTATGTTACATATTATTCCTTTAATAATAATTACCTATTGTAATTTTTCAAAATTTGTTTTTGTTACATTAAGTAGACCTTAAATAATAATATAATTTAACTACCATCTCACCTGAGCGGTTAGTAACATTCGGTATATTCGATAACGCTAATAGAAAAGACCAAAAATGTACGGGATTGACATAAACTGCCCACGTCACATATCGACGGCTAATCAATCCCGTACATTTTTTACGTCTCTAGCGCTACCGCTAATCGATGTTACTTTGTCTAGGCCCTCTGATCTTAAGAATAGATGTGGAAGTGTGCTCTACACTTGCTTAAAACTGGCTAGCTACCACTCTCAAATTGAAAATATGCCGCCAAGCATCTAACGTTGTGTTCCGGCAGCCTCAATTGAGAGCCAGTTCCATTTCAGGCGAGGTGTGTTTACCATCTTCGACCACACCGTCACTTAACATCAGGTGAGCTGTAGTCAAACACGTAGCCTGTCAGCCATAAAAAAAAATGTGCAGATCCGGTCTTGACTTGAAGATACATAGAACAGAATACCTACATTAGCAACGCATCCCACTGTTCGCACAATAAAAGTGGATTTAAATTGTGTTAAAATTATAAGTCTCAATTATTTATTAATAAATAAAATTGGTGCAGCAATAATATCCAGCCATAATCTTTTTATTGTCTTTACTTCAGCTGAGCAGTCCCAACCCGCCGAATATCAACTGTGTGGACGCTCAAGGCAACACATGCTTGCATTGCGCCGCATATCGAGGGCACGCGCGGCTGGCTGTCTTGCTGCTACAAAATGGAGTGGACACCACACTCAAGAACCACAGTGGTGAGATACTCTCCATATATCACTCGATTACCATCCTACACTATACTACAACAAATTCTACAAGTACATATATAGGGTTACAAGCTTGGGGCGTACTAAACCGAAAGGGAGTCCATCTAATCACTATTTTATACAACTTTTACCACGCACAACTTAAATTGCTAAAAATAAACTAATATGTGAAAGTTTGGATGTTTAGATGTTACTCAATCATGCAAAAACTATTGAACGGATTTGGATGAAAGTTGGCGCACCTAGATTTATACATATAAAACTTTTTATCTTGTATAAATGTTAGGTTCCTGTGAAATTATCAAAAAACCAACAACGAAATTTCAAGTTTTAAATTTAGAATACATGTGCGCTATCAAACACTATTCTGGGATAAAAAATGTCCTTTATTTTTATCTAGGTAATAAAATAGCTCAAATGTCATGACGGATAAAACTACTGCTTAGTAACACATGTTTAATTTCTCTCTGGACCCGATTCTAAAGTCAATGGGAACTAAGTAGTGGGCAAAAACTTGTAAAATTCAATAGTAAATTCATGTTACGTTTTCTACTTTTCAAATCCTTTCTTATCCTGTAAAAGATGATAAGTAATAGAGAAGCTTTTAGCGATAAGGCCACCAATTGTTACATTTGATTTTGTTTTTTTTTTCCTGTCATTCAATAGTATATATTTTCCAAAACATATTTTTTACGGTATTTTAAATATGTATGTAAAGTACGATGTTTTTTTTTAAATAGTTACTTAAAGTATACTTTAGTTATGTAATACTCAAGTCTATATATACATATAGATATAAACACTATTGAAGCTCAATGATAGAAGCTTTTTCTATTGCTTCCTAAACTTTATAAATGTCTCAAGTCTAATAAACTTTATCGAGAAACAACAGCTAATAACAGCCACTCTATAAAGTTGTCTGGATGCCATACTTGAAATTTTACTCGGTTTAAGGCTAGATGGCACAAATGGAATGTCTACCGAAATTTATACAGCTATACAAATATACACTTTTTGGAAAAACATACTTTTCCAACGAATACATGCATATATGTGATCGAGAGGCATGAATATACCTTGTATTTTATTAAGAGTTTATCGATAAAGTTGCTTTAGACTGGTCTATAATTAGCGTTATACTTCACTTTTACTTTGTGATAGATGTCCTTAGCAGGAGGTCGTCTCGGTAGGTACCACCGCATTACCAGATACTCTACCGTTAAGCAGTAGTGTGTTCCGGCTTAAAGAGTACTAGAACTAGCGAAATTACAGGGCTGTTGAGACTAACCATCGAAAGTTTCAAAGTAATGAATGCTAATGTGCTTTGGACTTTCTTTTTTGTCACTCAAAGTTATGTGTATCTTTGCAATGGTCATGTATAGGCGTTATCTCTTACCATCAAGAGAGCGTCTCGTTCGTCTCATTACTTTTACATAAAAAACTTTATTTTTATTTTTATGGCTGACAGGCTTGGTGTTTTCACCACAGCTCACCTGATGCTAAGTGACGGTGTGGTCGAAGATGGTAAAGCACACCTAGCCTAGAATGGAACTGGCTCTCAAGTGAGGCTGCCGGAACACACCGTTAAATGCTTGGCGGCAGATTTTCAACTTGAGGGTGATAGCTAGCCAGCCAAGTACTGGAAAGTACTACCATCATGCTATGGTTTCCTCACGATATTTTCCTTCACCGGCAGCTCAAGCTCATTGTTGGGGTTTGAACCCACGCCCTTCGGCATGCGAACCTAGCGCGCTAACCATTGAGCCATCATCGCATTGGTTTCTTTAAAGATAATTATTTTATAATGTATGGTATATTATAATTGGATGTTTTAGTATTGATGTGTGGGATTGTTATTTATATTTCAAATAACTTGTAACTTCTGTCTGTAGCACACCCCATCCTTTACATTTACCACAAATCCTTGCCATACTAAGGTTGCCTGACAGAGATCGCTTTAAGCGATAAGGCCGCCGGTTGCACTATTATTAAGCTGTTTCTGTTATTTATATTTTATGGTGGTAAATCTTATCTATCTTATGTCACGATGATAATAGCAACGATAGCTCAGTGGTAAGCGCGGTTCGTTCACCCGCCCAAGGGCTTGGGTTCAAACCCCAAGAATGAGCTTGTACTGCCGGTAATAGCATGGTAGTAGGGTATTTTCTAGTACTCGGCTGGATAGCTACCACCCTCAAATTGAAAATCTGCTGCCAAGCACCTAACGGTGCGTTCCGGCAGCCTCACTTGAAAGCCAGTTCCATTACAGGCTAGGTGTGCTTTATCATCTTCGACCACACCTACACTAAACATCAGCTGAGCTGTGGTCAAAACACCAAGCTAGTCAACCAATAAAAAACACCATATTTTTACTGAAAATGTAGTACACAGTAGTTATGTGTTGACGTTATGTTTGTTGTCAGGGCAACTAGCCATTGACATAGCGAAGGACACGGACATGCGCGAGGTGCTGAGCGTGCGGCCGCTGCAGCGGCTGCAGCGCACGGCGGCGCGCTTCGAGGGCCCGCTGCTCAAGCGGTCGCGCTTCCTCGGCTGGCGGCCCGTCTGGGTACGTACCTAAGACGCGGCGCTTACTATCACGCTCTCCATGAAGAATAGAGTAAACTTTCATTATAAGGTAGTAGGTTTCAGCAGCCTAATTGGGAGATCGTCTGGCTTCCAATCCTGAGGTCCTGAGATCGAGTCCCAAGGCACATGAAATATTAATTTTTAAAATAAATAAATATCGTAGGATAATTCACACAACGCCATCTAACCCCAAACAAAGCAAAACTTATCCTATGGGAACCAAGTAAATGATAGTTTTTTTTTGTTATTGTAAATACGTACTTATAATACATACAGAACACCCAGATACGGGCCAAACATTTATTGTCACATAAAAGTTTGTTCTGTTGTTGATAAATAAAATAAAACTATTCTTGCTTTTTTTTCATTGTAGCGATGATAGCTCAGTGGTTAGCGCGGTCGGTCTGCATGCCGAAGGGCGTAGGTTCAAACCCCAACAATGAGCTTGAGCTGCCGGTGAAGGAAAACATAGCGTAGTGGTAGGGTACTTTTTACTACTCGGCTGGCTAGCTATCAAGTGAAAAATCTGCCGCCAAGCATATAACGGTGTGTTCCGGTAGCCTCACTTGAGAGCTAGTTCCATTCCAGAATAAATATGTAGTAATATCTCCGACCATACCGTCACTTAACATCAGGTGAGCTGTGGTCAGACACCTAGCCTGTCAGCCATAAAAAAAAACACTATTAATTTAATAATATCTTAATTTGAAGTAATCGTCAAAGTAGTAAAACAAGGTCTTTAGTAGCCAAGATATCACGTTGATTTTGATCATGGCATCATATGCTTGGAACGTCTAGCATATAATCCTTTCTTGAAAATGGTTTCCCAGGCGGTGCTCCAACGGGGCGTACTCTTGTATTACGGGTCGCGGGCAGAGGCGGCGCGCGGTGCTGGCCGGTGGCGCGGTCGGAAGTACCTCGACGCCGCGACACTAGCGCCGTCCGAGACGGAAGCCGCGCTCGTAGTGGTCAACTTCAGCGACGGAGATACCCACCGGCTCGCCGTGCCCAGCGCCGAGAAGGAAGTCGTCGCTTGCAGACAGGTTTGTCACGAATTACCTCTTAATATTTGTAGCGTTGATAGCTCAGTAGTTAGCGCGGTCGGTTTGCATGCCGAAGGGCGTGGGTTCAAACCCCAACAATGAGCTTGAGCTGCCGGTGAAGGAAAACATCGTGAGGAAACCATAGCGTGGTGGTAGGGTACTTTCTAGTATTTGGCTGGCTAGCTACCACCCTCAAGTTGAAAATCTGCCGCTAAGCATCTAAAGGTGTGTTCCGGCAGCCTCACTTGAAAGCCAGTTCCATTCCAGGCTAGGTGTGCTTTACCATCTTCGACCACACCGTCACTTAACATCAGGTAAGTTGTAGTCAAACACCTAGCATGTCAGACATTTAAAAAAAAACAACTCTTACAGTGTAATAAAGTAACTTTCGCCTGATCACTAATGTCCATATAAAATATAATAACTACTAGCAGACCCGCTAACGCGTAGCTGTGGCCAGATTGAACACACGCGTGTAACGTGAAATAAATTGTAGCGCATATGAAACGTTTGTACTTTTAACGTAGCGCCATCTATTGGACACTTACTCAATACAGTTAATAAATTACCTTACACCGCCATCTATTAGAATTTTATGGAACTCACAGATAATTATACCTCTTTGTCGTATAATAAACAAATAATTTGCAATAGAAATATATTGCAATTATAAATTAAGATATAAATTATCCTATCTCTCAAGCTGGGTCAAGCTGCACACAGTATACAGGAGTTGGCGGACAAACAACTTGACACGAAATTTTTGTATATAAAGATAAATGTAGTAAGACTTTCCAAATAACGCCTCAAACTAATAACTGATGGAATACTTACATTGATTTTTTTATGTTGACCGGCAAGGCAGCTCACCAGCAGCGGTCAAACACCTTGCCAAACACAGCTGTTGTTATGTGACGGCGTGGTCGAAAATGGTAAACATATTTATTCTGAAATGGAACTAGCTCCCAAGTGAATGAATGAATGAATAACTCTATTGTACACACTTAAAATTACATAATACAAAAGAAATAAACTAGTTAATAGGTGTAACAACTGGCGACCTTATCGTTAAAAGCGATCTCTTCCAGACAACCTTAGGATGGAAAGGATTAGGGGAAGAAAAAAAACGGGGTGTGTCAATAACGAGGATATGCAAATAGGAGAATACAAAAATATGACAAATATCTACATTCTAATAATTATATATCCTAATACATATATTAATTAGAATAACTAAAAATACACTAATATATATAAAATTAATATTATTTAAATACAAAATAAATATTTGTATAAAGAGTATATAGATATATACAATGAGGCTACCGGAACGCACCGTTGTATACTTGGCGGTAGATTTTTAACTTTTTTTTAGCTAGCCAGCCGAGTAGTAAATATCACCCTACCACCATGCTATGGTTTCCTCACGATGCTTTCCTTCACCTACAGCTCAAGCTCATTGTTGGGGTTTAAACCCACGCCCTTCGTCGTGTGAACCGCATATGCTAACCACTAAGCTATCATCGTTACAAACATTCCAATAATCCGATACCCTCTTAGTGTCGGATTAGTGGAATACAAAACTGTAATTACAAAAAAAAAAAAATTGTTGTTCCAGTCGTGGATAACGGCATTCAACGAACACATAGCGTACTCGGAACATTACTTATGGGCCGGCGCTTCGCCCGACCGCGCGCGCGAGGCCACAGAAGACATGGAAGAAGAATGCAAACCTCTAGGTATGGCGGAGGCCTTTGGACGCCCTCAAATCTAGCTTTCTACTCGGGTTATAATTTATTTCATATACATCAGATACACAGCAATAACAAAAAAACACAATGTTAAATAAAATATACTTAACCTATTTTACTATGGGAACTGACATGGTTTTGACATATTTTTGTTTTATTTATGCGGGATTACTAACGCTTAATTATATCGGAAACTCCCGCACAAGTCAGACAAAAATAGCACTACCTATATACCTACCTACCTACTATACCTATAAAAGAAAATGAAACTAATTCACCGACTGATCAACGCACAGCTGAAACCTCTGGGTCTAGAAGCATGAAATGTTCCACAAATGATTTGCGTGGTGGTAGGGTACTTTCTAGTACTCGGCTGGCTAGCTACCACCCTCAAGTTGAAAATCTGCCGCCAAGCATTTAACGGTGTGTTCCGGCATCCTCACTTGAGAGCCAGTTCCATTCCAGGCTAGGTGTGCTTTACCATCTTCGACCACACCGTCACTTAACATCAGGTGAGTTGTGGTCAAACACCTAGCCTTTCAGATATAAAAAAAAAAAAAAAAAAAATGTCCCCTAAGGGGTTACAGTGAGGATTAAAAGTTTGTATGAAACTTGATGATCACATTTAAAGTTAGAAATCTAAACAATGACATATGTGCTCATGGTTCGAAACAAAAATTTACTGTAAAGGGGGTAAAGTAGGGGATGAAAGATCTGAACGTAATTCCAAAATCAACGCGGACGAATTCGCGGTCGCAAGATAGTTTTTTTTAATGGTTGTCAGGTGTTTGACCACAGCTCACCTGATGTTATGTGACGGTGTGGTCGAAGATGGTAAAGCACACCCAGCCTGGAATGGTACTGGCTCTCAAGTGAGGCTGCCGGAACACACCGTTAGATGCTTTGCAGTAGATTTTCAACTTGAGGTGGTACCCAACCGAGTACTAGAAAGTACCCTACTACCATGCAATTAATTTTAACATATATTTTGGTTTGGATTTAGAATACCCAATATGCACCTTCGTCCAGTATTGCATGAGTTACTTAGGTCATTGTTCTTATGAACAAGTTGAACTGCGGGCACAATTTTGAAATTGCGAGAATAAAGTTAAGACATAGTTGTGTTGATGATAAGGTTCGATGCAAGACGCGCTGACGGCTGCGACCAACCACCTGGCGCTGTTGGAGTCCCAGCTGCGCGAGTGCGCCACCATCGTCGCCGCCCTCGACAAGAGCGTCAACGTCGGCAACTCGCTGCACCACTCCGCCTACATGGTAACCGACTAACTGCGCCATTATGTAATGGCAAAACATCTAGCATGTCACTAAAAAAAAAAAACATTAATCTTGCATGGTGTCAGATTTTACTTGGTGGTAGATTTCCTTAGCAGGAGCTCGTCTAGATAGGTACCACCGCAGTACCAGATATTCTGCCGCCAAGCAGTAGTGTGTAAACATTACTGTGTATCGGTTTGAAGGATACTGCAGCTAGCGAAATTACAGAGCTGTTGAGACTAACCATCTAGTCTCAAAGTAATGAGCGCCAAGGCAGCGACGCCCTGGACTTTGTTTTGCTACTCAAAGTTCTGTGTATCGCTGCAATGGTCATGGACAGGCGTTATCTCTTAACATCAGGAGAGCGTCTCGTTCGTCTCAATACAGTTACTCAATGACTTGATTTGACTGACGGTTCAAAAACACTGACAAAATTATAAAAGTGAAATGCTGTAATTCCAAATAGAGACATGGATCAAAGGCCTCTGTAGCTAGACCATAAACATTATTAAAAAAAAATAACGTTTTAGTGTATTTCAGCGGTTTCAGCACGCTTGCGGCTCGGGGCAGGAAGCGCTGGCGTCGCTGAAACACTGCTCGGCTCTCGTGGCACAGGCGCGGGACGCGGACAGCGCGCGGCTCAGCAGAGAGGCGAGTATTTAGGGCTATAAGCATGGGGTAAACTTAGCTAAAGGGGGTCAATATACCCAATGTTATAAACGACTTTTAAAAGTCATAAACTAAAATCATGAATTAAAATATCTATAACCCGGCTGCGAATAAAATAGCTATAATTAAAGGAAAAAACTTTTTAAACCAATTTTTATTATTCCTAATTAAATCCCACTTAATATTATAAATTTTGGATGGATGTTTGTTACTCAATCACGCCATAACGGCTGAACGGATCTGGATGGAATTTTGCATGTAGATACTTTAGGCTCTAGAATAAAACATAGGATACTTTTCATCATCATCATCATCCATCACCACGCGGGTAAAATCGCGGGGCGCAGCTAGTTTAAACATATATATATTTTTGTAATCCTATGGCTTGCTACCACCCTCAAGTAGAAAATCTGCCGCCAAGCATCTAACGGTGTGTTCTGGCAGCCTCACTTGAGAGCCAGTACCATTCCAGGCTAGGTGTGCTTTACCATCTTCGACCACGCCATCACTTAACATCAGATGTGCTGTGATCAAACAACTAGCCTGGAATGGGACTGGCTCTCAAGTGAGACTACGGAACGCACCGTTGGATGCTTGGCGGCAGATTTTCAACTTGAGGGTGGTAGCTAGCCAGCCGAGTACTAGAAAGTACCCTACCACCACGCTATGGTTTTCTCACGATGTTTTCTTACACCGGTAGCTCGAGCTCATTGTTGGGGTTTGAACCCAAGTCCTTCGGCATGCGAGCAGACTGCGCTATCATCGCTACAAATAGGGAAATGATTTATGGCCTGACGACTCAGTTGATAATGAACATCATTGCAGGTTGAGCGAAATAGAGTCTTGGAAGAGGCGTTGGCGGCCTTGGCGAGAACACATCACGCCTTAGAGATGTCTGTAGCGGAGGAACTTACTAAGGTATGTATCATCTCATTTTCTTTGATGACAAGAGCTTTTTACAAAGATATAGATAGATAACTAGTATAAAGTGTATAAGTATTCTGTCAGCTGGCTGGTTTCCATAGTATAAGCTTTGCTTAGTTTGGGGCTAGATGGAGCTGTGTGAAAATGTCCTCCAATATTTATATTTCTTTATTGTTCACACTAAAGATTACAGAAAAGGAACACATAACATTTACATAAATACCTACATTCATCATATACATACTTAAATAGTAACAATATACTCATCTATATCTTTAAACGAGCAATTCTTGTATATATATATATATATTCTGAATCTCGGAAACGGCTCCAACGATTTTCATGAAATTTTGTATCCAGGGGGTTTCGGGGGCGAAAAATCGATCTAGCTAGGTTTCATTTTCAGAAAACGTCGTTTTATCCATGTTTTCAGCCGAGCGATGCTCGGTCAACCAGGTACTAAATATTAAATAAAACTAATAAATGAAACCTATTTGTAAAAGGCGTGTATGCGAATATTTTAAAAACAAAAAATGATGAATTGTTCAATTGATTCATCATCTGAGAAGGATGTACATATTTATGTGTATATTTTATAATATAAATTTATTTATTAATATTAAGTACTTAGTATCATATTTATTCATTTGCTGTATTTTTTTTTATACATATCTAAACATATTCGTTTTTATACGCGCCTACAACCACATCTCATATACTGTGGGGTTGGCGGGCAGAAAATGCTTTAGCATTAAGTCCTCCTTTTATGCTTATTATTTTATAAGTGTGCAATAAAGTATTAAATAAATAAATGAAAAATAAAAATAGCTACTTATTAAAATAGTAATGCTTGACTACGCCTAAAAATTTGCATTTCATTCCACAGTTTGACTGCCTTTACAGTGAAAGAGCCTCTGTAGAACGAGGTTTTGTGTGCGGAGCTATCTTGCAATTGTTTGTGTTGCGTCAATGTGGCTGTTCTTTTTGCAGAGTAAAAGAAAGAAGAAATCAAAGTCATCGTCCACACTCAACGATTCCAAGGAAAACTTCTTCGATGTCTTTGATGGTGAGTTACTTACAGTCCCACCATCTTATCTGTTCAGTTGACAGCGTCACAAAATCAGCCATAGGAGGTCCACTGCTGGACATAGGCCTCCTCCTGGGGGGGATTGCCAATACTCGGCACGCTTGGCAGGCGTTTTGGCGAGCTCAGTTAGTTGTGATTGCTCAAGGAAGACGCTGCTGCCCATCTTCCGGATTACATTCCTTGGCCGACTCTTACGGCAACCACGGGTAGAGCGGGTGGGGTACTATTCTTATGCCGGCACCACAGCGTCGCTAGTGGAAAATTTGGTATTGCTACCTAAGAAATTCACCAAGAAAAAAGGAAATCAAAACATAGGGCAGTCTTTTATGCCAATCTTTTATCTGTATTTATATCACAAGATATAAATATTATAAAACTAAAAAACAATTTAAATATGTACAGCTTTTTTAACATAACATTAAAATAAAATCACCACTTCTTAAACATGTTAAAACAAAAAGAACCAAATTTGTTTAGCCATTCTCAAATGATGCAATTACTAACGAACAGGATTTCATTATTATTTATATAGATTTTTAATTTCTGCGACTATGTTGTAGAGTCTGAAGATGAAGATGATACCCTGGTAACAGCGGGGCTCTCTAGTCCCCTGGGCGCGCTCAGTCCCTGGGGCAGCAGCCCTGACCTCACGCGGAGGACCCCTGTTGGCAGCGTGGATGGCCAAGACGGTAAAATACCAGTTTTAAAAAAAAACTTAATTCCCACACAGGACAACAATTATATGAAGAATATAAACGTTTGTTTTAAAAAAAGAAACAGCAGTCAAAAATCAAACAAACTAAATAAGCAGAAACATTAGTTCTGTGTCTAAGTTTCAGAATTCATAAGTTAATTCCAGATCATAATCTCCATACATGAAGCTGAGCCGTTACAGTATGAAGAAATAACAACCAAACACACGAAACTTACTCATTCCAAATATTAGTAAGAAATGATAGAATAGAATATGGCATTACCACACATACATCACAACACATCATCATGTCCATATGTACAGTATAACATACATATTATTATATAATAGAAACGACAAGGATTAATTAGCAGTAGTACAACGGTGGAATTATCGTTATTTTCCAGCCAAATTTGGATGGACAGGACAGAAGGCACAGCTAATATAGTTGGCGGTGTAAAAAACCCATAATACAGATATATATGTGTACAAGAACAAGTGATATGGGACCATTCAAGTATTACGTAAATAGAATTTTAGTAATTAATAACCCCTCCCTCCCTCTGGTCAGCAAAGCTCTTACTTCCCTTCCCTTGTGCTTAAGTAAATATTGGTTTAATTAGCGGCCATTATGCTAAAACGAGGTGTGCTGATAACAAGGAAAACAAATCATCGGCTTAATTTATATGACTTTACTTATCACCATTCAGATAGCCTCATTCCCAACGTTGTCAAAAATAAGCAAAGTAACGAAAGTTGGTGCTTACGTAATACTTGAACGGCCCCTATATGTCTCCAGGTGACAAGACACCCACAAACGAAGAACAAGAGTCGTTGTCTGCCGACAAACGTCTCTCCATGCTGTCCGCGTCGTCGTGGGGCTCGGAGCGGTCGCTGCAGTCGGCGCTGTCGGCGGCCAGCTCCCGGGGCACGCTCGTCTCGCAGGGTGGACACGTGTACAGAAACGCGAGGCCCTACCGCAAGAACACACGGCCTAGGTACGTATGTTGCTATTATAATAGTCGCTAAGTCATACGATCTTTCCTAAGTATCAATAGATGATTGGTTGTCTAATTCACTGTTGCTGGTTGTCCGAGTTACTATAACATTTGCCGAGCAATATTTGTTCGAGTTGTGCTCGTCAGTTGTTTGAGTCGTAAGTTGTAGTGGGTCTAGGATACATTAGCTAGTTGCCCTTGCCTCTTTATACTGCCTGCCTTATCTTGGGACTTGGAACTATCGCTGCAGTCGGCGCTGTCAGTTCTCGGGGCGCAATGGTCGCGTCGGGTGGACACATGTACAGAAACTCGAGGCCCTACCGCAAGAACACACGGCCTAGGTACGTATGTTGCTATTATAATAGTCGCTAAGTCATACGATCTTTCCTAAGTATCAATAGGTGATTGGTTGTCTAATTCACTGTTGCTGGTTGTCCGAGTTACTATAACATTTGCCGAGCAATATTTGTTCGAGTTGTGCTCGTCAGTTGTTTGAGCCGTAAGTTGTAGTGGGTCTAGGATACATTAGCTAGTTGCCCTTGCCTCTTTATACTGCCTGCCTTATCTTGGGACTTGGAATTATCGCTGCAGTCGGCGCTGTCAGTTCTCGGGGCGCAATGGTCGCGTCGGGTGGACACATGTACAGAAACGCGAGGCCCTACCACAAGAACACACGGCCTAGGTATGTATGTTGCTATTATAATAGTCGATAAGTCATACGATGTTTCCTGAGTATCAATAGGTGATTGGTTGTCTAATTCACTATTGCTGGTTGTCCGAGTTACTATTAGTACTCTCGTCGTCGTTGTGGGTACAAATCGTGGTCGATGGTTGTCTAGGATACATGGGCACCTAGCCCATGCCTCTCTCTATACTGCGTGTCTCATCTTGGGGCTCTGAACGATCGTTGCAGTCGGCGGTCAAGTCCCGTAGCATGCACGCATGCTGGCATGTATATCGCAGGGTGGATATGCCCACAAAACGTGATGTCCTACCGCAATAACATACGGTCTAAGTAAATATGTTGGTCATCTCATAGTCGCTAAGTTTTCATAAGTTCTTGCTGGATTATCAGCTGATCCGTCGTCTAATTTACTATTGATGGTTGTCCGAGTCACTATCGATGTTTGTAATCCCTGTTCGTATTTAGTTTTCGGCGGACAATGATTATGGCGATTTAAACTGTTCTGCTATGAGGACCTCATGGTACCAATTTGCCAAACGATTCAGTTTAGGGCCTATACTGAACTGCGCTAACACCTCATAGTACGCCTGCTGTAAGCGATAGCAAACTGTAAAAAAGGAATTGGCAAAGCGTTGGTTTTCCACACTATTAGCGACGTGGACAGTCGTCGCTTCTTACATTAGCTCGTTTACCAAATCTCATATCCCGTATCAGAAGCCATATAAGTTAAAATTTCGTTTGCTACTTATGTTACATTATGTTCCCTTCTTTTACATTTTGATTTATTGTTTTTATTTCATTGTTCATTAATTTACCTTATTGTTTTGTTTCAGTTCAGAGAAGTCGTTTTAAAGTATTATTTCTGGTCAGTACGTAATTGCACAATAATTTTATCACTTTCTAGACGAACGCACAAAATGTAGTGCAAATAATTAATATATTTATTTATACATTTTAATAATTAGATTAATGACAATGTGCCTTAACGACTGAGCATTAAAAGTGAAATTTGCATTATATTAAGATGTGTGCCATGTATTAAAGAAAATATTGAATTTGCTTTAAGTATAGATCAATTCAATTTACAATCAAAAGAAATAAATATTAAACTATAGTCTATTGTACTCTTTTCGAAACTAAATGTGATGGCATCCTTTATTTACATATTAAAATATAAAATACAAGGTTATAAGCTTCGCGTGTGTTAACCAAAAGGGGCTCATTTGATTATTTTCAATATTTTCGAGTTTTGCCCATAAAGTTGTTCATAATATTGAGTACAATGATCCCTTTTTGCCTTAGTGCTCCCTAAGCTTATAACCCTGTATATAATTCAAGATTAATTTACTTTATAGAATAGCCCAAAACTTAGATACCAATCAATTAAAAAAAAACGGTTTAATTACTCGAAATTTTGATTGTAACGCCAATTATTAAATATTTCTTTTAAAAAAAAACTACGCTTGTAAAAATAGTTATATTTTCTTTAAAACATCATGATCAGCAAATTCCTAAAAGTACAAAGTGAATTCCAAAAAGATAATATTAAAGTACAAAATTGCTAGTTATATTAATATTCCTAACTAAATTAACTTTCTTTATAGATAATAATCCATATCCACAAGTTTCATTAAAATTTAGGATGTATTGTAGTTTCGAGGAACTTAAATCTCAATAATTTTATAAGCCATGTAGCACAATGCGTGTTACCTTATTGTGATAAATGTACCCATTTCGTATAATAATTTAATTTTTTAAGCATAATTTTGTGATCAATTATTTTATCCTGATTAAATTTACTTATATTATTATTTGTTTGCTTGTTTTTTTATCATCAATCCTATTTTATTGTCTTACCATATTATTTTAAGTTCGCTATCTAACCCTAAAAAGGTTAAAGCTTGTACTATGGGTTCCAAGTAACGGATAGAATACTTTTTTTTTCTAAATAGTATATATTTAGATAAAAACACACACAGAACATCAAGACACAGAACAAACATTTAGTTATCACCACAAAATGTTTGTCCAGACAGGGAATCGAACCCACACACTACAGCTCTTAAATCAGATATACTACCAAATGAGCTAACAGGGCTGTCAAAATAGACTATATAACATTACATAAAGATAGCTATTCATTGTATACCGATTCAATATTGATTACTCGCATAAATTGGTTATAATGGTGGTGTACTAGATGAAGACTCTATAGAATGCATGAGGTCAGTTTAACACCAGAGACAGAACTTATCGCAGTAATATCTTATGCTGCATAATATGTAACACTACCCAATAAGTGTAAAGTCCCACGTTGGGCGCCAGCGGGCATGCTTGCGGCGACGCGGGGAGGCCGAGGGAGGCAAGGAGAATACATAATGGGGTGGCACCCGGCGCCGCGTCTCGCTAGTTGCGTCGCAGCGTCTGCCGCGAGCACTCGTCTGTGCGCCCGCGGAATCCGCTCGCCCATACATGACACTGGCACTGATTTATTTGTGAGTCATATTTGGTCGGTTATATAACTTTTTTAAGTAATGACTATATGAATTAAAATTTAAAAGTTTGTAAGAGAATATTGATTAGCGCTGCTTATATGTATATTCACAAGCTCTGTACCTACATAAATCAGAAAATTGGCGTAGAAATAATAAGTACATGATGTACATAGTGTCAAATGGTAATTTAGTGTCCAATCAATACATTCACATAGCACTGGATTGCACTCAGTAAGATCTAATAGAGAGCAACAGGAAAATGGCATGCCGCGACTTTTCCTATACACAGACATTCCCTATAGATACCGGGTCGGAACTCGCTTTAGTGGACACACTAATATGTATTGAGTAATTGCAAAGACTTTCAAATGACCTGTAACTTTGGTGTTACCAATAAAATATTTATATTTGTAAGTGTTTAACCGCAAGATTGACAGATTAAATAGATGCTCTTGCCCATTAAAAATTTAAATGTTTAAGAAGCATATATTAAATAATACTTATTATGTTACATATTTTTATGGTTGGAAAAGTAGTTACTAAGAAAAGTAAATACGTGCACCATTAACAGGTATTTTTATCATTCGTAGGGCGAAGACACTAAATATAAATATAGAAATAAATAAAAAATATGTAAGGACCCCAATACAAGTTATGTAATATTTTGTGTTATCAAAATAATAATAGCTAATTATAATGTATTTAATCAGAATATGTAATAATTATACGCTATAGATAATAGAGCATTACTTGGTGTTCTTTTGTGTCTAGTAAATTTTGGTATAAAAGTTATTACTTGTTAATAATCGTCATCATCCACAGCGTTCTTTATCCCACTGCTGGGTATATATCTCTCTTCTTGCCTCGGTCCCGGACTAATCTGGTCCAGGTACGACCCGCGACCGAATAAAAAAAGTTTAAAATAATAGATAAATATCAATTTTCTTTATTTCATTTTGCTTGTTATAAATGTGAAAGTTTGGATGGATGGATGTTTGTTACTCAATCACGCCAGAACGGCTGAACGGATCTGGATGAAATTTTGCATGTAGATACTTTAGGCCCTGGAATGAAACATAGGATACTTTTCATCATCAGCATCCATCCACGCGGGTAAAACCGCGGGCAAATTTTCTATATAAACGATTCCGATGAAAAGATATCTCAGAACTAGATTACTATAGTACTTAATTTATTCAAATCTCATTATAACCCTGGGACTGAGTAGGTACTCGTTAATGAGAGATCAATATCTACTTCTGATAAAACTCCTTGTTTTCCTATAAATCATAGATGAGATTGTTTTTAACGTGCATTCGTTTTTATATTAGCTCCCATAGAGGGAAACAAGAAAACTGATGACAAATCTATTATCTGCATCCAAAATTAAACCACTCTGTAGCTAAAGGATCCAAGAAATATTAAAATTATTTTCATTGAAAATAATTTTCTTTACTTGAAATAGAAATCCTAAGGACTTCTTTGTGTTGAAAAATGTAGACGCATTCACGTACGCACAACCATCTTATCCACGATACAACCACACCTCAATTTTTTTCTCTACATTTGGCCACTAGTTAATAGCTACATACGTGTAGTTTATTACCTGGATAAACATATAGGATACTTTTTATATCAGAAAAATGTTAGGTTCCTGTGGCATTATCAAAAAACGAACTACTGGACGTATCCACTAGAAATTAGGTATAGATGTGTCTTACAATTAACATTATTCAGGGATAAAAGGTACCCTTTATCATAATATATTATAAAAATTGCACAAGTTTCATGACTATTGCAAGTCATTTATTCAGTTTAGGCCCTGGTAAGGCACTTATGAACGTTAAGTTACATGTTTGAATCTACCACCGGCTCCTAATTACACTTCAACTGAGAAGACTCCGGCAAGAAACTCAGCAAGGCATTTTTTTTTTATGGATCTTTCTTTTCATATTAGTTTACAGTTATAAATATTAATACATTATGCTTACTACAATTGTCACTTAGCCAGGGGGATGCAAGTGCAGAGAGAAGCAGCAGCTACTACAACCATATATTCCTGTCTCCCACGTAATGAGCCACCTTATAGTAGACCTTGTCAATATTTTTGCTTTTTTGTTACTTGCACATGTTTCATTTATCTCTATACCAAATTCTAAAGTTAGTTTTTTTAGTAGTAGAAGTTGTTAGATGGCCTGGATCAGCGTGCCATCAACAAGTTGCGCCACAATGTGACTTTATCCGTCCGTCGACCTCTATGCAGTATTATGACGTTCTTTGTTGCAACATTCTAAGGAGCTCGTATCGTGGGGTCTTGTGATCTTCTTTTGTTTCGATACTTACAGACTCGGTGACCTTTTAGCTTTGGTCTCTGCATCTTATCACATCATACTTATTCACACACATTACATTACTTACTCGTATGTATATCGAAATTCTCACTTGACTTCATAACTGTTGGGCGGATTTAGATGAAATACGGTATGAAAGTAGCTCTTTCTTGTGAATGAGAGTCACTTTAAGGTCCTATATTTCAACGTTTCGTGCACGTTTGTTGCAGCAGTCATTCCTCAGTCTAATGTTGTGGCACATAGGGTTTCATTTAGCGGGGCAAATTTATGGCGGTTACAAAAGCTCGATTTTTGAGGTTTATATAAAGAGATTTGTCTATTGCTATAATATTATTATGTTTTTACTCTGGAACTCTCTCGTCTCGAAAACAAAATTTTTAGTTTAATTTTCGATTTAAATTTCTGTCGAGTCAATCTTCTTAATTCTTAATTATGTATCTATTATATATATTTTTTTAATAATTGTATGATGAATTTTAAAAGAATAAGATATTCTTATTAGTTTTTATTAAAAGTCAGACAATACCGTCTTAATAACATCTTATTTTGATATTTTTTTTACTTGTAACTGACTAAAGTACAATGTGATAATCCCATGTGGGATATAAAATAAAATAAATTACCACGCCTATTTATTCTTTTTTTTAATGAAAAAGTCAAATGTCATGCGTTAGCATATTTTTCCTATCAGACGATGCAAAATCACTCAAAGGTTTATCATAAAAGCAATGACGCCGTAACGTATATAATGGCCGTTACTGGCAGGATTAGAGCGCATATAAACCAGTCATGAAACAGTAGCGAGCCACTAAGCTTGTTATTAATCTATTATGTGGAGTAGTTACTTTATTCGACGTCATTGTGATATAAAGATATTCGTGTAATTAGATTGGTATTAACCCCATTGGGTTTGGGATTGGATTGGGTCCCTTAAAAACAGTTACGCTGCCTTCACTGTGTTTTTAGCGTAGGAAATGATAAATTTGTGTGTGTGCATTTTATACAGTACTAATTTCTTTTGGTTTTTGGCTTCACACTTTGTGCATATGCCCGCGTCAAATATTTCGATATTTTTAAGTATTTATTATAATATAAATGTAGGAAAATCTAGATTGAAAAGAAATCTAGGATTTTCACAGGGACAAAAGATTATAGTACATAGTATGTACATATATGCTTTCTAGTTGATTAATTATGGAACTTGTAATGAATTGTTTTTTTTTTGTTTGCATTGTATTCAACGGTAAGAAATTTGTGAACATCTCGATTCCACGTTTTTCATACGGACAGCGAGGTTATGGAATTCAATCGGCGTTGTCCCCAATGTAAACAAGTTTTTCTAGGTATTCCATCCTAGACCGCATCACTGCATAATATAATAAATAAAATAAATATCGTATGACATCACACACAGTGCCATAAGACGTCAATGGAAACCTACGATGGAAGTCCGATACTTAAATTTTTTTTTGTTGTTAATACTTACTTATAATACATACAAAACACCTAGACACAGAACAAACATGTGTTTATACCACAAATCTTTTTCCTGGATGGGAATTGAACCTACGCCCTTAAAGTAGATGTGCCAATGAACAAATAGGGCCGTCAATATCAGAAAGTGTGTGGACAAGCACAATTGTTTATTTGTTGTTTCTATGTTGTATTTTTTAGTTTTGTTTCTTTCTTTCTCTTCTTTTTTTAATGTTTGTATGTATTTTTATAATGTTTGGTGTATAATAAAGTTGTATTGTATTGTATTGTAATTGCATCTTTGCAATGGTGACAATTTAAAACCGGCGACAAACAACCGAACTAAACACTATCTAGAACCACATCTAAATAAAAACAGTATTTAATAATCTCCAATCGGATTCAAAACTAAGTAACAAGTTCTATAAAATCAGGGTCATGAAACTATACTTACTAATCAAGAATATTAAGCCTTATGGAGTGAGCTTTATAGTGTGAAAAGGGTGTGGCAAGAAAAGCTGTATATGGTTCGTATTACGAATAAACCTAGTTCCTGAAATATCGTGTTTACCAATGGCCTTCTGACCCGGCCAAGTTTTGCTCTATATTGTTTAGTGGCCTTTCTTAGAAGTAGGTAAACTTTACCGTGGACAGTTATCCAGCGGAGTAAAAAAACCGGCCCAGTGCGAGGTGAACTCGCGCACGAAGGGTTCCGTACCTTTATCTATGCAAAAGGCAAAAAAAAATCGCGTTTGTTGTATGGGAGCCCCCCTTAAATATTTATTTTGTTTTGTTTTTAGTATTTGTTGTTCTAGCGGCAACAGAAATATATAATTTGTGAAAATTTCAACTGTCTAGCTATCGCGGTTCTTGATACAGCCTGGTGATAGACAGGCGGACGGACAGACAGACAGCGAAGACTTAGTAATAGGGTCCCGTTTTACCCTTTGGGTACGGAACCCTAAAAAGGTCGATTGAATTAGACGAGATGCTGACCATAAGAATTGTGAGCGACCTCTTTGTTTTGATAGAATAAACATCTTCAACCCGTCATGTCTATTTACTGTTTTGTTTTTCTGTATGTTTTTACCAGTTTGCTGACCACCTACAACGGTGCGAAGCACCTGACCTAACCTGACTATATACTCCTGAATACTGAATACTAAATAAATGAAACTGTATAAAACTGACCATGCCTATATATATTTTTTTATTTTTGACAGGCTAGGTACCACAGCTCACCTGATGTTAAGTGACAGATGGTAAACACACCTAGCCTGGAATGGAACTGGCTCTTAAGTGCTGTCGGAACGCAATGTTAGGTGATTGGCGAGAGATTTTCAACTTAAGGGTGGTAGCTAGCCAGCCGAGTACTAGAGAGAACCCTACCACCATACTATAGTTTCAAGACGATGTTTTCCTTCACCGGCAGGTTAAGCTCATTGTTTGGTTTTCAAAAAACCCACGCTCTTCGGCGTGTGAACCGACCGCGCTAACCATTGATCTATCATCGCTACAAAACATTGGAACTTCGCTACTAAAATGAAATTACTTTTATTTTCCAAGCACTATATAAACACTATACTTTGTTCTACTAGTTATTTGTTCGCGAGCTTTGTAACACTCAAACATGTAATTATTTTTAATCAATTGGTTCGTGAAGATCGATCGGCTTGATTGATATTTCAATTGACAAATAAATGAACATTGAAATCAATTGTGAGCTTCAAAATGGTTGATGGATGTACTACATTGTTGTAACGACTGACATCGGAGATATCGTTTGATTTATTGTTGTGTTACCATGAATAAGTTATGTAAGGCAACAAAAAAAAATTTGCTTTATTTAATTTCTCACGAAAAAGCTACTGTGCGTCTTATTGCGTTGAAATACGATATGCAATAACATATCCTTTTCGTAAGTGCCTAACTTGCATGACAAGAAGGTTACGCTATCCCCACTGTTCCTCTTTAGAACAATAATAATTTTAAAATGTTCTTGATCAGAATCAACTTACTAATTTAGATTAATGTCATTGAAATTTAAACACTTTTTTAGCGATGATGGTTCAGTGGTTAGCGCGGTAGGTTCGCATGCCGAAGGGCGTGGGTTCAAACCCCAACAATGAGCGTGAGCTGCCGGTGAAGGAAAACATCGTGAGGAAACCATAGCGAAGTGGTAGGGTACTTTCTAGTACTCGGCTGGCTAGCTACCACCCTCAAGTTGAAAATCTGCTGCCAAGCATCTAACGGAGTGTTCCGGCAGACTCACTTGAGAACCAGTTCCATTCCAGGCTAGGTGTGCTTTACCATCTTCGACCACACCGTCACTTAACATCAGGTGAGCTCTGGTAAAACACCTAGCCTGTCAGCAATAAAAAAAAAAACTTCTCCACTAAAATAAATACGAAACAAAAATTAATTAATTTCATTTTTATTTTTAATTTAATTAATTATTAAAATATTTTGTTGTACAAGTTCACAGTTCACAAAATCTCTTTAATTTTGCAAAGTGTCAATTATTTTTCACTTAAAACGAATATGAAAATTGTAAAAAGGGTTTTAGTCTTTGTGGCGCGTTTCCCTGTAAATGTCAAAGTTCGTAGCGACGCCTACGAGGCCTACGGCGTGGATGTAGCAGCTTTTAGCGGCTCTACATAATTCGGAAAGTTGAGCTTCACATAACGGTTTTACCGAAAATGTTCTTGAATTTAGTAAATTATTCGGTTAATAGAGATCGAAAGCAATTTCCTAATCGCTTCGTAATTATTTCAACCACTTAATTCGATTTATTACATTACAAGTTTATTGAATGGAGCGAGTATTTATTTATGAAGAGTCTGCTAACTAACTTAATGCTTAATTTCAATAAAATACCTAGTACTTTTTTTTTACCTTAGTAATTTAATTGGCTTTAGATTTCCTCGGCAGGAGGTCATCTAGGGAGTACTAGATATTCTACCGCTAAACAATAGTATGTGAAGATTACTGTGTTCTGATTTGAAGGGTTCAGGGTTCTTGAGATTAAGCATCAAAAGTCTCAAAGTAATGAGCGCCAAAGCAGCGTTGCCCTGCACTTTGTTTTGCTACTCAAAGTTCTGTGTATCGCTGCAATGGCCATGGACAGGCGTTATCTCTTACCATCAGGAAATCGTCTCGTTCGTCTAATTAGTATTATATTAAAAACAAGTTGTATTTTGTTATTGCAGTAATTTTAATTTCTTATAGCTCAATTGAATTCATATTGTAAAAATATTATGGATATAGTTATAAAATGTAGGTATTTAATAGCATAACAGAAACAATTAAAAACTTGGCAGAGTTATGGCAAAGAATTTAATATAATAATAGGCAACATTTTCAAGGTCTGATTTTTGTGTTCATTAAACTTTGAGTTTCTCTGACACTTTTATTTTTCATCTGCCTTTGAATGCTTGGTCATTTGGTAGAATATCTGCTTCAAGATCTGTAGAGCATGGGCTCGATTCCCACCAGAATAAACATTTATGCGACGATAAATGTTTGTTCTAGGTGGTCCGTATGTATTATAAGGATGTATTTACAATAAAAAGTAATAGGAATATAAGTATTCTATCAGTTATCTGGTTTCCATAGTACAAGCTTTGCTTTGTTTGGTGCTAGATGGCGCTGTGTGAAAAGTTTAACTATCTCATAAGGTATGTCTATTACTTTCGTTTTTATTTCTTTTATTTTCGCAAGTATCTCTGTATATCTCTCATTGATAATTTTTTAGGTCCCATACCTCAAAAGGAAAAAACGGAACCCTTATAGGATCACTTTGTTGTTCGTCTGTAAAGATATTTTATCTCAGGAACGCGAGGAGGTATCGAGTTACAATTAAAACCAAATACATATATCTGTAGATTTGTAGCTGTGAAAAATAAAAATATAATCATAAGCACGAGCTAAAACAGGTTTTTAATAATTTTTACGATGTCTGATTTATCGGTTTATGGCGAAAAAAACTTTGAATTTATTTTGATTTAAAGACACTAGACATACATTCAGGTAATTTATGCCTAGATACTGGAGATATCACTCCAACGTAATCCCCGACATGTGATATCCTGCGAGTTGTCAAGATCTCACGTTTAGCCTCTACAGAACTTAGCATAGACTCTAAGAAGCTCTATTTAATCTGTCAAGAAATAAACCTCGAAATTTAGCTTTAATAAGTGACGTCATTGGAAAAGTAATTTGCCCGCAGGTTTTCCTTACGTCTCTGGGCCATGAATAAATAATTTTCCATTTTCTTTAGTGTTTTCTGTTTTTGTTTTTGTTATTTTCGTTGCCGGAGATCGTAAGGTATTTTAGACATTATAGAGCGATTTGTTTTCTAGAACGTAAACCATAAATCGTTAAATAGTGGCATGGCGTATTGATATTTACTTTTTTTTATAGAATGGTTTGACCACAAACTCGCCTGCCAAAAAGAGACTATGCGATGAAACTTGTCGATCTAGAAAAAATCTATTCATTTTAGGCCAAAAACATTTAGATTGTAGTTCGCAGGTAACAACGAAGCCGGCATTGAGTTCCATTCTTGAACAGTTTGCCTACTAACTGTAGCGGTGATAGCTCAGTGGTTAGCGCGGTCGGTTCACACGCCGAAAGGCGTAGGTTCAAACCTCAAAAAATGAGCTTGAGCTGTCTGTGAAGGAAAACATCATGAGGAAACCTATAGCAAGGTGGTAGGGTACTCTCTAGTACTCGGCTGATGAGTTACCACCATCAAATTAAAAATTTGCCGCCAAGCATCAAACGGTGTGTTCCGTCAACCTCATTTGAGAGCCAGTTCAATTCCAGGCTAGGTGTGCTTTACCATCTTTGACTACACCATCACTTAGTATGTGAGCTATGGTCGAGATGATTGACCTAGTCTGTTAAACATTAAATAACTAAAAAAAAATAATTTCTTGGTCTATTTGAAGACTATTCCAATTTATAGCGGCCTTTTTGATTAATTATTGAAGTTTACGAGCTGTATAATGTATGCTATCTATGTTTACACTTGGTTTAGCTTACTTTAGTTTTGATTGAAAATATAATTGAATCTAATTAATTAAATAATTCTGGTAGACATTAGAATATTCAAATAATAATTGAGTTTGCTTTTAGACTCAACACGAACACATAGCCTGTGGGTGTCATATACGCAGAAGCGGTACAACGCCCTTCGTATTCAGTACAATAAATCCTGTAGGATGCTAGTGGGACTAGCCAGGCACTGCAGTACTTCAGGAATATTCGCCGAGTCGCGACTCGACTGATATTGCATGACAATGTGAAAACGCTGCACATTACCGTATCGTAAAGTCCGGAACAACTCGAACAGCATCTTAGATGTCTTTTCTTATAGGCGTTATGTGTAGTTCATGTACTGACTAAACTGGTGCTGTGGTGGTGCCGGCGTGAGAATAGTACCCCACCCTCTCTACCCGTGGTTGCCGTAAGAGTCGGCTAAGGGATGTAATCCGGAAGATGGGCAGCAGCGTCTTCCTTGAACATCACACCTAACTGCGTTCGCCAACCCGCCTGCCAAGCGTGGCGAGTATTGGTAAAACCCCCCCAGGAGGAGGCCTATGTCCAGCAGTGGACGTCCTATGGCTGATGTTGTGTGATGTACTGACTAATGAGCAATTAATGAAATCTATAAAACTATAAATTATTTTTGTTTAATTTAATAATTGACTGCTTTATGATAATAACGCCTATAATGTCTATTGCATAAAATGATATAATATTATTATAGTTTGCTACATATTAAATAGATTAGTATTATGTCTAGAAATACCGACCGCATATGACGGTCACCGACCGCAAATGACGTTCGGTGATATATAATCGATGTGAAAAATGCATTAGTTTATAGTGTTGACAAACGTTTCCCGAAGCAAAATTTATTGACAAATATCTTTTACTTCAAGGTAGTTTTTGTCGGTCATGCCAAATGGACATTATTAGTTCTAATCATGATGTAGTACTGAGTAATCTGAGCCGATTGCAGGTCAGGCGGTGTCAGGTACCTGGCCGGCTGCCAACCCCCCCAGACGGGTCGATGTGGCGTCGGTTCGGATTGATTTTATGCTTTCGACTGCTCGTTTTTATGGCGTGTCTATATGGAACAGCTGATATTTTTCTTAGTAACAACAGTATAAATTTAACACTTGTGGAACAATTGGTGGAGCGATCTCTTCCAAGCAACCTTTCTAGAAACCCATACTCAATTCAGACCGCATCTTTAATTTACATCAGGTAATATGACGGTCAGAAACAATGGTCATTTAATTTTTTTTTAAATCACGATTTCGGTACCGTGGCCAATGGTCATAGTAAAAGTTGTTAGCTACTTGTTTTGAAACTATCACACACATTTACAAACCTATACACACACGCACACTTACACAAACACCCACACGCTCGCACTATGCATGCATTTTCTCTTTGGCAACAATTAGGCATTATGATACAAAATGTAAATTCTAGTAATTTATTCACAAGTCATGTTTTGTAATTCATTATCTCTTTAGTTTTGTTTTGGCATATGCTAGGTTGATTTGTTACGAATAATAAACAATGCCTCCCGACACAGTGTGCTAGACTAATTTATGAGCCTATGAATAACAATTAATATGAATACATATTTATGTTGAAACCTGTAAGATAAGATATTTTTCATCTCAATATTTTACTCGTGATCACAAAATTAATGTTCTGAAGTGTTTTGAACGAGTTTCCAACTGTAAAGGGTAAAGTTGAGCCGGGAGTTCTTCATCAATTAACCTACATAGCTAGTACGTATAATATCTATCCACAAAGTTTAAATTACATTGAGTTATCGGGAAAAACTTTTAGGGCGATAAAATAATAAAACGAAAATAAAGAAAGAAATTACCCCGTGGAGAATTCGAGTTCTTCAAAACAATCATGTACTTTTTGTTTTACTTAGGCGGGTTTACTCACGTTTCGCTTATCAGATATTCCTAATATAATTTCGGCCATATCCGGTGGCTTTCTTCATGGAGACAAAGTCTGCTGCGTCACTGACAGTGGTTGGTGCGCGGGTGCGGGGGTGGAAACACGTAGAATGTCGAGATGGGCTGGTTCGCTCTGAAGCCCTTTCTCTCCGGAATTCTTCTCTATGGTGTCAGGAGCTTTCCAGCACACAGAAGTCACCGCGACGTCTTCAGACGAGCTCTTAAAAACAAAGTCTCCAAGTCTACAGTAGATTCCACCCTCCATTTCTATTAAAATTAGAACGCTTACTGATCTCTATGGCCTCCCGGACTTTCCAAGGCTCACGAGCTAGTACTTTTTCCTTATCGAACCTGATAGTGCAGCGCGTCTGTACCGATCGAATGGTCCGCCATCGCCGATCCGTTGCTGTCCATGCTCTTCATGGAGCGTACTTGTTTAGTGACTTTAGTAGCCACGTTTGTTCTGGTTTCTGTAAGAACAGGCCGCAATCGCAAGAAATCATGTCGTGTCATCAATCCCGCATAAGTAAAAATGGTAAAAACCTCGTCAGTTTCCATAGTAAATTATGTACTTATCTATAGATAGTTAAAATTCAATATGTTAGTGCATGTAGGAAGTTTACATTGTCATGTGCATAGGTCTTATTCGTCCAATAGGTTAAGTTGGTTCGTACAGCCAAGGAATGGAACAAGCTGCCGGCTTCCTTGTTTCCTGAGAGATATAACCTAGATCTTTTCAAGTTCAGATGAATATGTATCTTCTAAGTCTACGTGCTTCGTCTTCGACCGCATCATCGCTTACGATCAGGCGAGTTGGGGGAAAAACGAGGAATTATACTTGCTATAAGAAGAAGAATTTGTTTTACAATAAATAAATACTTCCTAACTCTGTAAGGTCATAGCAATAGTGTGGAGCAGTGCGATTCATTCCATAATTTTATTATCCATTCAATTATTCTTATACTGAATGTTTGCTCAAATCTTCTTGTTTGATATAAAAATTTATAATGTTCCAAAATACACATGTATTAGAGAACATTTAAATCAGTGTCAACACATTAACTGTACAAACATAACCACAATTTCAGCTAAATAAATTACCCAAATACACAACAAACATTTATTTCAATAATGGAAATTAAATAGCGTTCCCTAACAAGACTAGTAGTTGACTGAGTGTCTGAACACTTTTGGTGGGTGCTTGAGTGCCTGAACAGTGAACTTTGAGTGTCAAGTGCGATCACGGGCGGTGAGGGGAGACGTCGAGGCCTGGTGTAAGATGGAAGATAATGCTGCTCAAGACACATTCAGGTAAGTAGGTATTTGCTTAGTAATAAAATCTTGAGTAGCTCAGTAATTTATTTGCAATCGTTTAGTGTAGCAATTATAGCTTAGCGGTCAATGCGGATGGTTCACACGCCGAAGAACGTGGATTTAAATCCCAACAACGAGCTTCAGCTCCCGGTAAAGGAAAACATCACGAGGAATTTTTTTTTTTGCTTTATGGCCTGTGATTCAATCGCAATGAATAATCACAGAGCTATCATTGCTATAAAACTTAAAATTGCTTTGATTTAGGATCCCGAGATCAATTTGTTTACTTTCAAAGCACGGTTGCTTTTAGGTTGTAAAGTTAAAAGCAACGTATGGCCCTCTGTGATGTTTGTGTTGGTTTAGGCCTAAAGGTATGAATAAGGAAACTCCAGCAACGTTTTGCCTTTAGAATGGAAATGGTTTGGTAAACATTTGGCGTCGAAATATTTACGTTATTGAACAAATTAAATATATATTGGAGGACATTTTGCTCAACGCCATCTAGCCCAGAACTAAACAAACCTTGTACTATGGGAATTAGATAACTGACGGAATACTTTTTTGTGAATAAGTACTATCATAAAATACTTAAAGAACTTGATATGCTAGGCCTTAGTAAAAAAACAAATAACTTGGAAAAAAAAATCGAACTACTTACTTTCAGCTTTATATTTTAACTTCATGAAATGCTTTTATTAACGTTTCTGTGTGAAATATGTACTATGAAAGTAAAATTATCTGTATGTATAACTAAATATAGGTATTTACAAGAAAAAAAAGATGTCATAGTTTAATGCCTTACATCCAATTTCATGTAATTAAAACGCCCTAATTTTTGAAAACCCGTATGTGGGAAGGACTTAGATTGAACTAAATAAGCTCATTGAACCATAATTTAATCTAAGTTATAGTTTAACTTAGGTAAGGTTTTTGACCGACAGTCGTGTCAAAAACCTTATCACAGAAATTGGGACACTTTTTTTACGAACTCACATACAGTTACAACAGTTCAATAAACACTAAAATTTAAAATTAGATAAAAAATATGGTTTGGTAATGTCAGAATACATCGTCATATATCATATATTTATGGTCGAGTGTAACTGAACTATAATAAAGAGACAACAACGTTGGTGACTGCCTTGGTGTCTACAATAAAGAGTTAATCAATTAATCAACTACATATTTAGTTTTTTTTTTTAAATATTTGACAGGCTAAGAATTTGACCACAGCTCAGTTGATGTTAATTGACGGTGTATCGATAATGGTAAGCAGCCTGTAACCTTAGCCTGGAATGAAGCTGGCTAAATGTTGATTCGTTTAAAAATATATTCTTTTGATTTTATTCTTTTTATGTAAAAGTACTGAACGAGAAACTCTCCTAATGGTAAGCGATAACACAAGAACAGCGATACACAGAACTTTGGAGTAGCAAAATAAAGTTCAGGAACCGGAACACAATAATGAGTACACACTACTGCTTGTCGGCAGAATATTTGATACTAAGTGAAGTAGCTTGCCATAGACGGGCCCTGTATCAAAATTTGTCGGGGGGCCCTTCTACCCGACTTTCATTTCAAAGCTCCACGTGAGGCTTGTCTATTATTCCTCTGTAGCACGGGGGGGGGCCCCGTGTATTATTGATACGGCTTATACGGCGGCTGCTACGCTATATTTGTTACCAAGTAATGTTTAAATTGAAGCTCAAGTTTCATTAATTATGATAATCATGATTCAATTAACTCGTTTCCTAACGCCTTAGGATGTACAACCGGGTTTAAACGGACACGCCATTAAATTATGCAAACAACCCTTGCTCCTCCATTAAATAACACGAAAAGTTCAGGATAGGATTCAAATATGATTTCGTAAATAATAAGTACAATAGGATTTAATCTTAAGCTATTTTCTACTAAGCATTTTATTTAATTTTTATGTTGTAAGGAAGGTAAGTAGTTTTTAATATGCTTTATTTTTACTTGCAATGTTGTTTGTTAAGGTCAAATCTTGCAAGCTGAATTAGGACCACTTACTTTTATCCTACTGAGTTGAAATTTAACATGTTGGTTTGGTTCTGATGACAATGCATTTTTATGGTAAGCATGACTTGATTCTTTATCCAAGATTGACCGAAAGAACTCTTCAACAGTCAACAGAACAGACACTACAATTTGTATACTCGTTTAAATTTGATTGTCCGTTCTAAGTGAAATAGCACACTGAGTAGGTATCGAAATTAAAATGTATAGGAAGTAGAAATGAACGACGCGGCGTAGTTAGTAGAGACTGATAAATGGCATTAATTTATCAAGCAGTAGATACATAAGAGTTTGTTATAAAGAGCGAGTATAAATTTACAACTCTGTCAAGATTGTTCAATGTTCATATTTGTAAATATAAGATACTAAGGTGGTATCTTGTAAAATGTGATAAAAAAGATATGAACGATGTTTGGAGAAGGGCTGTTCTATTACTAGCTTTTGCTTTTGACACAATTGACATATTCGCACAGCTACTAAATTTTACTAACAAATAGGTTTGCGATTGACCACCATTTCGCTTGATGCGAAGCAAAGAAATGACACCAATTCACTCAAATTGAAGGCATCTAAATTCTACGTTTCGTGGAATACATCCTTGGGCAGCAAAATCCACTGTTTAGTAACTAGTTTCATACGAACCACTATACTACCAACTAGTTTTCTGTAAGATAAGTAATACTACCAAAGAATAATAATCAAAATTAAAAACCAACATGCTTTGTTGACGCAGCTACTGAATGTACATGTTATCTAAAAACATTATTACCAAGGTCGCCCATTCAACCCTTAAAATATTTCTTTTGATCCTGTCAAACCTTTTCTCACATTGAAAGGGTCCGAAGGCCCAAGGTCGGCGGGCGGTATCGATCTCGAACTTGGGGCGATGGGAGCCCGTAGAATGGAACCTCCATTCAGAAAACACGGGGTGTTTAGCTCACGATGAATTTCATTCAAATATATATTTCTTGTCATGTTTTTGTAATTTAATGCTCTTTGTTTGAGATTACAATTGATAACCTTTTTGATGGCTCTGTGAAGTTGTTAGGTATGTTAATGAAACAATTCTTGTAAAATGTGCCGCAAAGGATTGATGCTAATCTATGAGGACGGATTAAATCAAAAACTTGGGATCGTCCATTAATTGCGGGTTTTTTTATTATTTTTTTAGGCTATTAATTAAATTGGGTAGGACCTCAATTCCCCTTTACGCGAAATTTATGCAATTGGGGTTAATTGAGTAAATTTCACAATTTTTTTAATAGTTATTACAAAGAATATTTAGACATTTATTTATTATTTATAAAGATTTATATTATTATCAGAATGCATATTACAAAAAAAAGTTATATGAAAAACGATGTAGGTGTAAAGAAATATAAATAATAAAATAAGAAAAAAATCTAGATTTTATAAAATACTAGCTGACCCAGCAAACGTTGTTTTGCCATGTACATTATTTCATAGAAGAAAAAAAGATGGCCGATTCTCAGACCTACCCGATATGAACACAACATTTCATAGAAATCGGTCCAGCCATTTCGGAGGAGTTTGGTAACAAACACCGCGACACGAGAATTTATTATTAAACGAACTTACCTTAGTGACAATTTGATTTCTTTCACAGCTCTAAACAAAATCAATGTATAAGACTGAAAGGAATTATATTTTATATTAAGCCAGAACCTGAATACGCCACGTTTGGCCCCCAATTATATACACCTTTAGACTACATCGCAAACCACGTCATAGCTCATCTAATAACATTTTCAATACGTTTCAGGGCTTCTCGTTAACCGATCTCTCAGCGCAAATAAACACACTACCCACAGTTTCTCGGTTTGATTGGCTGCACAGTAGCTTGAAATTTCATTTTCATTTCAGCCTTCCACCCTCGCACAGATCTGGTACCACAACGGAAACACAACTTCGAGACAGCAGAAAGAGCCATTAGTAGAATATTTTATAGTATTAGTAGATATATTTTTTTTTGTTTTTACTAAACTTCACCCGTGCGAAGCGGGGGTAGGTCACTATAAATGGGCGACGAGTCGATTATAATGGTCAGTAATTATAAAATAACTAAGTGCAAGTCACCAAAATGTGTGGAACAGCTAATTTATTTATAGCCTACGTTTTTAAACAATTCATTACAACAATATACGATATAAAGATAAAATTTGAAGGTTATTAAAAAATCTATACCAAATACGTTTTTGTTGTCTCTTTAGAATCTTATATCTGCTTTTTCTTTCCTCCACGGTTACTAGGTGAGGGGAGATAGGGAGTATTACAGATGGATATGTTTATATCCCCCCAGCTACACGCCTGGGAGAGGACGATTCAGATGCTGCAAACGTTGTCAGGTTATTAAATAAATGGGAGCAGGTAGAATTGTTATGTTGCGTGGAACTATTTTTATTTCAGAGAAACTCGTATATCTTGTTTAAGAAAATTCCCACACTCATAAACAACGAAATGAAATAAGTTGGTTTATTTTGGGAACTAGATTTTTGTAGCTGTTATGGTACCTATATATATTAAACTATAATGTATTTATATATATATATATATTCAAGTAAATGATTATTGTCAGATTTATTATCACATTTTGCTCATTTAGCCCCAAACTAAATAATAATAATAATAAATATTGTAGGACACATTACATACAGCGCCATCAGACCCCAAACTAAGCAGAGCTTGTGTGATGGAAGTCGTTAACTGATAGAATACATAAATACTTTTTTTTTGTTGTAAATACATACTTATAATACACATACAGAACAAACATTTGTTTATACCAAACAAACATTTGTCCTTGGCGGGAATCGAACTCACGCCATACAGCTCAGGCAGGCATACTCCCAATGAGCCAACAGGGCTGTCAAATAAAGTGCTATGGAAACTAGATAGCTAACAGTAATTTTTTTTAGTATATATACAGTACATAACAGTTACAATAAACAACAATCAGAGTGTATTAAGTAGCTATGAAATTTTAACTAAAAATGTTCAACAAACTTAATCGTGTTATGTGAATATAAGTAACTTAAACAATACTATTCCATTATCTAATAAAGGCTCGGCACTAATTGGCCGAAATGGCCTCATTAACCGTATTCTATTTTCGGAAACCTTCACGTCGAGTAAGTGCTAACTACTTAAGCTAACTTTGTCATTCTTGCTAATTACTTAGTTTGAACTTAAGCTTAACTTAGCTTGTCTTTTGTTGCAAAATTTCTGGAGCGGGAATTCTTGGAAAACCGTTGTCATATTAGTGAAAACTCACAGAAAATGAAGTCGATTGTTTTTTATGTAAAAGCAATGAGACGAACAAATTCTGATGGTAAAAGTTAAGTCTTTCTAGACCATTACTGCGGGTTTTTTTAATAACTATATTTATATTATATAAATAAGCGGATAGCTTGGAACGGCTGCACTGATTTAGCTGATCCTTTTTTAAATGATCGTAATATTTTTTTGTACAGAATAGGAGATCTCTTAAAAGTGACACCGCTTAATGGTTGATACCTATTCTAAAAACTCGAACTAAGCGGTTTAATACTTTCTTCGTACGAACCGCTAGGCATAGGAATTTGCTGCTCGAGTGAGTGTTTGAAAAATTGTATTTAAAATCTGTGTACCTTCAAGTCGCGAGTGAATCAGATTCTTCTAGGCAAACGTGCTCCGTTGTAGACCGCTTCTTCGCTTAACATCAGATGAGTTGGCGGTCAAAGCCAAGCCATGCCAAGGCGGTCAAGCCTGTTATAAAAAACAAAATGATGGCACTTTAAAAGAACCTATAGCATTCTCATTTTTGGCGCGACCGTGAGTACAAGGTCGGTCGGGTCCATATTGATCCGTGCCATTCTCCAAAATCAAGGTCCTATGGGATGCGGGCCCGTCCCGACCCACATCGGACGAGCGTTCCACATTGCTAAGATTCTGTTGAAGATTTCACACACTTTTGAGTTCAGTGTAGCTTTTGAGGAAATGTGGCACAATTATACCTTTAGGGAAATTATTCAAGGGGATATGAAATTATATTTTTTTTGCTGTTATAATTCGTAAATAAATATCTTTATTACTAATTTATTTAATAATCTTAGTTAACTATTCTAATACTAACAAACAAACATGAATATAGCGTATTTGTTCTGTATCTGGGTGTTTTTGTATTATAAGTACATACATATGTAAAATACTTATATTACATATAAGACATACTTTCTTGTAAACACTTATGATACTATAATACACACGAAACACCCAGACTCAGAACAAACATTTATGTTGGTCAGACAAATGTTTACCCTGGGTGTAATCGAACCCACGCCCCAAAGCTCACGTATCAGAGCTACTACCAAATGAACTAACAGAGCAGTAATTTTCTAAGCTTCATAGATTTTTTATGCCAAAAATAAAGTTTTTAAGGATACGAGTTTTGGAAAAAAATAAACAAAATGCAAAGGGAATTTCTGAATAGCAACCCACGCGGACCTTGGCTCTTGCAGTCCATCTTACTCGACCCTTGTCAGACCTTCGTAAATATCGAGTGCAAAATAAAGCACTATATTATTCCTTATATTATCACGGCTTCATTGTTTGCCCTTCTCTCTAAAACATTAATTCGGTATCTGCGTTAATAATTACTGAAATTATTAACGCAGATGCTCTTAAATATCCTTCTATTTGGCGCGTGTGCTGCAAACAGTTCACGTTATTATGTTTTACATCGTCGACAGTAATTAAATGCTATAAAAGCCTACTGAATAAAAATGTCTCTCAGGATACAAAAATATATTTGATTTGGTCCCTGAGGTTCAGCCATTTTAGGGCCAATATATATTTTTTCTTTTTAATTTAAATTTGTAGCGATGTTAGCTTGTTGTTAGCGCGGCCGGTTCACACGCCGAAGGTCGGAAGGTAAAGGAAAACATCGTGAGGAAACGTAGCAGAGCGATAGGGTATATTTTAGTACTCAGCTGGCTGGCTACCAAGTTGAAAAGCTGCCGCCAAGAATCTAACGGTGTGTTTCGGCAGCTTTTGAGCCAGTTCCATTCCAGGCTATATGTGTTAACTATCTTCGACCACATCGTCACTTAAAATCAGGTGAGCTGTAATTAAACAACTAGCTTGTCAACCATTAAAAAAAATGTTTTACATAATCGACAATCAAATGCTACAAAAACATTAAACCCCTACAACAAAAACCTACTGAATAAAAATGTCTCAGAGGATACAAAAAAATATATTTGCATGATTGGTTCACCGAGTTTCAGCCTTTTGGGGCCAATAATCCTTCAACCGAAGCCAAATTGCCAATCCCTAAACGGGAAATAAAATTGCGGGAAAAATACTCAAAGTATTTCGATTTCAGCCATTATTTATGGTCCATTAAAACACAAACCTTGAGTAAACAGCTGTGCCCACAGGTTACGTGTCCACTATTATTTAACCTGTGATACAGTTACATAGTAACTGTTATTTAATATACGGCGCAGGTGTATTGATCAAGAACGGACGCCCTTGAACTGCTGTAAATGGCTCTATATTCCTGACTTGAACAAACGTCGCTTGGATTTCTGTGAAAATCACCCTTTAGCACTTTAGGGATTCCAGGGGCACGCAAGCATTTGAACTTGATGAGAGATAACACTTTTTTCAAGTTCGTGTCGCTTCGAGTAAGTTTGCGATATAAATTTGGTAAAACGGTAAGCTTTACAGGGTTCTAAGGCTATACGAAGTTGGAAAGAAATCATTGTGAACAACTTTTATTATGAAAAGAAATGGAAAATAAACCAAGAAACAGGTTGAAGGGTTTAAGAAATCTATAACTCGACTGAAATTAAAATAGATATAATTAAAGGAAAAAAACTTTTTTATATTTTTGATTACTTGATAGGTTTGGTTAATTTTTTAGAGTTCCGTACCCAAAGGGTAAAAACGGGACCCTATTACTAAGACTCCGCTGTCCGTCCGTCTGTCTGTCTGTCCGTCTGTCACCAGGCTGTATCTCATGAACCGTGTTAGTTAGACAGTTGAAATTTTCACAGATGATGTATTTCTGTTGCCGCTATAACAACAAATACTAAAAACAGAATAATAATAATATTGAAGGGGGCTCTCATACAACAGACATGATTTTTTTGCCGTTTTTTAGATAATGGTACGGAAACATTCGTGCGCGAGATCAACTCTGTTTAAAAAAAATATCCGTAATTACTATTTCATACCTAAAATCCACCATATAGTTTTTTATACCACCCTGTAGGGTTACCTGGGTTATTGGGACGAATCTAACGATACCTTAATTGTCGTAATCCATTTGGCCGTTTGGAAGATACGAGTTTTACATAGACGATTTACATAAGATACGCGTGAAAAACATAACCCTTCATAAAACATAAACAATAACATAACGCTACAAAATGTCATTTCACGAAGCTTCTTTCATCAAACACTTTAATGGCTCCACTTAATCAAAAATTGTGCTTATTTAATAATGGAAGCATCCCACGTAATCTTATCAAGATAATGAGCTGGGTTTGGCCAGGCCCGGATTAAAATAAGTACCTTCTTACGCAGGTACGGAAGGACTAAGGACGGCTGGAAACCTCGAAGATTTTTAAATTATTTTCATATGAAAATAGACCTTTGGAATATTTTGGAATGGAAAATTAAATACTTCTTTACATTTAATGGCTTTAATGGTGGGAGGCGATTCAGTAAACTGATAACTATATTGGAGGATTCAGTTTGGCGTTGCAGCTACATATACATATATTGCACAGAATATAACTGAAACAATGTTACAGAACAACAGTGCATATTTCGTTTATTACACATAAACGAAATATGCACTGTTGTGCATATTTCGTTCGGAATATTCATATACAAAAATGAATATTCCGAAAATTTCAAATTACATAGACATTCACATAATTTATATTCACTAATTTGCCGTAGTGGTGCCGGCGTAAGAATTGTACCCCACCCTCTCTACCCGTGGTTGCCGTAAGAGTCGGCTAAGGGATGTAATCCGGAAGATGGGCAGCAGCGTCTTCCTTGAACAATCACACCCAACTGCGCTCGCTAACCCACCTGCCAAGCGTGGCGAGTATTGGCAAAACCCCCCCAGCAGGAGGCCTATGTCCAGCAGTGACGTCCTATGACTGATGATGTGATGTGATGTGTATTTGTAAAATGAATGTTGCAATGATGAAGTAGTTTTTTTTTTAATTCGATAATACTGCTAGACAATTTATTGTACATGCATATATTGGTGTAAGGTCCTTGTTTCTCAACTTTACCTAATCTAGTCCATGTAACAATAGCTTTGTTCATATCGCAATCGTATATTACTCTTGTAGAGTAGGTGCCTTGTTCCCTAATCCGTGGGGCGCGGCACGCCGAAACCCTACAGCCCATAATGGGGCTAAGCGGACCTCTAGCTCCCGACAAGTATAAGGGGGACGGGCTTGAACGTGTCTGCCCTTGGCCCCTTTTTGCGGTTCACTGGTATTTTTTTGTGAAATACAAACATTCTTACAAAAGCACAGAATATAATATAATAAATAAATATCCTAGGGCTTTTCGCGGAGCGCCATCTAGCCCCAAAGCTTGTGCCATGGGAACCAGATAGCTGATAGAATATATATATATAATAGATCTCGAGTCACGGTGTTTGTGGTCGCACTCATCCAAAATGGCTCGGCCGATTTTTTTTAATCTGTATTTGGTAGGTATGAGAATAAGTCGTAAAGTATATTTTATACCGCTAGGTGATTAGTTACTTTTTATCCAGAAAAAATGTAGCGGGTAACGCCGCGGGACGCAGCTAGTATTAATATATATTCTTTTTTTGTAAATACATATATAACAGGCACAGAGCAAATATTTATCCTCGTCACAAAAATGTTTGTCCTCATATATGGTATTCAACCGACTGTCAAGTGAGGCTGTCGGAACACACCGTTAGGTGCTTGGCGGCAGATTTTCAACTTGAGGGTAGTAGCCAACCAGGCGAGTACCTACTAAAAGTATCCTACCACAATGTCATGGTTTTCTCACGTTTACGTGTTTTCAGTGAGTCAAAAGATTCAAATTCAAATCACTAATTTGCATCAATTATTTTAAAATGTTCGCTTACGTCTAGTCTTATTGCTTCAGGCATATGCAGTAATGGCGATTTTTTATTACCAATAAAAAGGTTGCAGTTAGTTTAAAAAATAACAAAAAGTAGCAGACAGCTTCATAAATACAAATTCAAAGTCGCTTTGACGCAAAGCATGTCCATATTTTCGTGTCTTCAAACTTTACATCTTGATGTCTTGTTTTGCTTAGATGGTGCCATTGTCCGGAAACCGGAAGCTGTATTCTTTCAACGTCGAAAAATACAAGGAAAGTTTTCAAGCAAACTTCCTGTTTCAAATTTACAAAATATTCTTTTATCCCTTCTTAAAATGTACTTGGATAAAAATGAAAATGAACGGTGAAAATAGAACATAATAAATAAGAATTTATGTATCCTTATTTTGTTTTTTACTACAGAGAATGTTCGGTACAATCGCGATTTTCTTAGAAACGATAAAAAAATCACATGTATAGAGATGCCAACCCTTACTATTTACACTATTTATTTACATGTCTAAAAAAGGAGTGTAATATTTCCTAGGTTCATGTATGTACATTGTACATATACAAATGTATGTGTGTTTCTTTAATCCACCATAATTTTTAAATGCTTTTACAGCTTTAGATTTGTGAGGTGTGTTAGAACCCTTACATCATCCCAATCATATAATTATTTTGATAAATAAATCGTGCTTTTTATTTATTTTTAGTTAAAAAATATCTTTATCTTTTTGAGACATTATAAATTATAGTTATTTATGTATGCACTTAGATATTTAAAAAAAAACTTTTTCACGCAAACGCTAATAAGTATACATATGTTATACTATGTTCTCACAAAATAAAGATTATGATTACAGTTATCAATCTATCCGCAATTGTGTTACAGAAAAAGCTAGCGTATTTTAAAGCTATAAGCAATTAAGGTACACATCTAATCACGGGCTACCCTATACCCTGGCTCACGTCACGTTACATTGCACATAAATGCTTTTACCACTCAACGGAGCGTTCTGACTGCTTCTAGCAATAATTCGAGTTAATTGGGTTCATTAGCCACACGCATACAAGTTTTTTCGGGCCGTTAAGCTAAATAGTCCTTTACTTATCAATGATTTCGTGTCACAAAGTACTAAGGAATATCAAGAAGATTATAATACTGCTGAAATTAACTAAAGGTCACCACGAGTTCATGTTGTTTCATTTAGTAAGAGTGTTGGGCGTATATCTCGGCACGCCAGCTTTAACGACGTCATCCGTCGGGCCCATCAGTTTTAGAACCGAACGGACTGATGCGGGACGACGGCAAGAGACCCGACGGTATGACCCTTATCCCATGGAAGAAGGGCCGGCCTCTTGTGTGGGACGCCACATGAGTCGACACCTTGGCGCCGTCTCATCTTTCTGTGACTTCGGGACAAGCTGGTGCTGCCGCATCTAAAGCAGAAAACCTCAAACGACACAAATATAGTTATTTAGATAGAATGTACTTATTTGTGCAGTTTGGGGTTGAAACTTTAGGGCCGTGGGGGCCGCTCACTATCTATATCGGCACCTGGCCAAACGTTTAGAGGAGGCTTCAGGTGACCAGAATGCTGGCATCTACTTTGGTCAAAAGCTTAGCATTGCCATCCAGCGTGGCAATGCTGCCAGCATTCTGGCCAAATATCCCTCCTCTGACGGACTTTTAGATTAAGTTATTTTTATAAGTTTGTAAATAGTATTAATTTTATATATTTTATTTTTTAGTTTTTATTTAAGTAAATTCAAATATAAAAATAATTCACTAAAGGAAAGTTACTCTGTACTATTTTTAACCAACTTCAATAAAGAAAAGGATATAGGAGATGGAGGTTCTCAATTCGTTTGTATTCCTATATTTATATTTGTTATCTCAGAACTCAGCCATTTATAAACCGTATTGTTGCTCGGCAGTACGCAAACGTAGCTCGTAAATCTATTTACATTTAATTGCTCTAGAATAAACGATTTCTAATATACAGATAATGAATGCTATGTTCGTATCATGCGTATTATTGTGTAATTAAAAGAAAAGCTAAAATGTCTAAAAAGAAACTATTTATAAGTAATAAAAATATCAGAAAAAATTCTATCTATCGTGTTTTTAGCTTGCCAATGGACAGATTTTTTTTAAAAAATAGAATGTTTTAGTTTTACAACGATCCCAATTATGGGAGAACGATTATAGCAAAAACCATGTTTAAATCGCACAGCCTTCGCTTAAAATATCTTTATACTAAATTCACAAAAGAGATGAACGATCATAAAATAATCTGTGTTAAACATTTTCAAGGTTTTTTTAGACGTGCAATTAGTTATAAAAATATAGGTACCTACTTTTCATCCTCTTTTTGCAAAAAGTATGTCTATTTTATCGGGCTAAATTAATTTTAGGTCTTCTATTTGTTAAAAAAATAGCAGCGATTTATTATACGAGTACAGAGTACACTAGTTGTTACCCGCCTGTTAATTCCTTCGCGTGGAATTTAACAAAACATGTTTGTTCAGTTTGCAGAGTTTACGAAAATAATATAATAATTCTGTATTCCTCGTAAAGAAATACCCACTCATTCTTCTTCAATGCGAATCTACGCTTCGTGCTTTTTAAATATTTATTGTAATAATGTCAAGAAATTAGTTTACTAAATATTGTGCATGAAGAGATTTTATTGTAATGACTATTTTTTTATGACTTGATGATATCTGGTGGTGTGTAGTGGTAGTGCCCTTGAACAATCGTCCAAACACACAAACCTTCACATTTATAATATTATTATACTTTCCTTAACAGTATCAGATTTCAAAAGAGCTCCTAGTTAGTAACTCGTTATCTAAAGCCTTGATATTTTCCACTGCTACTCGACGTAAAATTTTCCTACAATATCAATACTTTTATAACATGATATCTTTGTATGTTCTACCATGGTGACAAATATATATCATGAATAGGTTGCATTTTTAAAAGCTAGTTTTCAATTACGTAGGCATTTTCTACTGAGAGACAGCCGTAAAGAAAACGCCACACGCAGCGAAAAATTTCCCCAGGGGTCGTGGCCTCTGACAACCAGCTTTGGCAAAGGGAAGCAATCCTTGAGGCCATTTCTCACCACGCCAAAGAAGGTGGTGAAAACACTGACTTATTAATTAAGGAGTTCTTGTTTGCTATTAGTAGAAAAGTATAAATACGCAATAATTTGCCTATAAACGCTAAGTACCCAATGAGTGTTGGAGAATGAAGAACTCTCGAGAATGGGGGCGTGCTCATTTACATTATTGCTCACGCCATGGACTTAGTTATGGGGGGTGAAAGTATATGACCTAATTGGGTCAACTCTAGTTAAGTCAAATGCGTAACCTACAGACACAAATTAAAAACAAAGCTGAAACAATCTAATTATTCCAGGACCTCACTCCCCGTCGCTCAGTTCAGCCGCGGCGACTTCTCCCTGTGGTCAGTGCTTAAGAACTGCGTAGGCAAGGAGCTGTCCAAGATCACGATGCCGGTGGTGTTCAACGAACCGCTGTCCTTCCTCCAGCGTATGCTGGAGTATCTGGAGTACGCACACCTGCTGCGGATGGCGGCCGAACAGACGGACCCCGTCAACAGAATGGAATATATAGCAGGTGACACGATGAAGTGCATGGCAAGTGACATGATAGAGTGATTAGTAGATGAATTGATGGAGTTTATGGTAGGTGACACGATAGAGTGTATAATAGTAGACATCATGGAATGTTTAGAAAGTGTCATGATGGAGTGTAGGTATAGCAGATGACATGATGGATTATCAAGCAGATAACATGAGGAGTATGTATCAGGTACGAGCATGACAAATATATAGTCTAAAAAAGTTTAAGATAAATAACTAAATGTCAAACTCGAACTACATAATTACTTGAAAAAAAAATAATCCATAAAACCACAGTCAAGTGTGTGATAGAAAAAGAATTGGGAAAGTAAAATTTGTCAATGCGTTTAAAAACCTACATATGAGGCTCAGTGGTTGTCCATTTAATGAGTTTTGTTTTCTGAGTTCATCTCCGACACTGATATCCTAGTTCCCAGTTTAGTGTATGAATCGCTCTTCAAGGTCTCGTTTCTGTTGATTAATAAGGTTTTAAAATGATTAATATTATGTATTTTTTCTCAGCTTTCGCCGTAAGTGCCCTTGCATCTAACTGGGAACGTCTTGGCAAACCTTTCAACCCTCTTCTTGGTGAGACGTACGAGTTGGAGCGGTCAGAGTTCAGAGCTGTCTGCGAACAAGTAAGCGGCTTTGACCCACTTTTTTATTCTATAAAGTTGTATTATCTACCACAACACGATGCCTTTATAATTTCATACTATAATGATGGTAATATTCTTTGAGCAAATTCAATTTGGAATTAATCCGTCACGTACATTCTATTTCTGGTCATTCAGTTGTTAGATTTTTCCATTAAGCAGGCAAACGAGTTTTTGACATACGTGCCATAAAAATGTTACCAATACATTAAAAAGCATACATATAAATAATAAATTGATAAAATTCAAAACAGGGCCCAAATTTCCGGTGGCTAGGTCTGATAATGTATGCCGCATCAAGGATTATCATTGCCGCATCATCTGTTTTATGGATCAGAACCCAGACCCAATCTCTTTGCAAGAGTTTCTTAAGGTATTTGGTCGAGACTCTTCGCTTGAAGTCCATTCGCCGTGATAATTATCGGGACTATCGAATCAACAGTGTATTAACGTCATAGTTTTATTAATGTTTCCCAGGTATCTCATCATCCTCCAGTATCAGCCTTCCACGCTGACAGCCCTCACTTCGTATTCCACGGTTCAGTTCATCCAAAATTGAAATTTTGCGGCAAAAGCGTTGAGATTCAACCGAAAGGGCACGTCACTGTTGAACTACCCAGGTATGCTAGTCTCAATTAAGTCTGAAAATACACGATGAAGGAACCACATAAACTTTATCAAGATATTCAAACTGAATAATGACGAAGGTTACAATTTATTGTGCTCTTACTGAGCAAGCAGAAATTTTAATGCTTTCCTACAATCCTGGACCTTGATTTGTTATTTAAAGTTCTGGGTACCGCTGCAATAGTCATAGATAGGCGTTGTTGTTACCATCATGAAAGCGCTTTGTTTGTCTCAATTAGTTTTACACATAAAAAAATATTCTACCGTCAAGCAGTAGTGTGTAAATATTACTGTTTCGATGAATAAACTAACCACCGAATGACTCTTTGTAACAAACATCAAAACAGCAACGTCCTAAACTTTGTTTTCCTATTCAATTTCTGTGTACCGCTTCAATTGTCATGGACAGGTGCTATCTTGTATCATCATCGTTGTCTTATTGAATAATTTGGTATAAAATTAGACTTAAGCGTTACTAGTGTATCTATTAATGATAACCTGCTCAATGTAGGTGGGGAGAAGCCTACACATGGACAAATGTGAACTGCTGCGTCCATAACGTGATTGTGGGTAAGCTGTGGATCGAACAATACGGCGCCATGGAGGTGGTGTGCCACGGCGGGGCCGGCCTCAAGGCGAACCTAGCCTTCAAACCGGCTGGCTTCAATAATAGAGACTTGCATCGCGTTGACGGGTTCATTGTGGACTCACAGTAAGTATTCGTCTACAATCCTAAATAAGTGAAGTCATATTGAAACTTTGTCATCTTTTGGAATGTTAATATAAGCAGATCACAAGTTTAAGCTATCCTGTGGATAATTTCGACCCTGTCGTCCACAGCACGTTAGATATTCGCAGCAATGGGTAATGTCGTCGTACCGTCTTGTCAAGTCGGAGAGTATACATTCTGTGGCCCGCGGTCTATAACCGCGTACCCTCATCCAGCGTGCTCCAGAACTAAGTTCTTGGAAGATCTGGAGAACTTATTTTTTAGATATTGACGATTATTTAAAATTAAAAAACTATTACATTATCAGTAAATAGTTTTTTTGACAATTTCATATACTGACAATATTTTTTTCATTGACATGTTCTTATATTGTTATTTTTTTATTGACATGTAATACTTTGAAATGTTGTTACGATATTTTGACGTGTAACTTTGGTGTAATAAATGATTTTGTATTTGTTACTTAAGAATAAGACAACCATATACCTACCAGTAAGGGGTAACATAATTTAGACATGCAGTAGGGGTTGATTGCGTCTGCTTCTATTGGTTTTTTTTTTCTTTATTCTTTTACAAGCAAATGTAAACTTTAAGAGATTCAAATAACCCAATTTTTGTTGTTATTAATAAGCTGTTTGACCACAGCTCACCTGATGTTAAGTGACAGTGTGGTCGAAGATGGTAAAGCACGCCTATTCTGGAATGGAACTGGCTCTCAAGTGAACCTGCCAAAATACACCGTTAGGTGCTTAGCGGCAGATTTTCAACCCGGCTGGCTGGTAGCTAGCTAGCCGGATTCTAGAAAGTACCCTACCACCCTAAAATCACATCACAATGATTTCACTAAATGTTATGTTTCATATTGTAGCAAAAAGCGGCTCCGTTTCCTGTACGGCAAATGGACTGAGTTCATAAAGTGCTGCAGTGCGGCTGCACATGAACAGTGGGCTCGCGAGCGCGGCGAGGAAGCGACCCCCGCGCACACGCCCAAGAAGGTGCTCGCAAAGCTCAACAGCTTCAAGGTCGGCGCACTGCGCTCCATGTCCATACAAGACGTGAGTGCATTCTACTTCCTTCTGACCTTCATGCTTCATTGTAAAGAGAACATCTATTAATTAATCGGGAGTTTTGGCGGGAACGCGGTAAGCGTCATGTCACCCCATTGTATTTTTTCCAAAACTAGTGTTTTTTCGAGTGTTTATGTATAAAAATAGTGGTGTTTTATTCATAAAGTGCCGAATTACAAGTACGAGTGTGGGAAAGTGATATAATGCGGTGAAACATAACTTTTCGTGTTGCTTCCAAAACTCCATCGAAGCTTATAGTAAAGACGCCACTACTTTACTAAAGCATGACTAGATGTAAGACATGAATTGCAAAAACGGAAGACAAGGCAGTATGGCTTTAAAGCTTTAGCCTCCACGAAAGGGCAAATTGAATTTAAAAAAAAAACTAATTAATCGTCTGCTTTGCTATCTCATTTGATAGGATATCTGCTTTAAGAGCTGTAGGGCGGGTGTTAGATTCCCCATTTATGTAACGATATATGTTTGTTCTGTGTCTGGGTGTTCTGTATGTATTATATGTACTTACAAGAAAAAAAGTACTCGTTATCAAGTTTGAAATCTGTGTGAATTCTGAAATATCTGTGTGAAATGTCCTATGATATTTATTTATTTAATGATGCTGAATTTAATCTTCGTCATATATTTCCATGTTCTGTTTTCTTATTATTGTTTTTTTATTCTTATTTGTCTTATAATAAAGTTTTCTTAGGTCAAAAGGGTCGTGGGTTTGATTTCAAACTCGTGCTAATATTTTCATTTACACCGTTATCTAGTCTGGAAACGTGTTAAGCTGTTTAGTATTTCGCAGAATGACGAGCCAGAGGGGTCCGAAGATATCCCTAAGCCAGATGAGACCTACAACATTGACATTCCTGGCTCCGTCACCCTCTGGGAAGCCCGCCCGAGGCCCACAAACAGCGCACAGGTAAGCGGATATCATTTATATTACCATCCAATCATAGTTATCATAATTAGTTAGCTAAAACAATTATGAATAAAGTCAATAATAATTATTTTCTGAAGTAATAAATACATAAGATTGATGAGTGCTTTCAAAATTTGGCACTCTGCCAGAGATTACCAGATTAGATTAGATAAAGATTATTTGATTATTATTTGTAGCGATGATAGCTCAGTGGTTAGCGTAGTCGGTTCACATGCCGAAGGGTGTGGTTTAAACCCCAACAATGAGCTTGAGCTGCCGCGGTGAAGGAAAACATCGTGAGGATACCACAGCATGGTGGTACGGTACTTTCTAGTTTTCGGCTGGCTAGCTACCACCCTCAAGTTGAAAATCTGCCGCCAAGAATCTAACGGTGTGTTCCGACAGCCTCAATTGAGAGCCAGTACCATTCCAGGCTAGGTTTTACCATCTTCGACCACACCGTCACTTAAAATCAGGTGAGCTATGGTCAAACACCACGCCTGTCAAACAAAAAAAACCTTAGTAGTACACTCCATGAAATTGTTTTCCAGTACTACCAGTTTACGGAGTTTGCCATGTCCCTCAACGAGTTGGAGCGAGATATGAAAGGCCAGCTCTGCCCCACGGACAGCCGGCTGCGGCCAGACGTGAGGATGCTGGAGCAAGGAGACATCGACGGCGCTGCCGCCGAGAAGACCAGACTTGAGGAGAAACAAAGGACGACCAGGAAAGCGCTCAAGAAGTCTTCGGACGCGTGGCAGCCCAGGTAAAGGAAATTAAAAAAAACTGCAAGAAAGTATCGAGGCTTACTACGGCTAGTACGGGTTAGAAGTAATATATAAGTTGAACTCACTCGAATCATATATAGTCATTTAGGTTCTCTATTGTTTCGCATAAAATTCAAATAAAATGGCTAGAAAAACTAACCACCAAATGTCTCAAAGACCCTAATGAGCGGCAAAACAACGATGTTCTTGTGCATTCCATTGTTTGTTATTCCAAATTTTAGGTATCGTTGCAATGGGCATGGACAAGCGTTATCTCATACTATCAGAAGGGCATCATTTTGTTATATTTGGGTACATTAATTTTTTTATTAAAACTCGCACCAAAACAGCAATTACATTCTATAGAATGCAGAAATAATTGGAATGTTTTTTTTTATTTCTATGTTTAGATTTACTTTTCTGTTGCAGGTGGTTTAGTCAAGGCACAAATCCATACACGAAGCAAGAAGACTGGCTCTATAATGGAGGCTACTGGGATAGAAACTATCAACATCTCAAAGACATTGATATATTTTAATTTAAACATAACTTTTCAAGAAACCATTTGTGCGACTAACCGTTTAAACGCAATATATTATTATTTTACCAATAATTGAACAATAAAGATAACAACAAGCCAGATTATTTGAGGACCTATATTTTGATGTTTAACTTGTTCAGATTTGATTCTTTAACTTGTCCTCCGTGTACATATTATGATCCTTTATGCATCTTGCTTTTAGATTTCAAGCTATAACAATAAGCTCATTAAAATAAAGTAGCACGTTGTAGCATACTATATTAAAAAGGCGTACATTTCTATAAAATTTTATGGTAACAGCATTTCCTTTATTTGTACCACTGGATGGCAGTACTTTTTAACTTTTACATATAATTATGTTTATGACTAGGACTTACTTTTGTTTAGTTACCTCGACGTCTCAGTCGTGATCACGAGCTGACCAAGTCAAACATCACTTCAATGGCATACAAGATGTTATTTGTTGTAGCATGCCACAACGCCGCATGATGTTGACGAGTTCTAATCGCATCTTCTGTAAGCCGGGTTAGTCGCTACCTGCTATGTTTTTATAAGGCTAGCTCACATTTTATGGACCGAAATGTTAATATTCGATGCGTAGTTTGGGTGATAGAAATGCCCATAAAGTTCTTTCGCATTAGTGTTTTCTTTAGTAGTAATAGTAGGCATATACCAGAAATAATAAAAATAATCATCATGTATAACTAATATTAAAATCATGTTAATTAGGTGTCTGTATTAATATAAAAGTTAGGTACGTATGATATCTAGTCTATATATTGCATAAATATAAGTACTAGATATTATTATAAATTATACTAAGGGCTAAATGGGATTTTATCTATTTTACACTCTCAAATTAATAAAACTGAATTAAAAGCACTACGTCGATATCGGAGCCTGATTAATATCCGACATGCAGTAAAAGTTCTAACTAACAGTTAAGCCCATTGGTAATTTAAAAACACGCGTGGCAAATACATTATACGAAGTGTATAATATATTTAAGGCAACATTGAAATAATTAAGCGTTGAATTCTGATAACCTGAAATATCTAATGCGTATTGAATTTCGTTGTTTTGTCATGTAGAAAAATAACCAATTATTTAATCTCATAATAATTATATAATTAGCTACAAATATCATCGTCTTCAAGAAATAGTTTGCATAACGAGTATTGTGGTTTGTTTCAGCACAAGAATATTCAGTATAACCTAATTATTGAATAAAAACCGGCCAAGTGCGAGTCGGACTCGTGCACGAAGGGTTCCGTACCATTATCTATGAAAAAGGCAAGGGAGTGTATGGGAGCCCCCCTTAAATATTTATTTTATTTTGTTTTTAGTATTTGTTATAGCGGCAACAGAAATACATAATTTGTGAAAATTTCAACTGTCTAGCTATCGCAGTTCTTGAGATACAGCCTGGTGACAGACAGACAGACGGACGGATAGCGCAGTCTTAGTAATAGGGTCCCGTTTTTACCCTTTGGGTACGGAACCTTAAAAAGACACGCACATTATAAATTTTAAATATAATGAAATCACAAATGCATAATATGTATATTATATCCAAATCCAATAAACAGTGCAGATACTGCATACAAACTTGCAGATTAAAAATTTCATTCCGGATAATTCAAAATGTGCAAATTCAGGAAAAACAATCAGTATACCTAAACTGATTTAAACGCAGTAGTTATTTCAAATATTAAGTTAAGTTAAGTTATATTAAGCTAACCAAGTTTCCCTTAGTAATCGAGTTCCGCTTAGATATAGGTATGTGAACGTGAAAGTCAATTACTATTACAATGATAAAATTAACTAATCGTCTAGATAGTATTATTATATACTACCCCTTGCAGATGAGATTTTTTTTCAACTAGCCTCTTACTATATCTAATCAAATTAAATTGGTGTCGGTAGCGATTATATTAGATATGTACCTAGTGTGGTCAGTATATTTATATTAGCACTTATGTATAGTTAAAATGCTCGTCTTGTTTTACAAGATAACGAAAAAAGCTTCATACAAATATGAAGTCTAAATAAAAAGCAAAAAAGCAGGCAGGCTAAATAAAATCATTGTAGGTATGTACAATGCAATTGGTTTATAGAAGCCTTCGACTTTTAACAAGGGAATTCAAATCATTGTTATATATTAGACTGAGAGCGCGATGTCGACAACGTTACTTCACCGGGTATCAAGTAAAAAACATAATTTATTTTAATTACTTACGTTTGATTATATCAGATACTCCGACTAAAGTGAAGAGTGGTTGCGGATCTGAAGATGTCGTAGTGAGCTTTGTTTGCTTGAATGTTCCTGTCATAGTAGAAGTGGACACCGATCAGGAAGGGTGTCTAAGTGCACCAGCGCATCTTGGTATACTGCCCACTCCTACCCCGCGCTCGCGTATCAACCGCTGTCTTTACGTGCGAGGCCCGCAGTGCGAAGACGAGGCCGCGCGCGCGTTGTACTCAGCTTTGTCTCCCTGATGAAGGCCACCGTATGTGGCCGAAACTATAGTCGGAGTTTCCGATATAATTTAACGTGAATAATCCAAAATGTTTCAAAACCACGTCAGTTTCCATAGAAACACAATACAAATTCGATAGCAACGAATGTGACATCCTGAAGTTTAGAAGTAAATCTCTAACTAGATATATTTAGTAGTATACAGTGAGATATAAGTACCATTATAGAGATAAATCACCTAAATATTTCTAAGTCTAAAATTCGAATGAATCCTGAGAGCACTAAGATATTGAGAGACAGCCCTTGTATTTTATACTAATGAGTCATATGTATGATACTGTCTGCCTTTCTTGAAAATGTTGCTTAAGCTAATGTGTGTTGTTTTTACTCGGGACATTTCATGTCATCGAGAAGTAAGAAGGCATTTTAAATAACAAGCCTCTACTGGATATATAATACAGGACATCGCGTTTTCAGCTTTTACAGTATAATAGCAAATTATACATATAATAAATACTTAGTAGGTACGATTATTTTATAGCAATAATTTCTTGTAATAAGCAAAATTGACTTTTAAAGATTAGTAAATTTGGAAATAATAATATTTAAGCTTTATTTGTATCTCGTTTATTGTCTAGAAATTAAAAACCTATTAAATAAAGTATATGTACAAAAGAGTACAGAAATTGGTACTACTCTCATAATCACAGAACAAGTAACAGTACTAAAGTACTACAATGTGTAAATTTTGAAATGGAGGTAGTAAATTAACGTTGTTATCTTAGTGAAAAAAAATATTGAACTTTGTAAAGTGTAAAACAAATATATATAATATTAATTTAATGATGTATAAAATATGAATCAGTCAAAATTAAATGTCGTATAAATAAGTGGTATATCTTAGATACATATTCAGATAAACCAGATTAAATTGATATCGTAGATAAATTCGATTTTCGTTCTATTTCGCTTACGCGCGTTTGCAAATATTAAAAACAATAAAAACGATGTTTAAAATTGAGTTTCATTTAGATACAAGTTTTATGGGTTATTTATATTTCTCTGTTATTCATTAGTTATTACATGAAAATGTCACAAACATTTTAGATTAAAATAAGTTTTGTTAAATAGATTTTTTTTAATTCCATAAAAAGTGCATTTCGCAATGATTTCGTATGAAGCCACTGTAACGTACGTGGTAACAATAGCTAGCCGGATATTTTCAGTAATACGTTCTTAGCATTTTATATTTCATAATTCATCTACATATATTTTCATTAAAAAAAATTAAACTCAATTTTTATGTCTTTAGAGTTAAAATTAAGTATGCCGGTTTAATTGAGCTTAAATTACCTAGCTTTGTTTGTAGTTTATGAAAAATATTTATGGAATGTGTGTAAGATGTAATCATAAATGTTATTTTATTGATTAAATAGAATCAAAACTTTCATTTCGTTTTAATGTGAAAAATAAATGAAACACGTAAGCAATTATTCGAATTGTTTTTAATTACAATAGGCACATGTATACTTAGAATTATATAAAAATGTACTCATTTACTTGCATCACATTTTTACAATCTTAAAACTAAGATCGTAAAATTAAATTCGACAATGGTTATAGCATTAATTTGAAAAAAAAATAAGATGTACTCTTTACTATTTCAAAAGTAAATGGCACTTGAAATTTTAAAGAGAACAATGAGTTACAAAGAAAAAGTTATGGCATGCTACATAAATAGACTGTAAACAAAAGAAAACTGTCAAATATGATAAAACACCTTTTTGCATTAACACTAAATGAAAAGTGCTAACCGTGAAATGCTTTCATTTCACAAAATCATTTCTTTTGACATAAATTCATATAAATATGCACATATTTTGCTCCTCGAGTGAATGTTTCTCGAATACTATCTCGGTACCTCCAAGTCGCGAGTGAATCAGTTTTTTCTGGGTTAGCACCTCATCTACGCTTAACATCAGCCTTGTTGGCGGTCAAACGCAACCCTATTTAGTAAAAAAATATATTAATAAACATTATAAAACATAATTATATGACTTTACGCTTTATAATGGTTGTTTGTTTGATATTGTAGCATGCTACAACGCCACACGATGTTTACTAGATGTAATCACCAACTATTATTGATTATAATTACCCTGTAAACCTTCTTATCAAAAATTGGACCCAACTGCAACTGTATATAAACACAAACTGCCTCGATAACAAATTTCATCCCCATCCGTTCAGCCATTACGAAGTTGAACGAGAAGAAATACACACACACATTCACATTTATACTATTTTCGCTTTCACTATAACTATATGAATTATATGTATTACCATAATAACCGACTTCGTATTTTTACTTTATTTTCAACTGTACAATAATACTCAAGTTTAATTTAACTGGATACAAATTAATTCCAAATGATTTTAGATCCCATTCGGTGATTAAGTCTCGTATAAAAATCATTTAAATTATAGTTTTACCTATTATTATAATACTTATTTATTTAATAATTCTATACAATTTTTATTATACATTTCTATAACTTACATAATATAATACATTGGCAACCAAGGATACAATGTACATGTATTTGTCGCATGAATATAATAAATAAATAAATAAATATTGTAGGACACATTACACACAGCGCCATCTGACCCCAAACTAAGCAGAGCTTGTGTGATGGAAGTCAGATAACTGATAGAATACATAAATACTTTTTTTTATTTTTAAATACATACTTATAATACATACAGAACACCATAATGAAAACGGACATTTAATCAAATCTCTAATAGTGATGCTCAATTGTTAATGTTGATGAAAGCCCTGTTGGCTCATTGGTAGTTTATCTGCTTTAAGAGCTGCATGGCGTGAGTTCGATTCCTACCCAGTACAAACATTTTGTGGTATAAATAAATGTTTGTTCTGTGTCTGAGCGTTCTGTATGTATTATAAGTATGTTTTACAAAAAAAGAAAGGTAATAAGTATTCTATCAGTTATCTGAATTCCATAGTACAAACTTTGCTTAGTTTGGAGGCAGATGGCGCTGTGAGTAATGTACTACATTTTTTTTTTTTAAGTTTTATGCTGTGCTGTAGAAGAAATGACTTGTTTCTCATTTTATAATGAAAGTCTACTCGTAAAAATAATTACATTATTTACAAAATGCATTATTATTGGTTGTGAAATGGAATATTAAAAAAAAAACTTTAAATAGAAAACAATTATTGAAAATACTTCCTACTATTATAAAAATAAACTAGCTAATGTAACTAAAACGGTTCAGTAATTTGATTTAATCACTTAATATTTGTAGCAAAATAACCATTCGAGTAATTATTTTAACATAAACCAGGAATTGATCTACCTTAGAGATTTGACCAAATGTCTGTTTTTATCATAATCCCTGCAACAAATACAACTAGAGCAAACTACGACTGATGGTATATATTATTGTTTGTTGTCTTTCACTATTTACAGTTCGTAATTTGTTTTTTATAATTAATATAATTCTCCCCATTGCAACTAGAAAATTACACTCGACATTAAGAAGTATTAAGTTGTTTGATAATTACGCCTTGTTATCCTGTTATTGTACACAATTTTTTATTTTTTTAGAATATAAAATCTAATCAAATCACCAGTTCTAGCATCTAATTTTACAATGCGCCATTAAACAAAGTTTACATTATACTTCAGAATCTTTATCTTTGATACATTTGCAACGGCAAATAGTAGAGACAACATTATTATTTAATTGTAAAAATAACCGGCATTTTTTTTGTTGATACCGGTATTAAGTATTAGTGTCCTATCTGTAAGCTAGATTCCCACTATTGGGAAAAGCTTACGAAGGAGACTTGGAAAACAATGAACTGACACAATCGTAATAATAATCGTAGATACGAAATTTAAATAGGTACTTATTAAGATTTCTAGCCAACGTGCGGAGTTGGCAGGACCACCGTCTGAAAAACCAAGAGCGATAAGAATTATTTTTATGGGTAACAGGCTAGGTGTGGTCAAAGATGGCAAACTCACTTGGCCTGGAACCGGCTCTAAAGTGAAGCTTTCGAAACACTTCATTCGGTGCTTGACGGCAGATTTTTCAACTGTTGTGGTAGCTAGCCAGCCGAGTACTAGAAAGTACCCTACCATCATACTACGCTTTGCTATGGTTTCCTTATGATATTTTCCTATATCGGCAACTCGAGTTCAATCTGACCGTGTTAAACACTATGCACGAGTTAGTGTCATATAAAGTGCTGAAATATGTTATTATACCATTACTTTACTATGGCATTGACTTTGACTTAACCTAAAACACATGAAAATATGGACCACTTGAATACACAAAGTGCGATGCCAAAAATAAAGAAAAAAAACTGTGCCTTTATTTCTTTATTTTTCGTTCGTTGGTCTTCCTATAGGACAAAAATGTTTTAGAAGTTAAATACTATCCATATATTCGTATACACGGGGTTTCGCAGAACTGTACACATAGTACGAAGCTGAAAGGAGTTATATTTTATTTAAAATTATTATTATATTTCAATGTGAACTACTTTAATTAACCCTGAACAAAAAAGGCAGCCGCTTTAAATACAACATAAGCTCCCAGTCAAGGAAAATAAAGAAAACAACTGTGTATTTTCCGCAATTATATGCCCTATACCTACTATTTTGTAACCACTGTTCTTTGTATGCAAAAAACCGCTATATGCTGTTTTTAGTTGTTATTTTGTTCAAGGTCTTGCAATTATATACAATTATTTGCAAATTGTGATAAACATGTTGCGCAACAACATTTATGTACGCGTAAAGTTCTTTGTGTGATTATATAACTTCAACGACACATTTAATATACACTGAACCATCACATATTACTTATTACATATGATTTTATTCAAAATAGGTTCGCGTTTGACCACACTACCTGATGTAAAGTAGTACTGCGGTCTAAGATGGAGTACGCTTACCTAGAAGAAACCTATTTACTCTAGATTTGAAGACACCCATATTGTAATAATAGGGAGGGAACAAGCTGCCGGCTTCCTTGTTTGCTGAGAGATATAATATAGATCTTTTCAAGGCCAGAGTGAATAGGTATCTTCTAAGTCTGCGTGCTTTATCTTCGACCACATCACCGCTTTCCATCAGGCGAGTTGGTGGTCAAACGCGGACTTAACCGTATTATAAAAAAAAACAGACTCTGGCAGATAATTCCACAATCTCGCTGCGCGAATAAAAAATGTGAAATCAAAACACTTTGTGCGGTACTAGGGGAATATCTACCATGTAGGTACGGATGACGTATTGGTTCGTCCGGTAGTAGAAAAGGTGCAGGAGGAACCAAATTGTGCAATTCAAGTGCAAACTCTCCAAAATGTATCCGGTAGAAAACCGACAAGCTATACTTTTTCTAATATTACCTGTAATTTATTGAGCTTCGAGTCCCGAGTCCAGAAAGTCTTTTAAGTAAAGTGGTACTTCTCTAGGAAACATTCTGCAGATCTGAAATTGAAAAGAGTAAAATAAATATTTTTGATATTCTCATATAAATTTTGATTTACTGTTGTAATAATGTTTAAATACGAGTATATAATAGAGTGGAAAAAACCTTGCGGAAATCTCAACGCCAATTACTATAAAAAAAATAAGAACAACTTTTAAACCACTCGACGGGTTTTCAATATAATTAAAGTCTATGGAATTGGAACCGGTTGAATTAAAAAAAAAAAACATCGGCTTCGCCGTTTCACAGGCACGATGCTATAAACATATAAACACATATACATTACATACATTATAGAATATTTTTGAGAATTAAAAGATGAAGTGAGCTTTAATGACTTATTTTAAGTATTTTAACAGATTTAAATTTGTGCGTAGCACGCTTCCTTTTAATAGACAGATAGATGGAAACATTTTTAAATGTCATACACCAGAAATTAAAAATAGAACAAAAAATCACAGACAAACGTTATGGGCAACAAAATGGCAACCTTATCGCTAAACATATTCTCTTCTGGGTAACCATAGAATGGAACAAAAGATAAAAATACCTAGGTAGGACTTTTGAAAAACACTTTTTATGTATGACAAATTAATTTAAAAAAAATAGCACACTTTTTTAATTATTTTTTTGAATACCCTAGCTTAGCTCTTTTCGTAGTAGTTCTGCACTCTGAGCTTTGGGAATTGGGTTCGATCCCCACTAAGTACAAACATTTGTGTGACGAAGATAAATGTTTGTTCTGTATCTGGGCGTTCCGTATGCATTTATGAGGAAACTTTTCTTAGTTCGATAGCTCTATGTAAAATTTCTTCCAGTTAATTGAAGTTGGGAAATTTTAACAGCGTATGGGAGAAATCTCGCCGGGTAGGACGATGGCAGGTGGACTAAGGTTTTGACGGAGTGGTGGCTGGTAAATGGCGCGTTAGACGTCCACCAAGTTCGGTAGATGACATAATAAAAATGGGTCGAACCTGAACAAGACTGGCACAGGACCGGAACGAGTGAACAAGAAAAAAAACTTATATATCTATGCAGCCTACTTACCCAATTAACGTAAAAGAGCGAGTTGGGTATGGTGATTTCTGTCAGGTTTCTTCTCACAGCATTCACGATGTTGTCGGCAGCCTCCTGAGGGGTGAGGATCTTCATGAGCTGAGGGAACTTGATCCGAGGGTTCTTGCACAGTCCGGTGTCAACGATGTATGGGCAGATTGTTGTCAGCTTAATCTGAGGATTAGTTAAAAATAATGAGCCATCACAAACTTGAACTTAAGATTATACTAACCTAAAAAAAATTATGACTTTTTGTGATGATGATTTTGTAGCGATGATAGCTCAGTGGTTAGCGCGGTCGGTTCGCATGCCGAAGGGCGTCGGTTCAAACCCCAACAATGGGCTTTAGCTGCCGGTGGAGGAATCCATAGCGTGGTGGCAGGGTACTTTCTAGTACTCGGCTGGCTAGCTACCACCCTCAAGTTGAACATCTGCCGCCAAGCATCTAACGGTGTGTTTCGGCAGTCTCACTTGAGAGCCAGTTCCATTCCAGGCTAGGTGTGCTTTACCATCTTCGACCATACCGTCACTTAACATCAGGTGAGTTGTGGTCAAACACATAGCCAGTCAGCCATAAAAAAAAAGAATTAGGTCCTCTGAAAAACGCACGCTAAGGCCTAAAAAAAAGCAACATTTTAATGGACTAATGGACAATTATTAATTTAATTAATTTTTATGGACATTAAGTCATCAGTGTTAGCTCCATCCATTTTTCACCAACCATTTTTAATCTCCAATTAATTAAAACCGTGAGGCACAACAGAGTTGATAATGTATACTTACTCCACTGTAGTCCTTCTTGTCCTCTCTAAGCTCTTCATGTAGGGCTTCCATGACGCCCCTTACGGCCCACTTGGTCCCGCAGTACGGCACCAGGTTCCTCAGCCCGACAACTCCCGCCATTGATGACATAGCCACGATGTGCCCATGGTTACGCTCCATCATAGACGGCAAGAAGTTTTGGAGAAGCTGGAACATAATTTATAAACTGGCAGACTAGATGTTGTCCACAGATTTTCAACTTGAAGTTAGTTAGCAAAGTACTAGAATCACCACGTACTATTACCTCACAATGTTTTTTTCACCAGCAGATTAAGCTCATTGTTGGGGTTTGAACACCCATTTGACGTGTGCTATCATAACTGCAAACGATAGATTACTATCGACCCGCCCCGGCTTCGCACGGGTAGTATGAATGGGTAAAGTAAGCTATCCTTAAAAGGTAGGTATATGCCAACACGGAATTTTTAGTAGATCTATAAAAGAGAAATATCCCACCATGCATTGTTTTGTTATATCTACGTTTGGACTTTTAACGTAGCGCCATCTATTGGACACTTATTCAATCTAGTTATTATTTACCTTACACCGCCATCTATTAGAATTTTAAGGAACTCAAAAAAATAAAAAAATATTACGTTTATAAATTGAAATATAAACTATCCTATAAACTATTCCTCAAGTTGGATCAAACTGCACATACATTTGGTCAAAATCGGTTTAGTAGTTGAGGAGTTCATTGCGGACAAACAACGTGACACGAAATTTTTATATATAAAGATATTACAAGTGCATTCTTTCTCAGATTACACACGTTAGGCGCCTGTAAACTAGTAACCAAATTCACCGGTGACTTTGGGTCACCATAACAAAAAGTTCGGATAATTTGAATCCCATTGTATTACTCAATTTGTAAGGTAATTGATGTTGTTTACCTGTACGTTTAAAATAAAACTTTATATTATCTCATCTTAATATTTCATAAATTTTACTGAAGATATTTATTTTTGTCAAAATTCTATGTAATAAAATCGAAATTTACAAGGTTTTTTAGTTCATCTAGTTGGCCAACACTTAAATATTTTTTTCTGAAAATTTATAAGGCAGTGGGAAGCCGGTAGGATTAGTTGTTAGCTATAAAATATGTGTGAAAATGTGATTGATGATCTAGCGGCTATATTTTTTTTTGTGGCTCCAACGTACGGCATACGCATGTCGCATATGCCATAAAACATTGCAACAAATCTATCTCGTAGCGCTGCTTTGGCGATCATTATTTTGAGACATTCGATGGTTAGTCCCAACAGCCCTGTAATTTCGTTAGCCGCAGTACCCTTCAAACCGGAACACAGTAATGTTTACACACTACTGCTGGGTGTCAGAATATCTAGTACTGCGGTGGTACCTACCTAGACAACCTCCCGCTAACAAGATCTACCACCAAATAAAATGACTTGATACTTCGTCTCATTACTTTTACATTTAAAGAAAGTCAAAATCCGAGTCTAGATTTCTTTGGGTAGTTTGATTTGAGTTTATACTAACCCACATGTGGGACAGGACATTGAGTTCAAACACTGCTCTGATCTCCTTCTCGGAGGTGTTGAGAAGCGGCTTGCACGGCATGATGCCTGCGTTATTGACAAGCATGGTCACCTCGCCGACTTCTCGCCGAATCTTCTCCGCCAATGCTATGACGGCGTCGCGGTCTGTCACATCGCATCTAGAATAAAAGAAGTGTGTGATATATTTTTTCTTGCTACCACATCATCAGCCATACGTCCACTGCTGGATATAGGCCTCCTCCTGGGGGGGCTTTTCCAATACTCGGCACGCTTGGCAGGCGGGTTGGCGAGCGCAGTTAGGTGTGATTGTTCAAGGAAGACGCTGCTGCCCATCTTCCGGATTACATCCCGTAGAGAGGGTGGGGTACTATTCTTACGCCGGACCACCACGGCCAAGCAGTATACGTAGCTACAATAAACTTCTCTCGTGGTCTCGTAGTCGTATCAGGCCAAAAATATAACGCAAGCAATATTTGACAGTGCAATATCGGCTGGTGTTGATTTTATATGTACATAAGTGATGTTTTTAACACTTAACCTTTCATTTTAATTAATCCGTTTGCACTCTCACCTCAGCTAAGTAACGACTTTGATAATTGTAGGACTGCAGAAAACTGTACTAACAATAACATACAGTTGACTCGAGCGCTAAGTTTTGAGGGCACTCTATAGAATTTTAATTCTGTGTAAGTTAATAGGTATTAGTAGACTAGCCCTGGCCTTGCACGGGTGCAATGTAGATACTAATGTAGCGCATATGCATGTATTATACGTCTAAACATTCCTGTTGAATCTCTTTGTCCATTGATGGAAACCGCAATACAATCCGTTGCGTAGTTTAAAAGAGTTTGTTTTATTTATACTATGTAGAGAATATTAAAAGGCAAGGGGATCGTTTGGCTAAAAACGCAGCGGGTCAGAATGGCAAAGAAGAGAGGTACTTGATTCCTGTTTAAAAGTCTGGACTCAGTTTACAAGAAACGGAAAGGAAATGGAAGGATGGGAAGTAAGGCATTTATTTGGATTGCTGTTGAAAAGTACAGGCTGATAATAATAACTAGCAAAAATCTGAGCTTTGTGTGGGCTCGCGTAGTTTTTCTAACGGGTACCTAATAATTTTTAAGACGGTTGTTATTTTACAACCTGATTCTAGTGGTGTCATCTAGTATTATAGTACGAGTAGATTAACTATGATGTATTTGAGTATTTATTTTAGTTGTGTTGCAGCGATGTTAACTCTTTGGTTTTCTAACAGATGGCGTTAGTAGTACAATAACATTCTAGCCAATGAATACAAAATTATTTTTGAATAGTTATAATTTTTTTGACAGATAACACGTTTTTATATGATGTTAAATTACTATGTTAAAGCTCGAATCTAAAGGCGTGATAGTTTTTCAGTAAAGTGTACCACAAAAATGCTCAGATTGTGGAATAGTGTTAGGGTTCGCTTCGCTCGGTCTGATAAATAGTAACTTAAAAGTGTTAAGTGCGATTAAGTAAAGCCAAATAATTACACACACACCTCAAAATAGCGATTAAACCGATACAACAAACATTCAAAATCACGCAGCAAATATTTACTCCTCTGTTATAACAAGCCATCATCCTGGTAAGATCAACTGGAGCCACCAGCGGAATTCTTGATAAATAACTTAGTTCTATCATTTGGCCTTGCCTACAGTTAAGTTTCTCGCTCCCTACCGATGGTAATTTCCGTGTCAGGACACAACAAAGATCAACATAATATTTAGCTAATTGTTGATTTTAGAGGTCAACTTTGAACTTATGCTTATTGCTACTGACTATTGTGTGACGTTTAAAACAAATCGATGTGACCTTCCTACAGAACACTGACCTTGCTGGAAGCTCACAAACAAATTATGTACAAAGCTATTCGGAGCTGGTTAAATGCCCACCTACTTCCTTTTACCATCAATTTCAGTAGGCGTAATAAAAAAAAAAGAATAAGCGAGTACAAAATTAAATGAAAATTAGCTGCATAATAAATTTGCATAGTTTAGTACAGTCGTTAGTCTTTTAAGTCAGATCTTGATAAGAATATTTTTTAAGATTCGTTATATAAGTATATTTAATTGCTAGCTGTTCCCCGCGACTTCGTCCGCGTGGAATTTAGCAAAGAAATGTTTGTTCAGTTCGCAGAATTTACGAAAAGTTAATAATAATTATGAAACCCTCGCAAAAAATCTTATTCTTTTGTAACCTAACATTTCCGATATAATAGTATCCTGGTAACAAAATTTCATCCAAATCCGTTTTTGCGTAATCGAGTAACAAATATCCAAACATACAAACTTTCACATATATAATATACGTATTAGTAGTTTTTGCTCTATGTAAAAGTATTCTATATGTTAATCTAGCCAAAAGTTTGAGCGAAATGGTAATACGTTAATTAAAAAAATTGCCGTAGTGGTGCCGGCGTAAGAATAGTACCCCACCCTCTCTACCCGTGGTTGCCGTAAGAGTCGGCTAAGGGATGTAATCCGGAAGATGGGCAGCAGCGTCTTCCTTGAACAATTACACCTAACTGCGCTCGCCAACCCGCCTGCCAAGCGTGGCGAGTACTGGCAAAACCCCCCCAGGAGTAGGCCTATGTCCGGCAGTGGACGTCCCATGGCTGATGATGATGATGAATTTAAAAACCCAAACCCATCAAGTAGGGTATCTAAATAAAGGCAATCAAAATAGGATTACAAAGATATAATATAAGTTATTTGTTTAAAAAGTTTTTTTTTCCTTTTTGTATAGCTATTTTAATCGCAGTCTGGTTATAGATTTTCTAAACTCCTTAGCTCGTTGTATCGTTAGCTTGAATAAGATTTTTCGCAAGTTGTCTGGCCGATACTTACTCGTATCGATGCGCTTTGCCCTTGGCGTCCCTGATGATGTCGACGGTTTCCTGGTTGCCGACGGGGTTGATGTCCACGGAAACAATGACACCCCCGAGTTTAGCGAACCGCATCGCTGTCTCACGGCCCATGCCATGCCCGGCGCCAGTAATCTGCATTAACCAAACATGAATTCGTCGTAGAAAACATTTATCGGTTTTTTATTGGAATCATTTCTGAAAGTGTGCATTTTTTAAATAAAAATCAAAATATAATTTATTCAGTTTAGGCCCTAGTAAGGCACTTATGAACGTTAAGTTACGTTTTTGAATCTACCACCGGCTCGTTTAAGTTCTATGAAACAACAGATTTTTATTTTTTCGACACTTTTTGTTGTGCCTATACAAGAAGTTGCTTACAATGGTAAGTATAGTATAGATCCATTTTCAGATTAATACAAGCGAAACTCATAACCCCTAACCTTAACTTATAACTATTTATAGGAATAACTAAACGTTTGGTGGAGGCGTCAGGTCACAAACTTACTTAGCATAATAATACACTTGAGTCTTGAAGGAGTGATGATTGATAACATATACTTAAGTATGTTATCAAACAACAAAGGCAGTGAGTAACAAAAAGTCGCTGATGAGATCACTACTGCTATTAGCCTAATGGAACAATGATAGTTCAGTGGTTAGCGCGGTCGGATCACACGACGAACGTGGATTCAAACCACAACCGGCCGGTGAAGAATAAGCATCGTGGGGAAACCAATGACGGTAAGGTACTTTCTAGTATTTAACTGACTAGCTACAATCCTCGAGTTAAAAATCCGCCGCCAAGGTGTGTTCAAACATCCTCGTTTGAGAGCCAGTTTCATTCTATGCTAGATATGCTTACCACCTTCGACTACACAAACATTAAACATCATGTGAGCTGTGATCAAATTAAACCTAGCATGTCAACTATAAAAATAAATGATTTTGAACGGTGCAAAATGTCAAAACATGTTATACATAAACAAATACAATGAAATACATATAATATAAATATAAATGATTTATTGTATTCCGATAAGGTAGGCACAGGAAACATTAATATTCACTCATAACTCAAAGGTTATTAAACTTTCTGCTTTTGTGTTTTTTTCAAGGGCATTTTGGATGATAGGTATGTTTTTTTAGTATATTGTGTTGTAATGTTATTACCTACTCAAAGAATATATTTTTCCGTGTAATTTTTTGCACCTAAGCGCGATAACAGGATGATTTTCACTTGTTTGAGATTTGACTAGTTCCGATGATACTAGGTACATATGTATAACTAGCTGTGCCCCGCGGTTTCACCCGCGCTAGATGCCTACGTCATAGTAGCTTTATGCATGCGAAGTCTCAGCCCGATCGGTTTAAAATTGACAAAGTTTCATACAAATTTTCATCCCCTATTTTATCCCCTTGTGGGTAAGAATTAATCAAAATCCTTTCTTAGCGGATGCCTACGTCATAACATCTACCTGCATGCCAAATTTCAGCCCGATCCGTCCAGTGATTTGGGCTGTGCGTTGATAGATCACTATGTCAGTTAGTCAGTCAGTCAGTCAGTCAGTCAGTCAGTCAGTCAGTCAGTCAGTCAGTCAGTCAGTCAGTCAGTCAGTCAGTCAGTCAGTCAGTCAGTCAGTCACCTTTGAGTTATAGGTATATTTAGATTCTTTTATCGAAATAGACCGATAGACATGAGTAAGAATGCTTACAAGTATGATCTCTCCATTGACGCTCTTGGGTTCGGGGGGCACGAACACTCTGTAGAGACAGAGAAGCCAAGTAATCATCATCTTCACGTACAGCACCAAGATCTCCAGCGCCAGAGCCACGCCGCTGTAGACCTTCATCGCGATGCCCTGCTCGTCGGTCCTGGACACAAGAAAATAAACACAATTACATAATTGGTCTGTAAAACAATATAAATAGAAATTATTTATTGTGCACAACAGAAATAAAAAGAAACAATTTACAGAAAATAAAAAAACCTTAGGAGCTAGTGCCACAAGTGGCGGCCTTATCGCTAAAAGCAATATATTAAATTATTGACTAATAACAGAAGGGATGTATTAACACTAACTATAAAATATAAAATAATACAACGAAAACTTTTTAGCAATCAATGGTATCACCGTGGTGCCTATTCTACTCGTAAAGACAAGAATTTTCTTACAATCCTGCACGAGTTCAGTATGGTTGGAGTAATTTGTAAGCTGTGAATGCCATATTAAGCGTTTCTAAGCCAGCGTGCAATGTGTTAGGTATCACCTGCTCAAAAAAACAACCACCTAGAACTTTATTAAAGTGGCACACTACTCCTATGCACAATACGGGTGCCTCAAAGAGTGCTTCGGAACCTCAAAGAGATTCACCATGACACTAAGCGTTACTATAACAAGATGGGTACCGTACTGCTAATCATGACATGATGGATAAGACCGGACCAATCATAATGAATGAAAATCTAAGGTCAAAAGTTGTTCAAGGCTCGAGTTACGTGTAATAGTTAGGTACGACAACATCTGGTATTATAAACACTAGGTAATTAGTGACAGAGTGTTACAGATGCATAAGAAATACATAATGTGCCGTCCCGAGGCCAACAAGACGTTAGACAAGTTTCTGAAGCATGACTTAAAGATAAAAAGGTAATATGTAAAACGTGACGGATCTCAATTGTGTGCTGAGATGCTTGCAAGGTCCAAAGATTCTTGGGGATGACTGGAAAATCTTGGCAAGGTATGTGTGCTCTCATGACCCTTACATTTGGTGCACAAACTTGGTCACTGTTAAAGAATCAGAAGTTGGATCTAGGAGTGACGAAGTGCTGGAACAATACTGCATGGTATACAAGGTTTCAGATCTAATCTGAAAAGATTTATTATTGCTCACCAAAAGGGGGAGCAGCTTATGAGAAATGATACTAGTGCAATATAGGTAGACTTTAAAATTGTTGTAATACATTTACTTACTTTTATACTTTACTTCTATGTATATAATATATTTCCTTGTATATGTCACTTGCTTTCCTTATATTATGTATATAAAGATAATGTTTATATTTAGTTTAGTTATCTGTTTGTCTACATATTGTTTTTTTGTGTATATTTATGCATATTTTTCTTTTTTATTACCGCCTGGCACTCTCGTGCGTGACGTCACCTGCCGGAACCTGCCTTAACAGAAAACCAGCGCCGGCTGGTTGCAGTCGGCATTATGCTGAGTTGAGGCCGGTTTGTGACATAAAATTTATTTCTTTCTTTTTGTTCTTTGTGTTTAATTTATTTTTGTTTTATCTTTGTTTGTTATTTCTTTTGTTTCTGTATACCCATTTTGTTAATGTTTTAGAAATTTGTTTTATGTCATAAATAAAATGTTGTCTATTGTCTATTGAGTATGCCAGAGCCATGCAGCGCAGTATCTTAGGAGTGAAACTTATAGACAAAAGAATCAACACAATACTGCGCTCCAGGACTCAAATTGCTGATGTAGTTCAGAAAGACGCCTTCGGGAAATCAACATGGAAAATAGACAAACTTTAAAACGAACGTGATACAATTAAAACTTATTGGTATTAACTAGGGAGTCGGCCCGGCCTATTATTATTATCGTGACGTGACAAAACAGAATTTCGATACTGAACCAATATTTTTAATTGGGATGTATTGTTTAAACAAATAGCTGTGTACCAGAAATTAAGCGTAGATTGGCAATGGTAAAAGACGCTATGTCACGCCTTCAAAATATTTGGAAACAATCGGGGTATAAGCTACAAAAGTGCGGTTAGTCAGAGCCTTAATATTCCCGATCTTTCTCTATGGAGTGGAGTCATAGACAATCCGAGCAAGAGAGAAACAGAGAATAGATGCATTCTAAATGTGGTGTAACGTAGTTTGAATCGTACATAATATATAACGGATTGTTGGCAATACCAAAGGAAAGAGAATACGATGGTCTAACAAAGTGAAAGAAGCCACCTCTTCTAAATTCTACCAGGTGGTGACTAGGTACTTCGGATCGGAGTCGATGGAGGCAGATTTTCCGTCTAAGAGGTTCCAGTGACCACGATCCTCAGAAATGAGGGACTGATTGAAGAAGAAGCGATGATAGCGATGATAGCTCAGTGTTTAGCGCGGTCGGTTCGCATGCCGAACAGCGTGGGTTCAAACCCCAACAATGAGCTTGAGCTGCCGGTGAAGGAAAACATCGCGAGGAAACCACAGCGTGGTGGTAGAGTACTTTCTAGTACTCGGCTGGCTAGCTACCACCCTCAAGTTGAAAATCTGCCGCCAAGCATCCAACGGTGTGTTCCGGCAGCCTCACTTGAGAGCCAGTTCCATGCCAGGCTAGGTGTGCTTTACCATCTTCGACCACACCGTCACTTAACATCAGGTGAGTTGTGGTCAAACACCTAGCCTGTAAGCCTTAAAAAAAAGTATAATCAAATATTTGGTAAAAAATATCTAAATGAAAGTGAAAACCATATCAAAATCCGTTGCTTTGTTTAAAAGAGGTAAGTGGAGAAACAGACAGATGTGAATAGCAATTTTGTCTTTTACGTACTATTTAGATTAAAGATTTGGTTTTCATTTAATTTTAAGTCACCTTGAAAAATTTATAAGTAACAACAAATCAAATTTGTCAGATTAAATTATAGATTTAATAAAAGTGATGTTTCTTCATAATTTATTTGCTTTGTAGCTGGTAACTTTAAGGTCAAGCACTTTAACGTTTCCTAATGATAGCACCAAGATTTATTTTTATTTTTATTTATTTATTTATTTAATCCAATTAGAACCGCATACATTGCGAATTAAACTAATGATAAAAATTGAACATAAAATTTAACTATAAACTAACGAAACTAATTATTACATTAAACATAAATTAAAAAAAAAAAAAAAAAAAAAAAAAGCCTTAATTAAAAAATAATAATAATAATAACAATGGTCATAATAATAATAAAATTAAAATAAAATAAATTTAAAAAATAATAATAATATCAACACGTGATTACTTGCAAACAGTAGATTGCCTTTTTAAGGTTGTCTCACAATGTTTGAGACAATCGGCCATTATATCTCTCCACTCGCCCGCAAACAGGTCGCATTCGGGCTTAAAATCCAAAAGAGCGTTGAGGGTAGCAAGGGAGCGCGGTATTGGCGAACTCTTGTGCGCAACTGTTCTACACGACGGCACAGCAAATAATTTGTGTTTCCTACACCGACGATAGTTGTCCGGCACATACAGGCGACTAAGTTGCTCAGTTAACTCTGGTGCATCGACTTGTCCCCGCAGAATTTTACACATTGTCCCAAGCTGGTCATAGGCTCTCCTAACTTCTAAAGAATTGTATCCCAGAGTACCGTGCAAAAAATCTGTTGGATACATATAAGGATAATATCCAAACTTCCGCTTGTAGAGGTATCTGAGGAAGGCTTTTTGAACCTTCTCCAACATTAGAGTGTATTTGTCCTCATGCGGATGCCAAATACATGCGCAGGCCTCTAGTTTGCTACGAACCAAGGCACTGAAGATGAGCTTAATAACTTCAATGTTTTGAAATCCTCGAGAGTTCCGAAGCACAAAACCTAGTCGACCATAGGACTCCTTGAGAACCGTGACTATATGACTATTGAACGTGAGTTCACGATCAAACGAGACACCCAAATCCTTTGCTGATGTTACACGCGATATTATATCCTGACCCAACTTGTAATGAAATTCGATCGGGTGACGCTTGCGCCCAAAAGTCATTTGGATGCACTTTGACGAGTTGAACTCCATCTTGTTCTTAACACTCCATTCGTATACTTTATCTATATCTTTCTGCAGCCTGAAACAGTCTTCTATTGTTTTAATCTCCGTGTATAGTTTCAAGTCATCAGCATACAAAAGACACTTTGTATACTCTATGACTGTGGGAAGGTCATTTATCATTAATGTAAAAAGCAAGGGGCCAACGACCGATCCCTGGCTGACTCCAGAACGCGTGTGATAAGGTGAAGAGTCATAAAGGCCCAGCCGTACAAACTGCTGGCGATCACGAAGGAAATCTGCCATGAAACGAAGGAAACCCGGCGTTAGTCCTAAAGCACTGAGCTTTTCCAGAAGAATGTCGTTGTTGACCCTGTCAAACGCCTTCCGAAAGTCAAAATACAGTACATCCACTTGTGTGCCACAATCGAGTTTGGAAGAAATATAGTCCACTAGCGTCAGTAAGTTGGTATGTACTGATCTTTTCTTCCTAAACCCATGCTGTTCATTACACAAGAATGGCTCAATTTCCCTGTACAGCTTTCGATGGAGGACATGCTCAAATACTTTTGCCATGGTCGGCAATACAGCTATCGGGCGATACTCCTCAACTGACTCTTTATTAGAATTTTTAGGGATTGGAGTTACTCGTGAAAGCTTCCATTGAGACGGGTAAATCCCATTCTGTAGCGAGAGATTAAACAAGTGGCAAAGTGGATGCACCAGGATGGTTTTCGCTTCCTTGAGGAACCACGGAGGTATACAATCTGGCCCAATTGAGCTACCGGGTTTCAACTTGTTAATTCCCAGAGTAACATCCCAGGCCGTTATTTGAGGTACATGAACATAATTGGCTGAGGAGGATAAGTCCCTGTTCGAGGTGCATACCGCATTCAACTCGGGCAACTCATCCAGAAAAACGCTGGAGAAAAACTCTGCAAAAGCCCCAGAAGCCTGCCTTCCACAAAAAGTAGCACCCATATAAACGACGTTAGGCTCGAATCCACCTTTAGACCGCAGACCCGAAATGTGACGCCAAAACTCCCGAGGATTTATCCTAATGTTGCTCTCTATACTAGAGATATATGATTCGTAAGCCTTTAAAGTACGGGACTTTAGCTGAGCTCTTATGCTAGAAAATAATTCATAAGCCTCAACAGAATTAGTACGCTTCCAGTTGCGATGAAGCCTAAGTTTCAGTTTTGTATCATCTATTATATCCCTTGTAAACCAGACCGGATACCGCGACACTACCGAACAGCCACGCCTCTTTTTTGGAACGCATGCATCAAAAATGTCGTAAATATTGTCATACAATTTCTGTGTACTCAGACAGACGCTATTAAGCCCGTAAAAATCACTCCAAGATACCTTAGAAAGTTTCTCAAGCATTAAACTACGATTGCCATTTTTAAAATTCCAGTCTTTGCTTGGATCTATATTACTAGGCTCAATGCGTTCTGAATGACGAGAACTAACAATTTGTATATTAATATCGAGAGGGGGATGGTGCACGTCTATTTTCACAATATTTTCCGCTGCCTCGACGCTAACAACACGAGCGCCCATGCTCTTGCGGATCAGCACTACATCTAACATTCTACCATTAACATTCGGCACAGCATTATTTTCACATAAATTACAATATGACATAAAATAAGAGTAGTAATTATTTACATTTAAGGATGCAGTATATAAATTTAAATCTCCAAAAATTAGAACAGTCCCTTTAAGGTCATTTATAAAACTTTCTACCTTACAGAACCATTTCATATAAAAGTCATCAGTAGCATTTGATTTAATATAAATAACGCAAACATAGACTTTGTGACCATGCCATATAAAACTGGTCCATAAGTCCTCTCCACCTCCTACAGATTCATATTCCGTGTGCCGACGTAGCACGATTGGAGCGCGCGCACTCAGTAGTGCACCTCCACACGGTGTATCTCTGTCTCGCCGCAGTACACTCCAGTTGCCGTCGACTACTTCGGAGTCGGCTACCGAGCTATCTAAATAAGTTTCCGTCGCTGCAACCAAATCATGCTCCAGTAATAACAAGTTGTTACGCCATTCCGGCAATTTACTTTTAAGCCCGCGAACGTTTTGGTAGTATACAAATAAGGTAGATTTATTATACTGCCGTTGCCGTATTAGAGGGTTGCTCGCGAAAGGGCTGGTGACTACTGGTACGTACCGAACTAGAATTAGCACCTAAGTGTCTTGGTGATTTCCTATAGTTGACCCAGGCTCTGATACGGGCGTTAATTGGCCACACATCAATAGAAAAGCAAGTCTCGTAGAATTCAACTGGTACTCCTATTTTATAGGATTTATATTCTCCTTTCGCAGTAAGTTCTTCCACTACGCAAAGTCCGTTATGGCAAAGTTGTCTTAAGTATTGACGCACATCTTCGACACCTGATGCCATATTCCACAAATGAATGTATTTCCTAGGTTCTACCGCTTTTAACGACGTCACTAAGGGCCCAGCTGCACCACACATGGAAGTAATCCGCCGCTTTTTCTCTTTGTTCACCTCAGTCCACTGCTGGGCATCACCCTCCAGGCTCTTCACAGACTCCTGTTCTGCATAGTTTCCAAAGGAGTGGCTTGGGGAGAGGCTAACTAATTGCTGCTCAACAGCTGGAGAGTGTCTGACCTGGGACTCTTTCTTCTTCTGTGTCTTATTTGGCGCTTCACTAATTGGTTTATTAGGCTGACTCTTCGTAACAGATGAATGATGATGCTTAGCCGTTATAGTGATTGCTGATACAGGTTCAGCCTGAGAGGACACAGTTAGTAACTCAGAGGTTTGATGGTGAGGTTCTACAATAGCACTCAAGCATTGCCTATTAGTGCTAATTTCAAATGTTTTCATACTGTCTAAAAGGTTTTCCACTTGAAAGGTATATTTCTCCATTGACGTCTCATAGCTTGTTATGATAGACACCGACTTAGCCAACTTTTTTTCATAGTCCGCAACTATGGAGACTGATTTACGGAGCATGCATTCATAATCTGCTATCAGGATATTGGACTTGACAAGCTGTTCTCTTATTAATGTAATTTCATGACGCAGCTCACGAACTTCAGCTGTTAGACCTTGTGTACTAGTTGTGTTGACAACCTCTTCTGACTGTTTGTTTACTGGTTTCTGTCGGACAGTCACATAACAATCTCGATGTTTCTTGGCACCAACCGGGGTAGAACTATTATCCCCGCCCACTTTAGATGAACATTGACATTCGGGGCAGACCCATGCCTCTTTAGTGAGATTTTTTCCGCTTATACATAAGAGATGATAACATTTACTGCAGTCCGATATAGTGCAGCCCAAATACTCATCTTCTGCTAATATTTTAAGGCGGCATGCTGAGCAGTCCATGATAACTGATTATTGTACTACAGAAATCCTTGCGCAGTGACTCTGGGTTGTTTATGAGTTATATGTTTTTTTTTTTTTTTTTTTTTTTTTTTTTTTTTTTTTTTTTTTTTTTTTTATACAATTTTATTTGCAAAGAAGGTAGAATACGCACAGCCGATGTCGAGCGGCCGAGCGCCGGCAAGCGATGACTCAACGCTCTCACGTGTGCGGTACACTAGATCAGCTAACCAACCGTTGACTTAAAACTTTTGTAGTTTTTCACTCGTATCTTGCAAACCACTCAGCTCAGCCACTCCAAACAAACAACACTGCAATACTTGACTTTTCAGCTTCACAGTCGTAGTACCATTACGTAATCAAGATGCTATAAACGATACAGAATGGATGTAGGTAACTAAAATAAGGATGATTGCAGACTCGTCTTACCTTCTTGAGTAGACGATCTTGACTTGGATCTGGTTTCTAGATTATAGCTTGCATAGTAAGGCGCCAGACAGGTTTATTACATGTAAACTCTAACGTAGAATAGAAAATTAATTAGATAATATCAATAAAGCATTCCCAGTAAACTTCGACTGCCCTATTAGATATTTGGTAATGTATCTTCTTCAAGAGCTGTAGGGCGTGCGTTCGATTCCCACCCAGGACAAACATTTGTGTGACAATTATGTTTGTTATGTGTCTGGGTGTTCTGTAAGTATTATAAGTATATATTTACAAAAAATAAGTATATAAGTATTCTATAAGTTCCATAGTACTTAAGCTTAACTTAGTTTGGAACTAGATGGCGCTGTGTGTAATGTTGAAGTAATTTTTTTTTTTTAATTTAAAATCGGTTTGCGTTTGACCACATCCTGATTAATAATGTTAAGCAGGATGCTTTGGAACTGAGACGTTTTTTTATGGTTGAAAAGCGTAGCTATTTTACCACAGCTAACCTGATGTGAAGTGACGGTGTGGATCAATATGGTATAAACATTACCATATTCAATCACACCGTCACTTTTCGACTTCGACTTAAAGGTGGTAGCTTGGTAGCTAGCCAGTTGAGTACTATAAAGTGCCCTATAAACACGTTATGGATTCCCCACGATGTTTTCCTTCACCGACAGCTCATAGCTCAAGCTCATTTTTGGGATTTGAAATCACACCCTTCGACGTGTGAACCGACTGCGCTAACCACTGAGCTATCATCGCTAGAGTACTTAGAACGTTATGTGGCTGACTAATTGGAGACTGTCGTCGCCAATTAGCCTTCTAGCACTCCTTTCGATCGACTCCAGAGCCTCAACCACTGCAACTTTGTTACTCAATCACGCAAAAACGGCTAAACGAATTTGAATGAAATTTGGCACAGATATAGGTTCTTACCTAGATTAACATATAAAATACTTGTAATAAAATGTTTCGATAAATTCCTTGCAGACGAAGTCACAGGTAACAACTAGTTTGATATTCATAAAGGTTTGCTTTGATTTGCCGACACAAAAAAAAACTAAATCTTGTTTATAAAATCATAAAACATCTAAGTATTTCATTTAGCACATTTTTTTTTTGTGCTATTTCTTTTTAGATTACTAAACTAATTAAACATTAATGTGGGAATTTTTGAGCTATTTTGTTTTGAGTTATGGAGCTTACAAAAAATCAAGCAAATAGTAACTTCAGAATCTTTATAAGCTTTGTTTAGGTTGTACTTAGTGTTTATTCATACTAATATATTTATTCTATTGACATATTGTTTAATTCACACATAATTATAAATTAACTTATTGTCAAATAGTTTATTTCACTATTTACAAGTACTGACATCAAATATAAACAACTACCAATATACAATATACAGGCTTAATTTACAATAATAAAATTTTGATTAAAAAAATACTCTACTACTACAAGTAATTAATTAGCAGATATTTTCTGCTATTAAACTGTTGTAATTAATTGAAAACCATTGATGAGATATAAATGCCTATAAAATCAAGAATAATAAACGCCTTGAATCTATTTTTCAATCTTATGCTTGTGTTAACGCGTAACACTTCTGGTTGGTTTTACTAACACGGATGACGTCAGAAGATTAGCAACATTTTAGCGCACTCCTCCGCAAGTTAAGATCTCATTTTGTCAGAAAATACTACAGGAAGAGTTTTGGAGGTAACGCGGAAATATCATGTCGCTGGATTCAAATATTTTCGATAACTTTGTTTTACGCTTTATATTTAGAAATATGTAGTTTTTTTTAAAACTATAAAGCGCTGAATTATACGTTCCTATGTGAGCAAGTAGTGGAACATATTTTCTTATACTGTTTATAAAACTTAGACTCTTCTAGTATCATAAATTTACCAGGGACAGTTTTGACTTGACTATGACTTATTTCATTTGACTTTGAATGTGGAAAATTGACACAATGCAAAAAGTGCAATGCCAAAAATAAAGAAAAATATACTGCCGGTGGTGACAATGACGTACGAGTTCTCGGATACTTACAGCATTGCAGCTTTGCCGCATACTTTACAGCAATTTCATACTGTCAGATAGGATCATAGGTAGGTTTAAGTTTCCCTGATTATTATTATTGTTTGCCTTCAATCGGCTTAGAGCAAGCCACAGTAAGTTCAACCGGATAACACTCTAAAGAACACGATTAGAAGATTATGAATAAGTTAATTTAAAAAAAAAACTATGCAGCGATGTATTTGCGCTTCCCGCCAAAACTCTGTATTGACGCTTGCAGTATATAGAAACAACGCACTTTGTCGATGTGTCGCGGCGATACGCGGTGGTGCAAGATGGAATCTTACAAACGCAGATGATGCAAATGTAGACAAACACGTTACAAATATGGACAAACGTGTAGGTACATCATATTTCGATATCGTCCATTCGATGCATTGAGAAAGATACCAAACGTTGAGAAGACAAATGATTTATAGGTATTGTAATGAAGTTATCGATATAACATCAATATTGAACGGATAGGATGAAATTCATAATATAATACATGGTTTTAAGCTTGGAGTAGTACGCTGAAAGGGAATCATGTCACCATTATGAACATTTAATAAGTCAGTTTAATCAGCGTTCTTTTTTAACAGTTGATTTTTGTTAATGATTTCTGAGTTATGCCTTTTGTAAAAGTTATTTATAATGTTCAATACAATGAACTTCTTTTGGCTTAGTACACCTTACAACCTTCATATACCTTAGATTATTCATAATATAATATATCATCTAACCAATTTTTTTTTTTTTTTTAATTAAAATGTAGGTATGTATTCAAATGTTTCTTTATAAATATTACGTGTTTTCTTTCGATGACACACACCACTATTTTGCCTCCCCAGTGATACCTATTATATGTTATATGTAGGTACATGCATATATAATATAACTCTTAGTCATAATGCCATAAATTGTTTTATTTAATTATTGTAATTTTGTTCTGAATAAAAAATATATGTAGTAGGTTTTCTTAGCAGAAGGTCGTCTAGGTAGGTACCACCGCTGTACCAGATATTCTGCCACCAAGCAGTAGTATGTTAACATTATTGTGTTCCGGTTTCTAATATCTTGAAGTAATCAGCCCCAAATCAGCGATGCCGTAGACTTTGTTTTATTACTCAAAGTTCTGTATATCGCTGCAATGGACATGGACAGGCGTTATCTCTTACTATCAGGAGAGAGTCTCGTTAGTCTCATTACTTTTACATAAAAAAAAATTGTATTTGATTTGAATTTAAATAACTATATAAATAAAAATGATGTTCATTGGTATCGCATAGCTCGTGATAAGTTTATCTAATTTAGTCGATTCGTAATTTTTAATATTTGTGATATTTCGAATGAGGTTTATACATAATAATATTATGTACATAAAGTAGAACCGAGACCAAAGGTCGATCGCTGCCGCACCGGGCAAGAAGTTCCGGGCATTCAGCTTGTAATAAATAAAATGATTTCTATCTGCTAAATACTATTTAGGCTATCTACTATATTTTCTAAATATTCATCTATAGTTACTGAATACATTTATCAAAAGGAAAAACTTTAAGTTTTGAATTGATTTTTACAATGTCAAAATATTTATATAGTATAACAAAATATATTCCAAATAAAATACATTAAAAATTTAGACTTGTACCTTTTACGTGCTTACCTACTTCATCAGCTAGGTGAGTGAGAAGTTGGTAAGTCGCATATAAGAAGAGAAGTAGAGGAAAGCAGTCGACTGAGACATTTGAAAATTAGGAATTTCACCAAGCTATTTCTGTCGCGCCGCACGCAGCACCCGCGTACATACTGAGCGAAAGGGACAACTGCACCTCGGGCTCATTAACCCGAAATAAAATGAGCAAAATCGAGGTTTCGTATTCCTCTGTTTCCTCCTCCAAATTTAGACCGATTTTAGTATTTCTTTTAACAAGCAAATAAGAAGGATGTGTTCTTTGCCTGTGCGTTTTATTTTTTAAGATTATGTTTATGAGAATGGGAATTTGGACGTTGAAACACAGCGTTGAAACTAGGAAAATTTTAAGATTTTTGAAGCTTCCTAGCTCTTATAAAAAAAAACATATATCAAAAAATCAAAACAGAGAGGCATGAAACTAGCAAGTATCTACTTCCTATCTAAAATGTATTGCTCTAGTATTAAAATCCTGGAAGGAAAATGGGGAAAGCGTTTGTATGAAGAAAATGACGACTTGTTTCCTCTTAAGACATTTCATAAACATCTGTTCGAAAGCAAAACAGTGATGTGTTGGTATTAACCTAATTGATGTTAAATTTAGCAGCCTCAAGGAAACAGAGTCATGCAATAAAAATAATAATTATAACTTTGCAAATAAATAAAAGAGAGGGTTTTTTGTGTTTGCTCTGTTGTAAAATCAGTGATGTTTAGATAACTATATTTTGTTTGGCTTCCAATGTGGAGGGCGGAGAAGGAATGGAGGTTCAAATCCAGCGGTACACACATCAGTTTTTTGTTACTTCCTTATTGCAGCTAACTACAAACGGTAAAGGAAAACATCGTAAAGAAAGTCTACATGTCTGAGAATTCTTAAAAGAAAATGTTCTCAAAGATGTGTGCAGTCTGCCTAGCCGCAAACGGCCAGCGTGGTGGACTATTATGACCTTACTCTTCATAATGAGAAAATACCCATATCCAGCAGTGGAATAGCTTACAAAAACAGGGCAGATCCGATCCGATAGAAAAGTTTATGTCATCAAAAGTAAATTCTACGTACTTTTTACCAGCTGATCTCCTCAAGTATCTTGAATATCTCTCGCTGGTATCGAAAGATATTCAAGGTTATGAGTTTTTGTTATCTACACAATGTTTATAGGTGTCTAAGTTTTGACGGGAGTGTCTATTATTATTAAATTATAATAACTTATAATTATTATTCACATTCTAAAGTAACGACAGTTTTTCGACTTTATTTATAATTGCTTGTTGCAATATATGTAAATGCATAAATCTAGGTATCAAGTATGTTAAAATTATATGAAAATGAATAAAAATTTCAAACTTTTAATAATATTCAGTTATACGAAAATATTTAATATTTATTCTAAAGTTGTTCATAATGCTGGCTGTGAATGCTAAATGGCAAAATTGTTGCAATATTATAAAACATAATTCAAGACTTTTGTAAGTACTAGAAATACTTTGTAACCGTTGCATATTACATAAAATTAATAGAAACACAACCTTACAACAGTTTAAATTTGGCTTAAATTTGCTGGAATTAGTATTCCTTTATCCAAAGCAGCGTTGGTAGGATCTTAATTGTCAAATTTGGTTAGGCCAGGGTAGGGAATACGGGCAATGAAGATGAGCATCAATACGCATAAAGAGGCCCTTAAACATACACATGGGTCGCAAGTCCTAAGCTAGTGCCTAGGTTCTAGTTTCTACAATGCGATGGACCCAGCATCTGCACCGTGATACCATTACATGCTAAGAAGTTTCGTCTAATATATTTATAACTGGTTTTTAAACTATATAATACTGAACTATTTACACTAAAATGTAGCTAAATAAATAAACACTATAAATTATCTTTTATAGACCACATCTTGGCAAGATGACGGTCAAACTTTATATACAATAAAATAATAGCAAAAATAATACATAATTATGTACTTAAGCTGACGTACGTTCATCACGTAAAATACACGGTCCTTGTACAAGATAAGTCCTTTAACGATCTAGATAAGTCCCATCACAGTATTAGTTTTTTATAAATGTGAAATAGATCTATGTTTGGCCACCAACTTGCCAAAGAGGCGGTGTGGCCGAGGACGTTGATCTAGGAAAAATCTATTCACTCTAGCTTTTAAAACGCCCAAATTGTTGTTCATATGAAACAAAGAAGCCGGAAATGAGCTGCTATAATTTTCATATTTTCCCGCTAAGTATGTAAACATTACTGTGTCCCAGTTTAAAGGGTGCAGCTGGCGAAACTATAGGGCTGTTGAGACTATATATTGAAAGTCTCAAAGTAGCGACATGAGCGCCAAAGCAGCGATATCCTATACTGATCTGTTACTTATAGTTCTTAGTATCGCTGCAATGGTCATAGACATGCGTCAACTTTTACCATCAGGAAAATGTCCAGGAAAACGTCTCGTTCGTCTCATTAATCTTAAATAAAAAACTAAATGCGGACCTCTTTCTCTTATGCTACAGATTTGATACTTGACACATTGTATCAGTTCGAAGTTTATAATGAACATGGCCTGATTCTACACCCAGGATTGGCTCCAGACGAGCAAACTCCTAAACAGTCAACAGCATAGATACGAAATTTGCTAGATGCATTTAATTTTGATTGTCCGTTTTAATTGCACGTATAAAATGTCTTTTTTTATCGACAGAATCTGTACTAATAATATAATGAAGCTGAAAAGTTTGTTTGATGAAACGCGCTAATCTCTGGAACTACCAGTCGTATTTGAAAAAAAACTGTTTGCATTTGATTGCTCATTTCTTGAGGAAGTTTATATAAAACATCACGATACGACTCTTAGAAGTCTATGTCGGGTGAAACCGCCGGGCACAGCTAGTTTATTTATAAGCTAGTGTAATATGTAACCCTGAAACTATTTACTCTTGATTAACAGAAACATTTTGACATAAGATTTTGTAATATGTTAACCGCGGTCTGGCTGCAAGTTGCCCCAATGGGCACGTTGCGTAAACGCGCCGGTTTCGCGGCGCAGTGCGTACCTACTCAAGTTCAATGTTATCGACACTGGCGCATACCAATGTTGCCCAAGCTGCAATATAAATACTCGTGATTAGGTTTTTTTCATACAATATCTAAAACATCATAAAACAAATGAATTGATCATTAATGTATAATGTATAATACAGTAGTAGTGGGAGCGAGAGGAATACCATCAAAAGCTATCTAATTTATTAATTGCTGGAAATATTATCCAAAGCTGCGTTAGTAGGATATCAAATTAGACAAAACAGGGATGGAAGAACAGGCAGTGAAGTTGAGTGTTGATACGTATCTAACGCGGCCCTTTAAGTTTAGTTTGCAAGTCCTAGGTACTGCGCAGGTTCAGTACGTTAATCATATTAAATCAAAATAAGCCTTGGCCAATTTACAAAAAAAAGCAACAGATTTTCGTGATGGCTTGCACATTCTACGTCTGTTTCTTTATATTTTATTCAACATTATTTTTATAAGGTTTTGATCACTCTCTTTGTAGTAGGTATGCTATTTGTAGTATGCTGCTTCTACTTATAAAACTCATGCTGTATACACATGTCATTTGTGTCAAGGAATACAATCTAGATTGTAACCTTTTGTCATCCACATAATGCTGATGAAAAGATTGTATTATGCATAGTGAAAATGAACATAACAATTTTTGTTTAAATTATGTTGAAAAATTATTCACTCATACAATACAATGAGTGCCTATAGCATTTGGATTTTTCTTTTAATATAACAAAATTTAGTACAGGATATTTATGTATAGGTAAAATATATAAGAAAATATACCATGCACCATATTATGCATGTTCTAAATGAAAGAACATTGGTTTTTTACGATAAATTTCGTTTGCGTTTTATCGTCATCTCACCTGATTTAAAGTGAAGATGCAATCTATGATAGAGCACACTTTCCTAGAAGTTACCGATTCACTCTCGCATTGAAGACACCCAAATTGAATATATCAGGGAACACTCGAGTAGCGTTATTGCACGCTTTAGCCGTTCGAACAATGAAAGGAGAATTAAGTCGTTTCGTACGTGTTTTGAAACGTCAACCATGAAACGATGTTAACTTTTGAAACTTCAGACTTGGTTTGCAATCAATTCAGAGCTGTTAAATCTAGTTTAGATTAGAAAACAGTACCAATTTTAAAAGGGAATTGCATTCGTGCGTGCGAGCAGGAAATTTGTTACATAACTTAGTGAGAAAAGGACAGCGCTATATAATTCCGCGTGCAGCTAAAAATAATGTGCACAGATTTCAAGCAGAATATTTTCCACAAAACAACTCAAAAAAGATTTCTCGTTTCTAGAAAATGTATTTTATTCAAAAGAAAATTATATTCAATCTAAATTAAAGTTCGTGTAAACTAAGTAGGTAACTTTTTTATTTTAAGATTTAAATTTAATTTTAAGTTATAAAACTTGATATTAGTTATTTATAATAAAACATGAAACATAAAAAAGGAATAGATTTTCTGTAGTTTTTATGCTAATAACCTTTTGCAGCAATGTAACTTAGTAAAATTCTATATGTATACCTACTTGAATGTATGGCTTGATATCAATTATTGTTCATAATAAAACATGAAACATGAAAATGTATAGGTTTTTCCATAATTTTTATGCTAATAAAACCTTTTGCAGCATTGCACTTAATAAAATTCTACATACCTAACCTATAAGTACTTACTCGAAGAAAAAAAGGCTATTTTCTCTGCCAGTTTTACCGACAAACGATACGTTGAACCACATTATACACTGTGAATGATATTCACTGTGAGTAATATTTAGGGATGATATTCACTCACGTCCAACCATATAAGTCACTTATTTCGAAAGTGAGGTCAAGGACCGTTCGCATAAGAGATCGAATAGCGTCGCTGAGCAACGCGCATCGCGGACTGGATACGGCTTTCTCGTAGTTGCATTCGATAAATTAGCGGAAACGTGTTGAAAATTGGCATAACGTGTAATGACGATGCATCCTGCGCTAACGTCCTGTGCGCGGTCGACCGCAACTGCACTTACCTATTCCTTACTAGCTGCAGCCCACAGCTTTATTCGATATCCTTTGGGAACAAATTACTTCTACATATATTAGCCTAAAGTAAATCATGTCTCACAGGGACAGGTTACGTTATTTATCTATCTATCTATTTATAATTTAATCATTTTTATTAAAGATTAGGTAATTTATGAGTAGGTAAAATGAAAATCATAAAAATTGGTACCATATTAACAAAATTCATTAACTAAGTTAGTAATCTTTCTCAATCATCAAAGTTGAATTTATACATAATATATATATAAAAACATAATTATAATAACGCCACTTACTACGATTTCTGAAAAAAATATCCGTACCAAAAAGTCGGTAAGTTCCTAGCTGACATAAAAGGACAGTTCAAACCATGAACAACCTTTTCGTTTTGCTTCAGTTTTTTTCGTTTTTTTTTTTTTATATTACAGATAATATTAAGTTCTTATTGTCTGAGCAATAACTTTGTTATATGTTAAACAATTACTATATTTATCAATAACAAGACTGTGATATTGTTAATGTGCTTCGACGGTTACTTTGATTCTGTTAGTGTTATTACATAAGATACATCAGAGCTATTTTTTCATAAAATGTTTTTTATTTTACTTATTATACAAATAGGTTTGACCGCTAACACGCCTGATGTTACGCGAAGATGCGGTCTACGGTGGAGCACGCTCGCCTAGAAAAAACAGATTTAATCGCGACTTGAATGCACCTAGATTGTATCTATCAGGGAACACCCACTCGGACAGCAAATTCCATTGTTTAGCTGTTCGTACAATGAAAGTAGCTATAAATACAACTCAAGTCAATTTGGCAGGTTTGTAGCTAAAATGCCGCGTCTTTTTGGTGTGTTGACAAATGTCTGTAGTGGGCGCTTCCTCAAGGCGGTCCTAACAGTCGTGCACTCTCAGTACAATTTTTAATGTAGTTGTCTTTTTAAAGAGTGTGGGCTTTTTAGACATTTGGCTAGGAACAAATCTTCTAAGTATACTTAGTTTTATCGGGGCATTTCACATCACACACTTCATCAGCCATAGGACGTCCACTGCTGGACATAGGCCTCCTCCTGGGGGGTTTTGCCAATACTCGCCACGCTTGGCAGGCGGGTTGGCGAGCGAAGTTGGGTGAGATTGTTCAAGGAAGACGCTGCTACCCATCTTCCGAATTACATCCCTTAGCTGACTCTTACGGCAACCACGGGTAGAGAGGGTGGGGTACAATTCTTGCGCCGGCACCACCACGGCAAATCGGGGCATCTGATTGTACTGAATTGTGATACCTGTGACGCTGTGACCTAGCTGGCTATGATATAGACCGCATAATTAATAATTTCCTTTGAACCTATTACGCTTGCGACTTTTGTAATTATGCAAGAATAGCGTTGACCATCTGATAAACGCGTAGCTCGCCTTGTTTCTCAATAACTATTTATCTGTGTTACAACAAATTATCTGTTGAAATTTTTCTATAATCTGTGATAGTGGACATTCAAGCACGTGGCATTTGAAATATTTTTGTTCATTTGTCATTGCTGACGTTTTTTGTGACATTTCATAATAAAAACGAGTACCTAAATTATGCAACTAATGTATAGAATTATTACAGTACTCAAAAATACTGCTTATAGTTAAATTAACTGACACATTATAAACTTGACTCTTGTATAGATTTTGTATAATCTCCATTAGTATAATACTAGCCAAAAACTGAGCTTTGTGAGGGCTCGCGTAGTTTTTCTAACGGCTAATAATATAATTTTTAAGACAGTTTTTTTTTAACTTGAGTTTAGTTCTGTTGCAGCGATGTTGACTCTTTGGTTTTTAAACAGATGGCGTTAATAGTACAATAAAATTCTATCCATTGAATACAAAATTGTTAATGTTCGTTTTGTGTTCATGTTCTAACATCTATAGTTACAGTCAAAGTCCAGTCCTAGTCAAATCCAGTCCGTTTCAGTCAAATGTCTTAGTAAAGTAGTGATGACTTTACTATAAGCTGCGATGGAGTTTTGGAAGTAACAGGGAGTCATGTTTCACCACATTATATCACTTTCCCACACTCGTGCTTGTAATTCGGCACTTTATGAATAAATACACCGCTATTTTTATACATAAACACTCGAAAAAACACTAGTTTTGGAAAGAATACAATGGGGCGACACGACTCTTTCCACGTTCCCGCCGAAACTCTATCCTATATCAAATATAGGATAGAGTTTAGGGCGTATACACATTGTTTCTGGTATAATTTTTCAGACACATTACTCAAAATTATAATTCCACAGCCCATATACGTAACGTTATTGTTGCTAAATATAGTTTATGTACATTGTTCGTTTGCAATGTCAGTTGCTAACAATAGACAATGTCAAGCAAATGTGAAATGTGACTAACATAAATTCCTGGAACGAGTATCGTCAGATAAAACGTTAATCTGAGGTCTAGTAAGATGTTACTGTTTTTTCTAAATACTATATTGCACCCCGCGGGCGCTCTCCTCTAGACAATTCTCTAGAAGTCATACATTTTCTGGAATAACAAGCACTAGCCTAGATTATTTCTCGGTCTAATTCTTTTTATACGGAAATTGACGAATTTCCAATGTTCTGTTACTAGGGGAAGAAACCAAATACATTTTCCGAAATGCTATTATGGAATAAAGGGGAATTAAATCTGACTATATTTGATTCTTTGATTGTTTTTTTTTTTGCAGTTTTGGCTTATTCTTATTTGGACGAATAAGGTACAAATATATGGCATATTTTTTTACGACAAACGAATGACATGATTTTTCTAATTTGTGCCCATAAATAAAATCTAATGAATCAATTGACCGACGGGCCCGGATTTAAACCACAACCATACACATAAGAAGCGCATGTTCCAACAAATATTTTTAATCTTTAGAAGAACTAAAAAATGAAAAGAATTCCTAAGTTTTGGACTGTTAGCTCGTTTGGTGGTGTTTGCTTGAAGAGCTGTAGGGCATGGGTTAGATTATCACCTAGGACAAAAAATTATGAGAACATTTTTATTTATGTTTGATATGCTAGGTTTCCCCACGTCTCCTGACACAAAGTGACGGTGTGGTCGAAGATGATAAGCACTAACACTGATAAGCGTGTGAACTAACCGCGCTAACTACTGAGCTATCATCGCTACTACAGACATTTACGCCTGTGATCGCTAGAAAATATATCACTATATTAGTTTAGTGTCTATACGTTTTGATGTATTATAAGTACGTATTTACAACTAGTACAAAGCTTTGTTTAGTTTGGGGCTGTAAAATGTCTTATAATATTTATTTATGTAAATATTGTCTTATCTATAAGCGATAATCTTAAAATTCCATCGAGATATGTTCTTATCGTAAATTCCCGCGGAAGGATATCCCTTTGCAAGTGTTACGGCAAGGAACATGCCGTGCATAATGACGAGACAAAACGATGGATAACACTGGTCAGTCGCGCGTGGATCGAATGCTTATATCGATTCAACTAGAATAACATGACATTTCTAATATACCCTTCCAGCAACAGCTCTGAATTTTCCTTCTTCGAAACTGTGAAGGTTACTTAGGGTAAATTACAAATCCTTTACCGTAGCGATCTTTTAACTTACCGCTATTGACCTACAAATGAATGAATTGACATACATATCAATTTATATTAGAACCAATTCAGTAGACTAATTACAAGATTCAACTGTTTTAGGTATAGGGAACAGTTGGTATAGAAGATTTCTTTACCAATAGAGTTGGTGGGCGATTCGCAACATTGGCTTCCTTCTTACCAGATGTCGTAAGGTTGCGTGCTACATCTTCGACCACATCATCGCTTGCCATCAGGCGAGTTGGTGGTCAAAGGCGGACTTATCGGTATTAAAAAAAAACGCTTCTTTAATTTGATGCCTTTAAATATTTTTTTGTAGGGTACTTTCTAGTACTTCACTGGCTAGTTCTCCCCACGTTGAAAATGTACCGCTACATCTAACGGCGTTATCCAGCAGCCTCAGTTGAGAGCCACTTCCATTCCAGGCTAGACGTGTTTACCATCTTCGACCACATCGTCACTTAGGTGAACTGTGGTCAAACATAGCCTGTCAGTTATAAAAAAATGCTGACGTTTTATGAAACAAGACAACATTTCGTAGACTCGATTGTCTCTTTCTTGTGTTGCATCTCCCTCATGCAGGATAAGTCTCCTTCAGCACCGGATAATAGATCTGTTAGCACAAATATTAGACTAATCTAAGCACGGTCGGCGCGGGCGGTGCGGCGCCCGCGCATGCGCGGTTACGCAATCCCCCGCCTCTCGGAACGCGCACGTCCCGACCATTGACCTTACGCGAGCGTGACCAAACCGACGACATTGGAAACATTATGGGTTTAATTTGAAGGTCGCATTTTGCGTTTTGATGCCGGTGTTTATATTGTTTAGAGAAACCTATTCTTGGTATTGCAGCGAGCTGGACACGGTGCTGACTTGAAATGGTAAACGTTTAGAATGTTTGTATATGGGGCATCTGATAAAATGTTCACGGTATCGGAGTTAGAAGTTCTTATTGTTGACCCTTTTTGCATAGTAGGTACACTCTAATCTTATTGTCTAATTCTAATCCAACAGTTTTCGTTTTTTTTTTTTTAATACGTGTAAGTACGCCTTTGGCCACCAACTCACCTGATGGAAAACGATGATGTGGTCGAAGATAAAGCACGCAGACTTAGAAGATACCTATTCATTCTGGCCTTGAAACGATCTAGATTATATCTCTCAGGAAACAAGGAAGCCGGCAGCTTGTACCATTCCTTGGCCGTACGGATGAGAAACGTTGAGTCAAAACGATGGGTACGTACCCAAGGAAATTCCACTATGTATGGGACTATGGGTAGTAGTGGGCCGTCTTTGTACTTGTCCTGTAGTAAAAAGAGGATGGAAGAATAAGGTCGTACAGCTCAGTAGCACATTCTCCGAAATGAATCCTGTAGAAAATTTACAGACTTGCTGCCTTCCGGCGGTGTACAAGGCTTAAAAGTCTTTTTTCTACCAACTTTTTATCACCAATAAGTCGAACAGCTCGCCGCTCTACCGAATCAAGAGCTTGAAGTTGGTACTTGGCAGAACCGTCCCAAAGGTGGCAGCAATATTCCACACACGACCGGACTTGTGCTTTGGCATGTACAATTACCGTTACTTAACATCAGGTGAGCTGTGGTAAAACACTTAGCCTGTCAATAAAAAAAAAATGTACTTTGTACCCACACCAAATAAGGGTAAGAAAGAAATCATGAAAGAACAAAAAATATTTTACTCTAAAACGCGTTTCCAGCCAAAATATCAGCAAAATAAATAAAAACAAGCTTTTATCTAGGACAATAGACTAAAAATTCAAAAATAAATTCTAGTAAGTGTTTGGCGTGTAGGTACTTAAGTACGTATCCCTCAAAAACTTGAAGCACTACCTGTTACAGGTTACTTACTGTACTTATGTGCCTTAAGCTTTTAAGAATATATGTAAGCACCTACATGCCAAATATTAACAGCATTTATTTTTGAAGTTTTAGTTCATTGTCCCAGATAAAAGCCTGATAGGTATTAAAAATATTTTTTTACTTCTAGTTTTCACATTCAAATTTAAAAATAACATTAAAAATGTCTCAATATTAACACATGTCAATATATTAATATGTCAAATATAAAAATATGTTAATATAATTAAATGTCAATAAAAAAAACTTACTATTAATTTTACTTACAGCGTTAACTATGTAGTGCAATGGTCTTATCAACATCCGTCAATAAATAAATTAGAGTAACATTTAGTACTGCAAGAACGACACAGAGTTTATTTACCTAAAAACGATAAAAACAGATTCGTATTCTGTCCTAATTTTAATATCTATGCCACCCGATTACTACTGAAGTAGCTGGATAGTAGCTGTTATAGAACAAACCACCGTGATTTTGCGACGCTAGTTGCAAAATGCCACTCGCGGTCACCTTTGCACTGATCAGGTTGTCTATAAGAACTTTTGTGATACTTTAGTACCACTTAACCAAGTAAAGTAAAGTAAAACGTGGTGGTGCCGGCGTAAGAATAGTACCCCACCCTCTCTACCCGTGGTTGCCGTAAGAGTCGGCTAAGGGATGTAATCCGGAAGATGGGCAGCAGCGTCTTCCTTGAACAATCACACCTACTGTGCTCGCCAACCCGCCTGCCAAGCGTGGCGAGTATTGGCAAAACCCCCCCAGAAGGAGGCCTATGTCCAGCAGTGGACGTCCTATGGCTGATGATGTGATGTGATGCCGATTACTGTAAGTATTACTCACCACGGTGCTTTTTCCACCAGACCCCGAGTCGCGCTGTTCTTGTTTTCCACTGACGTCATTTTTAACCTTGAAAAAGAAACAGTTTTTAAAATACGAGTATAGTAGCATCTCAAAATATCAAAATCTATAGGTACACATACAAAATATGAATATAAAAATAGTAAATGACGTGATTTTTCTTTATGTAATTACTATGTTGACATGTAAAGAAAAAATTAAACAAATGTGATGAATAACTATTTTTATCAAGCGCATAAAATACTATGAAATTAGTTTTGTCGCTCCCGCCAAAACTCCCACGAATATACTTACCTACATATTTAATTATTGTATGCCACAATTAAACAAATGTGATAATAAAAAAACTTATTATGTAATAATTATATTAAATGTCAAAAATTATAAAAGTATTTACAAAATAATCTATATATTAGCCACACAAACATATGCCCTGAGTGAGACTTGAACTCAAGCTTTACACTTTAAGAAGCAGACCTACTACCAATTACCATATCTGCACTAATAAAATAAAGCGGAAGAGTTTGTTAGTTTCTTTGAAAGCACTAATATTCGGAACTACCAGTCGAATTTGAAAAATATTTTTGCATTTGGATAGACCATTTATGCATGTATTAGATGAAGGTAATTTGATGGGCAAGTTAAAAGTAAGTAATGGCGGGTAAAACAGCTAATTAATTAAATTATATATTAAAACTTCAGGTTTAACGAGTACAAAAATTATCGTGATTTTCCTTAAAAAAGTCTCATTGTTAGTAACTAAAAATTGGAATCGTTACCAAGAGACACGACTAGTTTACATTGGAAATGCCGTCAACCTACGATAAGAATGAGGAAGATTCTAAAATGTATACCATATCATATATACCATACCATTACCATATCTATTCAAAATCAATATAATCTCTCACATATGCTAACCGATATAATAAAGCAGTTTTCAATGCAAATTAGATACGGCGTCTTATTTGAACAACTTATTTAACTATTTTGGCATACTTTAATAAATAATTAAATCATTTGACTGAAAAGGAGAAAATGTGTTTCAAATTAAACATCTGTCTAAATAAGATGTGTAACGAAATAGTGTTGACTTTTATCTCCCAGGGCCATAATTATTAAATGATGATGTCTTACAACAAAAAAATCGATTTTTTTGGATCTTGCCAAACTTTAACAATTCTGATAAATACATGAAATGAACTAACTTTAACCAATAATGATGAAATATGTAACGTAAAACAAAATATGCCGAAAAAAAATTTATGCGAGATTATTTTTATTTACTACTGTTCTTAAAAGAGTTTTTCACATCACCACCTTCTTTTAAGGTTCACTAGATGGCTCTTTTTTATCTCTTCATATTTATGCGCGAAATCTGAATGCCAAAGTCATGTCATTAAGTAATTGTATGTCATAACAAACAATCTGACCCTATAAAGAACTTTAAAATTGATGAGTCTAAAAAAAACAGAACGGAAATGTTATTAAAATATTTCACTACGTTGTATTTTCGTCATTGTGGTGTTTTATTCATAAAATGCCAAATAACATGCCTACGTGCACGTAATTTATTATGGAAAGTAATAACTAAGTGGCAAGTCGTTACTGCAGCGAGGAGAGGATAAAGACTAGTGGTTATTTTATTTTAATTATAATTAGTGTTTTGATTAATTTATTTTAGCTATAATTTTTTCTCAAATTTTAGTTTTAGATAAGTAAAGTTTTGGATAAGTTTTTTAAATTGTTGTCAAGTTAGTTAAATTCAAATCCTCATCACTGTTGTAAATGAAACGACTGTTAAGCGGAAATAAAATAAATATGTATATACCATCAAAATTAACTAACGCCTGAATCAATCAATTATGGAAAGTAAGGCAGTCTTTTAAAGTCATTTCAAAAATTCCGCTGGAGCGTTTAGTGTGATTGCTATTACTTTAATAGGGCATGACCCTAACATGCTTTCTATGGCTTTGATTGGAACTATGTTTATTTAGTAAAACTTTTCGGCAATTCTTGAAACTGGCAAAATGCCGAAAGTGCAACACCGAAAATAAAGAAAAAATGGGAATGAGTTTATAGTTTTTTCGGATAACATTTAAACCATGAAGCTATAGTATAGCTTCATGATTTAAACATCCACGCACGTGTGGCCACAGATTAAAAAACCTTTGCAATTACTACTTAATCTAGATATTCATTATTTTATTTCTTTATGAAAAACAAAACACGGAAACTGTTTGATAAAAACAATAACGAAATGATGCTAGTTACCTAATTACAATTTCATTTAAATGAATGCTTTGAAAATCGCAACGCGGATGATGTGCAATATGACGATGTAGACCGAGCGCATACACTCTTACTGAGATATTTTAAAATAGTTTCATGTCCTAAAAACCAACATAGGCAATTTCTTGTTATAATCGTCACTAAAAATTCTCAGTGAACTTTAATTATTTTGGATTATTTCTGAAAGAAAAATGATATCCTATCACAAAACGTGCAAAACTTACACTTTGTTGATATAAACTTTTAAAATTATCTAGTTCATGACGGGATCTAACAAGGGTCGGTGCTTCGAGCTAGCTCTCTTATGGATTGGTGTTGATTATAAAGTTTTCCGGCATTTGGGTACTGGTATGCCTCTAATCTGCTTCCGTCTTTAGGATACAAAGAAAAAACCGCGCTCCATCATTTGTACAACTTTATACTTTTCGTATAGATAAATCTACTGAATTTCATGCGTATAATAATAAGTCAAAATAGGAAAATCTTATAAACCAAAAATATTTCGTAACATAAGCAAAATTACTTTTTCTTCCCCATTAACTCTGCTTCGGGCGCTGAAGGGTGTGGATTCGATTCTCACTTAGTACTAACATGTGTTATGTGTCTAAGCGTTCCGTATGTATTATAAGTATGTATTTACAAAAAAAGTATTCATGTATTCTATCAGTTAGGTATTTGGTTCCCATAGTACCAGCTTTGCTTTGTTTAGGTCTAGATGGCGCTGTTTGAAATGTTCTCTAATATTCACTTATTTATTTTATTTACAAGAATATTATAATCTAGTCTGAAGCAAATATAGAATACTGTTGATATTGATATTGATTTTTAAACATTTACAAACCTATTAAAAGGCCTGCTTATTCCTTTTTTTTTTGCTTTGGAGAGCGTCGCAACGCTCGCTCGATGCGTCGCGATCAATATCAGTGGCCCAGCATATTAATTTATGAGAATAACAATAATAAGCAAACGAACTAAAAAAACGTTCAGACGTTCAAACGTTCGTCAGACCATAGGCGCTATATACAATACTTATATATCGGACTTATCAAAACGAATTATACAAGGTCAAGGTCGGAATTAAAAAAAAACTTTTATTGTAGGCTGTGTATTACGCGTTGGTATAATCAATTAGGCACCCTTTTGGGCATACAATATTTAGTATTGGTATTTAAAATATTCTAATAATTATATTCGTCAGAAAATTTAATTATTTATTTAATTAATAAATGGCATAATAAATTGTTAACGTCATATTAAATTTTAAACGATACAATATTATTAATGTCACAGAAAATTATTATTAAATAAGAATGTCAAGTTGTTTATCGTTTGAGAATGTGTCAATTTTTATATAATTAATATAGTTTTAATATGTAAAAGTAATGAGACGAACGAGACGCTCTCCTGATAGTAAGAGATAACGTCTGTCCATGATCGTTGCAGCGATACATAAAACTGAGTACCTAGTAAAACAAATCGCTTCTTTGGCCACTTATTACTTTGAGACCTTCGATAGTTAGATAGTAATTTCGCTAGAACCAGCCTTCAAACCGAAACACAGTTATGTTTACACACTACTGTAGTACGTAAATCTCGCAAATTAATATGCTATTATACATACTAATATCGTACTATGAAATTTAGTAGACGTATTTATGCGAGCATGCTGTCGATTATGCAAGAGGGGCAATCGATACAATATCGCATGTATGCATAAATACCATACGAACAATATTTGTAATACGATAGTTACATATATGTCTATCTTAATTCCGTATCTAAGTAGATGAAAGATGTTAGCCTAAGCAAAAAAATTGCCAGGTGATGGTACAATTTATAATTATGTAATATTGCTTATTAAACTAAATTCTTTGAAGAATTGTTTTTTTTTTTTGTAATTTAATATGTTTAGGGAATTGAAAAGTTGTTCAATAAACGTAGTTGAACTTTAATTTTTTAATGGATAGCGTTTTGTTTTTTCGTGTTTCATTTCATGGACTGGAATGTGTTTCTGCCTACTCGTCATTTGTTGGCCTTAAATTTTGTTACTAGTTGCTGTTTGTTGTTGTCGTTAAGTTTTATTTTATTTTCGGTTACTTATTGCTATAAACTTTGCCGATATATACACTTCGTGTATGTATCTGGTGGTTCAGGTAGCGGGAAGTGTGTCTCTAGTTCTTTCCATACTATTGTGTCATCATTTTCACTTTCAGTAGTAAAACATAAATTATTTTAAAAAAAAACAAGTGCTAAAATTGTTTATTACACCTGAATTGTTACTTTGACATTGACATATAAATGATATTTTTTTTTTTTTTTTTTTTTGTTAATTTTAAATACTAAGTACTAAGTAGAAATCATAAATATTTAGTTTTTTGTGGTTAAATTGTTTTTAGTAAATTAAATGTAAAATAAATATTTATAATGTTATTATGGTTTCCATTAAAATTGTTTACTTCTTATTAGATATAATCTCGCAAGCTATTAAAATCGAAAATGTATCTCAATAATTTAAATTATATAAGAAAATGCAGCTTTTGTGATGTACCTACTCCTGATTTTTATCAGACTGTCTGATGTGTTTATCACATTTTATGATTTCAAACCAAGCTTACGAGAAACATGTACCTACTATCCGTAAGATGTCAAACAGGATCAAATATGTATATAAAATAATAGGCGCTATTGTTTAATAAGTAAAATTTTAGAAACTTCAACCTTATTTTAAACTAGCAACCCGCCCCGGCTACACACGGACGCAATGGAGATACTAATGTGGTGCATATGCATGTTTTATATACATAAACCTTCCTCTTGAATCACTGTATATTGATGGAAACTGCATTAAAATCCGTTGCGTAGTTTGAAATATCTAAGCGAACAGATGGCGGGAAGCGACTTTGTTTTATACTATGTAGAGATTTATGTTCCATAGATATGCCACTTGATAGTTGCCTATCACCATTTTTCAACATTTTTTTAATTCCATATTTTTCCGTACTTAACTATAAAAACCTACCCTTAATTTTTTCTAACATTGAAATTACGAGATTGTCTAACTATAAATTGATATTTTGTTTTAATACATTCCCATTAAATAAATGCACATGTAGCCACACGTTTAACAACAATAAATAAATATTAGCTCATCTAGATTAGCCTAAGCATACCTACGTCAATTCATTTATAACTACCTACATTAATTATTTTTAAACACAAAATATAATAAGCATCTTCATAAAGAAAATTATTTAATACAACCCAAAAGAAAATAAACGCTACTTACGATTTAATGAAAAAGAAAACTTTTTATAAAACGAACCGCGGATGAGACGCTTAATATCGATGTCGACAGGGCGTCCGCTGTCACTGAGATGGCGCGAGTAACTACAGAATGAAAATTATATGAGTCAGGAGCTAATAGCTGCCGACAGCTTTGTCATTTCACTGCCGGTACAACTAACTATTGTATAATCTGTGCTACCGGCTCGGTCAAGTATAGTCAGTGAGACGGCGTTAATGTTTATTTGTTTTAATTACATACGGGAACGACAAGAGCGAGTTCCATATTGAAACTGGTACTTAATGCGTAGAGTACGGTGCCAAATAAGAGAAAAAAAGCGAATTTTGTGCTGGGAAAACATTTGCTACCTATTCAGTTTTATACATATTTTCCATGCATCTTTTGTGTAACCCAGTTGGTTTATTATACTTCCTACTAATATGATAAATGTGAATGTTTGTATGTTTGTAACTCAATTACGAAACAACGGCTGGACGGATTTCGATTAAATTTGGCACACATATAGTTTATTACCTGGATTATCATACACGATACTTTTTACATTAGAAGAAATTCCTGTGGTCCAAAAGGGCACTACCCACCAACGGGTGTCGTCAAGTTTCACAATTTACTTACAATAGTAATGATCTACTTATCACTTGACGACATCTGGTGGTGGTGTGGTGTCAATTTTTGTTAAAATCCGCTCGGACGAAGTCGCGGTTAACAGCTAGTGTAATGATAATTATAAATATACCAATACCACATGAACTACGAACTAATGTCGTTAAGGCTATACCACAAGAGTTTAGGGGTTTTTCACCAGATATGTACACCTAATGTTATTTTTTTAGACATTAACTAATATTCTCATTTTGTAGTCGAATCCTTACTGGATTTGGTTATAATAATTATTGTTTATGAAGAAATTATTATAAAGAGGGTAAATAGGAATATCTTTCTTTAAAAAAACTAATTTCGCAATACTTGGCACACGCATGACCGTCATGACTGTATAGTGTGGATAATAAATAGACACGGAAATGCAACGATCATTAATTATAAGAATAATTAAACATCTTCAGCATAATTTTGTCAGTTAATGTTTTTAAGATAATTTAAACTTTATATTAAGTATCTTTTTGACGTGGTGTCTTATGAACAATCAAAAATCCTAAGGAAAGAAAAAGCAGCTTTGATAGGATCATAGTATGAAATTTGTTTAGGTATGGATGGGAGCACGGGCAGCGAAGATGAACATAAATACGAATGTAAATGTGCCATAATACCTACACTTGGGTCGCAAATCTAAGGCACTGTACGGGTTGTTGTCTCTGCAAAGCAATGAACACTGATCCCGCACGGCGATCCCATTCAATTCTAAGTTCTGTCCGTCTCGTTATAAAAGTAAAAAGCCTTCTTTTATGTTGTGTTAGTAAAGTAAACAAACAAGAAAAGGGGTCGCCTGATGGTAAACGATCACAGTCTCTTATATCACTATGGCTTATGCATAGGAAAATTAGTAGAAGTTAAAATAAAAAAATCAAAAATACGACGGTTTCCTGGTTGCCGACGGGGTTGATGTCCACGGAAACAATGACATTGGCGGGCTTAATTCGAGGAGTAATAAAACCTAAGAAAATATTTTTTTTTAAATTCTTAGACATTTCTATGTTTGGGTATGATCTGCTGGAACTTTAATGTGAGTTCTGGACTCGAATCTAGTTCTTAGTTGTAGTGCTAATATATATCTGTTTTAAACAAAAGAGTTCTAGCTTTTATGGTGTAACAAAACCTAAGAAAATATTTTTTTTTTAATTTTTAGATATTTTTTTAGACATTTCTATGTTTGAGTATGATCTATTCCTATTATAGAACTATTCCTAAAAAGTATCAGGAACTCTAGAACTCATCTGTATGCGACCAGAACTCACTTTTTTTTTATTTGCTCGAAAATGATCTGCTACGGGAAGTTAGCAGATCATTTTGACAATTGACTTTTTTATGACAAATACGCCAGAACTATTCCTAAAAAGTATCAGGAACTATAGAACTCACGTGCATGCGAAGAGAACTCCCATTTATTTGTGATCTGCTGGACAATGATCTGCTAAGTTCACTGACATGCGAACCGCGTCGCTATCTCACGGCCCATGCCATGCCCGGCGCCAGTAATCTGCATTAACCAAACATGAATTCGTCGTAAAAAACATCGCAACTTTTTTATTGGATTCATTTCTGAAACTGTGCATTTTTTAGATCAAAATCAAAATCAAAAAGTAATTTATTCAGTTTAGGCTCTGGTAAGGCACTTATGAACGTTAAGTTACATGTTTGAATCTACCACCGGCTAGTAATTACACTTCAACTGAGAAGACTCCGGCAAGGCATTTTTTTTTTTGTGGATCTTTCTTTTCATATTATGTTACAGTTTATACAGTTTACAGTTATAAATATTAATACATTATGCTTACTACAATTGTCACTTAGCCAGGGGGATGCAAGTGCTGAGAGTAGCCACTACAACCATATATTCCGGTCTTCCACGTAATGAGCCACCTTATAGTAATGTTAATGCAATAATCAGCCTTTGTCAATAATGTTAGAGAGGAGGAGTTTAAGAAGAAAATTATAAGAGATTACAGAGGCTACATGCTTTAAAAGTAGTTCGTTACAAAAAACAAAAAAAAACCAGAGATTATTAACCTCATTTTTTGCATTGCATTTGATGCAGTGGTTGATAAATAATGATTCTACTTACAGCATATTTCAATTTATAATTTTTATTTTTTTAATTTTGACAGGCTAATTGTTAGACCACAACTCACTTGATGTTCAGAGACGGTATGGTCGAAGATGGTACGCACACCTAGCCTGAAATGGAACTAGCTCATACATTTAGGTGCTTGGCGATAGATTTTCAATTTATGGGTGGTAGCTAGCCAGTCGAGTACTATAAAGAACCCTACCACCACGCTGTGATTTCCTCACAATGTTTTCCTTCACAGGCAGCTTAATCTCATTTTGTTTGAACCCACGCCCTTCAGCACTAACCACTGGGCTATCATCGCTACAACATTTATCAGGCGTGAGACTAAAATACATATAAGAAAGATGATAGTATACTTAAAATTACCATTTATATTTTATGGTGAGTATTATTGAGCCGAATGAGACGTTCCCCTGATGGTAATTGATAAAGAGTGTTACTGCTGCATCAGCGCTAATTAGGTACTTAAAGACATGTATGATAAGTCTAAGACTTGAACGATTCGTCTCATTTGATGCTATTGTTATGTTAGTGGATTGTTTCGTGACCTTTACCTTATGACGGGATATATCTCTTCCTAGTTAAACTATTGCGTGAATAGTTATGCTAATGATATATTATGTATTTGTATTTTATTGTGGAAACTGATGTGGTCCTGACACATTTTCGTTTTATTTTATTTTTAACGTGAGTTATGCCGCAGAAATAAAACGAAAATATGTATTTGTATTTTATTTATTTGGATCACCAACATTTATAAAGGACATCAATATTTAAAAACAACTAGACCTTATAGCAATTAATAATGCCAATGTAAACGAAATGCCAATATTAGGTAATTGATAAGTTTATTATAATAAAATATTAAATTAAAATAGCTATGTATACTTTTTTTGTTTTATATGGCAAGGGCGTACATATTCAGCCTGCTTTATGATGTCAACGCTATAAAAAGTTTGAAAACGTATTAAAAATTAACTACCGCATAGAAAACCAAAATATTCAAGCTAGTTTCATAAAATAAAGTTTACTATCAGTAAAATATTTAAAATAAAAAACTTTACATACCGCATTCAGTTTCAACTCTGCTCTGCTGCTGACCTCGGTAACGATTTGTACCTAAATAGAATCAGTTCTTTTAAACATCGACGCTGTTTTAACTTCTTTAAAAATGTAACGACATTGCAATTCCCAAACGGATGTACCGGTTACAATATTTTTTTTTGAAATATTCTTTTTTCTAGGTACAGTTTGAACTTTATTGGCCCTTTTCTTGTCGATGAATATAAGTAATCTATCAAAGGTCTAATAGAGTTGAAATTTGGTATCAAGAGACTGGTGTTAGCGTCTTTTTAAAATTTTAAACGATTCTTGTATAATAAGTAGATCGGTATAAAATATTTTTAAGCAATTTACAAACAATACTTTGTCAGTATAAATTATGTATATTTTAATTGTTTATGCGGAAAAAAATATTAAAACAAAAGTAATTTATGACCTGATTTTAAATTCATTTCTCGAGTACTCAGCTTGTAAATGGCCCAGCAATTAAGAACCTCACTGGCTTTGTAATGATAAATTACAACAATTTGCTGCAATTGCCATTTATTTAGTTCCAATCCATTGCAGCCGCTATCAAACCGTATTATTTCAGGTGCTGACGGCCGGATTATCTGTAGATCTGGAAGGAAAATCTATACGAACATAATACTTGATGTCAACAGCCATTAATGATACCTATCGTACTCTAAATCCCGTTATTAAATAAGTTCCTATGGCGATCACATTCCTACTATAGCCAATTAAAAAATCAGGTTAATGATCTCTCGAAGAGGATAATTATACCAGTTTTTTTTTTTTATCAAACTACTTTCATAGCTTGTAACCTCTGTAATCTCTCCTAATTGTTTCTTATCTATATCTTTAAACGAGCAATTCTTGTAACGATTATATATATATATATATATATATATATTCTGAATCTCGGAAACGGCTCCAACGATTTTCATGAAATTTTGTATCCAGGGAGTTTCGGGGGCGAAAAATCGATCTAGCTAGGTTTCATTTTCAGAAAACGTCGTTTTATCCGTGTTTTCAGCCGAGCAATGCTCGGTCAACCAGGTATTTATTTTTAAAGTCAGTAGCATTAGATAACTTTGAAAAGACAGAGGTGCATGCCGAGGCATTCGAGCCCAGGACCTCCAGATTGGAAGCCAGAAGGTCTCCCAACTAAGCTGCCGAAAATTTTGTTCTGCTTAGATATACCATATTTGCCCACTGCTGGGCAAAGGCCACTCTTCTTTCTTTCCATGCCTGTCTATTTGGTGCTATTGAGGTCCAATCCTTATTATGAGCATCAAGCTCATCTCTCCACCGTCTGCTAGGCCGGCCTGGTGGCCGTTTAACCACCGGGACCCAGGCGGTGGTCGTTTTCGCCCACAACTCCGCTGGCATTCGGCAGACGTGTCCAGCCCAGTCCCACTTTAGCATGACAGCTTTTTCAGTCACGTCAATGATCTGGGTTTTGGAGCTCAGTACTGAGTTTATTATGCGGCTTAGTAACTTTACGCCCAGTATGCTGCGCTCCATCGCTCGATAAATTAATATTAAAGATAAATTCATAGACTACTATATACAAATAATACAACTATATACAACTATACCTATATACATAAATAACTAATACTTATACCATATTACAAATTTTTATAGTGCTATGTTTTTCTAATGAAGAATTCTGATGAAGAGTTTTAGTTGGTTATATTTATTTATTTCAAACACACAGAATGTAATAATATTAATTTCAATTCAATTTAAATGTTTAAGTAGATCTGTATCACATTCCAAAACTACTATACATGTATGTCTAGGTGCATTATAATGACATTTAAAAGTCACAAGAGTTTATTTTATTTTATTGCTTTTTAGTTTTGTATTTGTGTGTAAATAGAGAACTCCTAAAGGTTGCCTGTACCACCCGTGAAGGCGTAATTGCTATTTAAAATCTTATATATCTTTATTTTTGTATGAAAGTAAAATCGTGAATTATATTTGTCTGTCGGTGGCATCTTGCCTTTCAATCGGATGGACTAATTTAATACTTGTAATCATTTATTGTGATGGTAAAAAAACGTGGGCAGCTCAAGCTTTCTAGTCCAAGGTCGAGTGATGGGCAAATATTAGTAGTGAGTTTGTGGAGAATTGGTAAATGTGCCTTTTACTCAATCTAGAAATAGTTACTTTTAAAAATCTGGCCAGAAAATAGATAAGTTTTAAAATATCTACATTATTTTTACAAACTTTATTATATCCTAATTGGCAATCGACTATTTATAGGACTTTACCGTGAACTCTTCAAGCGTTCAAGATCCCCGAAATATGCTGTATAATATAATAATAAAAAAAACTTTATTTTATATGGTTGACAGGCTTTGTTTTTGACCACAGCTCACCTGATGTTAAGTGACAATGTGGTCGAAGATGAACACAACTAGCCTGGAATGGAACTGACTCTCAAGTTAGGCTACCGGAACACACCATTAGATGCTTGGCAGCAGATTTTTGTAGCTAACCACTGGGTTATCATCGCTACAAAAAGTACTGTAAGTTTCTTATTGCATTCCTGCTAGGCGCTTACGAATGGCTATACTACTGTAAGTCGCAATAAGGTATGCAATCGCGTAGCTATTGACATTCACGTAGCTAACAGGAATCACAATAAAATTTAGCAGTATCTGAGATGTTTTGATTAGAAGAAATCCTCTTATAGTTCTAACCTGCCAGTTTTGTGTTTTTTTTTTGTCAATGTCTGGAGATTGACAAAACTGGCAGGTTGCAACGCTACTTTTAACAATGTTCGGCCAATTCTCTTTAATTTTAGTACAACGGTTTACTTTCTCAGACATTGCCCCGCGTCAACGGGCGATGCTCTCTTTGGCAACGCTTGCGTCACTCCATGAGGAAATGGACCCAGTAACACCGCTGACCTTGGAAACTTGACATACCTGATCGAAATTGGACAAACTGCGTAGGTAAGCTCGCAGTAGGCCCTTATCATCACTACATATTATAAAACAAAGTCATAAACTTAAAAACTACTAAACGAATTATCATGCAAGTTTCACAAATAGATAGAGTGATTCATAAGGAGGTTTAGACATATAATTTGTCAAGGTTTTGTGTAAATTGGTGGAAATATGATGATAATTGTTGAAAGTGTCGGAAAAAGTCAAGCCAACTGGGAGCTTTCATCGAAATCGTTGCCTAATTAATTCCTTTAACAATACAACATAATGTTTGTATTATTATTTATAACAGTAAACTGTAACCTAATATGAAAAGAAAGATCCACAAAAAAATGCCTTGCTGAGTTTCTTGCCGGAGTCTTCTCAGTTGAAGTGTAATTACGAGCCGGTGGTAGATTCAAACATGTAACTTAACGTTCATAAGTGCCTTACCAGGGCTTAAACTGAATAAATGACTTTTTGATTTTGTTTTTTTTTTAAGACGGATTTGCTACTGCTGAGCCATGTAAGTCATCATGGTACTTACAAGTTACTTTGTATCCGCCGGTTGATCTTTAACGTGACTTACAGGTACGGCTAGGATAAAAAAATTAGCAAAGTTTTCGTACAGCTTACACTATAAAAAATGTATAGAAAATCGGACAGCGCCTCCGGCGGGAGAAACTGGAAACTGTAACGGAGTAATTTTTAACTGTAACTAATATGTATTTTGGTTTGGCTTTTAGTCTAAATGTCGTTAAAAATTTCGAAGGCGTCATAATACTTTTCCCAATCTTCATAGATGTTTTTTATGAGGTTTGATGCAGCGTCGATAGTGGAAAACCCCTTAGAAAATTACAGAGTTGATGTGTTTATCGTCTACGGCCACACCGTCATATAACATCAGGTGAGCTGTGCCCTATCAATCATAAAAAATATGTCTGTATGTTAATTTGTTACCTTATATTTCTTAAACACACATGAAATATGGCCTAAATTTATAAATAAATAGGTACTCGTAGTGTACGTTACAATCGAAACAATGGTGTTGTCTATGGAAGGAGGTGGGGTTTGATTTCCCGCCTTTAGGTATTTCTTCTTCTTGACACTTATGCACTTGCCAGCGTCAAGTATTTCGATATTTTCAAGCATTTTATATGCAAGTGAAACAGATCTAAGTCACACGATAGAGTTTTGGCGAGAACGCGGAGAAGTCTTGTATTCGTATCCGCGTTGGTTCCATAACCCTATGAAAGCTTGTAGTACATTTCCACTACCTAATTTACTAGGGCATGACCGGACACGATCATGACTTACTTTGTAAAACTTTGACGGTGCCTTAGACTTAGTACTAGATTTATCAAAAATGCCTAAAAATATCAAAAAACTTGACACTATTAATTTATATTATGAACACCAACGTTGTGTACATTATAGCATGACAAAAAGTAAGGAGGAAAAAAGAAGTAGGTATACAGTAATTGCCACAACATTTATAGGTGCAGACAGCATGCAATAAATATAAACATCAATTTATTCTAATTTCAAAGAATGATCAAATAATAAAAATAGAATTATTTAAATGTAAATTTTTGTCAGAGAGTGATCTCAAAGACCAATTAAAACTTTTAATATTGTCACCAAAAATATTTATATTGATTATCCTAGACATGGCATTATACTGTCGATTCATCCTAGACAAGGTTGCATTGAATCCCAGGTTAGAGCGAGAATTGAATGTACAAAAAATATTGAAACGCGACACTCTGGGCAACGTACGAGGATTGGTCAGAGATAGTTCCGAAAACAAATCCGGGGTGTCCAGTATTCCGTTCGCCACTACTGGCAAATGCACATAGTGTAACGTCGAAAAGTCACACAAAGTAGGAAAAGGTCAAGTCCGGTCATGGCCTGGTAAAGTAGTAGTAAAAACTATCGAAACAACACTAATAGAAAAGTTTTGGAAAATAATTGACATATTTTTTTCCCCCAAAACTCTTTAGTATCTTTATTATCTATTACTTTTATTTACTTAATGCGTCAGAGATAGGTGGAGGTTGGTCGGTGTAAAAGTCTACTTTCTGATAGCACAGAATAAACATTAGTACCAAATTATAGTCACATCATCAGCCATAGGACGTCCACTGCTGGACATATGCCTTTCTCCTGGGGGGTTTTGCCAATACTCGCCACGCTTGGCAGGCGGGTTGGCGAGCGTAGTTAGGTGTGATTGTTCAAGGAAGACGCTGCTGCCCATTACATTACCGGATCCCGGATTACATCCCTTCGCCGACTCTTACGCTAACCACGGGTAGAGAGAGTGGGGTACAATTCTTACGCCGGCACCACTTCGGCAAATTATAGTGATTAGGTAAAAATGTATACTGAAGTGTTATCTATGCGTTAAACCTGGATAATGAAATAAAAATCATCATTATTGTAAATATTCATACGTGATGTTTAGACATAACTTTTGACCGTTGATCATTTCGCACATTTACAATCTAATAAAAGACGGATCCATGATGAACTTTGAATCCCGGCCTTCTATCTCCGTAAGTCAATTGCCTCTGACAAATTTTTCACACTTTTTTAGGCCGTGTGACTTGCCAAAAATTCATGTACCAAGTTAAAATCATATTTATGGATATTTTTTTGTTTGTTCATCGCAGGTGGAATGTTAACTCATGGGAAATAGGTATAACTGTTACCCATCTTTTTGTATGTTGAAACAACGTTCCTTAGCAACACATAAGTAGGTTAATAAAACGTAAGTAAATATCACAGGACATTTCACATAGCGTCATCTAGCCCAAAACTAAGCAAAGCTTGTAGCATGAGAACCAGATAACTGAAAGAGTACTTTTATGTTTTTATTTTGTAAATACATTCAAGACAGAACAAACATTTATGCTCGTCAGGAACGTTTGACCTTGGTGGAAATCTTACACCCTTTTTATGTGACAGCAATGAAACGAACGAGACGCTCTCATGATGGTAAGAGACAACACCTGTCCATGACCATAGCAGCGATATACAGAATTTCGTGCAACAAAATAAAATACAGGGTATCGCCTCTTTGGCGCTCATTACTTTGAGACTTTCGATGGTTAGTCTCAACAGCCCTGTAATTTCGCTAGCTGCCGTACCCTTCAAACCGAAACACAGTAATGTTTATACACTACTAATGCGGCAGAATATCTGGTGCTGCGGTGGTACCTACCTAGACGACCTCTTGCTAAGGAGATCTACCACCAAGTAAACCAAGTACCCTACAGCTCTTGAAGCAGATATACTATACTACCAAATGTGCTAAAAGGTCAGTCAAATCATAATTATGTATTAGATATACATATTTATTTTACAACTACAGTTTTAGACTATTTTAAACAACAATATAATTCATTTTGTTGATGTGTTCCGTGTGTGAATATTATATGTAAATTTGTTGAAATGAGGTAAGGCTATTGAAAAACCACTCCGATTTCACAAACAGTAAATTTATTTCCCAATTTGTAAAGAAAGCTAACGCAAACCAGATTCGATTAGGGCGACCTTGAAGGCCCTTCCATGTGAAGCAAATACTTAGGTATATCAACGGCAAGTATTTCATTTAAAGCAGCAATTCCCAAAGTATGGGTCGCGAGGGAATATTGAGTGGGCCCGGAAAAAAGAACCGACTGGATAAATTGGATGTATCACGTCCTGAGGACGCTTCGTGTAGAGGAGAAGAGAATATAAAGACTTGTGGTTATTTTAATTAGTGTTTTGTTTAATTTGTTTTAGCTTTTAAGTTTATGTAAAATTTTAGTTTTAGATATAAAATAAAGTTTCGAATATGTTTTTCAAATTGTTATATGAATTTATATCCTTTTTACTGTTGTAACTGAAACGACTGTTATTTTAATAAGTGTTTTGAACACTCAAAATTAACTTCCGCAAAGTAACGCCTGAATCAACCCAATTATGCCCCTTTTTATTCATAAAATAAAGCAGAGAGTCCCGAATTTGAAAGTTTTTATTAAGTGGGTCGCAACTTTGGGAACCACTGGTCTATAGTGTTTTAAGAGGTCAGCCAATGGAATTTACTTCGTTTATTTGGCAACCGGCTCACCTACCGATTCAATTTATTTAGCAACTTTACCTATCTAATTTGTGTTGCGGCTCGTACTTAGTGATTAAAAGTACGTACCTACCATATTTGGAAACACTCGCTTAATGAGTTTTAGCTAAAACAGCTCGCATATTAATGGCAATGATTATATTGTGTGTTGCTAACAGCTAATCATGGCCATCAAATTATACATTTTTTTTAAATATTTCGGGATAAAAATATCCAGAGTATCAACTGTCTCCATACGACATATTTCATCAAAATTGGTCCAGCCGTTTGAGCGTAAAGAAGTAACAAACATACAAAAACACTCGGAAACTTTCACCTTCATAATATTAGCGTTATATATGAATCAAAGTTTTATTATCTAGGTGGAATGATACAGAATTTTTAGTGTAAATTGATAGCTGATTTAAAATGATAGCGATAGATTTACATACCGAAGGGCGTGGGTTCAAATCCCAACAACGAGCTTGAGCTGCCGATGAAGGAAAAACATCGTGAAGAAACCATGGCATGGTGGTGGGTACTTTATAGTACTCGAATTTCTAGGTACCACTTGAAAACAGCCGCCAAGCAACTAGCGGTGTGTTCCGGCAGCCTCGCTTAATTAGCCAGATCCATTTCAGGCTAGGTGTCAAACATAACAAAGAAGAAGAAAAATACCTATCGAAAAAATGCCATACCTTTTCTAAAAGACATTAATTTAAAACGTAAATACGTTATTAATGTAAAACACAAAATTTTAGCAACTTGTATTCTCTCGATAAATAAGTGTACATGAAATATTAAACTTATTACTGGGTATAAAAAACTTAGCCTGATGCTAAGTGACGATGTGGGCTAACAACATAAGCGCACCTAGCCTAGAATAGAACTGGCTCTCAAGTGACGATGTAAGTGTCAGTCCTACTCTACTTTCTTGATGCATATAGCCCATGAATGGAACTCATTGCCGGTTGCTCTGTTTCCTATAATTTTGACGTTTTTAAGGCTAGGCTTCTAAATCGGCGTGCTTCATCCTCGGCAGCACCGTCGCTTTTCATTAGGAGAGTTGGTGGCCAAATGTAGATCTATGTAATTAATTTTGTTAACAATTGTTACGCCGGCACCACCACGGCAATATTTTTTTATATTGTAATTTTTTTATATTGACGCTAGCTTTTGCCTGCATTTTCGTTCGCGTAGTGGTCAGACATCGTAAACCTATTCCTAACTATTATTGTTTTTGATAGAGAATATAATTATATAATTATAATTATATTAGAGTTTGGAATCGATAAGTTAAAAAAAAATTGTTCTCCATACAAACCTGCGCCCCTTTTTAATGCGTAATTTTGAAAAATTAAGAACAACGTTTTTTATTACTTTTAATAAAGAGTATTTTTTACTGTTAGTTTGAAAATGGTACTACCAAAAATCACAAAGTTTCATACAAATTTCCAACCCCTATTTTGCACCCTTAAGGGTGGAATTTTTAAAAATCCTTTCTGAGTGCACACTTACGTTACCTAAGAAACATTTTGTGCAAATTTTCATGATTCTAAACCAAGAGGTTTCAGCTGTGCGTTGATCGATCAGTCAGTGAATCAGTCTGTCAGTTTCTTTTTATATATATATAGATAAGAGATAATATCACAAAAAAAATATGTTAATCGTCATGATATAAAGTATCTTATTGTTAAAATATAGTGAGATCATTATAATACAATCGGATAATAAAATAATTATTCGCAGTGTCAAAATAATGTATGTTATATAATGTTGTAAATTGCGTAGTAATATATATATATATATATATATATATAAATATAATAATATATATATTTAACTAGCTGTGCCCCGCGGTTTCACCCTCGCTGGATGCCTACGTTATACTAGCTTTATACATGCAAATTCTCAACCCGATCGGTTTAAAATTGACAAAGTTTCATACAAACTTTCATCGCCTATTTTATCCCCTTGGGGGTAGAATTAATCAAAATCCTTTCTTAGCGGATGCCTACGTCATAACATCTACCTGCATGCCAAATTTCAGCCCGATCCGTCCAGTGGTTTGGGCTCTGCGTTGATAGATCACTATGTCAGTCAGTCAGTCAGTCAGTCAGTCAGTCAGTCAGTCAGTCAGTCAGTCAGTCAGTCAGTCAGTCAGTCAGTCAGTCAGTCAGTCAGTCAGTCAGTCAGTCAGTCAGTCAGTCAGTCAGTCAGTCAGTCAGTCAGTCAGTCAGTCAGTCAGTCAGTCAGTCAGTCAGTCAGTCAGTCAATCACCTTTGAGTTATATATATTTAGATAGATAGATAGATTAATTTATTAGTCAAACTTTTATATAAACGGATCTATATAGAATATGAATAATATTTATTAATTGCAATGTCATTTTTTAAAGCAAATAGATAATATTTACCTAATAATTTTCTACTTAAACTTCGGAAATAAAGAAGTTCGGAAACCGTTCTTCCCCATTTCCCCTTTAAATTAATCTTAGCAAAAAGTATTATTATGGCATAATTTTATTTTAAAGTCTATACAAATACCAATTTCCATCACTATAGCTTCAAAAATAAATAACTTTCCATAAAAAGTTTCATCCGCAATTTCACCCCCATATGTTATACCTTTCAAAAAAATATTGAACGCATTATTTTTATCTTGGACTGGACTATCGAAATACTTATTTTTAGAACTGTAAGTTAAAAAACAAAGAACTTTTATACAAACGTTTTTACCCATTTTTAACCCCTTAGGGGTTGAATTTCAAAAAATCCTTTCTTAGTACACCCCTACGCATCAAGACAAATACACCTCCAAATTTCAAGTATCTCACCAGCGGTTTAGGCTGTGCGTTGTCTGCCAGTCAGTGAGTCAGGACTTTGATTCTTATAGATAAGTATATAGATAGAGATATATTATATAGACAATATACTTTTTTTAATTTACGTACTTTAATATGACGTTTTTTTTTAATTATTGACATGTAGTCAGTGTTTCGGAATTCTTAAAATGATATATTTGAATGATATTACGGAATTGACTTGTTATTAATAAAATATTTGTATTTGTAAAAAAAAGTTTGTGCACACTGTGAAAAACATGCATCGATTACCTACATAAATAATAATTTTCCGACATAAAATGTTCATGTTTTTTCTTTTTATCAGATAAAGCGAAGCGAATCATCTTGAAAAACAAAAGGGTCTTGAATATAAGCAGACCAGTAAATGAAAAATAATTAATTTAGGTATCAAGAGAATTGTTTGAACGTACCTAAAAATATTTAAAAAATGCATAAATGTAAAAGTTTATTTCGTTACTTATTTATTGACCTTTTTAAGAATATTTTTAGTAACCTACAGACTACAGAAAGAACCAGAAGAAAGAAGATACACTACCAAATGAGCTAACAGGGTAGTCGATATGTACATATGTACACTAGAGATGTAACGGATAGATATTTTGCCGGATATCCAGCCGCCGAATATCCGGCCGAACATAGCCGATTAGCGACTCGTTACACGAACGAACCGCACGAACGATCGGATGAATTGGAATGGGTTTCGTTTATGAATGAAACTAGTGTTTCACTGTCTTATTGAATTGATTACAAACACGATCATTTGAGTATTAATTTACTTTGTGCTGTAATTAAAAAAAATGAATTTCTTTGTTATGTGGATGCAATAAAGTGTCTCCAAACTGTGTATGTCGTATTTTTTAAAATCCGGATAATACATGAGTATCCGGCCAGATTTTAAATTTAGACCAGATAGGCTGGAACCGGTAAGTTACTGAATACCTGTTTCACCTACTATACACTCTAACATGAACACGGGCAATGGGCATGGCCATAGGCGTGAACATCAAACTGGCAAAACGTCTTAACTTTTCAAGGATGTTTTTACAATGAGGTTTCTATTCTACGAGTAGGTATTTTTTTATTGTTAATCTCACATGTAATTTCATTATTTTTAATATAGCGTCTCATTAATTACAAAGTTTTTGCTTAATATGTATTTGGCTACATGCACATCTATCTTATTCTTATCAGTGAGTTAGAAGTTCAGTGTGCCTAAGTTATATTATTGACTCGATTATATCTTCTTATCTCGAAATGTAAACATGTGGCTATCTTCAAGAGTTGCTCAGTTAGTTTTATACAGGAGAGTGTAACAGCCGACGAGTTCGTGTTTTAAACATTTTAGTACTAATTAATATCTCTGGACTGTGCGATAAGAGTCATTATCGCTGATAATATACGTGATATAATATTGAGTGATAATTGAAAATATTGACAAGTTAGATTAGTAAGGATTCGGAAAGAGGGACGGGCATCATGTAAGTTTAAAAAAAATATAAATCATTGTTTTTTTTTTCGGGAGTTTTTTTTAATTTAAATGTAATGAGATGAACGAGACGCTTGCCTGATGGTAAAAGATGACGCCTGTCCAGGACCATTGCAGCGATATGCAGAACTTTAAGTATCAAAACAAAGTTCAGAGCATCGCTGATTTTGGCTTACTTCGAGACAAGATAGTTAGTCTCAATAGCCTAGTAATTTCACTAGCTTTAGTACCCTTCATGCCGGAACACAGTAATGTTTACACACTACTGCTTAGCGGCAGAATATCTGGTACTGCAGTGGTAACTACCTAGACGACCTCCTGCTAAGGAGATCTATCATCAATACAATTAATTAGTTGTTTGTTCTAAGCTGTGAGTGTTCATCTGCTATCTTCGAAATGATTTGATTCCATTTTTATTATACGTACTGCTAAATAATGGAATTTACTGCCCGAAATGGCGTTCCCCGATAGATGCAAGTCTTCAAGTCGTGGGTGAATTGGTTTCTTGTAAACAAGCGTGCTCTTTTGTAGACCCCACCTCCACTTAACATCATACGAAATGGCCAACAAACACGTCTTTTTATTAATATATATTCATTTTTTAAATTCGTACTTTGTTCGGACATAAAATTGTATATTGATGTACTTTGAACGCATACTATGATTGAACAAAATATGTAGGTATGTTCGGGGCTAGATTTTACAATATAAACACCTATTATATTTTAACTGAAAATATAAATATAGCCCATGCGCAAGAATGACTCGCAAAATCGTTAATCGTTCTACATTTTTGCCGATACTCATTCAGAGTACGCAAGCGTCCAACAAACCAGAATTTTGCAAAACAGATTCGCGTTTGACCACACTCTGCCTGGTGCTAAGCAGTAGTGTGATCTAAGATGGAGCACATGTAGGCTGAGTAGCCAGCTCTAGTGTCAGCCAATGTGCCGGCCTGAGGCCTCTTAAAATAGATGTGCAAAAAACATACATTGAATCCTGAATTTATTATTTGATTACATCAGCACATACCTAATTATTTTACTTTAGTACAAGAAATCATTAACTTAATTTAAAATTGTTTCATTTGTAATATTAACCCTCAGGGCTGAAGAACCACAAATCATCACTGTATTGAAGATCATCGTTGAGGTGATATGGACTATCTTAAGGCTTGACTTTGAACTGATCAAGGCGTTGGTGAGATTCTTCATTCCTCAAGATCCTAAAGATGTCTCCGAGGAAATTGTGCTGGTAAGTTTGCTACTGTCTTATAAATCTTAACATTTGCCTTTTGAGAGAGAAGTACTGGATACTATGGTAAAATCACAAGTGATGCATTTGGTAAAACATTTTTTTAAGAATATATTTAGTAACGTAGTGACTACAGCGTTTTTTTTTAATAACAATAATAAATAAATACCCTAGGATATTTGAAACATCGCCATCTAGCACCAAACTAAGCAGCTTGTATTATGGAAACCAGATAACTGACAGATTTACTTATATACTTTTTTTTGTAATCATATACTTACAATACATATAGAACACCTAGACACAACAAATATTTATGCGCGTCACACAAATTTTTGCCCAGACTAGGAATCTAACCCACACCCTACTGCTCTTGAATACACTACACTAAATAAGTTAGATAAATACAAATAAGATTGTGACTTATCTAATATACTTAAATAAGTAACTTAATAAGTAAGTAACAGTTATTTCGGTGAATGGAAACGTAGGGTTCTATCAAGTTAGATAAAAAGGTCACTCGAGACATTCCTGCTCCAATGTTCTTACAACATCTACACAATGATAAAAATAATTATATATCACTACATATTATAAAATAAAAGTCGTCCACTGCTTCTATCTGTATATCTGTCCGTCTGTTCGCGATAAACTTAAAAACTACTAAACGGATTATCATGCGAGTTTTACCAATAGATAGAGTGATTCATGAGGAAGGTTTAGGTATTTATTTGTGTAAACTGGTTAAAATATGATAATTGTAGGATGTATCGGAAAAAGTTAAGCCACCTGGGAGCTTTCATCGGCAACGCTGCCTAATCCCTTCGAGATATAACAAAACAATGAGGCGATGGTGGGATATTCCTCTTTTATAGATCTACAATACAAAATATCCACGGTGGCATATATCTACCTTTTAAGGATAGCTTATTTTACCCATTCTTATTACCCATTTGAAGCCGAGGCGGGTCGCTAGTTACAAATAAAATACTCTTTATATTTATTTCTATATACAAATATTATTGTCATCTTAAAATCAAAGTCTAAAAATATGTTTTTCGTTACCTATCTATAAACCCAATGTCCATGTATTGATAAGCATAATATGATTAAGTATCATATTTACGTAAATGTGGTGTAAAATAGATAAGTGTAATTAGACGTGGGTACAAAAATTGGGAAAGAGAAAATGTCGCGAGGAAATCTGCATTAAAAGTAGGTTCAATGGTTAGTGAGGTCGGATCATACACAGGATGGCGGTGGTTCAAATTATAATTTGAATTTACAATTATTATTCCAACAATGACCTTTAGTTGGTGAAAAAAATGTTGTGAGGAAACTAAAGCATGGTAATAGGATCCAGATCCAACCGTAATATAGTATTTTTCAATTGTGTGGCATTTATGACTTCCTCCGAATCAGCCCTGTTTTTGACCGACTTCAAAAAAGGAAGAGGTACTAAGTTCGAATGGTTTAAAAAAAAAAAAAATTGTTACCTCAGCACTTTCGACTGGGTGAACCGATTTCTTTCACATAGTTTTTTCATGGATGTCATTGTCAGAACTGGACCAAATTGACAAACACGCGGGAAGCACCAGCTTTCAAATAAAAAAAGAATCATCAAAATCGGTTCACCCAGTCGAAAGTTCCGAGGTAACAAACATTTTAAAAAAACATACCGTCGAATTGAGAAACTCCTCCTTTTTCGAAGTCGGTTAAAAAGACAGAAATGCGCGCTGTGAGATTCGCACCCAGGATCTCCAGATCGGAAGTCTCCCAACTAGGCTAGCGAACCTTCTTTTACTCTTATTTATGACTATTTGTAGATCACAGGCGCCGGGCATGGCATGGGCCGCGAGATGGCGCTGCGGTTTGCACGACTGGGCGCTACCGTGCTCTGCGTGGACATCAACCCAACCGGTAACACAGACACGCTCAACATGATCAAGGAAGAGAAGGGCAAGGCATACAAATATGAGTGAGTTCCTATTTACCGAGGTTGGGATCGGTTAGATTAAATAAGTCTTGCAACATCATAATAACAAAGTTCTTGAAGGAAGTCTAAGGCACACAAGCATCACACCTACCTTTATAGATTTAAGGTTGGCATTACAGGGCTAAATGAGCTCGTCATCGAATGACTTAAAGCAATGAGCGCCGCTGCAAGTAATGCGCTGGATTTTGTTTTGTCATTCAAAGTTCTGGGTGCCGTTGCATTATGGATAGGCGTTTCATATGCAAATCTATTTTCAATATAGAAACTCTTTGTTGTGCACACCAAAAATAGAAAGAAAAAAAGTACAGAAAAATCTTATTAGCTAGTGCCACAAGTGGCGTTCTTATCGTTAAGAAAAATCTCTTACAGGCAACCAAAATATTAAAACACGATACTGATTTAGAACGGGCGGGAGATGTAGATAAAATACAAGGTACGGATTTTTTTATGGTTGGCAAGCTAGGTGTTTGACCACAGCTTACCTAATGTTAAGTAGCGGTGAGTTCAAAGATAGTAAAGCACACCTAACGTGGAATGGCTCTGAAGTGAGGCTGCCGGAATACACCGTTACATGCTTGGCGGCAGGTTTTCAACTTGAGGGTTTATGTAAAAGTAATAAGACGAACTAAACGCTCTCTTGCTTGTAAGATTACGCCTGTCCATGACTATTCGAGCGGTAACCAGAACTTTGTATCAAAACAAAGTCAAAGGCGTCGCTGCTTTGCTGCTCATTAATTTGCGACAATAGACAGTTAGTCTAAATAGCCCTATAATTTCGTAATCGACAGTACCCTTCAAACCGAGATGTAATAATATTACAAAACGTAGTAACGTAGCGGCAGAATATGTGATACTGCGGCAGTACTTACCCAGAAGGGTTACCACCACCATCTATTTTAAGTGTAAAAGAAATTAAACGTTTTTTTTAAATGTAAAAGTAATGAAACGAACAATACGCTCTTCTAATAGTAAGAGATAACGCTTGCCCATAAACATTGCAACGATACACAAAACAAACGCAAAAGGAAATTCAGGGCATCACTGCTTTGGCGCTCATTACTTTGAGACTTTCAATGGTTAGTCTCAACAGCGCTGTAATTAATTATAATTTTGTAGCGATGATAGTTCAGTGGTTAGCGCGGTCGGTTCGCATGCCGAAAGGCGTGGGTTCAAACCCCAACAATGAGCTTGAGCTGCCGGTGAAAAAAACATCGTGAGGAAACCATAGCGTGGTGGTAGGTTACTTTCTAGTACTCGGTTGGCTAGCTACTACCCACAAGTTGAAAAATCTGCCGCCAAGCATCGAACGGTGCGTTCCGGCAGCCTCACTTGAGAGCCAGTTCCATTCCAGGTAGGTGTGCTTTACATCTTCGACCACACCGTCACTTAACATCAGGTAAGTTGTGGTCAAAAACATAGCCTGCCAGCCATAAAAAAAAATATTACGCTAACTGTAGTACCCTTCAAACCCGAACACAGTAATGTTTACACACTACTGCTTGGCAGCAGAATATCTGATAGTGCGGTGGTACCTACTTAGACGACTGTAGGCAGGAGCCAAGGAAATCTATCAGAAATACATTTATTCAACACAACACAGACATCAACTACTAACTTATTTTTACGTCGTCTTATGTTTCCAGGGTCGACGTCACTGACCGCGCTGCAGTATTCGACCTCGCCGAGAGAGTGAAGGAGGAAGTTGGAAACGTGACCATCTTGGTGAACAATGCCGGCATCATGCCGTGCAAGCCGCTGCTCAGGCATACCGAGAAGGAGATCCGCAGCGAGATGGATATCAATGTCAATGGAAACCTATGGGTAAGAGATCACACGAGCTAACTTTGTATTCCTCAATAGGGATTTTCTTTTTATTCAAAATTGGTTCGCGTTTGACCACACTCTGCCTGATGTTAAGCAGTAATGCGGTCTAAGATGGAACACGCTTACCTAGAAGAAACCTATTTACTCTAGATTTGAAGACACCCTTATTGTACCCAACAGGGAACACAGACTCCGGCAAAGAGTTCCACATCCTCGCTATGCGAATAAAAAATGTGGAATCAAAACGATTATGATTGCACATGCCTAAATCGTGTTTCTGCTGATTTCTGTTAGTTGACAGGAATACATTTTTAGGATCATTGTTGGTCGGTGATACACACGAAGCTGAATGTCAGTACAATATAAGATTTAACATCTCCACAGAAAATCTTTGAAAGGACTAGTCTTAATTAAAAAAATATAGTTGACAGGCTAATTGTTTGACCACAGCTTGGCTGATGTTAAGTGACGGTGTGGGCGAACATGATAAACACACCTAGCCTGGAATGGAACTGGCTCTGAAGTGAAGCTGCCGAAACACACTGTTAGATGCTTGGCGGCAGATTTTCAACTTGAGGGTGGTAGCAAGCCAGTCGAGTACCTTACCACCATGCTATGGTTTCCTCGCGATGTTTTAGAATAGTTGGTCGCTGTGATTAACTCAAGACAATGTTTGTGTTCTTTCTCCAGGATTAGCTTACCTACTGACAGGTTTATATCAGTTTATATAATTGTTTATTTTATTTGACTTTATAAGTCAATTTATTTTAGTTTTATTTTAATTTATTGTTGACATAATCTACTCATTACAATGCTTTTTATGAGTTGCATTGCAATATGTGATTAGCTAACGTCCTAGTTTATCATTTATAACTTCCTGTGACAGTTATATGAATATAGCTATGTGTAAGCGGGCACGCCCATAATGCCTGGAGGCTTTTATTTAGATATTGTTTACGTTTCGTTTTTATTCTGCCTGAGTATAGTTCTCGATTTTTGGTTGGTATATTGGCGTGTGCTAGCTGACATACGGCTAATAATTTAAATAATGTTTTGTGTCTCGTAATATAAATAATTTTGCATAGTATTATATAATTTTTTTTTTTTTTCTGTGACTGAACAGACAGCTGTGCTGCTGGGGAGTTTGTTGCGCCACTTCTTCTTCCCAGCTAAAGCACTAGGAAGTGGTGACGGGTGGGCGTTTTGGGGGACTGTCTTATGTAATTTCGACGTTCGAAAAGTGCTGATTCTCAGCCTAGTTTGAATAAATGGTTTTGAAATTTGAATTTTTTTGAATTTTGAATTTTCCTTCACCGGCAGCTCAAACTCATTGTTGGGGCTTGAACCCACGCACTTCGGCGTGTGAACCGACTGCGCTAACCACTGGGCTTTCATCCCTACGCGACCGCTCTAATCACTGGGCTATTATCGCTACTACTGCTGTACTGTACTAATACTGTAAAGAATGTCCCTGTTTTTATGACCACACAAAAATCAGCATATTTAGCATTACAAGCAAATTACATTAAACAACACTATTCAATTGATAACGAAGTATGAGTAACCAAATTTATCCTTAAGCCATTTTAGGGTGTGTTTCTTATATTCTACCACATTTTCGCTTAACTGACTTGACATTACTTGAGTGGTCAAACAGCTAACCTATTCAGCATAAAAATAAGCGAATTTTTTTTTGTCTCCGTCGCCAGATGCTCCAAGCATTCCTGCCAGCCATGCTGCAGCGAAACCACGGGCACATAGTGGCCATGTCTTCGATGGCCGGCAAGATGGGACTCCGTAACCTGGTGCCGTACTGTGGGACTAAGTTCGCCGTCAGGGGAATTATGGAATCCCTGGCTATAGAGCTCTACGAGGACCCGAGGCCAACTGATGGCGTGAGTATTCCAGACGCAATAAATTAAGTACTGGTGTCAACAATCTCAGAGATTCTCATACTCTTTATGTACACAGCATATATCCACCCACTTACCAAACCACCACAAATTGGCAAACGTAGCATAGGACGACCTGAGACTCGATGGAGTGACGATATACGTAGGACAGCTGGCAGTGGATGGAAGCGAAAAGCCGAAGATCGGGCTGAGTGGCGTGTCTTGGGAGAGTCCTATGTCCAGCAGTGGACTTCGATAGGCTAATGATGATGAACAATAAATCCTTTTCCAGCTTAGTACATATTAAGTTTATAACCCTGGGGAAAAATTATTCCGCAATAGTTTTGCAGTATAGATGAATCTCTTTGATGAATTTATTTGACGGTAGATTTCTTCAGCAGGAAGTCGTATAGGTAAATACCACCGCAGTACCAGATTTTCAGAAATTGAAGTCAGAATTGAAGTCTTGGTTGACACTTTTCATAATGTTAACCTGTTAACCGGGGAGTTCTCGTTCAAATTATGCAACATGTATCGGGCGCGAATTGTTTCGCTAGGACATGTCAATACGTCACGCCCGGAGACCGTCATTTCATATTTCTATATTTTAATTTATTCATAAAATGAATGATAAACTATGACTAGGACATATTCATATGTCCTACTCGTAATCGATATCGTTTACGCCTGACGCATTTATACGTCTTGTCCGGTTAACAGGGTATGAAACTAATCTCTACAAAATTATCTACTTGCAGATCAAGTTCACGACTGTGTGCCCGTATATCGTAGATACGGGGCTCTGCCACAATCCCAACATCCGCTTCAAGGGTCTTATGAAGCCAGTGACGCCTGGCCAGGCCGCTGATCAGATCGTCAATGCTGTCAGGAGGAACTACTTCGAGATTACTATACCAAGCGACATGTATTACCAGAACAAGGTTGGCATTTTTTTTAAATATTGTTCATTAATGAGGTGTAACCCCTCAAAGATTATGATCTATTTATTTTACATCAGAAATTACAATCATTGCATAATCAAGTTTTTTGCAGAATTCTTAATCTAAATCGTAATTAATTTAAAAACGTGTACACATAAACGCAGAGTGAGAAGATGTTGGATCTTTTGCTATTATCAACTTATAAATAGGTATTAAACAAGTTAAATGATGTGAGGAATAGTCGGCTGTAAGCCCTTGAGCATCGACGTAAGGTCTCCAGTGTATGGGTTTTCTACCGGATACATTTCGGAACTGAACTCACGATCTTCCTCCTCCGCTGTTGGAGAGGTAGGGAGGTTAGGAGGTTAGTCGAGGTTGTACCTCTTTGCCGAGACTGGACTCTGGGGTACACTGGCCCCGGGGTTGTGTTTTCACATTTCGGAGATTGTGTCTTGGAGTTGCACGACCTGGTTCCCCCTGCACCTTTTCATTACCGGACGTTCAGACAAACGCGACCAAAGCATCATCCGCACTTGGTGGACGATCCCTATGTGCGCACAAACCGCTTCGAATCCACATTCTTTATTCACATAGCGAGGACGTGGAACTCTTTGCCGGAGTCTGTGTTTTCCGAAAAGTACAATATGGGTGTCTTCAAATCAAAAGTAAACACGTTCCTTCTAGGTAAGCGTGTTCTATCCTGGATTATATCGTTGCTTAACATCAGGCAGGATGTTGTCAAACGCAAACCTATTGTCATTAAAAAAATGTCGATCTCCCAGCGGAGCACCCACACCCTTAAGTAATGTCGCAAGTCGAATGCGCGCTCTGCGTGTTGTGCACCTGATGCTTTCAGAGCCGTCAGATTCAACCCATCGCAGCGGTTGAGTCTGACTTTGCGTAATAAATATAATAGAAGATATTTTTTTGATCGATGCGATATCTAGACCATTCGTTAGCTTTGTTCTGTCTTTATGAATTTTTAAGAAAAATACTTAATTTTTTCTGCCTTTTTTCTATTGTTTCTTGTTTATGATAATTTAATCCGTTTTAATGCTATTGTATATTGTGTTTTTAAGTTGATTGTTATCATTACCATGAAGTTTCATATTATGTCTTTGTCACTATGCAGGACCAGTATTTTGTTAATTTCCCCTGCCGGGTAGAGTTTTTATGATAGGGTAATAATGGTCATGATATTCTAGAACTTTAATCGTAATTTTTATTTATTAACATACACTAAGAATAGCATCTCTAAGTCGTCTGGTCCCTCATCGCTGTTCGTGCGGTGATACTCTGGATCGCCTGGGCCACTGCGCGGTTTCATGTTGTAAGAGTCAGGTGATCATAATACTGGCATCTACTTTGGTCAAAAGCGTAGCATAGTCATTTAGCGTGGAAATGCAAGAATTCTGACAACATCCTCTGATGGACTATTAGATTAGGTTGTTTTTATAAATTTCTAAAGGGTGTAGGTATTATGATTTTTATTATACTGTTATTTGTATGTTATTTTGTGACTGTGTTTATCATATTATTTATTCAAGTCTTTTATTTTCAGATATACCAACTGATGCCATTCGAAGCTGGTAAGGTGATGCTGGATTTCGTTCAAACTGGCCTGGACCCGCATGACTAAGTAGTAATTTAGATGGTGTACTATTTATTTCGTAAATGCGAGTAGAAATATATTTATCATTAACAACTTATTTTAGTTGATAACATACACTATACACTACAACAACTTCCGCATATCATTATAAACTGATATTGATGTTCATCTTTATTATCAGTTTATTTAATTTTATAATTAATTTTATAAATGTTAGTCGAAGTGCTTGTGTGTGGCTGGGGATTTGTTAGTTGCAGTACAGCTCGTCAGTAATACTTGGACTACATCGACTCATTTATCATTATCATCTCAGCCGCAGGACGTCCACTGCTAGATATAGGCCTCCCCCATTGACTTCCATAATGACCGGTTGGAAGAGACTCGGCAACCGCTGGTCCGTGGTCTCCACTCCAGAACTTTGCAGCCCCATCGGCCATCAGTTCTGCGTGCCATATGCCCTGCCCACTGCCTTTTCAAAATCGCTGAGCTATGTCGGCTACTTTAGTTCGTCTACGGATCTCCTCAATTCTGATTCGATCTCGTAGGGAAACTCCGAGCATAGCCCTCTCCATAGCTCGTTCTGCTACTATGAGCTTCTATCACTTAATTTTTCGCTTTTCGTAATTGGTGTCATCGTGGTGTACGTGGTAATTTTTTTTTCATGGTGAATCAAACATCGCTTTGACGTCGCCCAAAGCATCGTCCACGTCGTGGTATTTGGATGCAAAGTATATGTATAGTATTTATTTAAAGTATAAGTATTTATTATTTATTTATTTATTTAATGTTATGAGTAGGTAAAATAAAAATATAGGCCAATTTTACTGTTGTTTTTTTATGTTAATTCTATTGTTATTCTTAATTTCATATCAGGTACAAATTTATTTTTAGTAGTTCTATTACCATGATGGTACACATACATACATATGTATGTAATAATTTTATGTACTAAATTGATTACAAATTTTTAATTCTATAATTATTCTTACGATTACATAATGATAATAATAATGTATTTTGTTTTACTTTTGCGGGATTACTCACGTTTAATTATATCGGATACTTTGACTATAGTTTCGGCCACATCTGGTGGCCTTTTTCATGGAGACAAAGCTGAGTACAACGTGCACGCGGCCTTGTCTCGCTTCGCACATCAATTAGGTAAACGTGAGTAAGCCCAACAAAAAATGTGTCAAAACCACGTCAAAATCCATAGTAAAAGACCAACGAGTACAAAAAAGAAAGTAAGATATTTCATCTCTTTGTCTCTTTGGTAAGAGAGAAAGAGACGGCGGTGCCGCCGTGGTCTGCGTGTTCTTTTATTTGTACATTAAACTGGATTAAGTAACATATCTAACCTATACTTTGCTTATTAAAGTCTTGAGGAATGTGGCAGCATGACGCTTAGATGGCAAACACTGGCCGAACGCTTCCAGCAGCAAAGGCTCCTGGTTCACAGCTTGCCTACAAATAAAACCTAATTTAAAATCACAAAATAGAAATGACTAGCAATCCGCCCTTTTGGCGATTTAAGCCATTTTAGCGAGTTTTTGGCCACGTCATTACAAAACTTTAAATTATTCTCGTAGCGTATTCAAACCCCAACAATGTGCTTGAGCTACCAGGTGAAGGACAATATCGCAAGGAAACCATAGCGTAGTGGTAGGGTACTTTCTAGTACTCGACTGGCTAGCTACCGTCCTCAACTTAAAAATCTGTCGCGAAGCACCTAAGGATATGTTCCGGCAGCCTCACTTGAGAGCCAGTTCCATTCCAGGCTATGTGTGTTTACTATCTACGAACACACCGTTACTTAATGTCAGGTGAGCTATAGTAAAAAACTTAAGCCTGTCAACCATAAAAAAAAATTATACAAAAGTTTTATTAGGATGTATCGTGTATATGTACAGTGTATTTATTTGTATTTGTAAGCATGTACAAACCTTCCGTAAGAAAATATGGACAATCAAAATCCTAGTATCTTATCATCAACAATAGAAAGTAAGTGGAGAAACAGACAGACTCGCAGAAGTTTAGAATATACTAGGCTATTTAGAGAATAATCATGTGAGGATAAGCTATATTAGCTAAATTTATGTTGTGTTCATGTCTTCCTAATGTACCTGCGCAGTAGATCCGTATAGGTAGGTAACAGTATATGTCAAGATTCGTACTATAGAAAAGTTTAGATCCATTGTGCTGTAATAGCGTGCGGAAGTAACAAACATGCACGCATACAAACATTCGTATGTATAATGTTAGTGTAATAATAATTGTAAGGCAGTTACTTGGTGGTAGATTTCCTTAGCTGGAAGTCGTCTAGGTAGGTACCACCACAGTACCAGATATTCTGCCGCCAAGCAGTAGTGTGTTAATATTACTGTGGTCCGGTTTGAAGGTTATACTGCAGCTAGCGAAATTACTGGACTGTTGAGAATAACCACCGAAAGTCTCAAAGTAATGAGCGCGAATGCAGCGATGCCCCTGAATTTGTTTTGCTACTCAAAGTTCTGTGTATCGTTGCAATGGTCATGGACATGCGTCATGTCTTACTATCAGGAGAGCGTACCGTTCATCTCATTACTTTTACATTTAAAAAAAAGACAGACAGACAGACTGACATTGATATGACATACGATAATGGCAGTTATAGAGTCCAGTAGAAGAGGTTCGATAAAAAAAAAAAAAAAATTACGAACATATTATAACCTCCTACTTTTTTGAAGTCGGTTAAAAATAAGAAGCTGTATTTATGTCGACCGCGACGATCATAGCGGAGTGTGAGCTTTTTGATAGGAAATCATTCCTTATAATAAAAGATGAAGAGTCACAACCTGTTATAGGTATAAGGCGTTAGGGTGGTCACCCTTACCTTTACCTGTAATCATCCAGAGAGACTTTCCCGTCCTTGTCGATGTCTAACTTCCGCAGAACCAACTCCACCAGGTCGCGCACGCCTTCGTCAGGGTCCTCGTCGCCAGGCTGCTTTAAGAGGGAGTTTCTGAAATAATATTTCATTTGATATGGTTTCCTTGGCGGTAAATCGCCTTAGCAGGAGGTCGTCTAGGTGGGTACCACCGCAGTACCAGATATTCTGTCGCCAAGCAGTAGTGTGTAAACATTACTGTGTTCCTGTTTGAAGGGTACTGTATATAGCGAGCGAAATTACAGGGATGTTAAGACTAACCATCGAATGTATGCCCATTACCTTTTTTAACCTTTTTATTAATACCCTTTTGTTGATGATGTTCCTGAACAATAATTATAGTACTTTTATTTGATGATAGATACTTACATTGTTCGTCATAAATTTTATCGATAATTTTTATGTACAGAAGTTGATTTTAAGAAGCTGTTAGCTAGTTACTAAATGATCCTTTATAATAAAAATTACAGAGTGGTTCAGATCAAAGAGTTGATATTTGGATTTACCTGAGTAGTACAAACATTTCATCCTTCGTGATGAATCCATCAGCGTTCAGATCGTACACATTGAAGCAGTGGATCCTCCTCTCTTCACTCGTGCCTTTCAGCATGACGCTGAGGCCCCTGACCCATGCCTCAAAGCGTAATGAACCTTCGCCTCCAGATGCCCCTCGCTCCCACGTCACCCACAAACGCTCCAAGATGGCCTCCTCGGTCACTAAATCCAACGTATTGTGTATCACGTCCCGGAAAGTGTTTTGGTCTATACCCTGAGGAATGGACACAGAATTAGCTCATTTTGAATTTTTTGTTGTTATATATTGCAGTAAACAAGATAAATAAAATTTAAAAACAACGGAGTTATTATCGCAGAAAAAAAATCATTAAAGACTTGACTTTAGATTCCTAAGTAAAGTATCCTACCGCCTTTCCTTCATCTCTTTTATATAAAAGTAATAAGATGAACGAAATACTTACCTGTTAGTTAGAAATAAAGCCCACCTATGACCATTGCAGCGTAATCCAAAGACATTAGGGCATCGCTGCTTTAGCGCTTATTACTTCAAGACAATTAATAACTGGTCAATAGCCTCATAGTAATGCTTACACATAATGTAAAAATTCATCGCCGACAGCTCAAGATTATTGTGGCCATCTGGTAAGTACCCATCATCAAGCCATGTATACCAAAAAACCGAAGAAAGTGGTTTTTTAGATTTAACACGCCCCCATGATTCTTTGGAAATTGCCTTATTTTGCCGTCTTTGTTTATAGCTCTGGGTCAATTACCCAAAGTTTCCAAGTTTGATTTGAAACCTGGCAATTTACCACGTTAAATATTGTGTTCTGATCACTATAACGACATTGATGACAAAATCGCTTGGGATATCACGAAGAGGTTACGAGGAACGAAGTCAATTTTTATACCAATATATTAGGAATTGCGTGCGTTCGTATAATGTTGTACAGAGTCGGATTTTAAAGCTCAAATTTTGGGGCAAAAAATTTCGACTCTCAAAAATGCATCGTGAATGTCCAAAAAATCTTGCCCTCCATTTTTATTTTAGATTATGAAAATATAGAGAAATTTAAGAAACTAATTAGATTGTTTTTGTTATTTTTCTCGTAATTATTTAATAAAACATAATTTTTTTATATTGGAATATATCGGGGTGATGACATCATCAAAGGCTTTATCAGATTGAGGCCGTTGCCTGTATTAAAAAAAAGTCCATAGATGTGTCAATGTCATTATTATTACCACCTATAACTTAACTTCTAAAAAACTGTAAAAATCAACCGTTATAAATTCAGTTCCTTGCTGATCAAACATCCGCAATGAGTGATAATTTTAATACTTTTTACTATTTAGAGATTAGAGATAGAGACAATTGTATAGGTTATGCCGAAATCAGGATTCTAAATTTAATGCTAGACCTAAATGCATAAATTATTGGGACAAATATAACTAGATAGAAAAATCTAAGCTTTTAACTGCACACCAAGCAAATCTTGTATCAGAACACCATTAAAACAGTATGAAGTACATTTGTATACTGAATTCTAAGAAATAATCACATCATCAGCCATAGGACGTCCACTGCTGGACATAGGCCTCCTCCTGGGGGGGTTTTGCCAATACTCGCCACGCTTGGCAGGCGGATTGGCGAGCGCAGTTAAGTGTGATTGTTCAAGGAAGACACTGCTGCCCATCTTCCGGATTACATCCCTTAGCCGACTCTTACGGCAACCACGGGTAGAGAGGATGGGGTACTATTCTTACGCCGGCACCACCACGGCAAAAGAAATAATAAAGTATCCAAATCTATAAGCTTTCAACTTTTTATAAGACCCATCGAAAATGGTAAGGAAAATGTCCCACAAATTCTACAATCCGCCCCTGTAAAACATGATGTTTATGAGCCGTGTCTCAACGCGGTTTCTGTGGAAAACTTTTCTAGTACTTGTACGATGAGTTTTACGACCTAGGTTTCAGACTAGCCTGTATACGGCCCGAACGTGGGTTTAGGTTGGAGTAAACATCGGCTTGAGAAGTCAATAAGTTTGATTACCGACTAGGTATATGACATAGAGATGATTTACTACAGAAGGGCGCGAATGTACATTCTAGCGCTTGACACAACTGTAGGAATTTTGTTCCAGTCTGAAAGGGTATTGCAGCTAGCGAAATTACAGACCTATTGAGACTAACCATAACCATCAAATGTCTCGAAGTAATGACCGTCCATGCAGCGATATCCTGGGTACCACAGCCATGGTCATGGACAGGCGTTATCTCTTACCATCAAGGGACGTTCGGTTCGTGTCTTTAAAAAAAACGCGATTCCGCTTATAAGTCCGTTGCATACAGGCATATTTATGCCTCCAAAATTATGATAATCATCGGGTCATAATCGCGCACACAATACGACGAGACGACCCCCACTCTCCAGACAACTCGCCAATGCAACATGGCCGAAACGTCGAGGTAAATAAAAAAAACTAATTTCTTAGTATTTTGTGCATGATTAAGACCCGGTGATATACATAATTATGTGAAATTAAATTAATGAAATGAATTATGCGTCAGCTTAAAAATTACATAATTATGCCCCCGCTGCAATATTACATTTCTGTAATAAATGAGAAAGTCTCATTCGATAGTGTTTTATTTTTAAATTCAATAAAAGAATATAGCTGCTCGGATTTTAATTGAATAAAAGTTATTATATTGCATACAGACCAATTCATATGCTAATTATAAGCAAAATAATGCGACAACCTGTCTATTATATTTATCACATAAAACTTTGACCTACTCGTAGATTGGCAAATGGAGACAAAAACTTTATTACTAGACTAGCTGTGCCCCGCGGTTTCACCCGAGCTAGATGCCTACGTCATAGTAGCTTTATGCATGCAAAGTCTCAGCCCGATCGGTTTAAAATTGACAAAGTTTCATACAAACTTTCATCCCCTATTTTATCCCCTTGGGGGTAAAATTATTCAAAATCCTTTCTAAGCGGATGCCTACGTCATAACATCTACCTGTATGCCAAATTTCAGCCCGATCCGTCCAGTGGTTTGGGCTGTGCGTTGATAGATCACTAGTCAGTCAGTAAGTCAGTCAGTCACCTTTGAGTTATATATATTTAGATAAAAATGGATACTTACATCGATCTTCGGAGGAGTACCAATTGCAGACGTAGGAGCAGCCGATTGCGCCGCTGTCACCAGCTTGCGATACATACTGTACAGAGCTTCCAGCTCTGTCCTAGAGATATCAACAATCGTCTTTTACCTATAGGAATTACTCCAAGTACTACATTAAAAAAAGGAATACAAACTCAACACTAAAAATAATATTTATAAAAGATACATGTTTTAATAGTTTGTGTTTTCTATAGCGAAATTGACATTCTAAATTGAAAACAATGTGTTAATAAAAGTTTTAATACGTATTATTTTGAGACCATAGTTCCGAGAGTAAAAGTACACTACATGTACCTTTGGATGATTATATTTTACAACACATTGTATTGCTAACGCAAAATTCAGAGCCATTAACTTAATTATTGCAAGAAAGTTTTATGATTTATGTTTTCATAAGTCAATTAAAATTAATGAAAACAATAAAACAAACAAATCAACACACAACAAATAAGAACCGAAAAAAAGGTTCTATTGTAAACAAACTTTGACTAAGGAATACAAAAAGCTTACTTAATAAATTAAGAAAGAAAAAACCTGTCTGGTTTTTAAAAATCGAACAACTTATTTGACCTTAGCCAATAAAAACTTACTTCGAAAAGTGCGTGATTTTATTCAAAGTCTCGAGGTGCCTTTCTTTCAACTTTCGGTTGGGCATGGTCGCCTCTGACCTCGCTCGAGGCACCGCGTACACTGAATATGCTGGGTTTACGCTCCAAGCGTTCTCGTAGCATAGTTACTACGGTCTACGGTGTAGCCACAGAGCTTGGACGAATAAGAACGGGATATGTAACTTGTGGAAAATTGGAAATGCGTGAAAATTAAATTGTAATTATATGGCTTTCGTTCGATTTAGAACACGACTTATACGCTAACGACACGCCCCAGTTTCGCACGGGTAGTAAGAATGAGTATAGTAAGCTATCTTTAAAAGGTAGATATATGCCACCGCGGAGTATTTTGTAGATCTATAAAAGAGGAACCATGCAGTGTTTTCTTATATCTCAAAGGGATTAGGCAACTTTTTCGATGAAAGCTCCCCGGTGGCTTGACTTTTTCCGACATTTCCAACAATTATTAACATCATATTTCAATCAATTTACACAAAACTTTGACAAATTATTTATATACCTAAACCTTCCTTATGAATCACTCTATCTCTTGGTGAAACTTGTATGATAATCCGTTTAGTAGTTTTTAAATTTATCGCGAAAAGACAGACAGACTGATAGACAGACGCGGCGGATGACTTTGTTTTATAGTGATTATGACAACACTGACTTATGACATATTGTAATTCTTTAAATTATTCTGTTGAAATTATGCACAACTACTTTTTCTACATATAAGAACATTGTATGATGACCGTAGTAGTTACTATTTGATAATAATTAAACTAGTTTTGTAAATGTAATGAGACAAACGAGACGCTCTCCTATTGGTAAGAGAAAAACATGTCCATGACCATACACAGAACTTTGAGTAACAAAACAAAGACCAGGGTATCGCTGCTTTGGCGCTCATTAATTTAAGACTTTCGATAGTTAGTCTCAGCAGCCCTGTAATTTTGCTAGCTGCAATGCCCTTCATAATTTAAACCCCTAATGTTCACATACTACTGCTTGGTGGCAGAATATCTGGTACTGCGATGGTACCCACCTAGACAACCTCCAGCTAAGAAAATCTAGAATCATGTAAAAACATGAAGGTTTATTAAATATAAAAACTCAAGTCGGCACAACACTAGCGAGTTTTTGCCGTAGTAACCTTATCCGTGGCACAATAATAAAGCATCTTGCACACGATGTTACGCAAGATGATTGTGATAGCGTTACAACTTTCTTTGTTAACTTGATGGTATGACAAGGGTGACTTTGTCAAGGATTATAGTTGTTCCTTTTTGAATATACGTAGTTGTGTACTTCTAGTTGTCATGTATAAGTATAATTCACAATAAAGACAATACAAGAAAGGATAGAGTGATACGTGAACTTAACTGCAGAACACGATCAGCACAAAGACATAAAAATTTTTTAGGCGCCTTTATTTATAACAAAGTTAATAAATTTATCAAAAATTTCGATTCAATGAATCTGTCTGATGCCAAGTTTTCATTAATCACATGGTTATCCAAATTAAATTATTCTGAAACTGAAGCAATACTTCAAATTATGGGATGAAATTATGTATTCGGTATAAAATAATTATATTGTATAGACAACTAATAAATTCATAACACACACATACGCACCCACACACCTACACACGCCCAAACGCACGCGCACACACACGCACACACATACGCACGCACACATCTACATAAAACCAAACGCACGCGCACACACACGCACACACATACGCACGCCCACACGCACGCACACACACTAAACGCACACACACACAAACGCACACACACTACACACACGCACAAATACTACACACACACACACACACACACTACACACACGCACACTCTCATATTGTCATACTGCCACAATTTTTTTGCCTCTACAGAACCTACGATACAAGCTCTGCTTAGTGTAGGTTCTGTGTACCATTAATATTGCAGAAAAGACCGTAGTATAGGTATCTCTTACTGTTAAATATGCAATAAGACTTTGTACTTGTAAATATTATGGAACAATAAATATTATTATTATTATTATTAATACGAGTCGATAGGTGCGGTGCATACACAGAGTGTGATGTCAAAAAATATAATGATGGGAAAAATAATATATCAAAAAATAAATAATCAAAAAGACTATTCGAGGACAACTCTCTTCCACTATCTTCGTGTACAGACAGCCTATTGTGAGTTGTGGTTTTGTACCATGAGCAGTGAGGGATGGCTCTATTTAGACATAGACGAGCATTGTGGTTCCGGTTCCGTGACTTCCTTGTATCTATTCTGCATTGTTTACAATCAAGATTTATTGTTATCGGGTACGTAAAGGGCGTGATTGGACATCTAAGTTAATGAAAGGCGTAGTTGAATAAAAAGAAAATACACCCTTTTATGCCTCGTGACTTTCAGTTTTTCGTATGGTAAATTATTTTCTATTAAAATGTACAACACATACAAATGGTAATACATAAGACTGACAAATACAAAGAGCATAAAAAATAATAGACCACGCTTAAAATACCCTAAAAATTACCAAAAACGGATCATGTATAATTACGAATATTTTAATGAGAACACAATTTTCCAAGTCGTGTCTAAAAATAAGGTTAAATTCAGACCTTTGTTTTATTATACAAAGTTCTGGATATCGCTAAAAATATCATGGAAAGTTGTCATCTCTTATTTATTTATAAAGTCCGCCGAAATAGTGTACTCCATTACATTAAAAATCAAATTAGGAAATTACAAAATACCAGGTTAAGTGTCACATTAATTATAGGCGAAAATTTAATGCATTATTAAATATTTCTTTTATGTAAAAGTAATGAGACGAACGAGACGCTCTCCTGCTGGACGCCTGTCCATGACCATTGCAGCGATACACAGACCTTTGAGCAGCAAAAAAGTCGCTGCTTTGGCGCTCATTACTTTGAAATTTTCGGTGATTAGTCTCAGCAGCCCTGTCATTTCGCTAACTGGACCCTTCCAACCCGAAACACCGTAATGTTTACATACTACTCTTTGGCGGTAGAATATCTGGTACCGCGGTGGTACCTACCTAGACGATCACCTGCTAAGGAGATCTACCTGCTAAGATAATTAACTTAGTGGTAGGTACTAAGTAAATTATAATCGAATATTCAGTAAGAAATAAAAGCTAAGAATTCAGTAAATATTTAGAGTTTTATTCTCTCACTGTCAGAAGTAAAGCGTTTCGTTCGTCTCCTAATGTTAGGAGACGAACGAAAAAAAGTACTACATACTGTTCCATTACCATTCCAGACGCCCTTATTTTCTTTTTATTGTTTAGCATTGTAAAGATATACAATGTGCTTTAGTCAAAAAAGGCAATAAACTTAAACTTAACCACCTAATGCAAACGGCTTACGATTAAGATTGTTATCTGATAAGCGCATTCAAGACACGAAGAAAACAAATTATGAGCATAAAATACGAAATCCAACCTTCTTTTAAATGGGCCAAACGGAAAGAACATTCTTATTTTGATTTGATCTTTCAGTGCTAGGAATTCGAAGTCTTTTTTATACCAAAAAAAAAAGGTTAAAAGAAAACATATAAAATTAAGGTGTCATCTACAATAGGTCAAGTAGGTGCTATAAAAGCTCGTATTAAAATAAGTAGTATGTACTAAGGAGGTAAGTATGTATAGTTTTATACCATTATTATTTTGATTTTGTCTTTTAATACCAGGAATTCAAAGTCTAGTTAATAACAAAAAAGAAAAACTATAAAATTAAAGTGTCACCTTACAATAGGTCAAGAACGTGCTTTATAAGCGCGTATTTAAATAAGTAGTGTGTTCTAAGGAGGTAAGTATTTGTAGTATTATACCAACAAGATATTTAAATGACGCTAAAGGGGGGATTTACAAACTAACCTACTACCTAACCTAACCTACAGTTGTGTTGGTTTCGTGTAAACAAAGAATTTTTTGCAATTATTAATATCACCTCCAGCTTTAGGAAACTTTAATGACATTATTTTTCAGTTATTTCTTAAAATGTAACGGAGTCTCAAGAAACAGAACATATTTTTCAAACAGATAAAGCGATTCCCCGCGTTAAAAAAAAAACTTAACTATAATTATGATAGTATTTTAATTATTTGAAGACGAATATAAATATTGATATTTTGTTACGCATGGATCATCTCTATACCTACGTGATATTGAACTAAATAATATATTTTTAGTGTTATTGTTTTTTGGTCATTTTAAATCCCGTAGTTTTGTTGTTAACAAAAATGAAAGAATATCAATCACTATCGTTTTCAATCGCATTGAAAATTAATAGTATGAAAAATGTTTCATTATCTCGATAAGTCCTATATTCACACTAATTTATAGAAAAAGATAAGACTTGTTAAATATCGTAATACTTGTTACTCTTAAGGTAGAGCTTTAGCGAACTTTAAAAATTATAGCTTACTTATTGAATCTGGTAGTACGGAATAACATGTCGAAGACTTTTTGCGGAGGGCGGGCGCCGATGACCGGCGGCTTCGGCTTTGGTTTGGGCTTGGGCGCAACTGGGGCGGCAGCAGGACGACTGCGCTCTGCCGCCGCGCGGCCTGCCGTCAAGAATATGCGTACGCCACGAAGCGCGATGGCACTGGCCGCCATACTGATTTGCTTGTTCTCCGCCATGGTCTGCTGATCAAGAATAAAAATGGAGTCAATTTTTTTTTGTTGCCAGGCTAGATGTTTTGTTAAGTGACGGTGTGGTCGAAGAAGGTAAAGCACACCTAGCTTGGAATGGAACTGTTTCTCAAGTGAGACTTCCGGAACATACCGTTAGATGCTTGGCGGCAGATTTTCAACATGCTAAAATTCAATTTCAATTAAAAAAAATTAACTTGGTTGATAGCTAGCCAGCCGATTACTAGAAAGTACCCTACCACCATGCTATGGTTTCCTCACGATGGTTTCCCTCACCAGCAGCTCAAGCTCATTGTTGGGTTTTGAACCCACGCCCTTCGGTGTGCGAACCGACCGCGCTAACCACTGAGTTAGCATCGCTATAAATTTGAGACGGGGACACGGATTAAACATTTTAATTATGAAACGTAAGAAACGCTCTTCTGGTGGTAAGAGATAACTCCTGTTCATGACCATTGCAGCGGTATCTACCAAAACCAAACCATCGCTACTTTGATGCTCATTACTTTGAGAGTTTCGATGGTTAGTTTCAATGACCCAACTGCCAATGTAAATACTTGGCAATACCGTCCAAACATGTTTGAGTCGATTTTAGATACCTACAATACAAACATACCCACTGCGATAATCACAGCGGCATATTTTAAGATCAAGTATATTCTCACTTCCTCGCCTCAATTGTGTCTTATTTTTATTTTATCTAACCGTGTTTGACATTAGATTAATGGAGATAAAAAATCTAGCTTGACGACTTTGCAAAATCAATTTAAATTAGTATAATATAAAAAAACCCGTTGCCACTGGGAAATGTGGTACCCCAAAAACTTATAGAAATGTCCAAGTGAGATGAAGACGAAAACCTGGGGCATTTAGAACAGAGTTAGTCTACTTCAAACGTTGAAAAGCTGATCATTGTTGACAATACCGAAGGCAAGAGAAAGAGAATACGAGGCCGGTCGCCAACACGATGGTCTGACCAAGTAGAAGAAGCTACTTCCTCTTCTAAATTCTACCAGGTGCTGAGGACTGTTTCGGACCGGAGTCATTGGCCGCAAATCGTCCAGGTTCCAAAGACCATGATCCTCAGAAATGACGGACCGCTTGAAGAAGATATAGAAAGAGCAGCAAACAAGCAAACGATCCGCTTTATAAGCTCACCGTTACCTATACAACAATAAGGATGTACTACTTTATAAATTCACGTATTCTTTAAGTACAGGTACTTTTATAAAAATTCATTGCGTGCATTATGAACGATACTCGCCTCGCCTTTGAAATCGGCAATTTATTGATGTTCAAACACATTTTCATCACGAAGGTTTCGTGTTCACAAAAAGATCATTAATTTAATGACATTTTTCAACGATCAAAATATATCGTAAAAGAGTTTGAGGGTAGGTATCTACTTATACGTGTGTATAAAGAGTAAGTACCTGGTTGACCGAGATTTGTTCGGCTGAAAATAAGGATAAAACGACGGTTTCTAAAGATGAAACCTAGCTAGATCGATTTATCGCCCCCGAAACCTTGATAAAAAAAACTGGCTTTTGGTAATTGCTGTCAAAATAGCCGATCAATTTATCATAGCAAATTGCGTAAGCAAATGTTCAGCTTGACAATGACGATTTGTGTCGGGGGAAGTACAGGTGGAACAACATATATTAAAAAAAACCCCTGCATCCATAATTCTTTTAGATTTTATCAGAGTAGTGGAAGATGCTTTAATATATTCATTGACTAGAAAAGAACAAGTCATCTTTCATACAAAAAAATTAAAATCGATACAGCCTTTTGGGAGCTACGATTCACACGTTATACACACAGCCTAATTTTAACATTCCTTTTTTTGCGTCGTAGGATTAAAAAGTACAACTGAGTTTACTGGGTGGTAGATCTCCTTAGCCGAAGGTCGTCTAGGTAGGAACCACCGCAGTACCTGTATTCTGCCGCCAAGCAGTAGGGTGTAAACATTACTGCATGTGTTCAGCTAGCAAAATTACAGGGCTATTGAGACTAACCATCGAATGTTTCAAAGTATCGAATATGTCAAGCAGCGATGCCCTGGAGTTTGTTTTGTTACTCAAAGTTATGTGTAGGTATATTATGGTCATGGACATGCGTTATCTCTTACCATCAGGAGAACATCCCGATCGTCTCATTACTGTCAAACAAAAAAAAAAGGATTGCGGGTACTATACAATTATGAAATGTGCCATTTCTTGTTACACTCGTAAAACAATGACAAAACAAACCAAAATATAAACCTTTAAATTATAACAATGTCACCGCATAAAATATCATTAAAAACTGTTTATGCCTTCGCATAAATTGCTATTAAAATTTAGATTTATTCATAACTTACATTACCGTAATCTAAGACCAAACTGCAGTATAGTTACTGGCAACACTAAATTACTGAGAAAGGAAACACGCAATATTCTAATTAAAAGCGGATAGTTCCAGCACGTGCAAAACTATCGGTAACTCTCTAAAGGCAATTAACTTCTAAACTCTGGATAGGTGGTACGAGGCACCAACTTTTAACAACTACTCGTAGGTGCTTATAAGCATTGATATCTAAGTATTATAGAATTAGTTATTATACGAATCACACGATAGTGTCGTATCGTAACTTACGATTTTACTTGGTAAATCGTATCCTTCATAATAAGTTGCGCTTCACTGATTCATTAGCGTTTTCGTGTGAGCGTTTGCATGTTGGTTTGCTTAAACTTTTTTCACGCTACAACAAAACAGCCTGTCAGTGGATGGAGGCGATGTTCTAACCTGTGTTTCTAGCATAACAATTTGGGAGAATTATTTAGTAGAACGTAAACGAATCAAACATGTATATAAAAAGGCAGTTTCCATTTACTCCCGTGACGGCCTCGTTCCACATTTTTTCTATACATTTTTCTTTGATTTAGTTAATAGATACTAAATCTCGCAAATTGATATGCTAGCTCCGCTAATTTATTGATATATTGGTACGGAAATAGGTACCTATATAGGGCACACCGTGCTGGGTTCCCACCGCTGCCAATATGGCGTGACCGTCGACCAGCTGGGTCACAACAGACAGATAAACAGAATTTCTTGACTCTCAATGATATTATCACTATCAGTTTTTGACATATTGTTTTCGATTTAATTAATAAGTACCTGGTTGACCGAGCATTGCTCGGCTGAAAACATGGATAAAACGACGTTTTCTGAAAACCCCCTGGATACAAAATTTCATGAAAATCGTTGGAGCCGTTTCCGAGATTATATATACATATATATACAAGAATTGCTCGTTTAAAGATATAGATAATGCGTCTTCGCCTATAATTGCTGTGACACTTAACTTGACATTTTGTAATTTCAATGTATTGGAGTACACTGTGTTGGCGGACTTTATAAAATAAATAAATAAATTTCGCAGCCGTCCCGACCCAAGCGGTCTTAAACGAGACGATCGCGATGGTAAGAGACCGGTCGGAATGACTTTAATTCTTTGGAAGATGGGACGGCCTTTAGTATAGGACGCCATTTCACTGATATGTCACGTCTTTTCAGAACTAAGACCAAGCCTGGTGCGACTGCAAAATTTGGTACCTACTTTGGACAGTGGGTACATCTTTGAGCCTTTTGCCGGGTTGAAACTTTGGGGCAATGGACACAAAGAAAATATTCAAAGAGTTGCTATCTCGTCTGGTCGACGTCAAGCGTGACCCAACGGCTCAGTAGGTATTGCCATAAAACACGGCAAATTGCCCAGCGTTTTGGAAACTATTCCCGTTGATAGCGGCCTTTTAGATTAGTTTATTTAAAATTGGTTTCTGTGTAGTATGTTTTTTATCTATAATCTGTACATAGTGTTATTTTCTCTCTTACAGTTAATAAGATATGCCGTATTAATTTTTTTAAATAAAAATACGTCGAATACTGTATATTTTGGGAATATCGCCGATGGTGAAATCGCAGAAAGTAGCTAGATTTTTACTTTATTAGCATAAATATAGCTACCTATTTCACATAGTAGGTATTTGTAATCTCACGGTCCCATGCAAGTGATATGGTGCATCGGAATGGAAATGTCGCTAAATTACACGCGAACTCACATGTTTTAGGACTACAATACTTTTATTATTTGTGATGAATCGTGCAATCTGTATTTGAATTTTACGTTGCAATAAAATCTTTTTGGAATGTGATTCTTTTTTTTTTGTACGTCTAGTAAATTGAGCCTTGTCAACTTCACATGGTCTTGATAGTAGTAAACATAATACAGAAAAATATTTAATGATTTTTGGCGTGAACGCGGAAAAATCATGTTGCTATATTGTATTATTTTCCAAAACTTGTGTTTTTTAGTGTTTATGTAAATAAATAGTTGTGTTTTATTAATACGGTGCTGAATTACGTGCATGAGTGTGGTAAAATAATTTAATGTGGTGAAATAAAACTTCTAGTAAGCTTTGCACATATATGCCCGCAAAAAAAAACTATTTAGGTGAAACATGACTTTTCATATTGCTTCCAAAACTTCGTCGAAGTTGGTAGTAAAATAGCCAATACTTTACATGACCGTGAACGACCTTAACTTGCTTTGTATGATTAGAATTATTATCATAAAATACTTCAAATACTTGACACTGACAAAGGCACAAAGTGCAATGCCAAAAATAAAAAAGAATAACAAGACATTCCAAATTTATAGTAACATGCGTAATATGCACCAGTCGGCGCACCAGTACATAGGAAAGTCTGAACAGTTTAATCACAACCGTGAGTAAAACCAGTAGTAATCCCATTTAAAAAAAAAAAAAAATATTGTTGAACACACACAGTGCCATCTAGCCACAAATTAAGCAAAGCTTGTACTTTGTATAAAAATACTTGAATACTTCTTTGTAAACATACATATATTTAAAAAACATCCAACAGAACGAACGACTACATATTTTACACAATCGTTTGTCCTAGATGGAAACTACCCACGCCCTACAGTTCAGGAAATTCTTCCTAGAAGACATTCTTAGCATATATAACTTCGATATATCTATTCTGTTTCACAACATAAAATAAAAGTTACGAAGTACACGTAAGAATCATAAGTAAACATTGCTAAGTTATAATTTAGGCAAAGTTGCCTAGTTAGCTAATAATAGTGATATAGAGCAAAAATATTATTTTTGAAATTCACTTATTTCGCCTTATAACGCCTTATATGTATGTAATGAAACACGGAAAAATACTAAGAGTGGACGAGGATGCGACTTGTCTGACTTCTGTCAAAGAAAAACACACATTACGCATTCAATTTCATCAAAGATATGTATTCCCATTCGGTTATTTAATTACCACATGGATTAATTCACTCTGTGCTCTTTTTGCCTCTACAATTGTCAGTTCATAAATTTGGTTTACAATCCAACAATTTGGTTGGAAGTGATAAAAAGTTTTTTGGTATAAAGTTATACATACTACACTACTCAGCCGCCCTAGGGTCAAAATTTTTTTTTATGGTAGCTGACCTGATGTTAAGTGACGGCGTGGCCTACTCAGGAAAGTCCGCAACTGGCCGTCCCCATACATAGTTTTGCTCCTGGTATTTGACAATACCATTTACTGAGCTATGGAACGAAGTACTCTCTCATATACTAGGTATATATATAAATCCAACCAAAATTTTAAAAATTGTTTATTTCAAACGATAATAACAATTTTACAAATAAAATAGCCGACTCTATTCCACTAATTGCGGACTTCCACTGCCTAAAATTGAAAAAAATCCATACATTCTTGAAATTAATTGCATACAATGCTATCTATTAATTTTATTTTGGTATGCTCCTCTCACGTTTCGTCTATAATATAGGCGTAGGTAGGTATAATAAATATGTAATAGCTCTAACACATATAATTAAAAAAAAACTCAATTCAGTTAGTTGATAAATAGCTCGCCCTTTACTGTATTCGTTATAAAGATGGCCATCACGCTGACCACATTATCAACCTGCAATGGCAATGTACCTTTGCACCACCACTTACAAGTCAGGGTGGGAGTACCCACCACCACCTTTAATCCTACGCCCTTTTTCGCCGCCTAATCTTTTAGCATTAGTGCCCCAACTGCCCATTGTTTTCGCCACGATATGCATAAAACAATTGCTATCCACTCAAAGCGGTGGCGTATTAAACCGCTTTGATTTGCAGCATGCAAAAAAAGAAAAACCAGAATTAATTTTACTAAAAAGACATAAAATCATTCGTATTTAAATTACAAAAAAAAATCTACGTGGCCAAAGAATACTTCCGCAAAACCATTTTTAACGATCTAATCGAAGCGAAACTCACTGCAACATGCAATCACGAACTTCTGATAACAACATTAATGATGACACAACAGAATAGCTGCCGCCCGCCCTAGCATCAACCGCCCGACGCGCCCTACATTTCACAAAGTTAAAAGCTATAAGCAAAATGCTACGTACTAAGCGTCGTACCTACGTACTCACCTGTGCTTTATGACTGGGGCAGCCTAACACACACACATACAAGCATTACATATGATTTATTATGGATTTATTATTCCCTTGTGCGTAAACGGCGGTGTGGTATTGACTGGTAAGAAACGTGAGCGTTGCTTGGATACCATTTTGGGTGATATCGAATTTTTTCGGCTGCGTTCTACTATGAGATCGGAATACGGGCCGCCAACGATAATGGTTTGTAAGGGCTAAGGTAATTAGAAACTAGTTTTGGTGAAGTGTTGGGGTTTTTAGATCACAATTTTGGAGCCCGGTGTAATTTGCATTTATAATCATAATCTTTTTTTACTTCTTGAGAACATATGGTATACAACGTACAAAGTGGTACACTGGCTGGTAATCATTAAAATAATCTTAGCCGTCGACATTTCATGTAGATTTTATCATCGCGGCATCATACCCTTAACGACATTGTCCGTAGAGTCCTTGTGTTGACGTTTGCCCTGCGTACGTGAGCCTCCGGGTCTGAGCAGATCTAATGGTAAGAAGCCGGACAGGTTGACTCTGGTGCCCTGGATGAACGGCAAGTGCCATGTTTGAGCCGCTACTTGCGACAGCACTGCAGCTGCCAACTAAGTCACACCGTCCACCGTCCACTCCCCGTCCATGCTGCGAAAGAAAGTGGCCGCTATTAGAAATAGGTTTAAATACGCTGCGATGGAACCTCTTTTCTTCTTTGTACTTGATGCAATGAAGACCCTGGGTTGTTGCGGGAGCGAGGCGAAGACATTCATGCAGAAAATAGATCACAGGCTTAGAGAAAGAAAAAGTGACTCCCGCTCTGGTTCGTTCCTGGTGTAGAGATTGGCCATCATCAGTGTCTCGGAATGCGGCTAGTGTGATGAGCACCTTTGCAACGGGAACGGTCAGGAGCGGGTTATTTGACTAGTGTTTTTTCTGTTTGTGTGTCGAATAAATATTTTTCATTCTTTCTTTTGATTTCTATGAATGTATGATTTTAAATAACCTTTGTGTAAATTAAATAAAATTGTTATTAATTATTCATGTCAAATACAAAATTGTCGTAGGCAAGTAGCTACGCATGCTCTTGCCTTGTTAGGCGTACCATATATAATAAAGGAAATGTAACTACTGCCAGAGAAAAGATAAAAAAAATCTCCACAAAGAATAAATAATATTATTATATTCGTTTATTTCAGATGCATTATATAGTCCATAGTACAATTAATGAAACGAACATCAAAATATACTATCCAAAATTTCAAGATATTTATTTGTAAACAATTTAAATATTGGTTTTACTTACAAATATTATTAATTATTATTGTAGTAACTTTCATCGTTTGTTTCTAAAGCGCCTAAAATTATTTTAACATTATACTTCGAGACAATTGCTGTTGCGAATTTAAACTATTTGTATCGTAATGAGGTATAATAAGTACCTAGATGACAGAGCTTTGCTCGGTGTCTAAGAATGAAACCTAGCTAGATCGATTTATCGCCCCCGAAACCCCCTGCATACTAAATTTCATAAAAATTGTTGAAGATGTTTCCGAGATTCAGATTACACATATACATATATATATATATATACAGTGCCTGGGTGGCCGAGCTTTGCTCGGCTGAAAACACGGATAAAATGACATTTTCTAAAAATTAAACCTAGCTGGATCGATTTATCGTCCCCGAAATCTCCTGCATACTAAATTTCATGGAAATCGTCGGAGCCGTTTCTGAGATTCAGATTATATATATATATATAATCTGAATCGGTGGCAGTAGTATAAAATAGACAACCAGACAAAGCCTGAAAAACTATGGTAACAGCAAAACCCGGGGCCACCGTCACCATTGGCAGAGTTTACCCACGCTAAATCAAGGGTATTTTTTAGTTACAGAAGCCATTCCAATGACTGATAACTACTAAAATATTGTTTGAAATGCTGTTTATTAATTTTTACATCTTATATTTATGGGACCTGCTTTATCTTGGTTTTGTCGACATCTGTTGACTATTACTTGCAACTTTTTCTTCAGTGCCATCTACAGCGTAGTTTGAAATGTGTTTAAAAAAACTATTTTATTTTAGCGTCATCTAGTAATGGCTTGATACATTGTCAAAGCAGTCTGTTATACCGACAGAGCAACAAACTGAAGTTGTTCTGTATGGTTCGAATTATACTAGAATCTCCAACAATGCCAGTAGCGCTAAAAAACCAGCATACATTTCACGTTTTAAACCTTTTATTGTATTGGTTCTTGTTAGCGCTATAGTGTTCAAGGCTATTGGTATGTTTTAAATAGTACCAATGTTTTTTGGCGGGAACGCGTTGAGCGTCGTGTCGCCCCATTGTATTTTTTTTCTAAAACTAGTGTTTTTTCGAGTTTTTATGCATAAAAATAGTGGTGTTTTATTTATAAAGTGTCAAATTACAAGAGCGAGTGTGGGAGAATGATATGATGTAGTTAAACATGACTTTTCGTGTTGCTTCCAAAACTCCATCCAGAAGCTTATAGTAAAGTCGCCACTACTTTACTAAGGCATGACTTAATTTGACTGGGACCGACTGGACTTGATCAAGACTAGACTTTGACTGTAACTATAGATGATAAAGAAGCTGAAAAATGAAGACTACTCACAAAATATAGAAACATTGAAACTGGCAGAATGCACAGAGTGCGATGCCAAGAAGAAAGAGAAAAAAAAAACTAGGAGTTTTGGCGGGAACGCGGTGAGAGTCGCGTCGCCCCATTGTATTTATTTCTAAAACTAGTGTTTTTTCGAGTTTTTATGCATAAAAATAGTGGTGTTTTATTTATAAAGTGCCGAATTAGAAGCGCGAGTGTGGAAGAATGATATAATGTGGTTAAACATGACTTTTCGTGTTGCTTCCAAAACTCCATCCAGAAGCTTATAGTAAAGTCACCACTACTTTACTAAGGCATGACTTGATTTGACTGGGACCGACTGGACTTGATCAAGACTAGACTTTGACTGTAACTATAGATGATAAAGAAGCTGAAAAATGAAGATTACTCACAAAATATAGAAACATTGAAACTGGCAGAATGCACAGAGTGCGATGCTAAGAAGAAAGAGAAGAAGAAGATATGTCAAACTGCAAAACTGTCAAGTGAATGTCATTTCATTTATTTTCGAATAGCAAAACGTCAACAAAAAATCACAACAAAGCCAGCTAATGCAGCAACCGAGATTCTTCTGTCGTGTTATTACTTGTTATTGAAAAACTGTTATTATGTGAATTAAATATTGTCATAATAAAGTACGATTTAAAACTCAAAAAACCTGTGTGTGTAGAGAATACATTTCCAGCGGGTGGCAAAGTGGATCTCGTTCATACGTGAGTTTTGCTTTGTTTAAAATTTCTTATTTAATTCCATTCCAGTTAAATAACCGAACCATTTAATTTTGAAATGACAACAAAGTATACAAGTGTACACTTTGTATTACAGTACCTATGCATTTTACCATTGTAGTACCTTGGGTACCTACCTATTTAAAAATCGGTGTATTTGCAGGCTGCTAAACAAAACAAACCTGCAAGCGAAGAATGTTTAGCTATTGTACCTACTTAGAAACCCATTCTATTTTTGGGTGATTACAACTTAATTGGAAAATTGTAATAAATATCTATATCCTAGTGGCTTCTGCTGCGAGACAGTGCCTGTTTATTTAAAATAATATTAAAATCGAGCCAGTAATTTGGAAATTAATCTATACTGCATATAGCAACTAGTAACTCAAGATATTGCAGATACTTGTAGTAGAGAACGAAGTGGGCCACGGGGCAGTAGTTACTGTGTTTTATATTACTGTATGTACATTTTCTAGTATAATGTTGTGCCTTATACCTTTTAGTGCCATTTACAGATCATTACTGTTTCAAGTTAGTGTAGAAATTTTATTTTGCTGGACAACTTTTTAAGCATAGTTTTGCTTTTCTAACAAATGCGTTATTGGCTTATTTTACTACTCACTAGCCCAGTGTAATTTAAGCATGCTATTAATTATGTTAAAACTGTGTTTTATATGTTATGCAAATGTTTACTGTTAAGTAAGCTGTTTTGATGAGGTTCAGAAGCTCCAAACAATGAAATGAAAATCAAGGTATTAGGACAAGTATCAGTGCCATTTTTTTTTTTTATAACTACAGTTGTGTGGATTTGGACAGCTTTTGGTCAAAAATATATAATTAATAAGACTTGATAAAGAATTTAAAAAAAAATTATGATGATGCTAAGTGCCAGTGTGATATAGCATGTATGTGGTTTTAAATCCTCATACAGCAAAGATACTGAACAGATAGCTGCTTCAGAAAATTGCGAACCAAAATAAAATTTGTGACCAGTACTCACAAGGGATGATGCACCAAAGGCAAAAAATATTTTTTCTTAGCATTGTATAGCGCTAGTGCCACGTCCCAGTTTAAATAAATTGTATATTATTCCGCCAATTCTGTTTTGGATCATATTTTTAACAATTAACTATTAGCTGATTTTGGCAGGCAGAGTTATTTTTGGTTTGTTTTAACTGTTCCAAAATAAACCTGATGTATTTTTCGGTTACATTGAAATAATTTGCTGGGTGCTTGCATAAGCTATTATGCTACTATGACAGCGGCCCCAAGCCTCAATGAGATATATAATACTATATTCAATGAGCTGGATTAGTTTCGATAAATGCTGGTATGTGAAAAGACCATCAAACACCTTAAGTTGAACATAAGCTTGGGCGTTATTGCCTATACTTTCAATGCAAACCTTGTGACAATCTAGTATAATTCTAACCAAGCTATTTAAATTTCTGAAAAGTGATAGATTTACGTAGAAAATTGGAAATGTTGCCTGCAAATTTCAACACCTTTAATAATATTAAATAATATTAATTATTTTACCTGCACTTGTAAAATATATGATAACATAATATTGCGAGGTTATCTTATCTTTGCAGTAATGTAGTAGCTAATCAATTTTTTTTGTGGTAGCACATTTTGTAGTCTGCTTAGAGAAGCAACTGTGCTGGGTATTCAACATTGAAGTGCAAATATGACTATGTTCTGAATTAAAGGCTAATGTTTCCAGTAACCACTTGTTCAAGCTAAATTAGGTACATAGCTTTTAATGTGGCCACAAAGTTACTACTTTATCAGATTTTTAACTAATCTATTTCAAAGTGTGCTTCCGATCTCCATAATCTGTTTCCTCTCTATCTGAGTCATAAGCTTGCAAAACCGACACTATTTCATGCTTGACATTCCAAAAACTCAAACAAAAAAATTTGATACCACTTTTATTTTATGAACCGTTAAACAGCAGAGTGTGGTGCCTGATGAGGTGTTCCTTGTTTGTACTATCTTCATACTACTTCAAATTGACTAGTGCTGAAGTTTTCCCCATCAATTAATCATTGCAAGTAATTAATTTTTCATAAAATATTAATATTTGTGTATGTATGTGCTCTATTTAATAACTAATTTTACAGAAAATGTATTTATATAAGTTTTACCTTGTGGCAAAACCATTTAGTTTAATGTAATTCTAAGTATCCAAGTGACTGTTCTGGGCTTACTTATTATGCTTATATTAGACTGCATTCAAAATAAAACAATTTTGTTGAGAGCAGTGTAGATCAATCGAGTGGCTAGAGTGACTCAAAAGTGGATATTAGCATCCTACAATTAAATATGTCAACTACGTGATGATCTACTGCAACTCAGGCTGTTGGAGCTTCCATAGATTCTTCTCTATGGCGTCGAAACTAGAGTTCCGTTTTTATTTCTAGACTCGAATTATAGTAGAAAATAGGTTAGGTAGAGGTAGGCGTGCCTCTCTCCCAACATCTAATTATCTTTCGTCTCTCCATAACATCTGCTTAAATCAGCTCTGCTTTTATGAATTGCCCCAATGCTGGGCGCTGTCCTCATCTTATTGGGAGAAAGGTATGGTCATAATCATCATCACTATATTTTCAAGATATACAATACAATTTTATTATACACCAAACATTATAAAATAACAAAACAAAAACGAACATAGAATAAAAATAGGAAATAAAAAAATAGGAATAAAATAGGAATAAAAAATATATGGTGTACAAGGGCAGCCTTATCGCCTAGAGCGATTTCTTCCAGACAACCGTATTTTTTTTACCTTAATACCTTAACCTTATCCGAAGGGCAAGCAGTTTCCGATTTAGAAACTTATATATCAACTACTTTGCAGAGTTGAGCCAGCCCCAGACAGACGCGGATTATTGTAGTGTCTAAAGACGTGATTGGTAAAACCGTGACTAGCCCTGTCCACACTGCCGCAGTTTCTGGTGATGGTCGCAATAAGGAACACTCAAGCCCTCAAATAAATCCCATTTTACAGGCCGCGTCACTCTACTAGTTATATCTAAATACTCGCCAGACAAGGTGCAGAGTACAGGTACAATTACTAGTTTATCCTAAGTACTGGACAGACTGGTATGGGCCAATAACGGTCCTTGAACCACGCCGGATATGGCTCTAGCAAAGCAACTGTTACTTATTAGACCTAGCCTTTTACTTCTAAAAGGGAACGGGTAAAATCAAAAGTTTGAAATGACCATCGAATTTATTTGGAACATCGATAGACATAGCGTTAATAAAAGTATCCCATAGTGCGAGATTTTAGCGTAACAACATTGCGAGTATTCAAGAGGGTTTTAGGGTATTTTCGCCTAAAAGTCGTTTTGGTTACAACAGTGACAAGGATTCGATTTTTCTCTAACTTGACGACAATTTTAAAATATCCATCCGAAATATTCCTTAATATCTAAAAATACAATCCGAAAATCTAAATAAATAAATCACAAGTCTTTATAACATATCCTCTTCTCGCTGCAGTAATCAGTTGCCGACGCGTATTTCGCCTCTACACGAGGCATCCTCAGGACGTCTTGACTGTTCGAGCGCTTGGCGGAGAATGAGAAATGCCCAAAATTATTTTACACTGAAAATATATCTCTTGAATCCGCAAAGTAACGCCTGTCAATCAAGTTATTTAACAACACTCTGTACTAGTTCAGGTTTTAAAATAATTATCAAGGATTAATTATTGCGTGGAAAAGTATCAGGTGAAGGGAAAATAAAAACAATTCGATTATTTCGACCAATTCGAATGTTATTGACAAGCCTTTAATTATTATTATCTGTTCCCTCATAACTATTAAACAAATTTTTGTTTTGGTAGTGTAACTAATTGTAAGATTTTATTTTTATATGGGTCTTGTTGCCAGAAATAGATGAATTTTATTTATTTAAACGGCTTCACCGATTTTGATGAATAATATGTCGTTAGATTCGCCTTTATTCCGCGTGTGTCCGAAAATAATGTAAATAACCACATAATTAGCTTTTGAACAATTTGCTATTTTACAGTTTTGTATTCTAGCCTAGAGACAGAGCGACAGTAGGTTTCGCGATATTGCAATTCAGGTTTATTTGACCCAGATTTTTAGTTGCATGTTAAGCTATTTCGATTAAGGACCACGTCAAATTTACTTTGAATATGCTGAGTTCGTTAGCAGAATCCAATACCCTTTTATGTGATGAAAACTGCATGCCAAGCTTTTTGCTCGGCCAGCTCTTCACGTAGTTGACCAATTATCATGTTTTTATGGGATGAATAATGTAGATTAAAGTGCTAATCTATGTAAGTTTATTACTTCACGCTAAAGTAACTTAATGTAATAGAGGTTGCCCCACTGTTGGGTGCGGTCTTCTTAATGTGAGAAGGGTAAGGGCATTGTCCACCACGCTTTTTTTAAGAACCTGTAAGTTCCCTTAGGATGTTTTGCCGTATATAACCATTTGAAGTCGGCGTTATTATAATAATAACCAGCCTCGTCTAAGCAATCAAACTTGCGTTTTGTTTTTGTCGCGAGCAGATGTTTCCTGCGTATTCAACAAACTTGTCTGTACCCGAGGCTAAATAAACGAACTAATAATTTCAACAGAGACTAGATCGTTTTGTTGATAAAAATATGATGATAGCGCCCTCGCTCTGCAGTAGAGTTGATGGCTTAGTACAACGTCCTCCAATTACAGCATCCGGGGTAAACGCAATTACCATGATGCGATGTCCATCTCCTTCACTCTTCAGGTTTTCTGTAGATGCATGTCTCACTTGCTTCTCACTTAGATCAGACGAAGCAGTAGCTTAAATTCGGCCGTTCCATCTCTTGAACAAAATAATAATGTGTGCCTAATATCTTAAATATTTACAAAACCTACTACGTTCAAAATAAATTAAAATCTTGTATTTGGCAACGTATTTGTTGTGCCCCTGGTATTGCAGATATCTATAGACGACGGTGATTGTTGACCATCAAGCAACCCATCTGCTTGATTGTCACCTGTGGCATAAAAAACTTACGAGATTTGCTGCATTGCAAGAATTTTTTAATCATTTTTATATTGTTTTTAATATTCAAGTCATATTTCAAAACTGACTGTTGGAAATTTTTATAGGTAAATTAATATTGTGATTATATATAATTGCTTGGAATTAACGAAGCGTTCTTGATAAATACTAGTTTGTATTTGTGTGAACTATTAGGACACTAACCTTCGGTACAAGCTATGAATATTAAAAAAACGCTGTTCTAAAAACTAAACATAAAACAACCCTTAATAATCGCAAAATTCCTTTGTAATAACTCAATTCAGCCCTGAAAAAAGAAATAAAAGCGTAAAAATAAAATAACATTACCAATATCAACACAAAACATTACAAACTTCTCTAGAAATTCAATAGAGCCCGAACGAGCATTTCCTGCGATAATCTAAAACAACGGCAACAATAGTCAACATATTATTACAAGAATGTTAGCTTATCTACAAAGGTGATCAAATGATGGAACTAAAAATCCTATTGGAAATTGTTCAATTTGTTCGAAAACTTCGACAATGGCTCCCTTAGGCATTTCTATAGATATCTTGGTCGCACTGTAGCTCCGTCGATCGCGCCAGACAATGCCTCATTACTCGAAATTACGAAAATAAGTGTAATTTAAGCAAAAAACATTGAAACTCGTAAGGTTTCGTTCTGTAACTCTGTATAAGGCGCTTGAAAATTGGAGCTCTATGATTCCCAGGAGTCAAGAAACCTTGTGAAACCACACAACACTACTCATCATCATCATCATCTCAGCCGTAGTACGTCCACTGCTGGACATAGGCCTCCCCCATACATAGATTCAGATTACGGCATCAGTTTATCCTGTCGATTCAAAGAGGACAGCTTTTAGTAAATAATTCGATTTTATGTTGTATCTACTGCATTTGATAAGTGATTAAATATCACTAAGTAATCTATGTAAAAAGTAGGCGATTACAGGACGCCCGGCAGATGTAAAACATCATCACACAGAAGCAACGAAGTGTATAGTAATACGCCCACACACACACACAAGGGAATCTAAAGAAGTGGCGCAGAGGGAGCACGGCAGCATAAAAGAGCGTCACGCCGTGTGCCGTCACGGCATACCAGTCGATTTAACTGCCAAGACATTATAGATGTTCCACATAAAAAAATAAATGATTTAGTACGGTTGAACCGATTTAGCTGATGTTTTTGGTACCTCGAATAAGATTTATGCAGATTGATAATATACTAACGCACCGTGTACAAAGTAGGTACACCGAGCATTCAGCTAGTTTGAAATAATATCACTTTTCATGTGTATCGGATTTGTTCGCTTAGTTCTTCTCAACTACTTACGCGACGGATTTTGATACTATTTTCAAAGAAATTGTTTTATATTTGTAAAGACGGGGCGCGGTCGATATCGTGCCAGTCGTTTTTTTTTAAATTCAAAATATTTTTTCATTAGACCATGCCCTGTCTGATGTTAAGCAGGATGTAATCTAAGATGAAACACGCTTATCTAGAAAAAAAACTTGTTTACTCTGGATTTGAAGACACCCAAATTGTACAGACACCAGGCAGAGACGTCCCCGCTGTACGTATAAAGAATGTGGTATCGAAGTGTATGTGGGGAATATCCACCATGTACGGATGGCGCTTTGGCTGCCTATCCGTCGAGCAAGTGGAACAAAATTATGCAATTCCAAAACTACGAAATATATCCGATAGAAGACAGACAAACATGCAACTTTACGTCGGTTAGGCGCAAAATGGTTAATTTTTGAAAAGGTATATAAAAGGGCTCATTCTATAAATGGCAAAATTTCAACTCATAACACACATATGTATTTCGGAACTTCAGACTTAACCAATTACAAAAAAAAAAATGAATAATTACTTTCTTCTAAGTATGTGCCATTTTATTGTTCTTGTCCATACATCATGGAAAATATAACAAGCGTCAAAGTGGTCAGGAAGGTTTTTCCAAGTTTAATTAATGCATATGCTTCATATCAAGTGTAGTAACCTCTCAAAGGATGTGCTTCCGCGTTTTTATCGCTGCCTTAGATAGATATAACAATATGGAAATAGTAAGGGCTTGATTGGGAATCGAAAGGCGACTTGGAGTTCCGTTGTCTTGGAAGGAAGTGGCATGTTGTCGGCTGCCCTTATAAAGTCCATGCTTGGCCTTACATGTTGTGTGTTCCGATTTTCACTTAGGTCCAATTGGATCCAGAGTACCAACTCGATTGATTACTTTCCTAATACTATATGACAATATTTTACGTTTCATTCATGCCGATTTATTGCCGAATAGGTACTGACTTTTCGATCACGTCGTGGCAATGATAGCTCAGTGGTTAGCGTGGTCGGTTTACACGCCGGAGGGCGTGGGCTTGAACTCCAACAATGAGCGTGAGCTGCCGGTGAAGGAAAACATTGTGAGAAAACCTTAGCTTGGTGCTAGGGTATTTTCTACTATTTTGCTGGCTAGCTAACCTCTTCAACCCTCAAGTTAAAAACCTATCGCCAAGTATCTAACGGTGTGTTCCGGCAGAAGAGCCAGTTCCATCCAGGCTAGGTGTGCTTTACCATCTTCCAACCACGCCGTCACTTAACATCAGATGAGCTGTGGTCAAACACCTGGCTAAAAAAACAAGGAAGGAGGCCACGCGTGCGTCAAAAAACAACAAAACCACGTCGGTTTCATTATTGTAAGTACTTATGTGACGAATAAAGATAAAAGTGACCTTCTAGACATCACGAAATCGTTTGATAACTCAGGTGAGATTAAAAACATAAATTATAAGCATATACATAATTGAAGTAATTCACGAGAGAACGTATTTCTCATCCGTACGGCCAAGGAATGGAACTAGATGCCGGCTTTCTTGTTTCCTGTGGGATAGGTATCTTCTAAGTCTACGTACATCAGCGCTTACCATGAAGTGAATTGACAAAACGCGGATTTACATGTGTTAAACAAAAAGGTTTGCGACATAGTGTATTAACAAACTGAAGTGGCAGTGGACTGATCAAGTGGTCATATCTGTTGCAGAATTGACAACCATTGGGGTAGACTAGTTCTAGAGTGTTCTAGAGCAGAGAATACGAATCAACAAACTGAGTATAGGACGCCCTGAGACTCGATGGAGTTACGATATAGACGTAAACAGAATTTTAGTAATTATTTATTAACACGTCCCAACCCCTTGTCAGCAAAAGTAAGCAAAGCTCTTACTCCCCTCTACTACGTTACGTAAACATCCGTTTGACTAGCGGTCTTATTGCTAAAAACTTAAGTCATAAAAAATAGCAAAGACAGACCTTCTCATTCCAATTTTGCTGCTTATGTAATACTTGATGTAATGTTGATGGCCCCCAATGAATGGAAGCGAAAGGTGTAGATTGGGCTGAGCGGCATGTCTTGGAAAAGGCCTATGCCCAACAGTGAACTTTGAACCTAAGAAATTGATGAAAGGTTTAAGTTCGCTAGGGTTTTTGTAAGCTCGTTCCCTTAGAACATTTATCATGTCTGTGCCAAGTTTCCTGGGAAATTCAACTTGTGTGATTTACGTTCCATAATCCATGAATCCTACGCGTTTTTACCTTATTTCTATTCAAGGAATATTCTATTATATGCAAGCATATTTCAGAACGTCAAGTGTTAATGCCTCAAGAAATATTTCATAAACGTGACTACTTCAGAAAGCTTGGAGTATTTCTTTTACGGGGTCCTTTTTCCGTCTCGAGTGCAAAATTAATGACTTGAATGTTTGCGTTGCTCGCTCATTATAATTTATTCTATGCCATGAAATTTGCTTGAATTGCTCTTAGATGTTATTATCTTTGTGTATATTTACTCTGTATCTATTTTTTTCTCTTATTTATAAGTAATTGATGAATGAGACGCTCTCCTGATGGTAAGATATAATGCATGTCGATGACTATAGCTGTGGTACATAGAACTTTGAGTAGCAAAACAATATCCTGGGCATCGCTTTGAGTCTTGAAACTTTTTTTTTTACAAATAGGCTTGCGTTTGACGGACAACCTTCCTGATGTTAAGCGAAGATGCGGCTTACGGTGGAAAACGCTCGCCTAGAAGAAACTGATTGGTTGAACGACTTTCTATGCAGGTTATTCTCAACAGCACTGTAATTTTGCTAACTACAGTACCCTTCAAACTAGTATCTGATTTGCGGTGGTACCTACCTTGATATATCTGTTAAGGAGATCTACCACCAAGTAAACGTAGTGTACCACAAGACTTCTATCATTGTTGGGATTGCTAAAAAAATGCATTATTTTAGCAAATATTGTGATACCTACATGTAGTCGAGAGTTTAAAAACTTTTACCTTTTGTGACTTTCACTGCTGAATTCAGTCTCCTTATGAACGTTCGTTATTCGTTTTTCATCATGTAGCTGTCTGTGTTGTATTGTATTTCTTTTAGTAAGCCGGTCTTCTGGGAGCGTATCGATTAAGTAACTAAGTTTTATGTCATTCACTCCTGAACTTTTAGTTATTTTTTATCATCGATATTAGTTCCACGTTTCACTACCAACTTGCCCGTATCGATACAATCCGTAGTATCAATCTATTAATAGTGTAGCGATAATAGACTTTAAATTATATCGATACTATCGATATTCATACTATGAGTAATTGCCGATAAACTTCGCATCCGCATCTTCATTCATTCATCAATAACAAAAATCACGCGAGATGGCGGTCAAACTAAAACCTATTTATTAAATAGATGAAACTTTCTATTGCCTATCACATCACATCATCGGCCATAGGACGGCCTCCTCCTGGGGGTTTTGCCAATACTCGCCACGCTTGGCAGGCGGGTTGGCGAGCGCAGTTAGGTGTGATTGTTCAAGGAAGACGCTGCTGCCCGTCCTCCGGATTACATCCCTTAGCCGACTCTTACGGCGACCACGGGTAGAGAGGGTGGGGTACAATTCTTACGCCGGCACCACCACGGCAATTACCTATACCAGAAACTAAAAAAAATTATATATAATACAATACAAACAAGAACGTCAAGCACAGAACAGTTGATAAAAGTACGTCTCTAGAGCAAGTGCCAAAAGTGGCGGCCATCAAAAATTAAATAACCAACTTGACTGTCATTGTCATGTGATCAGTCCATTTGGTAGAATATCTGCTTCAGGTACTGTAGGGCGTAGGTTAAATTGTTGTTCTATATGTATTATAAGTATGTATTTACAACAAAAAAAATTTATGTTAGTATTCTATCGTAGTAGTAAAAGCTTTGCTTAGTTTGGGGCTAAATGGCGCTGTATCAAATGTCCTACAATATTTATTTTTTATCTCAAAAAATCCATCTATACAATACAATACAATACAACTTTATTATACACCAAACATATTATAAAAATACCTACAAACATTAAAAAAGAAAGTAACAAAACAAAAATACAACATAGAAACAACAAATAATCGGTGTTCAAGGGCGGCCTTATCGCCTATAGCGATTTATTCCAGACAACCTTATCTATCTGTAGTTCCCAAACGAACGGGAACACTATCATAATGTATCATTTGCTTATATTTTTAGCTTAGAGAATCGCTTTCCAGTAAGTTTCATTTCTTTGTTGATTTCGCTGCTATGTAGCATAAAAGATATTATACGGTCATAAAACAGCTTTCTGGATACCATAAAGTATGTGAAAGGAAGCCCATTGTATTTCATTATGTCTCGTTTTACGACCTTTAAAGACCTGTGTAACCTTAGAGTTGGAGGAAACAATATGGTATTCGTTGTTCTCATACTTGTTAGCCGTATCTTTGGCCATCAACGGTTCAACCAATAGTCAAGATTACTCCCACGAGCATGTAATTCTTTTAATCTGCCGCATTAATGAGGAAATTACTTTGGGACCGTGGGGACCGAGACATAAAAATTACTCAAAGACTTTTAACCCTTCAGAGGTCAGTGCTAAAAATCAGCGCTACAGAAGAATCCCCAGCATAGTAAATGAGCGCTAGCCTTTTTTACACGGCTGCCAAATTAAGGAGTATAATTTTTTTAATGTTTACCAGGCTAGTTGTTTGACCACAGATCGCCTGATGTTAAGTGACGGTGTGGTCGAAGATGGTTAACACATCTAGCCTGGAATGGAACTGGCTCTCAGGTGAGGCTGCCGGAACACACCGTTAGGTGCTTGGCGATAGATTTTCAACTTGAGGGTGGTAGTTAGCCAGTCGATTACTATAAAGTACCCTACCATCACGCCATGGTTTCCGCACGATGTTTTCCTTCACCGGCAGCTCAAGCTCATTGTTGGGGTTGGGGTTTTCAGAGTTCATGTATGTGAGTTTCTTTATCCTACCATAACTTTTAAATGGCCGAACAGATTTGGATTTATGGTAGAATACTTACATCATCCCGAGTGACACAGGCTATACATTATTTGAAAAGAAAAAAAAAGTTAGTTGTCTAAATTAAACTTGGTTAATGTATTGGACACTGCAGCGATAATATTCTAAGGCCTACTGTAATGACATAATTTGATACTGTAAAGTTTTCATAGCCCTAGTTTAATTCTTTTAATTGTGTATGATGTATGTTGTTTTGTTCGTCGTAGTGTCTAGTGATTTAAAAGAAAATGTTTTTCTTTTGTTTTTACTTGTCATCTCGTTGGTCGATGACAAAAGTGATCAAAATGCTGCCTTTATTTTGTTTGCACAACGTATGAGTATTGAGAAATTTAATTGCTGGAATACACGCTACTTCTATTCTATGTTATTCGATTCTCACTATTCCGAGACTGATAATGATAATTACTTTGAGACATTAGATAGTTAGTCCCAACAGCCCAGAAACTTCGCTAGCTTCAGTACCCTTCAAACCGGAACAGAGTAATGTTTACACACTACTGCTTTGCGGCAGAATATCTGGTACTGCGGTTGTACTTACCTAGACATCTTCCTGAGCACCAAATTCTTACAAAAAGTTCTCGAAGATGTGTCAAGTCTACCACTGTCGTACTTGGCCAGCGTGGTGGACTATGGCCTCACCTTTTTCGCAATGAGAGAGACCCACGCCCAGCAATGATATAGTTCATAAAAACAAGGCTAATTCGCATACAGACGCTTTGCTAACGCACGCAGTTTCTACAGAGGCATGTACGGACGCCAGACGTCAGTACAGACTGTCAGGGTAAGTCTAAATAAGGCCTTAATAGTCGCGTATCTTAGCGTGTTTGCTAACGGGATCCTACACACAAATTCACACGGGATCATCGCGTGTCGATGGTAGCACAAATTCGCTTTTGAGTAGCAACGGAATTCATAAAACCGTTTGGACTTGGATATCTACTGTGGTAACGTATGCATATAAAGTTAGCGCAGTTGTACAAAACACCTTTTCAATTGGATTATCTTGGCCAGTTGAGTAAATACCTACTACTCTAACTTTTAATTATACAAATAAAGTAGGTATTGCATTTAAATAGTATAATAGATATTCTGCCGCCAAGCAGTAGTGCGAGTCTCAAAGTAATAAGCGCTAAAGCAGACGATCTGGACTTTGTTTTGCTACTCAAAGTTCTGTATATCGCTGCAATGGTCATATGGACAGGCGTTACCTCTTATCATCAGGAGAGCGTTTTGTTCGTCCAATTACTTTTACATAAAAAGTATAATAAATAAAAATAGATATAGCATTTAAATAAATATAATGACTTTGACCTTAATTATGTCAAAACTCCTACCGGTTTTGACATAATTAAGGTTCTAAATTTGTAACGTCATTTGATTTTGGACATTTTAATATTTTTTTTTGACATTCTATTGGACTTGCTGATTATTATTATCGTTGTTTATGTAGTAGGTATGATTATTTGGGAACCTTGTCCGAAATAAATTATTTAATGATAAGAATAGTCTTATTAGAATTGTTATTATACTAAATTTAAACACACTTATTTTGTTCAGCCGAAAAAAAAAACTAAATTATGGTTTGTATGACGAACGCGGGTCGATCCTGGATAAGGGTAGCACAGCACCGGGATAAGTGACGTACAAGAATACTAATGCTCAGCAGTGGGCGATTAAGAGCTGATGATGATGATAATTTGTATCAGTTCGTACAACTCGTTCCGTTTTACCCCAATACTCAATTAAAACCCGTCTCCGTTTTTTCAACTTTTCTAGACTTTAACAGGGACTGTATTTTTGCTCTCTGTTTCGTGGAACAGTACCACCGCAGCTAATCTTTTTTTTTTCTGACATTGGCATATACAAAATACGCGTTCGTGTCTTACAATCTGATTACGGCTTAATTGTATTCACAGCCTGTTGTTTTACGTAACAATTAATTGTAAACGATTGTTGTTCAACTAGTGTTTATTGCGTTTATGTTTGCTTTAGCTTATTAGGGTTCCGTGTCAAAAGAATATCCAATCTATTACTAAAGTTTCACCTATTTGAGGCACAGCATCTTGCTTTTTTTTTTAAAGTTTTGTGGATTGTATTTTCCATACCGTGATATTATTATGTAGTCTGTTGAAATGTTCATGTCATTATGGTGTGCAAACTAAAGGGTATATTTAGTAAGTAAATGTAATATATTAGTAGGTTTCTGGCAAGAACGCGGATTGGATGTGACTAAGACTATGAGTGTATGAATTGGTTTATGATTCTTGTTATAATCATGAGGTACTCAAAATAATGAAATACTGCATACTTTTTGACTGCCCTTTTAGCACATTCGGTAGTCTATCTGCTTAAAGAGCTGTAGGGTATAGATTCGATTCCCACCCAGAACAAACATTCATGTGACGATAAATTTAACGAAAAAATATGTGTACAAAAATAAAATATAAAGTATTCTATCAATTATCTGGTTCCCATAGGCTTTGCTTAGTTTGGGGCTAGATGTCGCTGTGAGATTTATCTTATAATATTTATTTATTATTATTTATTTATTTAACACTGGTAGAATGCACAAAGAGCGATGTCAAACATAGAGGGATAAAAGTGTACGGGACCCTATGCGGTACAGCAGGATGCGCGTGGTTTTTATTATTATTACGTCATGGCTCATTCCGTGTTTTTGTTTGTGTAATTGGTGGAAAATTGTTAAAATAAATGTCATCTTGATTGTACTTTCATATTACTCAATATGTCAACGATTTTATGATACTCATAATGGTATACTGAATAGAGAAACGACTCTTCGCACTCATTGCGCCAAGGATTCCGTATCAGCGATATCATGGATTTACCATCTTCGACCACACCATCACTTAAGATTAGGTGAGCTGTGGTCAACACTTAGCTTGTATAACATTTAAAAAAATAGGAGCACGGGAAAGAAATTACTGCAGATACTATATTTCTTAATGAATTAAAATTTTTTTCTTGTCTAAACCGTGTACAATTTAAGGTGATAAATAATTTGTAGTTTTTTTTTTCAAACAACGGATGATTAGGGTAACACTAACAATGCCCCGGGTATTTTAGGTGCCCATCGATTGTGATCATGTACCACCAGGTTGCATTCTTGTTTGCCACTTTTTCTAATAAAAAAAAAAAAACAAGTTTTGGCCTCGCAAATATGGAAAATTTTAGTATATAAAAAAATAAAAGTAAATTGAATAACACGATCAAAATACCCTCTATAACAACAACGAAAACCAATGATATGTGGACTTGCGGATTCTTACTTCCAGAATTCATCCTACTTCAACGATTAGGTTGCCTAGGCTAATTGTAACCAAATATATTGTATTTAAAAACTTAGGTTGCGATGGGGCTGTCGAAGATTTGCAGTCTGAAAGCCCCAAAAAAATACGTAAACCCTTCGCAACCACTAACCGATACAGAACTCGATGACAATTAAAATATTCATTTAAGAAGTATACATTCCTTCAACCATTATTTGAATTTACATATTTTTAAATTTAGCTATGGGAGTTGCTTGTGAGGCAGATTATTGTAAACTAGTCCCGTCCTGGCTTCGTACGGGTGCATAGTAGATACTAATGTGGTGTTAAATCACTCCTTCCTCTTGAATCACTTTGTCTATTGATGGAAACAGCATTAGAATCTGTTGCGTAGTTTAAAAGATCTACGCGTACAGACGGCGCCGGCGGGATGCGACTGTGTTTTATACTATGTAGAGAGATAGACATGGTGATACAGCACACACTTACACTTAGTTATCCAAAGAGCTTCGTGATTCTAATACAGAGATGTAGGTTACCACCTCTAGTCAGAGAGATAGAAGACCAAATAACATTTTACTAGCGACGATTCGGACTGTAGTCTTCAAATATTTTTACAATACAACGTACAAATACTTTAGCATTTTTTTTTTGTTTGTTCAACCGCGATACAGATCGACGTCAAAAACTAGTTCAAAGTCTAATGAACCTTGTCTCACAAACTTTTTGTTGTCTTTCTTTACAAAGTTCAATACTTTGTTTGTGATATTTAAACCAGTTCTCGAACTTTCTCCGCGATTACCAAAAATCACTTCGACTGGAAATAGGATCCCGCAGTATTCCTTAAAATTTTCTGTTCAAGGCTTTGTGAAATTGATTCTATTTGGGACTTTCTAGAGAATATTAAATTTCATGAATCGTTAGGTCAATGTCGACTAGGCATTGTCGATATTGATCTGATTTGGAACATTAATGAAGTAAATTTATATTTAACTTCAAGTAACATAAATAGGTATACCGTATTTTCAATAAAATTTGTAGCAATGATAGCTCATTGGTTAGTATGATCGATTCACATGACGCCGGGTTCAATTCTCAACAATGAGCTTGAGCTGCCGGTGAAGGAAAATATCGTGAGTAACACGGCGATAAGGTACTCTCTAGTCCTCGGCTGGCTAGTTAATTAAGTTGAAATTCTACTGCCAAGCACCTAATTGTGTGTTCAGGGAGCTTCACGAGCCAGTTCCTATGCAGGCTCGGTGTGTTTACCATCTTCGACCATATCGTCACTTAACATCAAGTATGTCAAACACCTAGCCTACCAACTATAAAAAAGAAAATTTGTTATTGCTGCCGATTACGTAAACTACTAACTACTTATACACATACGTATCAATAGACTAATTATATGTATGACTTTTAACAGTCAACGTTGCTGCAACAATGCTCAAAACACAAAACGTTCGCTCCGTAAAAATAATTGTTTTTGTACGCGATTTTAAGTAGTATTTCTAAAACCTACTCTATGCGCCAGTCAAGCTAGTTTTTATTTTACCTTGAGTACAGTATGCAGTTATTTTTTAGACAACAACATTTTTCTAATCTAATGTACTAGTACCTACCTGGGCAACCGAGTTTTGCTCGATATTTGCTAAACTTATTGTCTACGTAAATTATTGCGCGTAAAAGACGATGTGTGCAAAAATGGTAAAAGTGCGTTTTACCACAGATGAGACCTAGTTATATCGATTTTTCGCCCCCAAAAACTCCCATAAAGCAAATTTCATCGAAGTCGTTAAATCAGCTTTCGAGATCTCTAAAAAAATATATACCTACCCCGTGAAAGTTTGAACATCAGCAATATTAATACAAAGGGTTCAGTACTCGATAGTAGTTACAAAAAAAAAATATCCTAAGCAAAAACAAAAATACGGACACTCAAATCACGCGCACCGAAAATTACTTGGTAGTCGTGCGCGGACCCAGATTAGATAACAGTTACTACGTAGTCTAGGGCAGTTATGTCTTGCGCTAGCTCGGTGCGTAAGGCTGCGCGCTGTCCATAAATTATGGAGTCTTGAGAAAACCTGTAACCAAGGTTTCCTTAGTTTTTTTTTGTTTTGTTTGATTCTATTTCTGTATACGTTGTATATGACCACTAACTAACATGTTTTTGAATATTGCTAATGTTCAAACTGTCTGTCAGCCCGTATATGTGTACGTATATACAAATATTACTCGTTTCATAGTAGGTATTCGATTAGATAGATTATATTATATGTATTGTATCGCTTCAAAGATACCTACTCTAATACCTTTCAAACTCTCCATTATTTTCATGTTGTTATAAAACTCAAGGAGCTCTTAAATATAGTGGATTGTAAGGTTGAGTTTTGTATGGAGGAAATAGAACATCACGTCTTAACTTTTGACCTTTCACGTCACTCATGTTCTCCCAAACACCAATAGATTCTGCCAACCCCAAATTGGAAATTAGATTAAACAACAAGAGACCACGGATCATTTAATTAATGCAACCCTCTAAAACCAATTACGCTCGACGGATTTGCGGGCACAATATCAATATTTGAGGAGGTATTCGACAAGTCCCGCATCTGTACACATAATCAGTTGTGACAGGAAGTTTTGGTTGGTAAGCACTTTTAACTCATCTAAAGTTATCTAGCAATCTAGTAGGCATTTAGGTAAAACCAACAAATTTGAACAGTGTACTTTTTAGGACAAATAAATATTTGCTTACTTTAAGCATAGGACTTTTTAATTATTAAACAAAATTGGCGTAAATTTTGGTCACATTAAAATGAACCCCAACCAAATCAGACCTGTTTTTTTAAACTTGCCCACTGCTGGGCGTGGGTATCTCCTTAGTCCACCACGCTGGCCAAGTGTGGGTTGGCCCCCATGTACCCATTGCCTCCGAATTAGCGATAACTGTATTTCGGAAACCAATGGCTTACAAATAGGTTTGCAATATTACAAATGTTAAAATAGACTTGCGTTCGACCACTACCTCGCCTGATGTTAAGCGAAGATGCGATCTACGGTGGAGCACGCTCGCCTAGAAGAAACCGATTCACTCGCGACTTAAAGGCACCCAGATTGTTTCAGGTAACTCCCACTTGAGCAGCAAATTCCACTGTTTAGCGGTTCGTACAATGAAGATAGAATCGAACCGTTTGGTTCGAGTTTTTGGAATATCGACCATGAAACAGCTTCTAACTAGCTAATGCAAAAATCACGTAATTCCTCTGTTTTCTTGCCACAAAAACAAACTACCAGCCACCTTCAATTATCGCATTAATTCTCAGGGGAAATGTCGTGAAAAAACACTATACTTTCTGAAATAATTAATAATATAAAATTTAATTAGAACCGTCTGTTATAGGTAACAGACGGTTCTAATTATTAATAGGACAGTTATTATAGCGTAGGCGCTATAATAGTCAATTCTTATACGTGTTTAATCTCTAACTCGCATTCGTATTTACAAGTATCGGAAGAACTAAAATCATGTATGAGCTATTGAAATAGTAATTTATAATTCGACTCAGTTGAACTGGCCCAAGGACTCATCTGATGATTCAATATTTTTATGATTTACTCGTTTAACCTCTATGAAAAGAACAATCAAAACGAAAACTATTGCAAGCAAGGTTGGTCCTGTTATTAGAGTTTAATGTCACAACATTATGTCTCATAGCGGAGAATACAATACAATTGCGTAGTTGTTTTTTTTTATATTGTTGACACGCTAGGTGTCGCTAGAAGTGTAGGTGTTTCGACATCTTCATCATTTATGAATATCATATCAGGCTTGTCGTATGGATTAGTATAGGTACTTGATGTTGTAATCGGACTCTGTTCCATACAGTGTTGCCAATCCATAATAATAAATAATAATTAGAGAAAAACTGGAGATTTGCTCCAAAAAAACTGTAGAAAACTGTGACACCTACCTACCAATATTCGTAAGGTTTTTGATGAAAAAAAAAACTAGATACATATTTAGAAATAAAGATTTACCCCTAAAAGAGTTTTTTTTTAAACTGTGTCGCTGCAATGGTCATCGACAGGCTTTATCTCTTACCATCAGGAGAGCGTCTCGTTAGTAACATTACGTTTACATAAAAAAAGAAAATTTAATCTCAGAACCATTTATTGACAGCCCTGTTGGCTCATTGGGAGTATGTCTGCCTGAGCTGTAGGGCGTGGGTTCGATTCCCGCCAAGGACAAATGTTTGTTTGGTATAAAACAAATGTTAGTTCTGTGTCTGGGTGTTCTGTGTGTATTATAAGTATGTATTTACAAAAAAAAAAGTATTTATGTATTCTATCAGTTATCTGACTTCCATCACACAAGCTCTGCTTAGTTTGGGGTCAGATGGCGCTGTGTGTAATGTGTCCTACAATATTTAATTTATTTATGATCAATTAATTTTAAATGTCATTTCTGTCGGTTTTAGTACATACAATAAAAAAAAAAAAAAAGTTTTTTATTTCAGTTTAGAGATAGATATGTTCGCGACGGTTCTAAAATTAATCATGAAAAGTATATAATATAGAACAGGTCCAAAATACATAAAACTAAATAAATTTGAAATTACAAAAAGCAAAAGCCTGGCAATGTAACCAAAGTTAGATAACTTCTTGTGAGATGTATTATCATTCTAACGAGGAAATGTTCACTTCAGTGATTCCCAAATTTATTTAATGTCCATAGCTGTGTTTATTTTGTGCTTTGTTCAGCGCTGACGTTATCCACTTTCTAAAACCCCTATACGTTTTCGAGTAGATCGATAAGTACCCGCTTCATTTGTAACGCCTTGACACTTAGCTTCAGACAGATTTTACTTACTACCTATATCTACATATTATAAAACAATGTCGTCCGCCGCGTCTGTGTCTGTTCGCAATTAATTTAAAAACTACTGAACGGATTACCATGCAAGTTTCGCCAATAGATAGAGGAAGGCTTAGGTAAATAACTTATCAAGGTTTTGTGTAAATTGGTTGAAATATGATGATAATTATTGGAAGAGTCGGAAAAAGTCAAGCCACCAAGCAAGAAATAAAGAAAGAAGAAAGCAAGCATTCATAGAAAACGCTGCCTAATCCCTTTTGAGATATTTTGCTAAATTCCACGCGCTCGAATTTGCGGGTAACAGCTAGTATATGTATACAAAAATAAATCCCTGTTTGGTCACGCTATGACTTGAAAATGCCTTCGCCGATTTCATTTATCTTTTTTTTTGTAACTTTTCTACTTTTCTAATACTTTGTAAAATATTCTTACGGAAAGAAAATTGCGCAGAAACTTGGAAAATGTCAAAAAACTTATCAACTATTTTAACTTCGCGCATTTAATGAAGCTAAGACTTCTCTCCAGCTACATCCCTAACAGGAAAGAGTCCCAGGGTAACAGTGGCGTCGGGGCCGCGGACAAGTGCGAAAGCGTTCCCGTATCCCCGACACATAGGCGACAAGCAGAGACACCCCAGGATTTTTAGTCGGAAGACCGCTACTTGACGGAGAGTCCCACATAACCACAGTGCTTCCCCAGGAGCCAATGGTATAGACTAAGAATTTTACTCGGCAAAAAAGGACGTCTGTCAAGTCAGCAACCTATACATTGACGGCCATACAAATTAACGTTGTATTAAACACTGTTAGGTGATTGGCGACAGAGTTTCAAGCAAGCCAGCCGAGTACTAGATAATACCCTACCACCATGCAAATGTTTTTTATTGTTTTTTTGTGAACAAAGATGGTGCATGTTAGGTATGCATACACACAGAATAGACCATTCACTCTGTTACGAATTCACCACAATCGAAAGCCAATAATTAACATTTATCTAAAGAATATTATAGCAGTAAGCTCTAAATTCGGCAAGGCCAATCTATAAGTGGCGCTGACAAAGTAGCCAGTTCCCTTTTTACGCATAACATTTCTCGTCAGCAAAAAGTTGATATGCCATTTTAAGAACTAGATGCAGTAGTTAAGATTGAATTAGAGAAACACCGCACATAAAAATGGTAATGTCTTCTAAATAGCCGTAATTAAAAATAGATCAGTCTTTTGATAACCTTATTTGATTGTCCTTGGCACCACAAGTCACATATCTTAGATTCGAAATTTGAAAAGACTGTTTTTTAAATGTTTAACAGGCTAGGTGTTTAACCATAGCTTACCTGATGTTAAGTGACGACGTGATCGAAGATGGTAAACACACTTAGTCTAGAATGGAACTGGCTCTCAAGTGAGGCTGCCGGAACACACCGTTGGATTCTTGGCGGTAGATATTTAATTTGAGGGTGTTAACCGAGTTCTAGAAAGTACCCTACCACCATGCTATGGTTTCCACACTATGTTTTCCTTCACCGGCAACTCAAGTTCATTGTTGGGGTTTGAACACGCTCCCTTCGGCATGTGAGCCGACCGCGCTAACCACTGAGCTATCATCGCTACCAATCACTCTCTCGCAAGCAATCTGCAATCAATCATTCTGCAATCGGCTCCCACTCTTTAAATTTGGTCCTGTGCAAATACATTAGGTCTTTTTTAACGCGTATGTAGGTATAAGTCCGCGTTTGAATACTAACTCGCCTGATAGTAAGCGATGATGTAGTCTAAAATGAAGCCAGGAAACTTATGAATAAATAGGTATCCATCCACTCTGACCTTGAAATTATGTAGAATATAATATCTCTGGTAACAAGGAAGCCGGCAGCTTGTTTCATTCCTTAGCTGAATGGATGAGAAACCTAGTCAAATTAGTATAAACTAAATAGTCATAAACTAAGTAGTATATAAATATAACTCATGGAGAGTCACTGTATTGATACACTCTTAATCTTCATCATCATCATAGTCTCAAACAATATTCTGGTAACACAATATCTGAGCCGAGGGAATCTAAGCCAGGTCACAGAATACGAAGATACCAGTGGCCGCCACGTCGCAACCGACAGCCGCCCTTGACTCGGCTCGATCAACCGTGATCGGAAGAAACTGGCTAATCACCACGAATTAGTGACGGGTTGCCACATTTAGCTATTTAGGATGGTATGGCAAAAAAATGGAGTCTTTTTTTAAGGTCCCGTATCCGAATGGTGATCGAAACCCTATTGATAAGCTTCCTACTAAACGTCATCGGTCTATCGTAGTTTTAACACCAAGCTTAACTATTATAATCAACAAAGCATTTGTGTTTACTCCTTTCGTAAAAACGGTAATATGAATATATATTCTATTATATTATAAACATTTTCATTGGAGCACGCTGGAGTCCATCTTCGCTTAACATCAGGCGAGTTGGATATCAAACGCAAATCTATTTAGTATTAATAATTAAAAAAAAATTGTGCGAGTCTCATACTAAAAATTGTGATATTAATAACTAAGGAGTAAATAAATAAATATCGTAGAAACAAACAAACAAACTCACATTCGCATTTATAATATTGATAAGGATATAATATAGTTAGGATTATGATTCAGTAGTATGGAACCCGAGGTGCGCAAATAAAACTCGAACTTGACTGGTTTTATTGTTTTATTGTAATTTTGCTTCACAAACTTTCTCACTATGGTGTTACAGGCGATCCTTTAAAATTAATGAAATCTTATCTGTGTAGTAGAACACAAAATGTAGATATCGAGAGCGTGCGTTCAAAGTCAGCTCGTGTATCTATCGGAGTCCCACAGGGATCGATTCTAGGCCCATTCCTTTTTCTAGTCTACATAAATGACCTACCTTTTTTAGCGCGTAAGCATTGTGAAATTATTTTGTTTGCCGACGACACATCTTTGTTATTTAAAATAGATAGGAAAAACTGTAATGCATCCGAGATCAGCAAGTCGCTCAGCTCCATTGATAGATGGTTCAGCGTCAATAATTTAATGCTTAATGCTAAAAAAACTAAATGTATAAAATTTACTCTGACAAACAATCACATTATGCCGAAGGTAGTAATTAATAATGAACAACTTACTTTGTCCGAAAACAGCAAGTTTCTTGGCCTCACCTTGGACAATAAACTCCAATGGGGAGCTCATATTAGAGAGCTATCTAGTAGGTTGAGCTCGGCTGCATATGCAGTAAGGAAGATTAGAGAATTGTCAGATGTAAAAACTGCAAGAATTGTATACTTCAGTTATTTTCATTCTCTGATGTCGTACGGATTATTACTCTGGGGTAATGCAGCTGATGTTAGAATTATCTTTATTTTACAGAAGCGTGCTGTTAGGGCTATTTTTAAATTAGGATATAGAGAATCTCTAAGAGAAGTTTTTGCACAGGTTAAAATCTTGACATTGCCGAGTTTGTACATTTTATTAAACATTATGCATGTACGTAAAAATATTAATAAATATAATAAAAAAAGTGATATGTATGACTGTAATACACGGTTCAAGTCCAAACTTGTTCTACCGAATATTAGGTTAGCTAAAACTGGCAGCTCGTTTGTTAGGAATAGCATTACTTTCTATAACCTATTGCCTGATAGTCTCTTAAATAAGAATGAGACGACATTTAAAAGAATTCTTAAACATTTTTTAATTGAAAAGGCGTATTACAGTATTGCTGAGTTTATTAGTGACAAGTCTTCTTTGCGCAAATTATCTATAGACTGTAAAGATAATTAATTGGCCAATTTTACTTAAGTTATTTTAATATTATTTGACATTTTATTTTAATTATTTAATTTTATATTAATCACCAATGATATTTATATTTATATTTTTTTACATTTGTATTATGATTTCTGACATTCTTTATTACTTGACATATTAAAAATATTAAATAATTGTTCTTGTTGTTGACGTAAATAAGTGTACATTTATGTACCAATATTTAAGAAATAAATTGAATTGAATTGAATTGAATTGGGGTATTTTACAAAGGTAAGATAATTCGATAAGCGTTAAGCTTAAGATAGAATACGTAGCGAATTTGTCAATCTGTCCTACCTAAACTCGATAGAGCAATGTTTTCACAAAAATATGTATCACATTATATTTGTCTGATCCTTGTGTAATTTGATATCATAATGGATTGGTTGTTTCTGTTTGCGTCTACACATACGTCGACTAAATTCATGGTATCCGACGTTATAATGGATATGAAACCAATACTTGCCGTGTCTGTCACATCCCATAGAGTTAGAGGAAAATGTTAGACGTGGGCTACCCGCCATGTCTATTGTACGTATATCACGATCTGTGCCCCGTGGGTTCATCCACCTTTTTTCCAAAATAAAAAGTAGTCTACGAGTATATGTCAATCCACAGTATCTATCGGCACTTGACTGCCTTGCTAGCTCATCTTATAGTAACTCTGCTTCCTGAGCTGTGGGGTGTGAGTTCGATTCCCATTCATGATGAATATGGATGCTTGTTTCGTGTCTAGGTGTTCTGTTTGAATTATAACACTGGAGTACCTGGATGACCGAGCTTCGCTCGGTTTTTCATTGCCAGAAAACACGGATAAAACGACGTTTCCTTAAAATGAAACCTAGCTAGATCGATTTATCGCCCCCGAAACCCCCTGCATACAAAATTTCATGAAAATCGTTGGAGGAAAACATCGTGAGGGAACCATAGCATGGTGGCAGGGTACTCTGCTGGCTAGCTACCACCCTCAACTTGAAAATCTGCTGCCAAGCACCTAATGGTGTGTTCCAGCAGCCTCACTTGAGAGCCAGTTCCATTCCAGTCTAGGTGTGCTTTTCCATCTTCGACCACACCTCTCTTCACAGGTGAGCTGTGGTTCCACAGCTAACTTGTCAAACACAAAAATTAAAAAGTAATTTTGGCTGTCAGAATTTATAAAAGAATCAATTCTTGCTAACTCTTATAATTTCATCTCACGAGTAGACTTAAATAAATTTACGATCTTGGAAGCGTAGCGATCACGTCTTAAATTAATATCAAGATCAAAACTTGGCATTTAAGGGCTATAGAATGTCAACCGAGGTCTCACCTGTCGCCGTAATTTAATAAATTCCTGGCTTCCCATTTATTTACCTCTTTGCTTTCCATCTAGTTTGGAATTTGATTTATTGAAGCCCGTGTGCCTTTTGATACACAAATGATATATGTATGTTTTTATTAGAGTACATAAAGAGTGTTCAAGGTATATACCTCAAGGTACCTATCTTGTGAAATTCCGCTTGAAAGTCGTTTTGGTTAATTTGGTTAATTTAAATTACCGAATTTGTCCCTACTGTTATGGTGGTCAGTGTATTATGTATAATGACATATTAAAAAATAAAGTCCTCCGCTGCGTCTCCGTCTGTCTGTCCGTCTGTTCACGATAAACTAAAAAACTACTGAACAAATTATCGTGCGAGTTTCACCAATAGATAGAGTGATTCATTACGAAGGTTTAGGTATATAATTTATCAAGGTTTTGTGTAGTATCTACATTACACCCCTGCGTAGCCGGGGCGGGTCGCTAGTATATGATAATAATAATAAATATAAAATATAAATGTCCGTTTCATTTATTGTCGCGTGCAATTTTTATTGGTTTATATACTCGTATATATATTTATTAATTTTTATTATATACCCCTCTTGGAATGATGGCCTCCCTCGTAGTCCAGTCATTACGTCGGAAAAAACGGGTTAGAAGTGCATGTGAACCGTGAAGGCTAAATTTTGGATATTACGTGGGGAGGGTCTAGAAAAGCTTATCTTCCAATGGTCGACCAAGATTTCCTATGTGCATTTTCCACCATCTTGAAAAAAGTGTTGAATACCGTTTTTTTTTTCTCATAATAATCCCTCGGTTCTCCGTTGAGATACGAAAATTTTGATACAATGCTTTTATGTTGCTTTTTGACGTTCTACAATTAAAGTCCTGTACATTTTTCATCTATCGTTCATCGTTATTGAAATATCGATCGAAAAAGCCAAAACTTTCGGTACTGAAATTTGTTTTTGCTATTTTCTTTCTAGATATCGAAAAAATGTCTAGGATCATAATGTTTGAAGATAATTAATATAGTTCGTTTTACTTTTTCTATGTAACTGCAAGAAGAAACGAAAAATGTGTACCAGGAGCGTAGCAGTACTAGATAAGGGTAGCAGACATATGTTTTTTTTAAACGGACACCATACTACTCTTAAAATTTAATTACTTACATAATACATTTCAAAACAATGGCTAGCGGAACTGTTTTCGAAACATTAATGAATAACGCGGGCCGATAAAAGCAAAACATACGTAAATCTACAATTTTATTGTCAGTTGGATTTTAATTGCAATATTGAGAACGATTTGGAATCGCTGGAGCGTTGAAAATTAAGTGGCTGATGCAAACAAGCAATGATATAGCAACTGAGTAGGTTTAATTGCCGATAACAATGACTCTTTAAAGTTTTTTATATTACTAAATGATGAGACGAACAGTTTGTTTGCTTGATAGTGCGCGGTAGTCTTGGTAGTGTTATTATAATGCCACCAGTTGCGTAGCTTGCCCTGGACGGGCCCTGTATCAAAATTTGTGAGGCCTAACTTATAAGTAAGGCTCTTAATTTAGTTAATAGTTAATTTATGCTTAAAACGTTCAACTTAACGCTTACGTGAAATGTATATATAATTTACTGAATCCTGTTTCAACCATTTTTTTTTTAGGTGTTAAGAGTTACTGAGCGAGTTTCCTCATCCAAAAAGTATCTGATACGAAGGTAAGACTCAATTATAAGCTGGTCCAATACAATGCGTGGAATCCTTCTTTACTAAATTAAAACATTTAATAAATTTTTTTAATTATCCTTGATCACATTCCCTCTTATAAACATTTTAATTAACCCGTAAGTAACAATAGTGTTTTACTCTCTTTTATTAACTGTTTCATCATTGATAGAAGAACACAAAGCATTATTCAATAAAATATTGGCTAAGCAACGTCGATATGCATTATAATGTAAATCGATTTAAGTTGAGCTCACTAGACAATATACCTATCACTTATGCTTTCAAACTAGCTACTTACATAGCTTTTTTAGGGTTCCGTACCCAAAGGGTAAAAACGGGACCCTATTACTAAGACTTCGCTGTCTGTCCGTCCGTCTGTCTGTCACCAGGCTGTATCTCAAGAACCGCGATAGCTAGACAGTTGAAATTTTCACAAATTATGTATTTCTGTAGCCGCTATAACAACAAATACTTAAAACAAAATAAAATATTTAAATTTCCCATACAACAAGCGATTTTATTGCCTTTTTCATAGATAATGGTACGGAGCCCTTCGTGCGCGAGTCCGACTCGCACTTGGCTGGTTTTTTAAATTTTATTTTCTCTATCTCTCTAGCACATCAGTGTAGGTATAACATTCTATCAAAGTTGTATAATACACATCAATACCTTACATTATCCCCTATAAATTAACAAACATAAACTGGACCCTAGTTTTTACTGTTTATTTCAGTAAATCTTTGTGGCGAAGGGTCAAAAGTTGCCGGTGAAGGCCGGATCGCATTACGTATCCGTTTGATCCCTCACTTTATTGTCTTCTCTTAATACTCTGTCCCTAAAGAAATTTAATAGCACACGCACAGTCCGATGCCGTTTCCATGGAATACGCCACGTTTAAGAATTTTTCATGAATTTATTATTCTGTCGTCCTAAGGCTCAGGAAATAATAAATTGAATAATTATTGACATATTGTATTTCTGGTCTTTATGGAAGTCAATGGGGAAGGCCCACTTGCAGCAGTGGACGTCCTACGGCAGAGATGATGATGATGAAGCCTTAGGACAAAAACATAGTGCAGGACGCTCTGTGACTCGATGGAATGACGATATAAATAGGATAGCTTGCAGCTAGCAAAAAACCGAAAATCGTCAGTGTCCGGCAGTGAACTATTTTTTTTAATGATATACAAGCTAGGTGTTTGACCACAGCTTACTTGATGTTCAGTGACGGAGTAGTCAAAGATGATAAACATTTAGCCTGGAATGGAACTGGCTCACAAGTGAGGCTGCCGTACTACACCTTTAGGTGTTTGGCGGCAGATTTTCAACTTGAGGGTGGTAGCTAGCCAACTGAGTACTAGTAAATATCCTACCACTATGTTATGGTTTCCTCATAATGTTTTTCTTCACAGGCCGCTAAAACTCATTGTTGGGGTTTGAACCCACATCCTTCGGTGTGTGAACCGAACTAACCGAACTGATAGAATACTTATCAATTAATTTTTTAAATACATATTTATAATAAATATAGAATTCTTATCGTCACATAAATGGTTGTCACTTTGTCAGAACGCTCAGACGCAAAACAAAAAAAAACACAAACACAAATTTACCGTCACATAAATGTTTGTCCTGGTGGGAATCGAACCCACGCCCTGCAGCTCTTGAAGCAGATATTCTACCAAATGAGCTAACAGGGCAGTCAGTGTGACTAACTAAACTTTTGACGCCAAAAGAATTTTTCACGTTTTCCTTTGATGTATGAAAACTTCTTACTTTCATCACAGACGTGAACCGTGTAGGCTGAAACCAAAAACAATCTCAATTTCAACTTGTTAAAAATTTTCCTTTCAAAGACTTGATGAGAAATACTTTCCGAACAAAAAAATACATAAATCGTTGGCAGACTGAAAGACTTGTTGCTCCGAGATGAATCACGACCGGTGCTATTGTTGTACTAAAGTTTTGGTTTTAATAAAAGTTCGTGATTTGAACCATGGCTGTGGGGAAAACATGATGTGACCCGGCCACGATCCCCGCTGCTGTGAACAATTCACGCAATGCAGCGTCGCAAAACGATTGCACGTTGGATAACAGAAGTTTCAATGCGATTATTCAATGTTTGTTGAGAGTTTGGTTAGAACATAAAATTGATTAAATACAAATACTAATATTTTATTGATAACACCAATATTACAAGTCAATAAATTTGACCTTTTGAAAATACAAAATAAACTAGTAATTTTCAAGTCAATTCATATTTTTTTGTGTTTGCGCAATATTTGAGATTAATAATTTTCTTTGTAGACAACGCGCTTTTCCCGCGATTGCAACAACCTGTTACTCTCTAATCCTCCCACTATGCAAAAAGCAAATCGTGTGGTTTTTTTATGGCTTACAGGCTAGGTGTTTGACCACAACTCACCTGATGTTAAGTGACGGTGTGGTCGAAGATGGTGAAGCACACCTAGCCTGGAATAGAACTGGCTCCCAAGTGAGGCTGCCGGAACACACCGTTAGATGCTTGGCGGCAGATTTTCAACTTGAGGGTGGTAGCTAGCCAGCCGAGTACTAGAAAGTACCCTACCACCACGCTATGGTTTCCTCACGATGTTTTCCTTCGCCGGCAGCTCAAGCTCATTACTGGGGTTTGAACCCACGTCCTTCGGCATGCGAACCGACCGCGCTAACCACTGAGCTATCATCGCTACAAAAAATATCATTATCATCATCTCAGACATAGATATAGGCCTCCCCCATTGACTTCCATAAAGACCGGTTGGAAACGGTTCGCATCCAGCGCGTTCCTGCGGTCTTTATTAAATGTGCTTGCCGAACATAGATATATTATAAATATTACTTATCCCAATGGATTTTAGCAGCAAGAAAGAGGGCTTTTTTAATATATGTAATGACACAAACAAGACGCTCTCCTGGTGGTAAGATATAACGAATGTGCGTGACCATTGCAGCGATACACAGAACTTTTAAGAACAAAATCCAGGACATCGATGCTATGGCGCTCATTACTCTACAGCCTTGTGATTTCGCTAGCTGTAGTGCCCTTATAAGTGCTAGTAAAATTTATACTCTTGGTGGCACAATATCTTGACAGCCCTGTTGGCTCATTGGGAGTATGTCTGCCTGAGCTGTAGGGCGTGGGTTCGGTTCCCGCCAAGGACAAATGTTTGTTTGGTATAAACAAATGTCTGTTCTGTGTCTGGGTGTTCTGTATGTATTATAAGTATGTATTTACAACAAAAAAAAAAGTATTTATGTATCCTATCAGTTATCTGACTTCCATCACACAAGCTCTGCTTAGTTTGGGGTCAGATGGCGCTGTGTGTAATGTGTCCTACAATATTTATTTATATTATATATTTTATCTGATACAGCGGTGGTAACCTAGACGACCTCATGCTAAAGGTTTCTACTACCAAGTAAAATGTTGGTTTATTAAAGTTAAAATTTAGATATAAATCTTTATCATTTCACTTTACTAATTGCTGTCTCTGATCTGTAAAGACATAGTTGTACTAATTACCAGAATAATTTTACAGCTTACTAAGTATATTGACTGTATCCATTTATTTAAATTTAAACCGTGGAAAAGCTTGCGCAATCTCGTTCATTCATTTAGAATCAAAGCTGAAGTTAAGGATCCAGTCTAACTTTGCTCGTTACGGACAAGATTTAATTCGCAAAGGATGCCCAATTTAGGAATTTGAAACGTTCTGAATCTGTTTTCTCAAATTCGATTGGACCTTTTGTATTTCTTTCTCAATTTAACTGGATTTGAATTTTGTATGGAGCCATTTAAGTTTTCTTCGTGTAAGTGTGAGTTTGCGTTAATTGATTAATCTTTATTGTCCACACCAAATATTGCAAAATCCTTTATGTTAAAACTAGCTGCGTCTCGCGGTGTTACCCGCTATTCCCACGTAGGCACAACATTTTTTCAGGATAAAAAGTAGCCTATATGTGTTAATCCAGGGTACCAGCTACCTTCATACCAAATTTCATCGAAATTGGTTCAACCTTTTGAGCGTGAAGAAGTAACAAGCACACTTACACACTGACAAACTTTCGCCTTTATAATATTTACTAGTGTGATAAATATAATAAGTGTAGCAACTGGCGATCTTTTCGCTATAGGTGATCTCTTCCAGGCAACCTTAGGACGGAAAGGATTTAAGTAAGAATAAAAAGGACTGTGTCCATACCGAAGAAACATATAGCGATAAATAAGAATAATAATAATCTTGGTTGCTTGCAAGAGATCGCTCTTAGCGATAAGGTCGTCACTTGTGGCACTAGCTCGTAAAATTATTTTGTTTTCTGTACCCTTTTTCAATTTTTTGGTGTGCGCACTAGAGTTTCTATCTATATATCTATCTAATAGCTATGCCATCATGTCTGTCCATCCAAAGGTTGTCTCGAAGAAATCACTCCAAGCGATACGGCCGCCGTAGTACTACCACATATTGATGTTATTTTTTTATTATCTTTTTTCTTCATGCCTTTTTTTAAGTTTTTTAGTATTCCAGCCCCAAAGCAGCGACGCCCAGAACTTTGTTTCGCTACTCAAAGTTCTATATATCGCTGCAATGGTCATGGACATGCGTTATCTCTTAACATCAGGAGAGCGTTTCGTTCGTCTCATTACCTTTAATATAAAAAAAGTCAAGGTGGAAAATTCAGCATTTGCAAAAATGTTTCTACTGTCTCGTAAACATTTTGTACGCATATTACAAAACTCCGAAACTGATCCCACATGCTGTAATACAATACAATGGTGGCATCATAGTTTCACATCAACAATTGTCCATTACGCCCTAGTTCTCACTGGCCACGTTCTGTTACCTGCTCGTTAGGGAACAACCATCAACCTTTACCAGGCACCCGTATAAATGTTTGCAAAAAATTTCCTCAAACGATGCAATCTCGTTTTCCAGGGGTTATTTCCTTAATTTATAATCTTAATTTCCCTGAATTTGAATATATCCATTAATTTTGACATATAAATAGTCTTTTTTTATATAAAAGTAATGAGACGAACGAAACCCTCTCCCGATTGGAAGAGATGACAACGCCTGTCCATGGCCATTGCAGCGATACACAGAACTTTGAGTAACAAAACAAAGTCACGGGCATCGTTGCTTTGGCGCTCATTACTTTGAGACTAGATGGTTAGTCTGCTCTGTAATTTAACTTAATGCAGTATTTTCAAACCAGAATACAGTATTTACACAATACTGCTTGGCGGCAGAATATCTGGTACTGCAGTGAGACCTACCTAGACGATCTGATAAGGAGATCTATCACCAAGTAAATCTCATTAATTGTTTTTATTTTATTTTGATAATTAAAACACAAGATTTAAAAATGAAATAGATTATATAACAAGCAATTATCCCATGGCGTTTTCAAATACAAGTGTGATATCAAAACTCAATTTTAACACAGATCATCGTATGGTCAGAAGTACAATTCTGCCAGCACCACCAAAAAGAGCAAGAAAGAATATTATCACTTATAGTCCAACTCAAATTACCACGGAGAGTTTCAAAGAAATTGGTCAGTCGTTAACAGATAATCTACAAGAGCTGACGTATGAAAATGAATGCGACATCAAAGCAAATTATGGAAAATTGGAAAAACAACTTACTATCACTAACAATACCAATAAAAGCAAAAGCAGATACCCACTCAGCGAAGAGACCATTCAACTCATAAGCCGCAGAAAATCTTTACTGGCTCAAGGAAAAAGCAAAGAAAACATAAAAATAATTACAGAAATCAGCAAACAAATGAATAAATATATTAGAAGGGACCGCAAAAAGAAAAGACTAGAAGTGTTAGAGAGACAAATAATAAAAACAGGCGGTGTAAGAAAAGCTCTGAAAGAACTCAAGGAAACAGGAAAAGAGTGGGTGCCTAAACTAAGGAAAAAAGAAGATACCATCACAAACAGAAAAGGTATACACGAACTGGCCACGGATTTCTACAAAGAATTATATTCAAACAAAGACGCACGTAGGCACCCTCTTACACAACCATTAAAGAGTAAAACAGCAGTCAGCCTGTCAGAGTGGGAACCTGATATTTTGAAGAGTGAAGTGGAAAAGGCAATAAAAAGTCAAAAAATGGAGAAGGCACCTGGACCGGACAAAATTACAAACGAGATGTTGAGAGGGACTATTGATGAACTAGTACCAATACTTACTACGATGTTCAACCAAATTTTGAAAAGTGGATATATACCAACACAATGGGAAACTTCATATATAATCCTACTACACAAGAAAGGCGCAAAGGACGACATCGGGAACTACCGGCCAATAAGCCTAATGTCGAATGTGTACAAAATATTTGCAAAGATTATTTTGGGCAGGGTAAGCGCAAAATTAGACGAAAGCCAACCAATAGAACAAGCCGGTTTCAGACGGAACTTTTCAACGATAGACCACATCCACACACTCAAACAGATAATTGAGAAGTATAACGAATTCAACAAAACACTATATGTAGCTTTTATAGATTATGCAAAAGCGTTTGATTGCATTAGTCATAAGGCAATATGGGATAGCTTAGAAAGACAAGGTATACCTGCAACATATATTAACATTATCAAAATTATATATACAAACAGTAAAGCAAAAATACAATTAGAAACATTAGGCAAAGAATTCCGAATCAAGCGAGGAGTTAGACAAGGAGATCCAATGTCCCCAAAGTTGTTTTCAGCAGTTTTAGAGAACGTCTTTTGCAACCTTGACTGGGAACATCTAGGCCTCAACATAGATGGAAGAAAACTGAACCACCTAAGATTTGCGGACGATCTGGTTATACTTGAAGAAAGTCCAAAGGCACTCGAAAAGATGATCCAAACTCTAAACACCGAGAGCTCTAAAGTGGGTTTAAAAATGAACATAACAAAAACGAAGCTGATGACCAACTCAAAAATGGAACCCATTGAAATTCAAGGACAGCAAATAGAATATGTGGACGAGTATTGCTACTTGGGCCAGATCATCTCCCCTAAAGACCAGACAACTAAGGAAATAAATAAGAGGATTGCCAATGGGTGGGAAAGATACTGGTCTCTCAAGGAAATAGTAAAATCTAAAGACCACAATATGGCAACGAAAAGAAAAGTATTCAACGCTTGTATTCTTCCATGCATCACCTACGGCTGCGAAACATGGTCCCTTACAAAATATCATAGAGACAAATTAGGGAAGTGCCAGAGAGGTATGGAACGAAGCATAACAGGAACAAGAAGGCAAGATAGAATTAGCAATGTGCAATTAAGAGCAAAAACTAAATTAACCGATATCCTGGAAAAAATAGACCTCCAGAAATGGAGATGGACCGGCCATATGTTGAGATCTACACAAGAAAAGTGGAGCCAAATTACAACAAATTGGTATCCGAGAGATGGCAAGAGACACCAAGGACGACAACTAAAGCGCTGGGAAGATGAGCTGAAACTTACTGCGGGACCCAAATGGAGGAGAGTTGCTCAAGACAGGAAGCAGTGGAAACTACTGGAGGAGGCCTTTGCCAAAAGGCACACTGAGTTGAGAGACATCCTATAGCCAAACGATACAGCCATAAAGATTAAATCTCTCACTCAGTATAACGGGCTAAATAAATAAATAATAATATATAAATAAATAAATAAATAATTAAAACACATGAGGCCGCTTATTACTTTAAAATGTATTAACAATGCAAAAATTCAGTGACAAAGTTTTTACTTCAGTTTAAATCATTTCAATGATTCGAATAAACCCTGCAAAGTAATAATGAATCTTTAAACGCTTTGGTAGTATATCTGTTTCTAGAGCTGTAGGGCGTGGGTTCGATTTCCACTCAGGACAATCATTTGTGTTACAAACAAATGTTTGTTCTGTGTCTGGGTGTCCTGTATTTATTATATGTGTGTATTTAAAAAAAAAAACTGTCAGTTATCTGGTCCCCATAGTACAAGCTTTGCTTAGTTTAGAGCTAGATGATGCGACGTGAATTGTCCTAGGATATAAATATATTTTAAAGTCTCAAAGTTCGAATATCATTAGACAGCGCCTAATAAAAAAAGCTTAGAAACGATAATGGGGTAGAGTTTTAACACCCGTTTTGATTGGTCTAAAATATACATACAATTTTGGTCAAAGCAGACCATTGTGAACCGCCTTCTAACCAACGAAGGAGAACGATAATAAAATATAAATAATTATATTTTCCGCTTCTTAGTTCGCAATCGTTTACGCATGGTAATAAATAGTAACGCATTTGAGAGTGTACTAGCCACCATGGCGACGATGAAAGTGATAAATGCTAACTAGACGTGATTTACTTTTACTCGGCCTGCGGACTCGCAGTTAATTAACCTAGATGCTTGGACACACTCCGTTTATAAATAGATAAACAAAATAAAAAACTATGAAGCGAAAGGTGTGGTCTAGGATGATAACATACCTAACCTGGAATGGAGCTGTAAAGTGAGGCTGCTGGAACACACTGTTTAGTGTTCAGTGTTAGATTTTTAGTAGCTAACCAGCCGAGTACTTGATATATGGCTATGGTTTCCTCACGATGTTTTCCTTTACTGTCAGCTCAAGCTCATTGTTGGGATATGAATCCACGCCCTTCGGCGTCTGAACCGATCACGCTAACCACTGAACTAATATCAAACTTAAATAATTAAGTGATTACATTTATTGCAATGTAGAAATTACTACATAAAAGTATTTATTTTGAATTCAGTGTATCAAGTTTCTATCCGAATTATGTAATAAATTTTCTTTTAAATTAACTTGTGTAATAAGTTATTCGGCTAGATAAAGACATAACGTATTAAGTAATAAGAGAGACATTTCGCCCTATCATAATAATATAGGAAGTGCCTCGCATGTGGGCTAACGTGATGACTACTTGGTTATCTACATTAAATAATAACTCGTTATAATACTCGTATGATCCAATTTAAGTAACATGACACGATGTCACTAATATGTAATGGCGTTATCTTTTAATGACACGCCACTCTAATGTTGTATGCGAAAGTTTAGAAGGAAAATGTTAACTTATGTTTGTTCGTAAACTAAACTCCATGACAGCTTATATGGGGTTTTATAATCTTGAAGGACACTAGGTCGAATGGAGGTCATCATAAAATAATAATAGTAATAATATTGTAGGACACATTACACACAGCGCCATCTGACCCCAAACTAAGCAGAGCTTGTGTGATGGAAGTCAGATAACTGATATAATACATAAATACTTTTTTTTTTTGTTGTAAATACATACTTATAATACATACAGAACACCCAGACACAGAACAAACATTTGTTTATACCAAACAAACATTTGTCCTTGGCGGGAATCGAACCCACGCCCTACAGCTCATGCAGACATACTCCCAATAACAACTTAGGGGGCGCTGCAGTAAACATTTGTTTCTGCAAAACCAAAACTGCTAGTCCGGTTTTGATGCAGTTTGTGGTTGATTAGTGAGGGTACTTAAATAGATGTCACGGTAGTAACTCACTAGAGGGCGCTGCAATTACTTATTACTTATTCAATTACTTTTTTACCGTCGTCGTGGGTTTTTTCGATTTTTTTAAGTTGCTAATATTGTACGATTACTCAGAATGTCAGATACTCGTAACAAGATATGCAAATCGGCGGCGCTTGGTGTTGCAAAAACGTTGTCAAGTATTATATACATATAAGTAAAATATATTTATCGGTGTCAGTATCAATGTTATGCAAAACGGAAATACAACCATATGTGTCAATATTACAAAAAAAAAGTGAATTCGATATAGTTGTGCAACGATTGCAAACAACTTTCAGTTTGCTCCATTTGAAATGGGTTTTTGCGCAGGTGTATTGGAAAATTTACCTAGTTATGCTCCACTCCTGTTGGGCAAATATGTGTTACTGTGCTTGTTGGGACAAATTGAGAACAAAATACATTTTAACTGACTTCAAAAAAAAGGATGAGGTTCTCAATTCGTCGGAATCTTTTTTTTATGTGTGTTCCCCGATTACTATTTATTATATATATTTTTTTATTTATTCTAAATTTATACTTTTTGGTCAGATGGCATCTGTCGTGGTGACTGTGAATGAACAATACACAGAGGCAAAACCGCAGGGGCAAAATTTTAGAATCGGTCGGTGTTTGACCACAGGTTACCTGATGTTAAGTGACAGTGTGGTCTAAGATAGTGAAGAGCACCTAGCCTGGAATGGAATTGACTCTCAAGTGAGGCTGCCGAAACATACCGTGTGCTTAGCGACAGATTTGCAACTTGAGGGTGGTAGCTATCCAGCTGAGTATTAGAAAATACGCTACCACAACGCTATGTTTTCCTTCACTGGCAGCTCAAGCTCATTGTTGGGGTTTGAACCCACGCCCTTCGGCGTGTGAACCAATCGCGCTAACCGCTGAGCTATCATCGCTACAATTATATAATACAAGTATGTATAGATTGTTCGGTAATTTTTCTATCCATTTACCTATCTGACTGCCCTGTTAGCTCATTTGGTAAAGTTCTGTTTCAAGAGCTGAGGGGCGTAGGTTCGAATCCCACTCAGGACTAACACAGATGTCTCTTCTGTGTCTGGGTATTCTGTATGTATTGTATATTGACAAAAAAAAATGCATTCTGTCTGGTTCTTACAGTACAGGCTTTGCTAAGTTTGGGGCTAGATGGCGCTGTGTGAAAATGTCCTCCAATATTTATTATTATTACTTTTATTATCAATGTTAGGTATCGATGTAACAAAAGTTATTGTTTGAAGGCGTTTGAAAGTAACGTATGTTACTAACTTTCACAGCAATTCTGCTTCTGTGAACCTCCACGGTTACCTGACAAGTGGACTAGTTGACAGCTCTTAGGCAAGTAGGTGACCTGTGTACACAAGCTAGTTAAGTAACCCAAGAAGGCATACTTTCGTTACTATATTTAGATATACTTATTTACATATAACGATGAATTTAAGTTTACTTTTTTATTTTTGTTTTACTGATTGCTAACTAGCGCCTCGCCCCTGCTTCGCACGGGTACAATGCAGATACTAATGTGGTGCATATGCATGTATTATACATATAAACCTTCCTCTTGAAACACTATAAGTATTGGTGAAACTGGCATGATAATCCGTTCAGTAGTTTTTAAGTTTATCGCGAACAGACAGACAGATGCTGCGGATGACTTTGTTATATAATATACCGACTATAGTATCAGCCACATCCGGCGGCCTTCTTTTAGGAGATCTACCACCAAGTGAATTAATCCATCAAAGTCTTACTTGGTGGTTGTTTAGGTAGCTACCACCGCAGTATCAGATATTCTGCCACAAAGCAGTATTGTGCAAACATTACTGGGTTCCCGTTTGAAGGGAAGTTTCGCTGCTAGCGAAATGACTGGGCTGTTGAGACTAACAATCCAATTAATTAACTAACCATTACACCATCACTTAACATCAGGTGATCTGTGGACAAACACGTAGCTTGCCAAACATTTAAAAAAAAATGAGCGCCTAAGCAGCTAACCTTGTATTGCTATTCAAAGTTTTACTATAGACTAAAATTAGTAAGCTATTTACTCCCCGACGTACGAAAATATTACGTACTTACGAGCTGTGATAAGATTCACAATCTTCCATCTGGATCATCACTAAATTAAGTACCTACATATATGTATATATATATATATATATGTGTATATGTGTGTGTGTATATGTATGTCTTCCTTATATGATTATGAACATTTACTTTTTCTGACATGACCATTCTCAGATCCGGCCGTATAAATATTTATGACTAATTATACACATGTATATACATGCTATTGTGTGTATAAGAAAGTATGTAGTTAACGAATGTGCCCCGACTGTTGAATAAGGCGTATTTGTGTCTTTCACTTTTATGAACACTTTATTTCCTATTGTAATTCAAGGAACGACTACAAAACGACCGTGTTTTGTATATGGCTTGTATTTTGCTGGAAATTGGAATGGGTCAGATTTTGTTATAAATATGTATAATTTAGGTTGAATACTACCCGTGTATTTAACCCATGGTGGCCGAAAGAGTCGGCTAAGGGATGTAATCCGGGAGATGGGCAGCAGCGTCTTCCTTGAACAATCACACCTAACTGCGCTCGCCAAACCGCCTGCCAAACGTGGCGAGTATAGGCAAAACCCCCCAGGAGGAGGCCTATGTCCAGCAGTGGACGTCCTATGGCTGATGAAGAGGTTGAATACTTCATCCCAATTTGTAAACATTTCTGTATTTCAGTTTGAAGGAAACCTTAGATAGCGACATTTCAGGGATAATGAGACTAACCATCGAATGTTTGAGCAATGAGCCCCAAAGCAGCGATGTCCTGGACTTTGTTTTGTTACTCAAAGTTTAGGTACCGCAAAGGTCATGTACAGGCGTTATGTTTTACCATTAGGTGAGAGTTACGTTCATCTCATTAAACAAAATTACAAAATAAGGTTAGCCAATAGAGTCGGTCCGTGGAAATAAAAATAAATTCCACACAAAACTCGAGGACTAAACCTAAATTTGTATTCGTAACAAATTTGCAAGGACCCTAATAAACAACACCCGCGTGTGACTTATGTTTTAAACTAATAACTCAAATTTTGGGGAACCAACAAATGGCTTGAAGTGCTTTGTATAACTTGAATTGCAAATTATTCACATTTTTTTTTATAAAGACAACTGCGCCTCTCGGGTCGACCTGCGTTTTCAGGGATAAAAAGTATATTTAAATGTGTTCATTTTAAGTATTAGCTATCTGCAATCTAAAATTCACCCAAATCCGTTAAGCAGTTAAAAAGTAACAACAACATGTAAATAGATAAACTTTCTCATTTATAAAGTTAGTGTGAAGTGTAATAATATTAGTATTTGACCACATCCTACTGTTAAAAAATTAGGTCTTGAATGATGAGGAGCTCTAGAATAGAGCATGCTTATTAAAAAGGAACCTATTTGCTCTGATTTTAGTGTAAATATAGGAAAAAAAAGTATAGTATACGCGCGCGCACACATCCAAAGGAATCGTGATAAGCGGCGTAAGAAAGCATGACGGCATATGATAGCGTCACGCCGTTTGCCGTCACGGCATACTAGTATTTTTTACTGCCCCAATAGATGTTTCACCTTAAAAAAGATGTTAAAGCCGGTAATATTGGGAAACCTATGTCAAACCATATCTACCCACTCTCATTATTACAGGATTAGACTGGCGGTAATCCTTTGGTTAAGCCGCTTTTCACCCGCGTCCCTTCCACCATATCCATTGAAAACGCTGACAATAGGCAATTTGTCATCGTTAATATTTACCTCAGACCTTAGTTCGTTTCAATACAATACCAGAGAAGGCACGAAATGGCCCATAAATCACGTAAACATTAATCTAAACGCTTAGGATAGCGAGAATAGTCGAAAACCATCTCGCGGTCAACAAAGGGCATTTGTGAAGAATCGAGCCTTGGATTCCCGTCTGTGGCTGGCCAAGAACAATACCGGTTCAATAACTTAATTAAATTCGACTGAAATGTAAAACTGAATGGAAATCTGAAAATAATTTTATTTCACGTATTCTATTCTTAAATATGTGACTTATATAAAGCTGTGCTGATGTTCAAAATTAATAATCATTGTTAAGTAAAAAAAAGTAAAAAGGATCATAAGGATGAATCTTAAGCCTGCCTCAGACAGACGCTGTCAGGGATTACGGCCAGAAATGCGGTAAAACCACGACCGTATAACGATGTGTAAGATCGAGGGTAAACAACACGCTGGGAGACGAAAGAGGACATAAAAAAGTTATTCTACTCTGGCAATGCTGGTCCATTGCCAGAGTAAAATAGCTTTTTGCTGACTCAAGATAGACTAGAGTTCGCTGCATTGGCGGCCAATCTCCAGTACTAGAGACATTAGATGTTGATAAACTGTGATGAAGCTTGTGAAAACTGCCGCGGCTTCTAATGTCGAGCGCGGCGATACACAATGAAGCCTGTAGTCTCTACATACGTGACTAACACCACAGCACTACCGCAAACGCCACCAGTGAAGGGTAGGCTTTTATTGTCACATACCAGAAAAATAAAATTAATATTCAACACAAAATGCAACGCAATACTCTACCTGATTATACATGCAAAACTACTTTGCGCGTTACTAAACTGAACAGACTAAACAGACTGAGTCACATAGTCTAGAGTAAAAATGCAAAAACTATGCCTTTGTGCTCTCTAATAAATGTTTAACAGTACAAAGGTACTTTTATGGTTCATTAGCTTCTTAAATAAAACTTACGTCTTTGTGCTCATCGTTCATCTTCTCTGATTAATTTTATATTTAATTTGGATTTGTAATTTAATGTACACGTTTAATTCATTTAAGTAGGTACACTTAACATCACTTAAATTACATCAGGTTCATATCTTTAAAATTGGCACAGTAATAACTTTTGTTGCCGTTACTATCTTGTGTTCTCCGCGAAACCCTGCCTCTGTGAAAGCTACGCGAATACCATAATGAAAAAAAAACTAAAGTTAGGTACTATACATATAAATAATCCAACATAAAGTTAAAAAAATTACTAAAAGTGTATAAAAGTAGTAGTGGAATGCGTAATATGAGAGGTTGACATTTCAGCCATAGTCAACAGTTTAACACTGACTCAACTGACAATAAAAAATAAACATTAAACAGTTTTTGATTACGTTAGGACTCCGTCAAATATTTCGCTTTCAGGAAAGGCTCTGTCGCCAAAAAAGTTTGAGAACCGTTGTGCTAGACCAAAGGACCTTTTATATAAGTAATTGATTAAACAAAATCTTAGAGCATGCTGAATTATAAATTCTGGTACCGTAACTACACACGTGATCTCTTCCTCGAAAACAAAATTATTGTCTCAGCCTCCTTATTCGGTGAGTGGATGACGTGCGGCCCACGTGAACGCCAAATCGATTTATGTATTGAATCGAATCATAAGATACATTTTCTCTCTCCTCTCCATACGTCTATATTTAATTTTTGCTCCATGGGGATGCTTAAATTTCATAAGCAACGAACTGGCGGAAAACATATTTATAGAACACTAGCTGTTACTCGCGACTTCGTGTGGAATTTAACAAAAAGTTTGTTCAGTTTGCAGTATAAAAAGTATTCTACTATGTTAATCCAGGACATTTTTTTTTTTCTCCGAGGGATAATCTTTGATGGCTACCACCAGACTCGGGGAAGCCATGTGGTAATGGGGTTTAAAATAGTGATACAATAAACTGTTCTTTTGATCCATGAGCACATATATCAATATTAACATTTCTAACGTTAATTGATGAAGTTTTTACACAACTTTCAACCCTCACTTTAACCTCTTAGGGGGTGAATTGACAAAAATCCCTTCTTAGTGCAAACTTACGTTGTATAAGGAACATTTATGCAAAATGTCACGGTTCTAGACCCAGCGGTTTCAACTGTGCGTTGATCGATCAGTCAGTCAGTTTCTTACTTTATATATATATATATAGATATAGAATAGACTAGTAGCATGGGTGTGTTATGTATGCATTTCAAGTCATCCCGACACATTTCTCAAATCATTCTTCGTCTTATGACGCAACTGCTTCTATTAGCTTTTTTTTTGTAAATTTTGCGCGAACTTTTTATTATAAAATACATATTATATATTGCGAGATTTAGACGTATCTTTTCATTCAAAAGGATCTCAATTGAACGAGGATGTACTTGCTTTTTAATCTTCACAGATATGAGGTTGAATTTGGGTCGCAGGTTCCGGGGTTCCCGTGTGAAATGTTGTAATAGTATCGCACCTGAACCAGGCCAGGGTCGTGATGCTGTGGTTTACAACGAACGATATATTTAATACCTGTACTGACCTTAAGAGCTATTTGACGAGAACGATCGATCTCAATTTATAACCACTTACTTAAACTGATGCCAAATCATTCAGGAAAGAGTTTAATTCATATTCTAATTTTATTTATTTCATACTAGTTAACCCGATGAACTTCGTATCACCTAAAATTTATGAAGTAATTTTAGAGGGTATTACCACTACACGCCGCCAGATGTCGTCAAATTAAATAGTAATGTTTTGACACTTGACGACATCTTATGCATAGCACGTCAGTTACGCGATTTTCCATACAAAATTACCATTATTATTTTACTTTATTTTATAGCTTTTCTTTTGGATTTTCTCTATTATTTTTCCTTTTAAACCTGAACTATAGTGAAGAAAACAAAAAACAATATACTATTCAAATCAGTCAAGCCGTTTTAGCGAGACTAACGGACGGCTATTTATTTTTATATATGAGAGAAGAAGAAGATGTAAAAATATTCACATCTCCCCTTATGTACGACAATATCGTCAAAGACACGATAGATATTAGTACCCGAGTGTAAAGGTATTTTGTTTATTTCTGTTGATTTCTATGAATCGCAAATCAAAGCGAACAAAGACACGGGCAATAAAAAAACTACTTAGTTGAAAAATATTACATTTTGTGATATGGATGGTTGTGCTCTTTGATATTTGTGAGATTTGAACATTTTGCTCCTTTGATGATTCGCAACCGTTTGTCATTTTGCGTTTTTAATATTAAGCGCCTAAAGGAATAATTCCCCTATAGTAACAAGTATAAATTTACAATTAAAAAACCAACTCCATGTCCGATTCCAAATACGGCTAAGTTTTAGGTATTTTGGTTTAAAAATCAAACAACTTAACCGATTTTCATGACAACACATATTAAAAAAAAAACAACCAAATACCATTGAAACAAAACTTTCATCTTAAATCTTGTTCAACTTTTTTTTTATGTGACAGTAATGAGACGAACGGTACGCTCTCCTGATGTTAAGAGATAACGCCTGTCCATGACCAATGCAGCGATACACAGAATTTTGAGACTAGATGGTTAGTCTCAATAGCACTGTAATTTCGCTAGCTGCAGTACCCTTCAAACCGGAACACAGTAATGTTTACACACTACTGCTTAGCGGCAGAATATTTGTGCGGTGGTACCTACCTAGTCGACCTCCTGCTAAGGAAATCTACCACCAACTGATTCAACCAGCAAATTTAAAGTAAGACATCTTTGTTACTTACTTTTTGAATGCACCGAAACACTGCTGTCTAGAATTAGTCTTGCCTGCTGGTACTTTGTTCGACATTTCTCTAACAAGCAGGGTAAGTAAACATTTTCACCTATATGTTTCTTCACTAATAATATATGTAAACGCATATCGGGGCACGTGTCTCTTCACACGTGAGAAGACGCCTTTATGAGGTTTGAATGTGGGCTATATGAGGTTAACAGTAGAGTTTTGATTGACATCTGATTATTTATTAGGGGCTACTTTTCCACCCAAGGTACTTTTCCTCAATGGTCATAGACAGGCGTTACCTCTTACCATAAAGAGAGCGTCTCGTTCGTCTTATTACTTTTACAAAAAAAAACTCTATTTTATCTCTAATTTAAATTATATAAATGTCCAGTATTAATTTATCAATCTTATTCTCGTAAGAAAAGCTACTAATCATACAGTTACGTTGATCCCATTACATAGTAACACAGTCACAAATCAGGAAGAACAACAAAACTAGAATAACTTTCGCTCGGTCCGATAATCAAACAGCGCGGTGGCAATCGAAGCGTCAAAACATGGCCAATCAATCGCTATAACTCGCTATGATACAACTAGACGTGTTCGAGGTAATAATCGTATACATAGTGTATTTCCGCCTAAAAGTCGTTTACAACAGTGACGATGAATTAATTTACAACAATATTTAAATATTCCTTAATATCTAAAACAAAAATCGGACATAAACTTAAATTAAAAATAACCACAAGTCTTTATATTTTCATCTTGCTGCAGTAACCACTAAACGTGTTTAGCCTCTACACAAGGCATCCCCAAGACGTGTTGACTCTTCGAGCGCTTGGCCGAGAGATACACTATATACCTTGAACACTGAAAATTCACTTCCGCAAAGTAACTCCTGAATCAATCAACAACTAGACGTGTAGCTACTACTTTTCTAAAACATGGATAAAAACGTTCCGAGTCCACAACCTGTCCATAGGACGGCGGTGACCTTTTACTATCAGGAGGCCCGCTTGTTGATGCGCCTCTCAATCTTATGTGCGAAAGTATGACTAACTAAATTACAGGGCCAGAGACTAACCATCGAAAGTCTCAAAGTAATGAGCCCCAAAGCAGAGATGTGTTTAACTACTCAAAGTTCTGTGTACACTACTTTGGTCATGGACAGGCGTTACAAAAAAAAAAAACTTTGATGAAAGTTAATATAGCGATACCACGTCTATATATCTTATCTAGACGGAATGGACGGATTTTTTTATAGTTGACAGGCTAGGTGTTTGACCGCACCTCATGTTAAGCGACGGTGTGCTCCAAGATGGTAAACACACCTAGCCTGGATTGGAACTGATTCTTAAAGTTGCCGAAACACACCGGTAGAAGCTTAGCGGCAAACTTTTGACTTGAGTACCGAGAGCCGAGTACTAGAAAGTACTTACCACCATTAATGGTATCACCGTGCGGGTGCCGGGCCCGTCGTGTTACAGGGACAGGAACCCGTGTCCTGCCCGTGTTGCCATCCCAGCCCAACCAAATTTAATATTATCTATATTCAAAGCTGCATTGTTAACGTTGCTTTGGATACTCTTTCCAGCCAGTAATTTATAAATGTTTTTGGCAGGCCGAGGACTTTTAGCAGATTATAAATATGATGAAATGCTTTACTTCTACAGCATATAAATTGACCATGAAATGATTTATGATCAATTCATTTGTAATGTATATAATAGGTATATATATTTAGCTTATTTCAAATCAGCTTAAGTAGTCTTCTATACTTATATCTCTTATATTTGTCTCACAATCCGCAATCATTCTCCCGTATTAGTATGTAAATTATGTATTTACAATTCATGGTAATCGTATCAACATAATAAGGTACAATTTAATCATTATAAGGCATAATTACTTTATGTAATGAAAAAAAATATTCTTTAAAAATTATGTTATTTATATGTTTGGAATAGCTTGTCATTACATCAAATTCTCTTGGAGGTAGATCTCTTTAGCAGGTCGTCTAGGTAGGTACCACCGCACTATCAGATATTCTGGCGCCATGCAGAAGTGTGTAAACATTACAGTGTTCCGGTTTGAGATGTACTGCAGCTAGCGAAATCACACGGGTGTTGAGACTAACCATCGTAAGTCTCAAAGTAGTGAGAGTCAAAGTAGTGATGCCCTGGCCTTTGTTTTGTTACTCAAAGTTCTGTGTATCGCTGCAATGCTCATGGACTTGCGTTATCTCTTACTATCAAAAGAGCATGTCGTTCATCTTATTACTTTTACATTTAAAAAAATATCTTTACTAATCGGTTTAATCAGAGCTTTACAATCTTTGGATTCAAAACTGGATTTAAATGTTTTTTTTTTTTCAAGTCACTTTAATGTAAATGAATTAAAACTTAAAATACGGGAGCGAAATCAGTGAAAACTAGAAACCTTTCTTAACTTGATATGGAATAATAAACCGTATTAAAGTTTCTTTGACGCCGCATGAAGTACCAGGCAAGCATGAAACGCCCGAAGGCTTGCCGGCGGGTCAGGGACACCGCATAGAGTTAGCGCCAAAACTTCAACGCGGCAACGCAATCTCCAGCACGACCGTATGCTCCATGACAAATTCAATAACCGCGCAATCACTTCTCTTTACAAGTTTCTAATAAAAGCATTTTAGAAAACATTCTAGCGTAACTTGCATGAAAACGTTAATTGAATTTTGTTGTACGTTGCGAATTACAGTTACGTATACGTCGTAAAAATCAAATGACGATGACGTGTCACGTGAGAAAACCCAATGAAAATTATTCAAAATATGGGCTGCAAAATCCACATACTTTAAAAAAAATACTACTGATTGTGAAGAGATGTTTACTGAAAGACGCGATCTTTATCTCGCTATTGTTTAAAACTTTGATCAAGGATTCTTAGTCTACGAACGATCCATTGTGTGTCGAAAACAATTATATCACTACATATTAAGAAAATCTCCGAGGCTGTGAATCCGAAACAGATGCATATCGTAACGCCGGCTTCCTCATTACCTTTATAGTGTTTGCTAATCGACAGATTAATTAAACCTGTGTCGAATAAGTTCACGATCTAAAGAAAATGTTTGTTTCATTGCAGTTCTTGTAACTATCCTAACCGATCGATAAACTAATGAGGCGGTAATGGATGTGGTAAATCTGACATGAGTCGTTTGAACGCAGTCAACTGGTATTGGGCAAGTTCCCCGGCAAATCCAACTGCCGCCGGTCGCCGTCAGTCGCCGCTTGGCGCGCGAATCGTTTGGACGTGTTTTGTCTCGTCTTCCATACCTCGCGGTGATTTCCTCGTGGTTTCAATTATTGGATTATTGTTTGTGAGTTCTGTGGAGTTTTGACTATATTGCGTGCTGTTCACATAATCACTGTTTCGTGCTACCAACACAAGGTATTTACGAGTTTTTGTTCTGTTGCTTGTTGTCGTATGGTTATATGAAAATTCAACGGAAGCTCGGTTGATACCCGAATCGCGGCTTTTGGAATGAGAATTACGTGCAGTAAGGATTCATGAAATAAAATTTGTTACACCTACAATTATAATTATTAAAAATACATTATAATTTTATTAGCAATTTTTGCCGTCATGCAGTCTTTATCGGCTACATGAACTTTTTTTGTTATCACCACCACCACCACCACCATCAGCCATAAAACGTCCACTGCTGGTCATAGGCCTCCTCTTGGGGGGGTTTTGCCAATACTCGCCACGCTTGGCAGGCGGGTTGGCGAGCGCAGTTAGGTGTGATTGTTCAAGGAAGACTCTGCTGCCCATCTTCCGGATTACATCCCTTAGCCGACTCTTACGGCAACCACGGGTAGAGAGGGTGGGGTACTATTCTTACGCTAGTACCACCACGGCATAACATTAACGGTAACATTTTTGTTATAGTAATGTTTTTTTTAAAATAAGAAATAGGCTTAAATTTGACCGCCATCTCACTTGATGTCATAAAGAACAAGACGCTCTTCCGATGGTAATGGTAGTAATTGCAGCGGTACCCAGAATTTTGAGTCCAAAGTCCAAGGCAACGCTGCTTTGGCGCTCATTACTTTGAGACATTCTATGATTAGTCTCAACAGCTCCGTTATTTCGCTAACTGCAGTACCCTTCAAATTGGAACACAGTAATATTTACACACTACTGCTTGGCGGCAGAATATCTGGTACTGAAATGGTATCTACCTTGATGACCTAAGGCATACATGACACGAATTAAGATTGACATACAGAAGTTAGTCATCGTAATATATTTAACGATATAATTATAAGCTGTTGCCCGCGGCTTTGCTTTAAAAAGTAGCCTATAATATCAAATATCTCCATGTTAAATTATAGTAAGATCAGATCAGCCGTTTAAGCGTGAAAAGTTATTGTTTGTTACAAACGTTTTTATAATTATGAATCTGAATAATCACAGAATATTAGTTTTTCGTGAATTCACGTAAAACTTAAACTGCCGCACACACAAAAGTTACAATGACTTCTCTCTGACTTGAATATTCCTGAGTCGCAAAACTTGCCGTAGTCTTTTACGACGCGCCCTTCACCAAGTTAAACAGGATATATGCACAACCTTGTGCTCTGACTAAAGTAAATCCAAAAAATATATTATATTTATGATACATATTATGTATATATAAAATCATACAATTGAAGCAAAGATCAAGGGCAGTCTAGGCCTTTCAGGAAATGCAAGTCGTTTGGCAAAGGATGAAACGATATTGGCATGACCCTTGTTCTGCTAACCTAGAACTCTGTCTGGCTCACTGCCATCGTCAATAATGGTCAAAAATTATACAAATATTTTTTACTCATTATATTATACAACATATTATATCATAATCATATTATATTACACTAGCGACCCGCCCCGGCTTCGTACGTGTAGTAGAGCATATCATACCTACATGTTTTGTCTGTCGTAGGGCTGATCTGTTCATATTTCAACCATATGATATCTATCAATTGGTGAAACTCGCATGATAATCCGTTCAGTATTTTTTAAGATTTTTGTGTACTCAGACAGACGCGGCGGACGTTGTTTTATAATATGCCGGATCACACGCCGTAGGGCGTGGTTTCAAACCCTAACAATGAGCTTGAGCTACCGATGAAGGAAAACGTCGTAAGGAAACCATAGCATGGTAGCAGGGTACTTTCTAGTACACGGCTAGCTAGCTTACAACCCTCAAGTTGAAAATCTGTAGACAAGCACCTAACAGTGTGTTTCGACAGTTTCATTCCTAAGCTAGGTGCGTTTACCATATTTGACCACACCGTCACTTAACACCAGGTGAGCTATTGCAAGAACCTAGTCTGTCAAACATTTTTTTTTAAATCTACTTATCGCAGCCAAATGCATAAAGAGAATGATAGAGAACTATCTGTTACATATATCGGTCATATATAAACTTGAAGAACATCAAATTGATGTTGAACTAAAAACCTTGTAAATGTCGGATTTAGTGTTCGTACACTAAATCCAACTTAATAATGATGAGCGTCACGATAGGTGACGGCATAGCTTTTGCTCTCCGTAATTTCTTACTGACTCATTAGCTAACGAAGAAAAAATTCAAGGAATTTGTAAGAAGCTGTTCACGGAAGTTGTGACTATTAAAAAAAAATATAAATAGGCATGCGTTTTACCTCTATCTCGTCTGATGTTAAGCGAAGATGCGGTCTACAACGGAGCATGCTCGCCTAGAAGAAACCGATTCAATCGCGACTAAAACGCACGCAGATTGTACCTATCAGGAACACCCACTCGGGCAGAAAATTCCATTGTTTAGCAGTGTAATGGTAGGTACCGATTAGTTTCAAATATATATTTTTAACCCTTTTGTCGAAAATGGATGTAATTGGTGCTCCCAAGTTCTGCCAATTAAGTACCGTAATTTAATATATGGAACTTTGTTAATGTCGCAAAATTCAAATGTATTTCAATGTGCTTACAGGTAAATTTATTAATTGGTTAAAAATAATAAGGGCTCTTTAATTTCTTTGTGAAAAAAAAAATACTTTAATAATTTTATTTAGGTATAACCGGCGAATGAGGTATAACTATGTTGGGACCTTTATCATCGTTATAGATTTTAGACACTTTTTTGAAAATTTGATTTCCCTTTTTAATGATATCGCCAAGCAGTAGTGTGTAAACATTATTGTGTTCCGGTTTGAAGGGTATACTGCAGCTAGCGAAATCGCAGGGCTGTTGAGACTGACCATCGAATGTCTCGGAATAACGAGCGACAAAGCAGCGATGCCCTGAACTTTGTTTTGTTACTCAAAGTTCTGTGTATCGCTGCAATGGTCATGGACATGTGTTTTTACATTTTCAAAAATACGTAACTGCATGGGGTATGTAAAATGTAATTATTTACGCCTTTTGCTTAAGTTTTTTTTTATATTGTATTTCAAATTTTCTTTAGTGTCGAGTATAATTATTATTTATACGTAATAAAAGTAACGTAACATGGACAATGGACATGGCGAAAATGTACTCCTTGGTTACGAAGTATCAACACTAGTATTTTTACACGACTGCTCAAAATTAGAAGTATAATGCTTTCAGGGTTCGTGTATATATGTACGTCAGTTTTTAGGGTTCTGTACCTCAAAAGGAAAAAACGGAACCCTTATAGGATCACTTTGTTGTCCGTCTGTCTGTCAAGACCCTTTTTCTCACGCATGAAGGTATCGAGCTGAAATTCATATCAAATACTCAGGTCTACTATCCTTTGGAGCTGTGAAAAAATCAAACTTCTAAGCCAACGCAATCAAAAGATACCACCGTTTATGCTGCAAATTTTCGACACTCGCAAGGAAATCAAAACCTACAGGGTACTTCCCGTGAACTCAGAATCTTGAAATTTAGTACGAAGCAATGCCTTATAGCACAGATAAAGGAAAAACTGCGAAAAGCATAAATTACCATTAAAAAAACCATAACATTTACTTATATACCTACATGTTTATACGGAACACTCGGTGCGCGAGTCCGGCTCGCATTTGGCCGGTTTTTTTATTCCGCCATAACTTTGAAACGCCTTAACAGATTCGGATGTATGACACATCGTTAGAATCCTTACATCATCCCGAGTGACACAACGAAAAAAAAATATTATTTGTTAAGTTTTTTTTTTTTTTAATATTCTTAATATAATGAAGGTTTCTTTAAAAATATGTTTAATTTAGTATTTTTTAAAATAGCCCGTGTCCTAGAACAGGTCGCAATTTGATTGTCAATCGTTTTTGTACGACTTACAAAAGAAAAGACTTTACGGATGCGTGGAAGGCGACCATCTACGTGATTTAGGAATGTTTTCCTACTCTATAAAATTCGCTTTCGAGCCGATCTAACTCTTATGGCCTGAGAAATTGGTTACAGAATTGCATTTATGCTGCTTTAGAAGGTTTGACTTAACTGCGGTATATCTATATAAGGATTTTCTTAACGATGTCATCATTATTGGACTAATGACACCTGCAAGTAACAATTTAATTTAGCAGCTCATTTGATAGGACATCTGTTTCAAGAACTTGTAGGGTGGGTTCGATTCCTATGACGACAAATGTCTGTTCTGTAAGTGTTCTATATGTATTATAAGTATGTATTGTATCAGTTATCTGGTTCCCATAGTACAAGCGTTGCTTAGTTCGGGGCTAGATGGCGCTTTGTGAAATGTCCTACGATATTCATTTATTTATGCACCATCGCCCATACTTATGGAAGGATATTGTTTAAAAAATATGACATCATTCCCGAATCAATCATATTTTTTCATTGTTTACACGTTCACAAAGCATCGTTGTTGTAAATTGATGATGGATTCAAGTAATTCGCGATGCGCTATTTTTATTCTATAACCAATCGCCGGCCACCTCAACCTTACACAATCTAAATTTAACTTGATTCGGGTAACGCATTGTATTATTAATACTAGCTGTGCCTCGCGGTTTCACCCGCGCTAGATGCCTACGTCATAGTAGCTTTATGCATGCAAAGTCTCAACCCGATCGGTTTAAAATTGTCAAAGTTTCATACAAACTTTCATCCCCTATTTTATCCCCTTGGGGGTAAAATTAATCAAAATCCTTTCTTAGCGGATGCCTACGTCATAACATCTACCTGCATGCCAAATTTCAGCCCGATCCATCCAGTGGTTTGGGCTGTGCGTTGATAGATCACTATGTCAGTCAGTCAGTCAGTCAGTCAGTCAGTCAGTCATCTTTGAGTTATATATATTTAAAATTGTGCCCTTTTATTATTTTAGAGTGTAGAGTAACAAGCGTATGAGGCAAATTACTATGGTTATCCTTATTTTACCTCGAGGCAAATTTATGAACGGTTGCCCAAATTTACGTTAATTAATTTTAGACGCCGGATAAAATTTCAACGCATATAACATTTACAAAATAATTGCTATGAATAATCGTTATTCTGACGTAGAAAATAAACATATTATAATTGTTTTTTTATGTTCTCGGCTTATGGTAAATTATTTCGTTTTTATTAACATATACCTATTATATCATGAATGATCGAACTTGTGCTTGGTACAAAGTTAGCAACTGTTCCGGCGTGAAAAACAGTCGCACCTTCGAAAGGACACCTAGCTTTTTGGCAGCCAATTGAGCTTTTGACTCAATATAGGTGCCAGACTTGAGGATTGGAGTCAGTAACGCCTAAGAGCTTACGGCTGTCACAAATTGCAACGGACACACTGTGGAAAGTAGGAATCAGATCAAAAGGCCTCTTTTTGGCGCAGAATAGACACGCATGGGTCTTAGCTACATTGAACTTCTAAAAAAATCTTATAAAATCATAAATCATATTTATTGTTAACGGGTGTTACAAGTCAGTAAAATTGGATGATAATTAAAATTCAATAGTTAAAATAATATAAAAAGATGTCATAAAAAAATAAAAATAATGATAATAATAATAATTACAAAAATGACAAAATTCACAAAATTCCTATATAGATCTACTTTTCAGTACGTCAGCCTAATCTAAATTGGCGACGGCTGTCTCCGTATAATACGTAGATGACTTACTACTGCTCCCACAATACATAACTCACATAATTATAGTGCCAAACTAGAGGATAGTGTATGTGAACTAATGCTATTAGTTCTGGCTAATAAATCGTGTACGCTTTCACATACAATTCTTGCGTGCATATCGCAATGTTCTTTTTGCCAAAATATTCAAACGTTGAAAGTGAAATTAATTCGTAACAAATGATTATCATCTGATGCGACATTAAAGTTGAACATAATCGTTTGAACTTTACTTGCGTCACTTTGTAATCATTAATTTATTGATCTATTAAAAAAAAACTAATTTCATTGTTGATGTGCCAAAAACTCAAACAAAACGGTTCGATTCCACCTTAATCATACGAACTGCTAAACAGTGAAATTTGCTGCCCTTGTAGTGTTCCCCGATAATTATGATCTGGGTATCAAGTCGTGAGTGAATCGGTTTCGATAAATGTTTGTTCTGAGGTAAAACACCCACAGGCTTAGCCCACAGGTGTTTGTATTTACAAAAGAAGTATATAAGTATTCTATCAGCTATCTGGTTCCCGTAGTACAAGCTTTGTTTAGTTTGGGGCTAAATGAAATTTTCTATGACATTTATTTATTTCCAGGTAAGCTTGCTCCATCATAGACCGCATTTTCACTCAACGTCAGGTGAGTTGACAGAACGCACACATGTTTAGTAATTTAAAAAAAAACTATTTTACAGCATTCTGTAACCAGCAGACTGATTGGTTACATAAATGTTAAAATAACTTTAAAAGTTTTCTAGTACATAATTTGGCTCAAATATACCTAGAATTTGGTGAACGTTTTAGCAACCTAATTTTAGATTTATGTATGCAAACTTAACAACACCTACGCGCATGAAGTGTGAAGCACCGACGAACTGTAATTAGTTTGAATACGTCATCTGCAGCAACACTAAAATATGGACTGACTTAATTGCTTACAAGATATCTTTAGAAGTAGCTACTGTGAGCTATTTCGGCCCCACTTATATATAAACGTTGTTTATCTTTAATCAAAGGATTAAATGCTCTGAGAACTGCCACGTACAATAACGAAGCAGCCCATTTCTCTTCTCTATATCTAATAAATAATATAGGAAAAAGTCGTCCATGTCTCTGTATCGTACCGCTTACTACTAAACCATGCAACGGATTTTGATACGATTTTCACTGTGACACATATAAGCCCTGTTTTTATTATGTCCAACTGCTGGGCGCGGCCTCATTGGTAGAAGGATAAGATCATAGTCGAAGTGCGAAGCAAGACGAGGCCGCGCGCGTGTTGTTTTTAGCTTTGTCTCCATGATGAAGGCCACCGAATATGGCCGAAACTATAGTCGGAATATATCGTGAGTATAAGTAAAACAAAAAGTGTCAGAACCACGTCAGTTTCCATGGTAAGACCATAGTCCACCACACTGGCCAAGAGCGGGTTGACCATACTTCATATATCTTCGAGAACTTTTTTTAAAAACGGACATGTATATTCCTCACGATGTTTTCCTTCACCGTTTTTAGAAACGAAGGAGGTGCGTGCCGAGGGATTTGAATCCAGGACATCCAGATTGGAAACCAGACGGTCCCAACTAGGTTGCCGTAACTTCAACCGTCTCCACATCTTATCTTCGTCAAAATGTCAATAATATATTTTGCTTAATCTACTTTATGTACTTGTACTATACATGTTTAATAAATAAGAAACATTACTCACAAACCAGTTTCCAAATTAATGCTAATATTCATTGATGCAGAACATACTTTTCTTAACATAAATGTATATTGACTTCGTATACAAATCCATTCCAAAATATTACAATAGTAATCAATACGATTACCTTGTTCCATAGTTTCGCACGTTTTAGTCATAATTTTCGCATAAACTTGTAAATTGAAACGATCATTAATGTCAAATATGAGACAGTATATTTAGAAATACATTTGTGGTTTAGTTTACATATTTGTGATGCCAACGACATGTGAATGGAGGTGCATTGAACCTGTGCCAATGTGTAGGAGTTGATTTCACTTGATTATGATTCGGGTCATAGCAAAGATCGATGTAATCAGCTTATTACTGCTGCTGAATACAAGATACAAAAATACACATAGTATACTACCTCAAGCCCGCGACTTCGTCTGCGCCACCTTTAGAATTAGGTTCAGTGAGAAATTAAACATATGTAAGCAATTTCCGCCATTTTATTATTAGATTAAGATAAATGATACTTTTTATCCCTGAATAAATTTCCATAAGACACGTCTATACCGAATTTCAAGTGGATACGTCCAGTAGTTAGTTTTTTTGATAATCCCTCAGGAACCTAAAAATGTTCTATCCTATATGTTAATCCAGGTAATGAACTATGTCAATGTGTGCCAAATTTCATCAACATCCGTTCAGTCGTTTTTGCGTGATTGTGTAACAAACATACAAACTTTTATATTTATAATATTAGTTGGATAATAATTTTAATTATAAATTTAAACCTCCGACACAAAATCAAACATAGGTAAGAACACTCCCGACTAATTCACAATTAAAAAAAACGATGCCAGAGACAGACACACACACAGACACGTCAAAATTATAACACACCGTCGTTTTTGCGTCGGGGGTTAAAAATAACTTGTGTCATAAAGGTATAAAGCCAAAAGCTTGTGAAAAGGTTATTCAGATAGTTGTGATGTGTGTGGGATATGATAGTGATAAAGTACTTGATAGATATAAATTATTTAATGGACACAGCAGGAACTAAAATGTACAGACGACAAAACAACTTTATGAGCCAGTGTCACAATTGATGACCTTATCGATAAAAGCAATCTCTTCAACCTTGTGGAAACAGATTATAGACCAGAAACAAACGAAAGATATTATAATACTTTTTTTCATAAATGTTTCCACTGTGGATGATGATTACGCTACCAGAGTTCAACTTCCCGACTTTGTGCTTCAATGGTTCTTCTTTCTATTTTTCTTTATTTTTATCCTTAATTTTACTTGGCCTTCAAAGTTGTCGTTGAATCGTCATCCACTGTTATCCATTTCCTGTCTTGCTATTCTTCCTGTAATTTCTGTATTCCCTCGTGTTTATATCAGTGACAGCTATATCATATGACAGTGACTAATTATTTAATTTGCGAATAATTCTTCTTATAAATAAATATCGGAGGACATTACCACAGCGCCATCTGACCCCAAACTAAGCAAATCTTGTACTATGGAAATCTAATAACTGATACAATACATAGATACTTTTTTGTAAATACATACTTATAATACATACAGTACATCCAGATACAGAACAAACATATTTTATACCACAAAATGGTTGCCTTTGGTGGGAATCGAACCCGCGCTCTATAGCTCATAAAGAAGATACACCACCAATATAGATAGATAGAAACTCTTTATTGTGCACACCAAAAACACAAATAAAAAATACAGAAAACAAAAGAATCTTACGAGCTAGTGCTACAAGTAGCGGCAATATCGCTAAGAGCGATCTCTTGTAGGGCCAAGGACTGTAAATTATAATATTATATATTAAAATTGAAACAGGGATATGTTATATGTGTAATAATAAGTTCAATATAAAAAAATATGCTAATGTTTTAATTTTTTCCGGGCTACAAATTCATGCATTAAATTTCATTGCGTTAATTTAAGTTAGAGTATATAACTATCGTCATTCTTATCGAAGTCATGGTCATGAGTCATGTCTACACTAATATTAGTAATCTATGCGTATGTATACTATATCTTACAAGTTAAAGGGTGTAAAACCTTCTGTGTTTCCGTCCATACTGTCTACCGTCGTCTGTGTTCAATGTCGTCCATTGTTATCCGGTAAAAGTGACAACCTTGGACTTGTTTACTTAAAAAAATCCAATTGGCGTTCTAACCAATCCGGGGGATTAAAATAAACAATACCTTTCAGACCGCGTTTTGAATAATGTAAATCTTAATAAAGTGTTTGTTTTTAATTATACAGAGGTTCTGTTTATGAAGATAATATTTGTATTTAACTCATTTATGAACACAACAACACACACAAACATGAAAGGTAATAAATATAAGCACCTAACAGAGTATTCTGGCAGCCTCACTTGAGAGCCAGTTCCATTCCAGGCTTGGTGTGCTTTACCAACTTCGTGTATACCGTCACTTAACATCAGGTGAGCTGTGGTCAAACACCTAGCTTGTCAACCATTTAAAAAAAGGCCTATCGACTAAAAAAGCTAAAAAACACGCTTTGGCAGCGTAATAACTGAACTAAAGTAGAAATGTGCAATATAATGGACTCATCAAAACGAATCCTATAAGACCACAAACTCGAAGGGCTTACTAGTAGCTGAAGACTTCCACTATCCACCTCCTGGCTTCATCATCAACCCAGTTCCAAGATACCAAATTATGGTATTGTCATCCAAACTACATATATATATACATACAAAGTTTCATTTCGATACGACAATTAGAAGTGGGTTAAAATTGACTTCCAAGATTTGATTACATTTTTACTTAGTTTAACTTAAGTTACAAGTGAGTCTAATAGAAGCGTGTTAAAGACCTATGCGTTTATCTTAGTGCCTTAATTCACTGCGCACTTTCAACAATTGAATAGCCAACGTGCTCTGACTACGTGTCCAGTTTTTTATCACTACTCTTTCAGAAAACTAAAACTATAGTTTAAAAAAATTTATCTGAGTTGTCGTTGTTGTAAATGTTTTATTCTGAAAGTGAAGGTCTGATTTGAGAATAACGTTAAGTGCCACTTCTAGTGCATTCCACGAATAGAACAATCATACAAAGTATGTGCGAAACGTTTCGATACGACGAGTGATAAACTTCTCTATATTCGTCTGCGATGAAGCCAACGATTTTTATGTTTCCGAATTCGCCGTAAACGCAAATAATGGCCGCTTGCCAACTTCAGGTTTAATTCGCCGTCTAACGGAGACCCTTGCGGAAACCCTCCTAAAAATTAAGTCTCTCTCGGGATTTCGACGGGAATCCTAATCCACACGACATTCCACACGGTTTCCTTAAGGAATTTGTTGCTCCACTATATAGTTTCCCGTATCCCAATATTGGTGGATTCGAACGTAAAACAAACATCTTTGAGATTCCTTTTGATCTCTGTTATTTAAATAGGCAACGCTGCGCTGTTTGTTTGCAATCTTTTTGTATGTTATCACGAAGCTAATTTCGCTTTATATAAACATTCATGTCCTACGTTATCATTTGGTATTCTGTTTGTAATGAATAGATAAACATATCACTTCGATATACATGGGATTCAGAAAGGTGGGAAGAGCATTCGTTCTGCTTCGTTGTATACTGGCGTATAGAAAATATATGCTTGTAAATGTCACTGGTTTATCGCACCTACTAATACGTAATCAGCTCAATTGAATGGAACTGACTGCGGTATGGCATGCTCCCCCATCCAATCACTTACACCAATGTTCACCGTTCAGTGCAAGCTTAATAAAAAAAAAATGACCGAATCTTCTTAATTTGATTCAATCTATTAATTTATTTACGTCGTAAAATCTTTCCTGATACATATCGACATTACATAAAACGACCCCAATTTCAGCTTCGTAGATCAAGTCTATGAAAGGTGTTTCAGTTACATATATATGTAGAAAGATTCTACGAAATAAAATATCTCTATGTTCGCATTGTCACTGATAACATGACCTACACAGTAACAACATGATTTCCTTCCGTCAGTAGTCGAGTGCAGCTCTATTGTGCGTACTTCAGTACGAACATGTTACATAAATAAATGTTCGTAAAGTAATTTAAGCAACATTTTTGTTTCGAGAAATAGATTCATAGATTTATCAGTCATAGATTTCAAATCCAAAAAATATATTTGTTGTAAAATTAATGAGACGAACGACATGCTCCCCTGATGGTAAGAGATAACGCATATCCAAGACTATTGCAGCGATACACAGAACTTTGAGTAACTAACTAAAGTCCAGGCCATCGCTGCCTTGGCGCTCATTACTTTGAGACTTTCGATGGTTAGTCTCAACAGCCCTGTAATTTCGCTAGCTGCAAATCGGAACACAGTATGATTAGACACTACTACAGTTAAAGTTAATTATACATAGTGATCGTGACACAATGGTTCCGACTTAAAAAAAGCCTGCTGAGTTTCAGACCAGGCTATTGAAGAATAAGAATAATTTTGATTACCATACGTACAATTAACAATGTCACAACAACAAAAATATGGCTCGGCGTAAGAAACTCGCTAGAGTAGTTTTCCAACCTTACAGGGTTAAAGTTTTAGGGTGTAGATGAACGAGGCAAAACTCTAAAATCTTCAATAAAAAACAGCTGAATATTTAATCACAGACCAACAAACTCCTTTCTCTGTTTTAGTATTGTACCATAAACAAAATGTGCTTATATGTAAATAACTAGCGACCCGCCCCTGCTTCGCACGGAGGCAATGTCAAATTATATACCTTAACCTTCCTCATGAATCACTCTATTGGTGAAACTCCGTTCAGTAGTTTTTAAGTTTATTTTACAGACAGACGCGGCGGAAGATTTTTTTTTTATAATATGTAGTGATGATGTGTACAATGAGATCCCTTTAGCTTACAGGTACAGCTTACCCTATATAGCTTCTGTCAAGTATATCTTCATTTGGTCTGAGCAAGAAACTGGTGAACTGGCATTGTCACCTTATTACCATTGGAATAGATTAGCATTGCAAATGAACATGTTACAAAACCGTGACAACCGCGTCTGTTCAAGTCTTATCACACGTGTGAACGATTAGGCAAATTACTACAGCCTTAGTTAGGGTGATTATGTCTCTATTTGAATAACGTGCAGTATCACTAATCAGCTTAATTTATGTGTTTATTTACCTTCCGCTTATGGAATTTCACAAATCGAAAGCGATGCACACTATTTCGAATCAACATTTTAAATGTATATCGTTTTTAGAGTTCCGTTCTTGATGGTGTCCAACGTAAGGTACTATTTTAACCTATACCTTTTTTTAACTTATTCGAGATTACTCACGTTTAATTACGTCGGATACTCCGACTGTAGACTCGGCAACATCCGGTGGCTTTCATCAAGGAGTCAAAGCAAAGTGCAAAGCGCGCGCGGCTACGTCTTGATTCTCACTGCGGGCCGCTGCGTGCCTCCCACGTGAAGTAATCCCGCATAAGTAAAACAAAAACCAGCCAAGTGCGAGTCGGACTCGCGCACGAAGGTTTCCGTACCATTATCTATAAGAACGGCAAAAATATCATGCCTGTTGTATGGGAGTCCCCCTTAAATATGTGTTTTATTTTAATATAATTATTTATTTTTAAAGTGAACATATAACTAAATATTCTGTGAATATTTCAAGCGTCTACCTGTTGCCGTTATCAATAACTAGCAAAAAAATCACGTTTGTTGTATGGGAGCCCCCTTAAATATTTATTTTATTCTGTTTTTTAGTATTTTTTGTTATAGCGGCAACATAGTAAAACCTGTATCTTTTTATCTATGTTGGGTTACCTATAAATCATATGTGTAATGGATAATACTCCGGCCTTTCACCAGCATTATTGCGGTGTCAAAACCTCTCTCGTCAGGACTGCGGGCACCCAAACCAAATTAACGAGAGCCTGACCCAAGCTCAGCCGTAATTACTCTTTTTGGCGGCATGTAATTGAAAAGGTGAAGCAATATAAATTAATTCTTTGTTTTAACGTACGCATGAACAACATTCCTTATAGATTAGATTTGCAAGTAGAGATTTTTCTTTGGGGAACAATAAAGTATTGGGTTTGTTAAGTATTGACTTTTATTGCGTTGGCAATTTCTTCGAAGCTTCCCAAATATCTTGGGAATGTGTTTAATTCATACAAAAAACAAATGACCGACAAACTGCTGACATAAAGGGTTTCATTGAAAGTTTTAGTAAGAGATATAATGTTTCATATCAAAGATCGATGTGGAAAACCATGAAGCGCAGCTAGTAAACTATAAGACTACTACTACTATATATAGTAGTCTTTTTAAATTCTATAATTTTGATTGATTCTATACGTATATATAATTAATTAAATTCAATTAATATTGTAAACTACATTTCAAACCGCAAAACATATAAAATTTTAAAATGGTATATTGTTTACAAAAAATCTCATTGCGAAATCAAATATAGCTCTACTTAGTCTACAATAGTTCGTTCTTGTACACAAATAGTGTCCGTGAATAGTTTGCATCATGTTCTATGTGATCGGCTACCGTGGGCGTGATCCATCGTAACTATGACCACGGGCCACGTCTATATGAGGCAGAGTCCATTGCAAAATGTTATTTTTAACTACAGCGCAACGGAAAACGGATTCGACAATAGTTCAGTTAGGAGTGGACGTGAATCATTAGCCTAAATGTTATCACCATCGATAGTTTAGAAATATTTCATCCGATATCTTGTCATCACTACATATTATACAACAAAGTTGTCCGCCGCGTCTGTCTGTCTGTTCGCGATAAACTTAAAAACTACTGAACGGATTAACATGCGAGTTTCACCAATAGATAGGGTGGTTCAGATTTAGGTATATAATTTGTCAAGGTTTTGCGTAAATGCACAAAGAATTTTGTGTATTAAATCTTCTCTTACCATCAGATCGTCTCATTAATTTTACATTAAAAAAAGCTGTCTGGATCCTATAGTACAAGCTGTACTTAGTTTAGAGCTAGATGGCGCTGTGTGAAATGTCGTCCGATATTTAAAGCTAATTTATCTATACAGTTCAACACCGTTCGCTGCTACCATTTCTATTTGTAGTTTACAGAATATGTTATTAACAGTTATTACGATTTATGATTCAAAGTACCAAAGGGCCACAACGAAAGCATTTGTTTTATAATGCCCTGATGAAGAAACCGTATTTCATTCATTGCAGTATTCGCGGTTCTTTATGGTTGCCCTCATTCCTAATAGTTCAGACATTGTGCTCATGATACCAATATGATTTGTTCACCTATCATTGAGACAGAATGTTTTGCAACAGCGCGAATGTGTCTCGCTAGGTCGTAGTTAGGAAATGGTATTTGCTATAACCTCCTAGGAATAAGCTGAACTCCACGCTTGTTATTTGTTAGCTTCTTGACATTTGGTAAAGTTTGCTCAGAACCAACATGTATTTTCATCCCACTCAATAGACAGCCGTGCTAAAATACTGACATCGATACCGCTCCTTTTTAACCGACTTCACAAAATGAGGATGTTCTCAATTCGACTGTATGTTTTTTTTTGTATGTATGTTACGCGATCATTCCGCCAATTATGAATCGATTTTGATGATTCCTATTTTGTTTCGTAGATTCATACTTCAGAGGTGGTCCCATATAAATTTTATCGAAATTGATTTATCCTTTACTCCGAAACCTCGCTGTTTCATTGGAGCAGTGCGTTTAGTTGGCCTAAGGGTATTTATTGGAGTGGGATTTTTAAAATTGTAAATTTATATTTGTAACATGTCATTTTTTATGGTTGACAGGCTAGGTGTGTGACCACAGCTCACCTAATGTTAAGCGACGGTGTGGTCGAAGATGGTAAAGCACACCTAGCCTGGAATGGTACTGGCTCTCAAGTGAGGCTGCCGGAACACACAGTTAAATATAAATATAAATATCAAGCTCAAGCTCATTGTTGGGGTTTGAACCCACGCCCTTCGGCATGCGAACCGACCGCGCTAACCACTGAGCTATCATCGCTACATTTCTCCACATCCATAGTGGCAAATTTGTCTAGTCTCGTCAGTAGCTTAGTTACGTCATGCTAAGTTCGCCTTAAAACTATCGCAACTACAGCGAACATCATATTATGTACAATTGTATTATTGCAGGGGCTGATGGTTGAAACTGGTTCAACCATTAAAATACCAAGTTTTACAATTCGAAGTAATCGGGCCACTGGGTTAAAAACAAACAACGTACGACCTAAATAGAATCTTGGAGATAAGCAAAAAGGCCGCCAACGGTCTGACTTCAAACGAATTCTTGAACTGTGGCATTATGAGAATTTTTTTACTGTTGACAGGCTGGGTGTTTTACCACAGCTCACTTTATGTTAATTAAAGATGTGATCGAAGATGAAAAACACATCTAGCCTGAAATTAAACTTGAGGATGGATGGTGGCTAGCCAGCCGAGTACCATAAAATGCTATGGTTTCTTAATAATAAATAAATATAAATATTGTAGGAAACATTACACACAGCGCCATCTGGCCCCAAACTAAGCAGAGCTTGTGTGATGGAAGTCAGATAACTGATAGCATACATAAATGCTTTTCTTTTGTAAATACATACAGAACACCCAGACACAGAACAAACATTTGTTTATACTAAAACAAACATTTGTCCTTGGCGGGAATCGAACCCACGCCCTACAGCTCAGGCAGACATACTCCCAATGAGCCAACAGGGTTGTCAACGATGTTTACCTTTACCGGCAGCTCAAGCTCATTGTTAGGTTTTGAACCCACGCCCTTCGGTGTGTGAACCGACCGCGGTAACGACTGAGCTATCATCGATAATGAAATAAAACTAACCAAATGAACGTCGAGCTCACGCTTCGAAGGTTCCACTGCACGCGATACTAAATCATAAAACCGTGGGAGAGTATTTCCTATTCCAAGTCTTGTTTAAGATTGCTTTATGGTAATTCGCGGGAATACCAATTGGGAGCCGTAATCCACTTACTCGATATTTACGCAAATAGAATGATAAATAAATCGGACTCACAGTTTAAAGGCGAACTAGGAAAATGTTTCATAAAGACCCCTTTTCGGATCTACAAAAGAAACAACAAAATTTTCTATAAGAAGTTTAAGTTTTTGACATGGTATAATTTGCCATGTCAGTAACTTTTACTCAAAAATACTAAGAACATTCTTAGTGCGCGTACGCACAGATACACCACTCACACACTTACACACACACACATATATAGATATCTATATATAAATGTAGGATAATATTCATGTAATACTTTAAAAAAAAATGTTTTTAAATCTGTTCATGGCATTTAGTTCTTAAATAATATATCGGGCAAAAGCCATTGGTTTCCGAAATATAAGGGTTCATTTGAATGTGTGCAAAATGTATGCCAAATAAAATGATTTTGATTCTCTCTCTCTCTTGAATACTTTGGTCCTAAGAGAAATGTCAAGAAATACCGGTTCAGTAATAAAATCCAGACAAGCCATTTTAACTAAAAAATATAATTATCTTCGTTCACTACCATTGTAAGAGAAAGCATACTAAAATATCAGTTGGTAAAAAAAACTATATTAGTATATTTTATATTTGTTTAAGGAGTTCAACCCACGAATCGCATGACTATACAGCAAACAATATTGCCTTTTTTCTGCATTTAAATCGTGGTTCAACATAATCTTTACTTGTGTGCAATGTTAAGGTCGCTCAAGCACCTCAGGAACCGGTTTAGTAAATCGACCGAACGCTTTGTTAGAATAAAAGACACTATCAAAGGGCGAAAGGCATTCGGTCGGAAAAATTATGATAAAAATAGAACAGGTTCATGATTCATAGCTTTTGGGCTCATTCTGTTCAGTGCTTAATGATCCATGAACAACATTTATTTGTACATTGCTTGATTGCTCAGTGAAGACTCCGCTGTATGTGATGCCTTTTGTCGATTTTAATTTATTGAAAATGGTCCGTCGTTTCGGTATTGTCCGATGATTGGGTGTGGTGAATTGATTGGTAATTGTTTTAAATATTGATAAAATATCTACTTTTACTGTGTACTCACCTAATGGTCAACAGCGGCGTGCAAGAATAGATTGTGTCGATCTAAAAAGAAATTTATTCACTCCAGCTTAGGTTTTAGTTGACAGGAATTAGGGAGTTCTAATCTTATGGGAGTACGCAATAATTTGAAGTAAAAGCCAGTGACGTAGCTACTGGCTAAGCGGTGCCGTGCTCCGGGCCCTCAAGCTTACTTTTACTTGATAAAACCGAAGTTTTAGTTCGTTTAGGATTCTAGTCAGTTTAGGGTCCTTATTATTTTGGGTCTTTGTATACCTAGCTACGCCACTACACAAAGGCGTCGCTTGCAAAGTATTTGTTATATCTGCGAGGATATCCGACGACCAATTAGTCATGTGCCGTTATACATGGAAAAAACTTTTTTACCTGTTTAATCAACTGACGTTAGTATTACGCTGGTGGACGTTAGTTAATAGGATTAAGTCGAGGTAAACCAGAGCTTATCTCTTATTTTAATATAAGTGAAACTACCGGTAATGAGCTTTAGGTTTTTGTCTCTACATCCGCCCATTTTAATATTAATACGAATATAAAACCCCCCAAACTAAACAAAGCTTGTACTATGGAAACCAAATGACTGATAGAATACAGATACTTTTTTTTCGTAAATACATACTTCTAACACATACAGACGACCCAGACACGGAACAAACATTGTTGTCCGCACAATGTTTGTCCTAGGTGGGAATCGAACCCACGCCCTAAAGCTCTTAAAGCAGACATACTCCCAATGAGCCAACAGGGCTGTCGAAAATACCAACATTGATTCGGACTCTATAAACATTACTGTGTTTCGGTTTGAAGGGTACATCAGCTAGCGAAATTACAGGGTTTTAAGACTAACCATCGAAAGTCTCAAAGTAATGAGCGTCAAAGCAGTGATGTCCTGGGCTTTGTCTTGTTACTCGAAGTTGTCTGTATCGCTGCAATGGTCATGGACATGCGTTACCATCAGGAGAGTTTCGTTCGTCTCATTACTCTTACATAAATAATCCAACGTTGCTTTTATTTATACAATCAGCCGGTTTCTGTTTTAGTTTCATAATATAAACAATGTTTCAATATCGTATTGGAAGTACAAGTTTTGTTATGCAAAATAATATTCTAGGAAGTCCGTAAATTTCTCTCATGTAAATAACCGTTACAATCGTAAAGCGAAGTGCTTTATGTTACAAGTTTCTAGAGCGCTTGCAAAACTTCACTTACTAACATAAACTTCTCGGTTCAAAGCTTGAGAATAAATAAAGCGTTGAGCCTTGAAACTCTTATATTGGAAGTACTCGTAACATAGTTTAATGAAAAAAAAAACGCGCTGATCCGTAAAGAAGAAAGAATATGATCTTGGTTAAATTTTGTATGTTATAGACAGCGTCACGAGTATGCACATAGAAAACTTCTTTCCCCAAAATGATTGAAAAATTTATTTATTTATTTGAATAAATTGTGGACACGACGCCATTTAGTCCTGAATTTTTTGTTTTTATGTAACAGTAATGAGACGAAAGAGACGCTCTCCTGACGGTAAGAGATAACGCATGCCCATTGCAGCGATACACAAAACTTTGAGTAGCAAAACAAAGTCCAGAGTATCGCTTCATTGGCGCTTATTACTTTGTGACTTTCGATGGTCTTTCTTAACTACCCTATAATTTCGCTAGCTGCAGTAACGTTTACACACTACTGCTTTGCGACAGAACATCTAAAATATGCAATGGTTGTATACGTATATGGTTGTATGCTAACTTTTTTCACATAAATGAGTCAAGTATATATTTTTTTTTTTACTGCAATACGGGCTCGACCGCAGTCCGCAGTCTAGGCCAATGTCGCAAACCGCAGTCGCCGAAGGTCTACCGATGACAACAATGGAAAGTGTTCAACCACGCGTAGCGCTAAAGCGAAGGACCCACCAAATTACCTTTTATAAATATCACGTCATTATGTGAATCAAGAGGTTTTGCTTCATCCATAATGTTTTAATACACATATTTCAAGTCTTCTACCGCTATATAAATCTGTACCACTAAAGACGAACGGAAAGAGTATGCTCTTTCTGTAATTTACCTGATCTAAATGATACAAAGGACTTCTAGTCTACATCAAAACAAGCTACTCAACCTTACAATAGGCGTGGGTCATCCTAGGACAGGAGACAGGGAACTACGAAGGTTTGAGGTTCCAAAATCTTTAACAAAAAGGTTTTATCCCACTTTCAATGTGCGTACGTCTAAACATTGTAATGCTGCCAGAGAGGGTGTTCCCCGGTAGATACCATCTAAATGTCTTCAAGCCGAGAGTGAAACGGTATATTCTAGGCAACCATGAAAAAAAGTACATAAGTATTATTTCAGTTATCTGATTCCCATAGTACAAGCTTTGCTTTCTTTGAGGTTAGATGGAGCTGTGTATTATGTCCTACGATATATATTTATTATCTTCACTTAACATCTGGTGGTTAAACGTAACCTTATTCATAAAAAAGAATTGCATATACTTTGTTGTCCCAAAAAAAATACTTTCTCTTTTAGTAAGCTTTTAATTATCTCGTACTACTTTTATAAATGGTGTTCTTAAATTTCAAATCTTGCAATTGATTTTTTTTACCTCTGAAGTTATCCAATCGAACCCAATTTTAGAAACTAGATGCGTGTGTGGTTTCTGTGTTGACTAAACGATTTCTGTAATTATTGAACATATTACTATAATACTAATATCGTTTAACTTATCTGATAACCGTGTCTAAGTTTCGTCAGCCTAGTTGGGAGGCCGTCTGGCTTCTGAAGGTCTTGACTTCAAATCCCACAGCACGCACCTCTGCATTTTCTAAGTTATTTGCGTATTGCCTTACTTTAAACACTAAAGGAAAACGTGACGAAACCTAAATATATGAGTACTTAAAAAAAAAGTTCTCGAAGATATGTGAAGTCTACCAACCCGCCCTTGGTCAGCGTGGTGGACCTTACCCCTCTCACAATGAAAAGAGACTCGACAGTGGAATCACTACATAGTATAAAACAAAGTCGCTTTCTCTATCCCTATGTATGCTTAAATCTTTAAAACTACGCAACGGATTTTGATGCTATTTTTTTAATAGATAGAGTGATTGAAGAGGAAGGTTTATATGTATAATACATGCATATGCTGCACCACATTAATATTTACATTGCACCCGTGCGAAGCGGGGGCGGGTCGCTAGTAGTTTATAAAAACGATAAATGGGCATGAGTCTTTCGCAACAGTAAAATATTTCGAACGATTTTGGGTTTTATTTGTATGTTATCAAGAACAGTTTGTTACGAGATAATTATGATTGCGACCACACACTTACAAAGGTCAGTGTAATAAAATAACTTATTAAAATAGGTATTTACTAATGGCACGTCATTGTGGTTAACATTATTCCAATCTTGAATCATTCTCGGACGTGGAAAGAACGTGAAGAATGCTCAGTAAAATCATACGAAGTAAACCTTAGTGAGGTAAACTTATTTACAGTTTAGGTAAAATCAAATACGTAAATATTATTGGTTCGAACGAGGTTAAGACGTAGGAACACATCCTCATCGTGATCCATGAGTACAGAAAGCATAAAACAAAGTATTTTACAACTGCGTAAATATGTATGTATATTGAGTTCTTACTGCATTTGTTTTTTTTTTTATACCTGAGAAATGAGGAACTGGTTGACGAGAATATGTTATAACTACATTGTACACCGAAACATACATTGTCTTAAAATATAAATATTTTATTTATAATACCAAAGTTACAAGTCAACCATAATATTATTTATTTTGTGTTAAAAATACTGATTACATGTCAATATAAAAAAATTACAACATAAAGTATGTCAATATAATAAAATGACAAAAATGTTATAATTACTTACTAAGTAATTTAATATTATTTTTAGTTTAATACTCTTCAATCTCTTGAAAAAGTTCTAGCAGCCAAGATCTTAGCTTGATTCTGAAACACGCGGTGGAAGGTGCATTAACTAACACTGCAACGGATAATTTGCGATAGTGCGGCCTTGTCGCTTAAATTAAATAATTATTCAAAAAAAATGTAATGAAAAATGTCTTAAGATTCCGTATTCTAAAACGAGAAACATACAAATGGTCACACACCCGTTTTTGGTGTAATAAAGCATATTATACCAAACAATTCTACAAACTTTAGCCAGATATGTGTACAGGCTTAACGTTGAAATGGACAAAGAATACATTGTCCGGTCAAAACCCTCTCGGAGGGTTACTACTTACGACCATTGCCATTCATAAATACCTAAACTTGTGAGATTTCAAATTACCATTCCTGAAAAAGGAATCTATAAGTTGTCTATATTTTAGCTGAATCCAGCAATAAGTGTTATTATTATGTATTTTGATATTGTTTTATGGGCAATTGATATACCGCTTGCGTCATCTTCTTTATAGCGCCAATATATTTTTTTTTACTTGGTGGTAGATCTCCTTAGCAAGAGGTCGTCTAGGTAGGTACGACCGCAGTACCAGATATCCTGCCGCCAAACAATAGTGTATAAACATTACTGTGTTAGGTTTGAAGGGTACTGCAGTTAGCGAAATTACAAGACTGTTGAGACTAACCATTGAAAGTCTCGAAGTAATGCGCATTATAGCGCCAATATTTTTAGGATTTCTTTTTCACCAGACTATGTTTTTGACTCGATGCTTTGCATAAGACTTTTTCCCATAGACTTCGTTGGCTTAGACATCTAGAATGGATGGGGAAGTTCAAGGGCGTGTCTCGGACTGCTTAAGGACAAAAACCCCGTCGACCGTCTCAAGTAGATAAAAATATGAGGTCGTTAAAGATAGACAGGAAAACTCTACACTTGGCAAGAAGTAGTTTAGCTCGTGTAGTTTGGATTAGTAGTAATGATCGCCAAAGCAGCGAAGCTTTGTTTTACTTTGTTGTTACTCAAAATTCTGTGTACCGTTGTAATGGTCATGGACAGGCGCTATAACTGGTAACCAAATCGAAAATACACTAAAAATATATCTCTTAAATACTTACAAACATACATTAAAACTATCACATTTAATTAATAAATTAATTAACCATTAATTCCATAGCCACTTTATGTCTCATAAAGTATCATCTGCTTAATTTAGTATGCAGTAAACGCGAATGTCATTTTCAATGAGTGTTACATTCCCGTTATAGTCTCTATTTTTATCGACCAGGTGAAGTAGACCGTCTTGTTCTTATATGGATTCGGACGCAATGACTCACTATACACCTGACTCATAGCTGGTGCCACATTTACTTTAAATCCGTTTCGTTGTAGAAAGATAAGAATGTACTTTACGTACGGTTCCATGGTCACAGATACTCGCTGTAGCCGTTTCAATGTTACCAGTGTGCACTAGGTACTCAGTCTGTATTTTACTTAGTGATACAATTGGTATTATTTTTAGGATGGGTCGAAAAGAGGTTCTCTCGATAGGAGAAGGATAAGTGCTGACGTTCATCATTTTCAACACTTCCATCTCACCCACTGGAGCTACTACGCCAGCAGCCCAGAGCCTCGCTCCGGTATTTCAAAGAGCTGGATTGGTTCGGTTAGATGCTGGTAGAAGTCGCCCCCATTTCGTATAAGAATAAGATAAGGCCGTAGTCCACCACACTGGCCAAGTGCGGGTTGGCAGACTTCACACATCTTCAAGAACTTGGCATACGTTTTTAAGTTTGTTTCCATAGTGGGAGGAAATTTAGAATAGTGATGATAAAATCAGGTTATAGACTTTGGTGTTGCAGATTATGTCTATCAGCTATATTCAAAATTTAATTGCACCATTTAATAGCTAAAGGATTGAATTAGTTACGTTGTGTCTTCTTAGTGTTCAAAAATGTACACGTAAACACAATTTTTAAAACTATCGACTGCGACTGTACTCGCAAAACTCAGAAAAGTGTCGCGGGTTGCGAACCCAGGACCTCCAGATTAGAAACCAGATGGTTTCACAACCAGGCTGACGAAACTGCGGCATGTTACGAGTATCTTATATTATTTAGATAAAAGTTCTCTATAGAACAAAAGTCAAATAAATTACACAAATAATTCCTAAATTAAATTTAAATTAATTACTATTCTACTATATCTACATATCATATAAAAAATGTATACCTTAATTTAAAACTAATAACACAATTTAAATTAATACTAATTACAAACTTATAAAAATAACTTAGGTAGTCAAAAAGTCCGTCAGTGGAAGGATATGTGGCCAGAATGCTGGCAGCATTGCCACGTTGGATGGCAATGCTAAGCTTTTGACCAAAGTAGATGCCAGCATTCTGGTCACCTGAAGCCTCCTCTAAATGTTTGGCCAGGTCCCGATATAGATCGTGAGCGGCCCCCACGGCCCTAAAGTTTCAACCCCAAACGGCACAAACAAGTACATTCTATCTAAATAACTATTCTTGCTATATTTGTTTTTAATGTTAACACATGGCATTATATACCAACACCGACTTGGATCTATTTGGCCTATCAAAACACAATGAAGTTGGTGCCACCACCAAGTTTTAGCGAATCAGAACATTTCTTGAGCCGTTATGGTCAACCAGTTTTGGAAAGTTATTTTCAAGCGAAAAATGTTTTTGTCTTGGCATTCTGGTTTCTCTCTCTGTAAAGAAAGGATTTTGAGTTGACACTAAATTATTGATAATGTGTATGATATAAACTTAAAAGACTGATTAAAAAAGGTATCAAATTGAAGAACTGTAGTTTGATTCATTATACAATTGTCCAAAGACAGCCCTGTTGGCTCGTGGGTATATCTGTATATCTGCTTCAAGAGTTGTAGGGCGTGGTTTCGATTCCCATCAGAACAAACAATAGATGTTTGTTCTGTCTCGGTGTAATGTATTTACAATTAAAAAAGTATTTAAGTATTCTATCAGTTATCTGACTTCTATCATACAAGCTTTGCTTAGTTTGGGGTCAGATGACGCTGTGTGTAATGTCTTACGATATTTAAAAAAAAACCTGGTATATTTTAGACGTATGTTTTAGTTGAGAGCTACACATTGAATCGTAAAATTAGTCATCGTGTGCTGATCGTAATGAGAAAGTACTTGGTAGTATTGTATAAACCAACTATAGAATATAAAAAAAATCTATTCTTGAGTTCAGCGACTTTATTCAAGGTGACTCCTGAGTAAATGTTACTTGCATCGACCCAAACAACGTTTTGTTACGTCCGGCTCCGAATATCATTTTGGAAAAAATGTGGTGACTTACCATCTTAAAGGGTTACTATTAAAAATAAAAGTTTTAAAAGTAGCCTGTCTTGTTAACACTAGTGACGTCGGCGAGAGATTGTCAGAGCATTTTGAGGATTGATTAACTTAGGCCCCTAAATTAGTACAGGCTATGATAAAGTGCTTAATATGTATTGATTTAGAAATCTTATCGCTTTGATTGCACTCGATTAGATGTAAACTAGCTGACCTGCGTTAGCAACTTTGTATACGTTACAACAAAGTTGTATTCACTGCTGAAAAGTACTTTTTAGGCGAGTGATTGAAGAAAAAATGTCCTGAAGAGTTTAAAAAAAATAACCTGTCTGCGATTAAAATACCTAGCTATAATTAAAAGAAAAACCTTTTTAAACAAATTTATTAACCAAATTAAATTTAAACATATAACTTACTTATATTTTAATTCCCTTTATTTTGATACCCTAATAGGTTTCGGTATTTTTTTTTATTAACGTTTTATATTTTGCGCTTAAAATACGCCATTTTTTTTCTCAAACACCTACCTAAGAACACTTGGATTTTAAGACAATTATAAAGATAACTGAACTGTCGAAATTCATTTAGCCGTTTAGAAGATAAAGAATTTTACACACATACACAAGATACGCGCGAAAAACATAACTCTTTCTTGGCAGTCGGGTAAAAATATATCCTTAAATTTCCGTTGCAAAGCTAACTGCACCAGGTACTAACTGAGGCTTAATGTTGTCTTAATTAGATATTATAAGACATTGGCTGCAGTGCCTGGATAGGTTTTGCAGACAAATTGACCTTGAGAACGCTGTTGTGAATGTTGGCGCTCTACAAATAGTAGCTTATCCAATGGCGCTCTAAGTCAACATTTGTTTTGGTTTGCCCGACTCGGACTAAATTCAAACAACGGTGTTTGAAACTCGACAGGGCGCTCTTTGTGTATTCGTTTCTGTCGGTCATTTACTCGTAGGTTTTTAGCAAATTTTTATGTTCGCATTCGACCGGTAAACTTTAACAGTTCATAAAGCTAAAACCCACTTTTGAATTAACACTAATTATCGCTAGTGTTTTAAAAGATACCTTTTTCTATTATACTTTTTTTTAACGATAACGCATCCATAATAAATGAAGTTATAACTCTGAAGCTAATGAATCTTTTAAGTAAAAGTAAAATTGCAATAAATGGTATATAGTTTTTTTTTTTTATGAGTGACATGCTAGGTGTTTGACCACAGCTCACCTGATGTTAAGTGACGGTATGGTCAAAGATGGTGATCACATATTGCCTGGAATGGAATTGACTTTCAAGTGAGATTGACGGAACACATCGTTAGGTGCTTGGCGGCAGATCTTCAACTTGAGGGTACTAGGAAGTGCCCTTCCACCGTGCTATGGTTACCTTACGATGTATTCCTTCACCGGCAACTCAGACTCATTGTTGGGATTTGAACCAACGCTCTTCGGTATGTGAACTAACCACTGAGCTATCATCGCTACAAACGGACAATCCACACGGCACCACCTACCCCAAACTAAGATGGCATCTATGGCAACCAGATAGAATACTGAACTAACAGCATATTTTTTTAATACATACTTTCGAGTATAATACATAAACGCGCAGACACACAAAAAACAGATACTGTCACATAAATGTTTATTTCCTGGGCGGGAATCGAATCGCCCGTAAAATAGAGTCGCTACCAAATGAGCTAACAAGGCAACCGTTAATTTTATTAGCGGCTTACGCTGATTCCGTGGCAGCGAGGACGTTGCCTCATTTGGGATGCCACGTGTGTAAGCACATACGCATCCGGTCATCTTCCCACTACCACGCAAAGTGCTGGTGCGGGAGCTGAGGCAGACATTATATATAATGCCTGTCTGGAGTCGGCATACAATTTCGTGCCGTTTGCTGTTGAGTCTGCTGGACCATGTGGTCTCGAAGCCAAGACATTTGTTCAAGACCTGGGGAGGCGGCTAAGAGAGAAAGGCCCCAGGTCAGGTTGGTTTCTAACACAGCAAATTTCTTAGGCAATTCAGCGCGGAAACGCAACCAGCATGTTGGATTCGATGGGCAAGGTTCAAGGTTCTCGCCGGGTTTCTTTCTTTTAAGTGACGTGTTTTTTCTTTATAAAAAATATTCATACATACAAATAAAATTTACTATGTCATCTAATAGCCGCTTTTAATAGGTTTATTTTTTATAAATTATTTACTTGTAATATTAAATAAAATAGCAGTTATTAATTTTATCGATGGATGCAAAAACCAATTTATAAGTATGAATAGTTGTTCGTATTTTATGCGCTGCCGTACCGTTGATCCGATAAGATGAAACTTGATTAACTTATTGCTTGCACTTGCACGAAGGTTATAGACAGCACAATTGCGTTTCTTTTTATTTGCGGCATCAAGGCGTCCTGTACTAGCTAGTTTTGAATAATTCCCATTTCATTTCAAATTACTGTTTTAATGATAAATTTACTAAATGATATGTCTTTTTTTATTACAGGAATTATGCGTTTCCATTGCCGTCGCTGAAAAGATAGACAGCGCTTCATCAAGTAGTTTTCGGTAAGAACTATTAAATATTTTATGCTTCATTCACCTTTACTTGGTGGTAGATCTGCTTAGCAGGAGATCGTCTACGTAAGTACCACCGCTGTACCAGATATTCTGCCGCAATAGTGTGTATTACTGTCTACCGGTCTAAAGCTGCAGCTAGCGATATTACAGTGCTATTGAAACTAACCATCGGATGTCTCAGAGTAATGTGCGCAAAAGCGGTGATGTCCTGAACCATAGTTTGTTACTCAAAGTTCTGTTTATCGCTGCAATGGTCATGGACAAACATCTCTTACCACCAGGAGAGCGGCTCGTTCGTCTCATTACTTTTCCATGAATAAATGTCGTAGGACATTACACACAGCGTCACCTGACCCTAAACTAAGCAAAACTTGTACTATAAAAGTCAGATAACTGATAGAATACTTTAAAAAAAATTTAAATACATATAATAAATACAGAAAACGCAGATATAGAACAAACATTTATCGCTGCTTTGGCGCTCATTAATTTGAGACAATATAAATTGCAACTAAATATTTTTCAATCACGTCCGAAAGTTTCGATAGCGTTCCGCATTTAAATAATAAATATAAATAAGTTTATTTTATTTATTAAGTTTAGTTAAGTTTATTTATTAGTAAAATTGTCACCAAAGCTTGGTGGCGTTTGGTGATATAACGCTTCTCTATGCTTATTATTTTACTCCATGTTTTCTTTTTGCACTCCAGTAGTTCGTTGCCTCTTGGACCGTAGCCAAATTTAATTTAGCATCGCTGATTGCCAGCGATAGTGTCTGTTATCCCAATCCAATGTGGTATATTTTCATTGTATATTTCAATATTTTTGCAACCAAATACCAATACAGCCGAGCACAATTTACAATTCATAGATTCTAATAAATTTGATTTTCTTTTTTCGATCGTAGCAATGGAATAAAAATTGTAGATAGAAACTATTTATTGTGCACACCAGAAATAGAATAATGTACAGAAAACTAAATAACCTTAAGAGCTAGTGCCACACGTGGCGACAATATGATCGTACTAACCTATTTCTATGTGTTTTTCTTAGATAAACCAATTGACTTTTAGGAATATAACAAGGTAATTAGATAGCCTCTGTATCGTTTACACAAAGAATCAAATAACTCTAGGTATTTTGTCCAATCTATTCATAAAGGGATCGAACAAGATACGTCTTTATTAAAAATATCCGAAAAAAGTGTTGGTCATTTTCTGAAACTCGCCGCGCCTGACTGAAGTACTCTATATCTTGAGTTTAAGATGAAACGGATATTCGGTAACTATCCGATATCCGGCCTAAATTTAAAATCCGGCCCGATACCGGATGATAAACGAGTATCCGACCAGACACCGGATTTCAAAAAAAGACACTGTATTTAATCCACGTAACAAAAATACTCATCCATTTTTTATTACAGAACAAAGAAAATTAATACTTGAACTGCACTAACTAAGGGCAAATTATGATGAATAAATACCAATTTCTCTGCATTATAGGCAACAAACGGTTACGTTTCTCTTCGTATACAAGACCAGCTCCCGAAAAAAGTCTTTCGCTGTATACACTGCTGCAGGGTACTAGAAGATAAACTCTAAAAAAAAAAAATTTTGTTAAGTTTGTGTCGTGATGTGTTCGGCTAATAACAGACCTATGTTCGGCCGGATATTCGGTATCCGGCTAGCCGGCTTCAAGGTTGGCCGGATACTTGGTATCCGGTATCCGACAAAACATCTATCTGTTTCATCTCTAGTTTATACTACTTACTATTACTACACACATACAACTTGAAAGCTTTCCGAGAAGCGCACTGTTCTCACACAATAGAACTAGACGAACAATGATGTACCTTACTAGTGTTGGTAGTGTAAGACTTTATCGATATTACTTCAATCTATTTTAGCCATTTATTCATCTGTTTCTGTACAAAGGCTTCTCCTAATTACCTTTGAATGTAATAAAGAGATTTCTCCGGCTTTTACGAACGTGATAGTAGAAAACAAAAGACTACTCAAAACTCTACATAGTATAAAACAAAGTCGCTTCCCGCTGTCTATACGCTTAGATCTTTTAAACTACGCAACGGATTTTAATGCGGTTTCTATCAATAGATAGAGTGATTCAGGAGCAAAGTTTATATGTATGATATATGCATATGCATCACGTTAGTATCTACATTACACCCGTGCAAGGCCGGGGCGTGTCGCTAGTTATCTGTATTCAAATCTAGCTTCTTTTGTTCGGGCCTTTCAGTCCATTTTCGTCTAACATACCTTTCCGTCCATTTCCTTTTAACATTAAATACTAGTTGTTACTTAATGCTTTGATCTAATACCATTTAGTACAATTGAGTTTGCACAAATTCGACAACTTCATTATACGAATAAGCAGTATGCATTAAAACGAAAAATCATGATAAATATTTATAATTACTACATTATAAAGGTCAGTTTGAAACTCAAGTACCAAGTTACAAAGTATATATCTAAACTGATCTCAAGTCTTTAACGTGGTTATCCCGTTAGCAGGAAAGCGACTCGGTGGGTACCATCGTAGTATCTAATGAAAATACAGAGCTATTGATATTAACCATCAAATCTCAAAGTAATGAGCGCAAAAGCAGCAACGCCGTGGACTTAGTTTTGTCAATCAAAGTTGTGTATCGCTGCAATGGTCATGGGCATGCGTGATCTCTTTCTTCAGTTAGGAGAGTGTTTCTTTCATTACTTTTATATTGTATGGACTGTCATCTTGTTAGACAAAAGTTATGGCTACTTTCCTAAAACTAATTGTAATTTCTCGGTCGCGTCACAGAGAAAGCAATTAATGTTTGAGAGCTCATATTGTGTATTACGTGCGTCAAAAATGTCAGTTTCGCTTTCGACCATGACATGGTCCGTTACTATTTTATCTATGAATTCACGGTTGTCAACGGAATTACTTCATTAACAATTCGTTTTGTGCTGCTCACATTGCTGTAATACTACCCGTGTGTTTGTTTTAAAACAAGTATTGTTGTTCATATGAAAATGTTACACTATCTTCTTAATATCCCTATATTCATTTATTTTATATGTAAAAGCTATGAGACGAACGATACGCTCTCCTGATGGTAAGAGATAAAACACGTCCATGACCATTGCAGCGCTACACAGAACTTTGAGTAGCAAAACAAAGTCCAGGGCATCGCCATCTAGCCTCAAACTAAGCAAAGCTTATTATATACTTTTTTTCTAAATACATACAGAACAGTCATTTATCGCTGCTTTGGCGCTCATTAATTTGAGACATTCGATAGTTAGTCTCTGTAATTTCGCCAGCTGCAATTCCCTTCAAACCGGAATACAGTAACATTTACACACTACTGCTTGTCGGCAGTTTTTATTTTTATTTTTATGTAACAGTAATGAGACGAACGAGACGCTCTCCTGATGTTAAGAGATAACGCCTGTCCATGACCATTGCAGCGATACACAGAACTTTGAGTAGTAAAACAAAGTCCAGGGCATCGCTGCTTTGGCGCTCATTACTTTGTGACTAGATGGTTAGTCTCAATAGCCCTGTAATTTCGCTAGTTGCAGTACCCTTCAAACCGGAACACAGTAATGTTTACACACTACTGCTTGGCGGCAGAATATCTGATACTGCGGTGATACCTACCTAGACGACCTCCTGCTAGGGAAATTACCACCAAGTAAAAGTCTAATAGCACTGTGGTTGGAATGTAAACAAAAAATATCTAAATATCCTAAAATAAATTCGCTATACGACTTTTCTAATTGCATTTTCCATACGATTAATTAATTATTTACCACAATTTGATATGCCCGAGAATAATAATATTTTCAAACTTAAATTTGAGTTCACTTCGATGTCGAAAAGTTCCGTATATTGGAAGTGCAAGCAATTTTATGTTACATCCTAGAGATGTAGGCAACTATTATTTGCTTTTTTGCGGTGGCATATGAATGGGTCGCTCTATATTTGTGCCTGACTTCTTTGATGACAGGCGTCTTTGTTAAGGCTTTAGGCTTTGTATACGAGCTTCACCGTTGATTTAGGTTGCGTCTTACTGACAGCCCTAACGAAGGTTGCTATTACAAGATCTTGCTATTCATTTGCTGCCACTATTTTTGCTGACATTCTGATTTATACCTTGATAAACATTCTTAACATTTCAGTCATAAATATCTTTCTGTATTTACTTGGTGGTAGATTTCCTTAGCAGGTTGTCTAAGTAGGTACCACCGCAGTACCATATATTCTGCCGCCAAACAGCATTAGTGTGTTCCAGTTTGAAGAGTACTGCTGCTAGCTGTTGAGACTAAACATCGTAAGTCTTAAAGCAGCGATGCCCTATACTTTGTTTTGTTACTCAAAGTTCTGTGTATCGCAGCAATGGTCATGGGCATGCGTTATATCTTAACATCAGGATAAGGTATCGTTCATCTCATAACTTTTACATTTAAAAAAAACAACTACCAAACGCATAAAATCTGGAACCAAAATATATACATTAATCTTCTAGATATTTGTAACGATTTAAGAAGATATGGTATTAAAGTAGTGCTTTATCTACTTGAATCTCTTTGTATTCGTACAACATGTCAAGTGTATCGAACCGCGACTTACACTCCCAAAATGCACAAAGGTTTCACGCTCCAAACTCCTCACAATAAGATTTTTAAACAATCGAGTATCTCGACCTCTTTAAGAATTCAAATTGAAGTTGATACGACCCAAGTTTAGCCATCTAGAAAACTGAATGGGAAAATGGCCTCACGGGATACTTTGGTAAATTTTAGGGTCGGACAATCTATAATTCAAGCATTATGGCCTATCATTGCTTAATGGCTTAGAAAGGGTTCTTGGTGACGCCTAAATAATGGTAGATGATAAGAAGCCTGCCATTTTCTTAATTATGAGCCCATTAGGCGTCTCGTTATTCTCCAGTTTTCCTGCATGCATTGACTGATTTTATCCTTGCCGCATTCGATTACTATTATTTTTGATGTGAAAACTTTAGCCGCGTTGAACGATTTTTGGTAGGGGCAAAACTTATGAATTCGCAATATGCTGGTGTGACATGTTTTAAGTTTACACATCTGTCAACAGTCCCCATGCCTGTTATTGTCAATTATGGTGTTTGACCGTAGCTCACCTGATATTATGTAACGGTGTGGTCGTAGGTGAACACACCTAGCCTGGAATGGATCGGGCTCTTAAATGAGGCTGCCGAAACACACCGTTAGGTGCTTGGCGGCAGATTTTCAACTCGAGGGTAGTAGCTAGCCAGCCGAGTACAAGAAAATACCTTACCATCATGCTATGGGCAGCTACATTTGATATTTGACCTGCTCACATGATGTAAAGTGGCGATGCTGTCAAAGATGCTTAACTATGTAAAATGGAAGCTGTTGGCAGATTTGTATTTAAAAGTATGCCTCTGTTTCGTTATACGAATCCGAAGTGAAAGTTTCACACTATATTACAAATTCGAACACAACGTTTTCTTTAGAAAATAAGAAACGAGCCAGGTGGGACGAGTTTCTTGTTTTAAATATGACTGACGGATAACAGTGATGACCAAAGTTCAAATCAGAAACCATGACGATCACGGTTCAAGATACATAATTATTCCAGCAATAAGACCGTGCCAACGCGGAGACAATGAATATGAAATCTGCGCAAAAACCTGTTTTATATTTACATAGACATCATCATCATAATCCACTGCTGGGCATAGATATTTTTCTGAGACAAAAAACCCAATTTTCGGCATTTAGTTTGCTACTGCCAGCTGTACCGTTCGACTCTACTTTCACTGTACGAACCGCTAAACAATGGAATTTGCTGCCCGAGTTGGTGTTCCCTGATAGATACAAGGGTACCTTCAAGTCGCAAGTGAATCGGTTTCTTCTAGGCAAGCGTGCTTAACCGTAGACCACATCTTCGCTCAACATCAGACGAGATGGTAATCAAATGCAATCCTAATTGTAATTAAAAAAAAAACTATCTTAAAAGATGTTTGTTAAAATGATTTAATTTTGTAACACAAAAGTAAACATTTAACTGTCATGTCTGTTGTATGGTAGCCCCCCCTTAAATATTTGTTTTATTTTAATTTAATTATTTATTTTTAAAGTGAATATATAAATAAATATTCTGTGAGTATGTCAACCTTCTACTTGTTGCCGTTATCAATATCGAGCAAAAACATCACGTTTGTCGTATGGGAGCCCCCTTAAATATTTGTTTTATACTGTTTTTTTATTTTTTTTTTGTTATAGCGGCAACAGATATACATCATGTGTGAAAATTTCAACTGTGTAACTATCACGGTACATGAGATACAGCCTGGTGACAGACGGACAGACGGACGGACGGACGGACAGCGGAGTCTTAGTAATAGGGCCCCGTTTTACCCTTTGGGTACAAAACCCTAAAAAACAAATATCCTACCCACAACACATAGAAAAGAAACATGGCATTTTTTTTTAAAATAAAATAAGCTTGCGTTCATACGCCATCTCGCCAGATATTAAGTAAAAATGCGATCTATGATAAAACACGCTTGTCTATAAGAAACTAAACGTGACATTGTAATTGCATTGACGTTATATTAGCACTTTTTGTTTTACTTATGCGGGATTACTCACGTTTAATTGTATCGGATACTCCGACTATAGTGTCGGTCACATCCGGTGGCCATCTTCATGGAGACAAAGCTGAGTACAACGCGCGCGCGGCCTCGTTCTGCTTCGCACTGCGGACCGCTGTGCGCAAAGACAACGGAATCTGAGTAAAATGTGTTAAAATCCGTTTCCATAGTACATATATAGCACTTTTTATACATAAGAACTTCTAGTCTAACTGAAGCAATGACTAGTATGGTCGTCGTTTTATTATTTAGCCAAATAAAAATAATATCAATTATATTTACTCAATTAGTGATTAGCACAACAAAATCAATGTTAACCATTTTGAAGCGTTAGGTTTTTTACCTTTTACCACTAAGTACAGCTTACAGTCATATTAAATTTATTAAGACCCTTACGCAATATACCTTAATGTGTTCCAATTTCGCCTAAACTTAGTCACAGACGTAACAACGTAACATACACAAAACAGAATAACATTGTCGAATTAGAAATTCACGTAACAAGAAGATATAAGCGTAGGATTTTCGCTTTTATTTGTTACCTATTATCGAAGGTATTTTCCAGAGTATTTAGAACTAAATGAAACTGATTTAAAAGTAAAAAACTAAACACTCTTATTAAACTATAAAATTACTTTTACTGACTCAAAATATAAGTTTCGTAAGTTGTTAGTATGTTTCGAAAAACACATATTTCAGCATATATCTTTTAAATGTTTATTTTGGTTGATCCATTGTAAATTACGTTTATACTATTAAAAAATTCTTGAATATATGATTGATGTTAGGGTTTGTACCCACGCCCTTCGACGTGCGAACTGACCACGCTAACCACTGCGCTATCATCGCTACAACAATGTACGGGCTTCGGTATGTATTGTGATTACCAGTATGTTTCACTTCCAGAACTTGAATGAGTACCTATCGCTCCGGTGGGAACTGTTCAGAAAGAAAAAGAACTTTGACAAATAAAAATTTTACACGTTCCATACGAATATAAATAATATGCGAAAATTTTGCCAATTGAACGATATAAGGATATAATTCTTATAGCACTGCTTTACGTTTTCCCCCTTTGTCCCTTAATGCATTTATTATATAATATGAGAAATTTTTCAATATCCCAACAAACTGTTGAACTGTTGAAGCTTTAAGAGGAAACAAGTCGTCATTTTCTTCATACAAACGTTTTCCCCATTTTCCTTCCAGGATTTTATTACTAGAGCAATAATTTTTAGATAGGAAGTAGATACTTGCTAGTTTCATGCCCCTCTGTTTTGATTTTTTGATATATGTTTTTTTTATAAGAGTTAGGAATCTTCAAAAATCTTAAAATTTACCTAATTTCAACGCTGTGTTTCAACGTCCAAATTCCCAATCTCATAGACATAATCTTAAAAAAATAAAACGCACAGGCAAAGAACACATCCTTCTTATTTACTTGTTAAAAGAATTACTAAAATCGGTCTAAATTTGGAGGAGGAAACAGAGGAATACGAAACCTCGATTTTGCTCATTTTATTTCGGGTTAATGAGCCCGAGGTGCAGTTGTCCCTTTCGCTCAGTATGTACGCGGGTGCTGCGTGCGGCGCGACAGAAATAGCTTGGTGAAATTCCTAATTTTCAAATGTCTTAGTTGACTACTTTCCTCTTAATAGAAAATAATTTCTTCGTACCTTAGCCCCGTGTTTTCTTTTGATTAAATTTTGTTTTTCTTTGCTGAAGCTACCCGCGCTTCGTTAACAATCGAGAGCACACTAGATTTTATAAGGGTTCCCGCATTGTTATTAAATATATTATAGCCTCGGGAGTTCCAGAGGATTCAATGAAGAGAAGATTGTTTTCATGAATGGTTGTGGCTACTTTATTTTTATTTTACCACCAAGTTTCCTAATAACACAGTCTATTTGAAACAGTTTTCTACTTTCTTGATACGTACAGCCCATAAATGGAACTCATTGCCAGCTGATCTGTTTCCTTTAAATTATAATTTGGACGTTTTTAAGGCTAGAGTGAATAGATTTCTTCTAGATCGGCGTGCTCCATCCTCGGCCACACCGTCGCTTTCCATCAAGCGAGTTGGTGGGCAAACGTAAATCTATTTAATAAATAAAATAAAAAATATGCTATCTAAGCTATCGGGGCGAGTGAAATTAGAGAAGGAACTTACAGTTTCGCAGCGTCATGTTCGTCTGAATTTTACAATCTATTAACTTTGCACTGTAAGGATTATCACGCTCAAAGGTAAGAACAATTATAAATCACTAGTGGCTTACCCCGGTTTCGCAACGCAATGCAGGTTTAGATTTTTTTTTATGTAAAAAGTGATAAGACGAACGAGGCGCTCTCCTGATGGATAACGCCTGTACAGTTTACAGAGCCATTTACACGACTACCAAAAAAAAGAGTGTAATGTTTTCAGGATTCATGTATGTAAGTTCTTTATTCCACCATAAGTTATAAATGCCTGAACAGATATGGATGTACGGGACATCGTTACAATCCTTATATCATCCTGAGTGACAAGGGCTATAAATAAAAGTACCCGGATGACCGAGCATTGCTCGGTTTTTCATTGCCTGAAAACACGGATAAAACGACGTTTTCTAAAAATGAAACCTAGCTAGATCGATTTATCTCTCCCGAAACCCCCTGCATACTAAATTTCATGAAAATCGTTAGAGCCGTTTCCGAGATTCAGAATATATATATGTATATATATACATACAAGAATTGCTCGTTTAAAGGTATTAGATTAGATTAGATAAAACCTTATTGGTGAGAATTTGTGTTTTTTAATTTTCTTAATTAAGCTTCTTTGGAATTGAACTTACGTCCTGAAACGTGCAAACCTAACTCGGTGACGGCTGGGCTATCATTACCTCGTACCTCCTTTTAAATTAATCAACCCTGACACTTTCACCAGTGTGCGTCACACAAACAACTGTCTGGATCTTCCACCTCATAAATTGTTATAAAGCGTCTCGTCGTGTAATTTTCCACCGTTTTGTCTACGAAATTAACACCCGAGTGTTCACAAGCTTTAATGAGTTGTCGTGAACTTAATTTGGATAAGACATACCTACTTTATCCATTTGAAAACCATTTGTAACCAAAATTTTGAAGCGATGATAGCCCAGTGGTTATTGCGATCGGTTGACACGCTGAACTGGGCGTCTGTTCAAATTCCAACAATGAGCTTAAGCTGCCAAGAAGACATCGTGAGAAAACCTTCGCATAATTAATTAATATCGTAGGACATTTCACACAGCGCCATCTAGCCCCAAACTAAGCAAAGCTTTCACTATTATCCAGATAGCTATATCTTCCAGGCAACCTTTCTACGGTTAGGACTCTGTAAAACGACGGGGTGTGCTATCTAAAGAAACACATAATATTTACATAAATACCTACATTCATCATAAACACAATCTGAATAACACCAATATACCTACTTACATAATAACAATAACTCACAAATATTAAACATAATCAATAAATGAAAAATTAAAATAGCTACTTAAGATAATAATGCGTTACACTACGTTTGAAGTCTTCAGTGACGAGGCACTTTGGATTTACGTTGGAAGCTCATTCCACAGTCTCTGCCTTCACAGTGAAAGAGCCTCTGTAGAATGAAGATATGAGGTATTAATTACTTATGGCATAACTGTACTAACTACATTACGATATTTTTGACGGGAAACCGAAAAATCATATCGCTGCATTGTATTATTTTTCAAAACTTGTATATATTTCGAGTGTTTATGTATAAAAACGTATTTTATGTGTTTATTTATATGTGGTAAATTACTATAATGTAGTAAACCATGTATTTTGCGCGTCAAAAACACCGTCGAAGCTTCTAGTAAAGTCACCAACTACTTCACTACGGCATGTTCGGATTCGCCCTTAACTTCGTGTAACTTTGACTGTGACTCAGATTTCACTTGATTTATCATCAAATACTGACACTGGTAAAATACACAAAGTGGGATGTCAAAAAACTTTTTTTTTTTAAATTATTTCTCCCGTAGCTGTCATATGTAAAAAGTAATTAAATTAACGAACGCGTGCAGGGTGTGAATTAGGGCAATTTCGTGTTAGCAAGCAATTAAATCACAACTTCAGTTACACAAATTCAAATTATAAGGCTTTGAGCTAAATTTGCGTAGTACAAATGACTCACATAATGTGACTTGCTTTATTCGTTATTAATAATAAATCAAACAGGTTGTTTAAGGCTGATTATATTATTATCAACAAAAGGATGTACTTTTTTATAAGAAATATTGTAGTGATGATAGCTCAGTGGTTAACGCAATCGGTTCGCACGCCGATGGGCGTGGGTTCTACCCCCAATAATGAGCTTGAGCTGCTGGTGAAGGAAAACATCGTGAGGAAACCATAGCATAGTTGTAGACTCCTTTCTTAGTACTCGGCTGGCTAGCTACCACCCTCAAGTTCAAAATCTGTCGCCATTTATCCAACAGCGTTTACCGGCAGCGTAATTTGAGAGCCAGTTTTATTCCAGGCTAGGTGTGCTTTACCATTTTCGACCACACCGTCACTTAACATCAGGTGAGATGTGGTCAAACACATAACCTGTCAACCATAAAAAAATTATGCCATTAACGCAAAAAATACTTTAGTCCTACATAAATTCTGTTTCATTGTTCCGAGTCGGCCCTGTTTTTTTAATAAACTGGTCCACTGCTGGGCACGTGTCTCTTCTCATTGTCAGAAGGATAAGGCCATAAGACTACCACGCTGGTCAAGTGCAGGTTGACGGACTTCACACATTTTCGAGAACATATTTTTTAAGAACTCTCAGAAATTTAGGTTTCCTCGCAATATTTTCCTTAACCATTTGAACTTCTCGGCAATACGCACATAACTACAAAGGTGCGTGCCATGGGATTCGAACCCAGGACCTCCAGATTGGAAGTCAGTTGATCTCCTAACAAGGCTGCCGAATTTAACTTGTTTAATAATTGCCTGTTTCATTGTTACTGATATTATAATATCAAATTGATAAGAATTCACTGAATTCAAGATAGATTATACATTTGTAGGTGATCGAAGCCAAAATGGATTACCTTACCTATAAAACTTTGCTCTTGAAGCTTTTCTAAGAACACGATATTCCGAAAAGTACCTAACTACGTTCTTAGATAAATGAAATGTTACGTATTCCAAGTAATATTCCCTTACCTTTATATTCCAGGAATCCCTAAAAGTGTATTCCCTTTGTTCAGCATTGACCTCAATCCGGAATAATATCCCAATAAATGTAAACTTCTATTTGTTTCATAATATGTGTTTGTTCTGAAGTTTGAATGTGCATATTTTACATTTCCAAAGGGTTTCGATAGCTTAGCTCTTTTATCCCAATTTTCTTTGTAAATATACAAAAATACACCGTCACTTAACATCAGGTGAGCTGTGGTTAAACACCTAGCCTTTCAACCCAAAAAAAAAACCTCTAGACTAATCACATCTCTGAAGTAACCCTGTGCCCTTGAATCTCTTGAGAAACTAATTAGGAAACCGTCGACGGCAGATATCTCGTCATCAAGGCTAGCGCCGTTTCCAAGTGACTCTCGTCGACCCGACTTGAACCTAAAGGGCCATCGATAAATTATGCTGAATATGAAAAGCCCTGGAGTTTTAGGGGGTAATTTTATTGGGATGGTGATTTTTAAAGAGCCTTAAATTATGCTGAGGTGAGAGTTGGTGATTCGGTATCCTAAATGAGTGGGGGTTTTTCGTTCAAAGACCTATTTTGAAGGTTTCAATTGATGGATCGGAGATTACTAAAAAGTCGGTATCGTTTTCTTTGCAGTTTATAAGACAAGGACTGCACTGTTTTTAATGGCTATAGTTCTATCAACTAAATTCTTTAAAATTTATCTTACTACTGTTTTGTACAAGGGTATTAATACACAGTTTTTTTTAAATGGGTTGACATATGTTCTTTGGTATAATTGTATACACATTATGGTGTTTTAGCATAGAGTTCGGAACGATAGGATTTGGTATTTCTTCTTAGACGGCCACTCTTGACAAAGCAGTTGTGGTTGTCGATGGGCAAGGTTGCGTCATGTCGTCACGGTTAGTTCCCAAAGCTGCGGCACGTCGCGCGATGTGTCTCCACTTGTGGAACCTTCAGCATTGCGAGCACCCTACATTGCGATGGATTGCATAGTCTTTGTAATATGGTCAATCCAGCGGCGAGTTGGAGACCGACCATGATGTTTCCTGCCTTCTATGTGGCTACAAATATCTAGAAAAAGAATTGTTGACCGGAATTGTTAATCACTTAGCAGGCATATCAGAGACTCTGCGCCTTTGGGAATCGCCTGTCAGTCTTTCAATTATTTTGTAATGAAATGAGCGCCGATGCAATTATGTAGGATTTCTGGTATTTTTTTAAATTTTGAATTAGTGAGGTGTAGGCATCATAGAACGTCTTGTTTGGTTTAATACTCGTTAACATAAAAGCACGAAAGTTTTGATTGTACTGTTCTGTCGTGTTTATATTCTAAAGCTCACTATTTTGTTCGCAGGTCGTTGGTTGAGGCGGTTCTCGTCAAACTGTCATCATGACACTGCACTGGTGGATGCACTGGTTCTGGGTGACAACGTTGTTTACCCTACATGGTGAGTTCTGATTTTTTTAATTTTATCTTGAGCTTTTATCTTTTGTTGTATTTTACCGCTGTACATGACAATAATGATCTTCTCCAATCTACATTAAATGACATTATGACGTAATAGAATGTCGTTTTAGAATCACGACATAATGAAATTAGTGATTTCTTTTGTTTTAAAATCGTATTTTTTGGTATTACAATAACAGTAAGAATGAGATAGAAGGTGGAGGTTGTATGGTGACAGCTGTAACACAGAATTACCGAGTGTAGCTGCCAACGACAATCCAAATAGGTTTTTCATTTAAACAGACCATAATAAACAAATTTATGTAATTCACGTAGTTATGAAATCGATTGATTGATTGAATAAAAGTTTATTATACACCAAATATACATACATTATAACATACAAAACCTAATAAAAAGAAACAAAAACAACATAGACTAATACATAGGTATATGGTGAAAAACGGCGGCCTTATCGCCTTGAGAAATTTCTTCCGGACAACCTGCGGAATTTGGTTCTTTATATTGCTTGTTATACTACATAAAGACTTAGTAATCAGGCTTCAACAGCGGTCTAATGTGAGCAAAAAGAAGAAAACAATAACTTCTTACTTTCGTTGATCAAAAGGCGGGATCCACCGTAGACTGCGCTAATCAAATTAGCTGGTTTTTAGACCAGAGGGGTTTTATGGTTGACAGGCTAAGTAGTTGAACAGTAATTTCCAACGTTCTCAAAGCCGTCCTATTTTAAGGCGATTCAATTTCTATCCCCCTTTCTTTCGTATGCAAAACTTGGTTTGTGACATTCAATCAATAAATTATTTTATTGACACAATAAAATGGTACAGCAATTACGAAACCATTGATTCCCGACTTATGTACCTACATTGTGTTTCAAAAACCAGAATCTTCTCTCATTTATAGGCTTCAGTAAAGAAGTAGCAAGATACCCGCGATTGGCAGAATTATATACCATTATTATAAACTAGGTCTCATCTAAGATTTATCATAAATTACAATAGTACTTACTTACTTTAACATAATTTTAGCCTTACATTATCGTAAGTACAACGTTTTCTGTACTCATAAAATCAGGCCAATTATTTATTCCCCATGTTCATATGACTGAGTAATTGGGTCAAGTGGTCAGACAAACCACAGCGTGATCAACAGTTTGTAGAATATTTCTACGAAGGTTTTATGACATGTCGATAAGTTTGATGTAATACTATCCTATATGAACATCCTTACTTTTTGCTATAAGTTGTGCTTAGTTCGGGGCTATATCGTTATGTGCAACCCATAGCTATTAAAAGCTTGATCGACTGCTGTCTTGATAGTTCAACAGCCCGCGACGGCCAGATCTTCGTTATTTTATAAAGGCTGAAAGTTTTGTAATGTATGCCCACGTTATTTGCCCCCTACCCAGGTAAGAACGATATCCGACTATGAAACTTGGGTAGTGGTGTGGCTTTGGCAGATAACAGGTGAAAGTATATAAAATTACACCTCGAATTCGTTATAGTACGAATATAAAGCTCAGTTTTTAGATATTTTATTCGGAGCCCGGCTTCGCACGGGTAGTAAGAATGGGTAATGTAAGATATCCTTAAAAGTTAGATATATGCCACCGCGGACTTTTTTGTAGATCTATAAAAGAGGAATATCCTACCATGCATTGTTTTGTTATATCTCAAAGGGATTAGGCTGCGTTTTCGATTAAAGCTCGACACCAGGTGGCTTGACTTTTTCCGACACTTCCAACAATTATCATCATATTTCAACCAATTTACACAAAACTTTGACAAATTATATACTTAAACCTTCCTCATGAATCATTCTATCTATTAGTGATATTCGCATGATAATCCGTTCAGTAGTGTTTAAGTTTATCGCGTACAGACAGACGCGGCGGACGACTTTGTTTTATAATATGTAGTGGTAATATTAGACATCACGTCGTCCATTGCCAGACACTTAACACGGTTCCAACACCCTGCCAGACACCCATAAAGTGTAATAAATTTAAATTATACTGTCGTTATAGTATTAAAGCTGATTTATATATATTTAAGGAACTATTAAAAAATGATTCCTCAGTAGTCACACTTAAGATGGTTTCATCTAGCCAGACACATTAAAAGACTGCCGTAGATGCGGTACTACAGTACCCTTCAAACGTAACACAGTAATGCACACACACTACTGCTTGGCGGCAAAATGTCTGGTACTGCGGTGGTACCTCTCTAGACGACGTTCTGCTAACGAGATCTGTCCTACCACCAAGTAAAAATCTCTAATGCGTTTGGGTATTTTGGTATTTTGTATTATAGTCATACAAAATTAACTTTTTTCATTAATGCAGTTTGACTGCTTGAGGGCAAAATAATACGATTATCTATTCATTCAGCAGCAATGTAACTCATTATCGTCGCTTATTAAAATACCTACACGATTTCCGTTTTTAAGAGTCGTAAATTATGAAAAGCCATGTTTACGTCTCTTTCCCCATTTTAAATAGCGAGTTTTATTTATTCTCCAAGGAAATGAAAACTGTTTCTTAAGGGTCTGAATTTTTAAATTTCCCATTTACGTAATTGCAAGCAAAAATTACAAAGAACTTTTTTTTATTTCAAAATGTCTCTGGAATTAATGCCTTAAAATAGTGTCATTTATATATTCTACTAGCGATCCGCCCCGGCTTACCACGGGAGCAATTTATTTTATTACAAAATATAGAATCAAATCGATATCTATCAAGGGTGTTATTACATACAAACTTTGTGGGTAAAATTATCTAAATTATAGAGAAAATCATGTCAAAATCCGTTGCGTGGTATAAAGGAAGCAAGCAGACGTACAGACAGATCCAGACAGCGACTTTGTATTATACTAAAAGAAATTTTATGTAGTTATATATATATTTTCTATATTTCTAATTAACACTAATGTTATCCTATTGGCTTATTGATCCCTGAAAATATTAAAACCTTTTGTTTACATATTAGATTTAAAAATACCGACATAATAAAATTTTACCCTTATTACTATTTACCTTATTTAAGATAAAATAATACCATGTTAGTATCGATGATAGTTCAGTGGTTAGCGCGGTCGGTACACGTGCCGAAGGGCGTGGATTCAAATTCCAACAATAAGCTTGAACTTTTGGGATAGTAATAGCTTTCTTCGCTTAAAGCATATACAAAATAATAGTTCCCATAGGATGGCAAGTAGAACTGCGAGGCAAAGCTGGTTTTCTATTTAAAAAAAAAATCTAAACGAAAAGACAAAAACTCAAAACATTAGACAAAACATTAAAGTCGTTTTAAACAATTACTTTACAATGAATGTAGAAGCTACGTGTTTCCCATATTATTTCATTGTGTCCTATCAGCACTAGAAAATGATTGTGCTAAGTGACAATGCCCATTGACAAGTGACAGTGCCAATTGCACATGACTTCGTTAGGACTTTATTATCAATTGTATGCACCAAGTCGCCATCGACCAACCGCGTTAGCACTGTTAGCACCATTAGACACGACTTGACTATTATTTGTGCAAGTTTGCCCGACCTGCACGCATGATAATCGTATTCACACGCCGTAGATTAATTAACACATGGATTTTAGTTCAGCCCCCCACAAAGTCCGATTCAAAAGTAGACTAACTTTAGTAACTATTAGACTACTTGTGCGTTTACACTTTTTTATAAAAACGACAAACTGGTCGCTCTTGTATGCGAAGCACTGCCTATTACACCTGCACACTAGAAAAACCCCCTTATTTGCGTAGATTAAATTCAAATTGTAATTTACGTTTATGTCACAAAATGTGAATAATATTATAATTATGTACCTATAAATGTTAATTTTATAATTACTCAAATTTGAGAGTGTAATAATATAAGTTATAGTTAGGTTAGGTAGTTAGTATGATGACCACTTGGATTGAATGAAAGTGGTTGTAATGAAGGTAATTATATTCGTCAGATAAATAATAGTAATAAATATCGTAGGACATTTCTCACAGCGACATCTTGCCGCAAATTAAGCAAAGCTTGTATAATATGGAAACTAGATCACTGATAGAATACTAATATACTTTTTTTTTGTAAATACATACTTATAATACGTACAGAAAACTCAGACACAGAACAAACATTTATCGTCACGTAAATGTTGGTCCTTGTGGACAACCAAATTAGCTCATTTGGTTAATAAACAGGGCAAAATGATATAATTGGATATTGTAAGTATATTCATCGGAAAGTACAATATGAGTGTCTTCAAATCAAGAGTAAATAGGTTCCTTCTAGTTAAGCGTGTTCCATCCTAGGCCACATCGTTGCTTAACATCAGGCAGGATGTGGTCAAAAGCGAACCAAGTCTGTATAAAAAAAAAGTCCACACAGCATGCTGCAATTGGCATCATATTATATTAGTTTTTACCTACACAAAAATTTTCCTGTAAACTTTTTTTTTATTATATCAATACATTAATAGTGTTTTTACTAACGGAGGATTTTTATCTTGGCCTTATGACATGAACCGCTATTTAAGTTTAATCGAAATATACCACAATTTCCGCAGTCATTTGTGATGAAAGAAAGTCATCAAGCAAGTTTCGGGGCGGATATTGCCTTTAAAATCATAGACTTACATCAAATTTGATGAGAAGTTTTAAAAATCTTCAATATAGAATTTTAGTTTATTTGCTTTACCTATCTTTTTCTACTCTTAGGACACTTGTAAATATTGTGTATTGAAACCCTGGCGCAGAGAATATGTGATTTATTACTTGAAGTATTGTTCTATCAGTTTTGGGCTAAAGAACGCTGTTTGAAATGTCCTCCCTATTAATTTATTTATTTTGTAGATTTTGTGACATTCAATCGATGAAATTAACACAAATAGGCTTATGATAATATGTAGACCTTGTTGTAAACGTTTCTTCGGAATAAGTTCTATTAAATAGATAGATACTCTTTATTGAAAGTAGAAAAATAAATGCAGAAATCAAAAGAATCCTATGAGTTAGTGCCACAAGTGGCGGCCTTATCGCCCAGGCAACCAAGAATAAGTGAAAAGGTAATTGACTCTATTTTGTATTATGTGGAATAAGTGATTTTATTTTCATTTCTAAGGCTGATATTGCAAATATTTTCCTATTGTGACAGACTAAGTGTTCAACCACAGCTCACCTGATGTTAAGGAACGGTGTGGTCGAAGATTGTAACACAACTAGCCTGGAATGAAGCTGGCTCTCTAACGAGGCTGTAGCAATACATCTTTAATAGGTAATTAGATGCTTGGCAGCAGATTTTCAACTTGATGTTGGTAGCTATCCAGCCGAGTACTAGAAAGTACCCTAACACCATGCTATGGTTTCCTCACGATGTTTTCTTTTAGCGGCAGCTCAAGCTCATTATTGAAATTTGTATAGACGCCCTTCGACGTAGGAACAGACCGCGCTAACAACTGAGCTATCATCGCTACAAAAAAAATTTGTTTTTTTTTTGTTTTCGCGTCGCCTCGACTAGTATTAAATTATAATTTTTGTAACTTTATCACGTCTCAGTCTAAAATGGTAGCCGATACGAGTGTATACGTATAATGTTATACACCTTTGTAATGTCCGCAATTTGCAAATGTTGTGTCTACGCCTAACGTTTGCATATTTGCTGATCTTGTTGTGTCTTTCTTGGACCGTTAATTCGATTCAATTTCAAATAGGTATCGAATTCGTTTTCATCGTGAAATATGACAATACTTACCACTGTTTAATAAATTCCACTCCTCCGTGAAAACTAGATCGTACAAGTATATTGTTATCCAAAAGACGTTTTGAATTTCTGTACACATGGAGTTGGAAGTTAAATATGTAGTTATTTTGAAAAGATTCGCAAGAACAAGTTATTTATGTCAAAGTAATGAGATAAACATAACACTTTCTTGATAGTAAGAGATAACGCCTATCCATTACAACGGTACCCAGAACTTTGAGTAACAAAACAAAGTCCAGCCCCCGTACTCTGAGCTGCTTATAACGATTCTTGTTAGGCACTCAGGAAATAGCTACGCGACCACATATCGTATGCCTACGAAATAAGGTTCGCAATCGCATAGTTTTTTCGTGAGCGCCTGACAGATATCGCTATAAGAAGCTCACAGTATAGAGGCAAGGCTTAGCTGCTTTGGCGTTCGCTACATTAAAAAAAAATTAAATCAATTATGAGTTTTTTTTTTAAATGGTTGTCAGGCTAGTTATTTGACCACAGCTCACCTGATGTTAAGTGACGGTGTGGTCCAAAATGGTAAAGCACACCTAACCTGGAATGGAACTGGCTTTCAAGTGAGGCTATCGGAACACACTGTTAGCTGCTTGGCGACAGATTTTCAACTTCAATAAAAGTGGTAACTAGCCAACTGAATTTTAGAAAATATTACTACCACGCTATAGTTTCCTCTCGATGTTTTCCTTCACTGGCTCAAGCTTATTGTTGGCACTTGACTTGACGCCCTTCGGCGTGTGGATCGACCGCGCTAACCACTGAGCTATCACCGGTATCATGGTTTTAATGACCCCGTAATTTCGCTAGCTGCAGTATCCTTGAGCATTTAGTTTTATTTAAGTTTTAAGTATGCTTGCAAGCACACGTAACAAAGTTAAAATATGAATAAGTCTATTAAAAAGGTAAAAATATTTTTTTAGTTTTTAATCACGGCTCGCGTGGTGAACAGCCAGGAGTATAGAACTATAGTAAGAAAAGCTCTTGAGAAGATTGTACAGCCTTCTAAATTTAATATAAGCCTACGTATAAGTATTTTGTTCTACCAACAAAAGCACTCTACTCCTGACCGTCACTTGGCAAACAAAAAACTTTCCGAGCGAGATAAAAGCCGCACGTTTTATTTTCGTTGAAAAAGTTCCTAACTTCGTACACAAAAAGATCTTTTAAGCTCCCAAAGGTCGAAGTTTTCACAGAAATATTGACAGAGAAAATCGTAATAATCAGTAGATTTTCTATCTAAAGTAGCTCTGATATATTTGTAAAACGCATCTTGTGGTACAGTTTCATTTTTTCAATTTATCGGGCCCGATTCTTGTTCTACACAATTCTAATACGATCCCGTATTAGAATTGTGTAAAATAATCTTGTGAAATTTTAGATGTAATTATTAAGTCACAAACCTCGGCGAGGTTTAATGGTCTGCGTTGTTTGCTTCAGAAAGTTCTAATAAAAAATTAAATAAATTAAAACGGCTGTAGCTTTAACAAAAAGCTTTGATAATTTTATGAGTACAAATACAAATATATTATTCATGACACAAATGTTACAAGTCAAATTCCGTAATATCATTTCAAATATATACAATAAAAAAAATTATAAATAAAAATTGGAATTTAAGTGATTAAAATAAAAATTAAATCTTAAAAAAGTATTCGTAAACAGTAACTTACAGTAAAATTGGCTACCATATTTTTACAGTCGATGGATAGTTTGCGCAAAGAGTATTATTTGTCAGTGATGAATTCAGCAAAATTGTAACATGCCTTATGAATTAAAATTACAAAAAAAAAAACGTCTCATTCTTATTTACGAGGCTATCAGACAAGATATATTCGTTTATATCGTTTCATGGTTGACATTCCAAAAACCCATAGAAAACCATTTGAATCTACTTTCATTGTTCAAAGCGTGGAATACGTTACCCGAGTGGGTGTTCCCTGATTGATACAAAAAAAAACCCATCGAAATCAATTGTTTGAAAAGAAATAAAAATAATGAATAGTCTTTAAACCCCGTTTAATTTTTCCAGGCTACACGATGTTTACTAACCTTGACATATAAAAAGCACTTGCGTATACACGTGGCTCGCACCTTGTTAATATGAAAGGCTTCTTGCAGGCGTCACGTCACGACAGCATTCCAAAGGATTCTGAATGATATATGAACCTAGAGCGTCGAAATTTCTTCGAGGGCTTTCGCGTTCTTGCATAATTATGTTTTCAAGTGTCGTACATATATCCTATATATATATAAATTTACAAGTAGTTGCTGTCCTTGTCTAATATATTGAAAAGAAAAAGACGGCAACATTTAATCAATTTTGAGTTAACTAAAACCAAAATTGGCCTTAACATAATTCTTTCTTTACTTATAAAAGCTTTTCTGTTATCTGTTCTACAAGCGAAGTTATCGATTTTTTCAGAATCAAACAATGACCTTGTAGGTACAGTAAATATAATAGTATATAGTGCACTAAACACACTGATGCACTTAACTGGATTATATGTATATACTATTGGTATCGAAGGATGCCTTACGCGGGCAGTTTGTGCTGACGTCAGGCGCGCCCACGATACGACCTGCTTAATGTAACTTGGGGGATGTTTGTGTTCCCTCAGCTTATTCTTATTTATGTTTATGGCTTTAAAATACCTACGTGGGAGTTGATTATGAAATTTCTATTTATGTCCTGAACAACAAACGAAATGTATTTATGTTTAACGGGCGTGGGAGTCGCAAATTGCTAGCCAGTAAATTTTGTTGACACATGGCGTGCCTTTTAATCGAAGCTGGGTGGGTATCTGTTACATACTTCAATGCTGACCATACAGTACTTACTATGTATGTATGCTTTGTTGCGATGACAGCTCAGTGGTTAACGCAGTCGGTTCACACGCCGAAGGGCGTGGGTTCAAACCCTAACAATGATCTTGAGCTGCCGGTAAACGAAAACATCGTGGGGAAACTATAGTGTGGTGATAGAGTGTCTTCAAGTCGCGAGTGAATCGGTTTCTTCTAGGCGAGTGTGCTCCACCTTAGTCAAATAAAAGTATAAATACTGTTAGAATAATAAGCTCTCTTCAAGATAAATACTATAAAAAGAGTCCATTTCAATGGTTCACATTTGTGTCAATTGTAAAATATATTTATATATGTACATAAAATGGTTTTAAACTTAACAGGGCCTTATAGAAAGGGTAGGGTTCAAGCCATTTGAATAATCCTCGCTAAGAATAGCCAGCGCCCAGTCACAGCTGTGGCAGGACATTTCCATCCCTACAGGAACTACAAGAAATTATAGGAAAAAAACGATTGAAAATTTTAGCTATTATTATAAACGCGAAAGGATAGTTATTGGTTTGTTTGTTGTTTATTTCCTCCAATTTCTTCTTGTTGCTTTTCGGTGAATACTTCAAACTTATTATACTTTATTTTGTTGTTTGGCCACAGTTCATCTTATGTTAAGTGACGGTGTGGTCGAATATAGTTAACACACCTAGCCTGGAATGCAACTGGCTCTCAAGCGAGGCTGCCGGAACACACCATTAGTGCTTGCGATTGATTTTGAACTTGAGGGTGTTAGCTTAGCTAGCTAGCGGAGTACAAAAAAGTAGGTACCCTACCACCACTCTATGGTTTTCTTCACCGACAGCTCAAGCTCATTGTTGGGGTTTGAACCTATGCCCTACGGCGTGTAAACCAACCGCAATAACTACTGGGCTATCATTGCTCTTTGGCCACTTGATTACCAAACACTGGATTGGTACGAAAATTATTCTCCACACGGTGCAATGTAAAAGTAAACTAATACATATGGATTTAGTTTGGCGAGTACCGCGGACGTTCTGCTTACAATATAAAGCCACTGCGGACCCCATTATAATCATTAGTATGCTGCTTCATAAACGCATCTGCATATTGTTGGGTTTCTTTTGATCATTCTTTTTTCTTTGAGTTGTATTTACCATATTCGAAGACACCGTCACTTAACATCAGGTGAGCTTTCATCAAACATTTAAAAAAATGTCAGCAAAATAAATCGCACCCGAGCTAAGTCGGATCGAGTCTTTACTGTTAGATGAGTAAGCCTCATAAATTAATTGTTGATATGATTCACTCTGTCTTCTTGTTTTTACCCACAGGCTGATTATTGTTTCCCGATAGGAACAGTTTGAGTATTACGAGTGAATTAATTTCTACTAGAAAAGCTTCGAAGACAGCATCATTGTTTATAGTCGAGCTATACATATGGCCTTAAAACCTTAACATATTTTGAGATATTGGCAACATCTAAGAATTGTACATTAAGAGAATTTAGAACAATTCCGGAGGGAAAACTAATCATGTATAATGCTATGTTATTCATACTTAAACAGTTAATTGTGAAAAACTAATGCGCCTGAGTCACCTAGATAATTAACTAAAAAATTTATCATTCATTACTATGAATCAGCTATCTTGATCAACATCAAAGTTGATAACTACGTTAAATTGTTTTAGGTTCACCAAACATGAATATTCGCACTCTACATTTATGCTAATCATGGAAAGTTTCATGAATTTCAAATTCACTTAAATTTCAAACACAATTCTCATGTTTACAATGTTCCGATGAGTGTTAAGTGAGCCGTTAACTGTCTTTTTAACCCCCGACGCAAAAAGAGGGGTGTTATAAGTTTGACGTCGATGTCAGTCTGTCTGTGGCATCGTAGCTCTCAAACGTATAGACCGATTTCGATTGAAAGCCAGTTTCCTTGGGGTGGTTTTGTTTGATTAATTGCGTAAGGGGTTTTTTTTTAATTTAATTACTTGTTACCTTATAGGCGTAATAAACTTAACAAGCATTTCTTCTATGGATAAATTACAGCATGTTAACCAAATGGAAAATTATACGCAATATATTAAGGAAAGGTTCATCTGTAAAGATAGGTAAGGAACAAGCATAACAGTTAAAACATTACGCTCATTCATAGCTCGTCGTCAGCTCGTTGGGTCGACGACATCGTAAAGGTTGCGGTTCAACCTGGATAAGGGTAGCACAGGACCGGGACGAATGGCGTACAAGAAGAGAGGCCTTTGCTCAGCAGTGGGCGATTACGGGCTGTAAATGATGATGATCATGATCCACACTATAGTACTCCTTTTGTCGGGAATACTGTAGGACATATACAACTAACGCCTTGGGACACTATTTTAGAATCGTTAGTATGGTTTTCGCATACGTAGATATATGGCCTACTTTCGAACGAGTTCGTATGACAGTTGGATACATTCGTATGCAAAACATAGGCGAATGATTTAAAAAATAAAGCCCTGTGGCTCAGTCTTAGAGCGGATATTAAAGATCATCATTCTTAAATTCTGGGACCTCTTAAGGCACTGAGTCATAAACGTCGAGAAATATCCGATCATCTACCTAATTTTGACACTATTTATCTTTCCAGCGAGTTCCGGAACCTTCGCCGCTCCGCAATCAGAAGAGATCCAACACATCACGACCGATACAGCAACAGAGACGAAACAATCAGATAGACATGGGCGTGCCATGTATTACACGAAGACACCCGCTACTACTACCCCAGCACCTACTAACCTCACTGACCATCAAACAGAGAAAACAGACCCTTTAGATCACACAGATCCTATAGATCACACAAATCCTATAGATCACACTGACCACACAGAAATGAACGCTACAGTCAACGCAACAGACATCCACCCCGCACTTGTATGGACGGCAATCAACGCTACAGATCTGGTAAACGCGACTGCAACGGTTGTGGCACAGAATTTAACAGAAACTCAAAACGTAACATTTGCAAATAAAAAGCGCAATCTAACACGGCCTGTCATTGTAAAAGAAGACATGCCAGATGGAGTTGCGGAGAGCAGAATAGTTACAGAGAAACCACTATCGCTAGAAACAACGTTCTTACAAACGCGAATACCTCCTAACATAGAATCGTCGAGACGGGTAATAGATCAAGACGATGGGGGAATGGATACGGGAGCTATCGCCGGCATTTCCTTCGCGGCGTTGGTTCTAGTAGCTTTAGCAGGCAGTACGGCATTTGTAATGTATAGACGAAGGTACCTGAATAAGCCACAAACACTTAACGACAAGTGTTCCAATCCAGATTCCAGCGGGTATTTGGATGACAGCACGATCAGGGTATGTCCTTTGTAATATTTGTATTGCTTTTGTTTAGATAGGTATCTCGGAAATGTAGAATTGTGTTTAATTGGATTACAGCACGATTGATTGTCATGGATACTGTATTTTCATAATAGAGCATTATCACAATCATTTTATACGCTTGAATAAATCGCTTATGTCGCACCAAGCAGACCGTGCAGCCGTTCCTTCGAATTTGAATACATAATAACACTAAATTTACAATCGTATGGCAATGTTTTTATTAGAAAAAGTATATATGTGAGACGAACGAAGCGATCTCCTGGTAGTAAGAGAACACCTGTCCATGACCACCTTAGAACTTTGTAAACAAATCAAAATCCAGGGCAACGCTCCCTTGGCGCTCATTACCATGAGTTATTTGATGATGATTAGTCTTAACAGCCTTGTAATTTCGCTAGCTATAGTACCCTTCAAACTGGAACACAGTAATGGGAGTATTATAAATAATTACATAATTTCATAAATATGAAATATGTATATTGCTAAGTTAGGTGCGGTAACAACAAAATAGAATATTTGAGTCAGTAACTTTTGCAGCTTGTTTTGTAAAAGGCAACAAATTGTGCTCGGCAAATCTTTAATGGACAAAATTATACTTCATACATATACTTATGCAAAATTATACTATAAATATTACTACCTTACAAATGATAGATTGTTTTTTCGCATACAGCGTTAAAAAATAGAAGTTCGGATCAATTTTTTCTTGATATAGGCTTCACACATCTTCGAGAACATTGAGAACTTTCGGAGATGCAGGTTTTCTTGCGATGTTTTCTGTCACCTCACGTTGATGTTCTAAGCTATGCAAATTTAACTTTAAAACACATATAGGCGCGTGCTGCGATATTTAAATAAGGACCTCCAGTTTGACAGCGAGACGTTCTCCTGACTAGGCTGTCTTAGCTTCTATAATATACTTACTTTTATTTATGTATATTTCAGGACAATTCTGAGGAGATGTACAGCTTGGACAATGATTCATTCCTGAACTCCCTTGAAGCGATGACCATCCAGAACTATTGGACTGACACCGTCAAACATACCAAGCTGTAATACTGAAATAAAAGAAGCAGCAATACTATATCAAGTTGCAGTACTACAAAATATCATTCAATAACATGATACCGACTTGTGCTGACAGTGAAAAACAATTATTAAGTTGTGTAGCAGTTTATAAACAGTCTTAAACTGTATGATTTACATGGTACAGTGCAAAATCGTTTAAAACAATATGGGTTGTAAAATAACAAATTAAAGTTATTAGTAAGTAAATAGAAACTTGGAAAGTGAAAAATATGAAGAAGAAATAGGAGAGGACGTAACGACAAAATGCTTAATCATAGCTTAATCAAGTAGGACGTGAAACTTTTAAGTAATGATTACTTGTAACTCGCAATTTTAGTGATTTAGTATGTAAAGAAAGTTTTTTTCCTGCAATAGTTTAAGTGTAATTTATGGTGACTTGTCCCTATATTCATAAACGTAATTGCGGTACCTCGATTCTTTCGCGTTTTTTAAATCCTTTTTGACATTTCAGTTGAACTAAAATGTCAAAAACTATGCTCTAAGAAAAGGCTAAAGACTTAAGGTGCGATAATTTTATATAATTACGATCAAAGAAACATACATTTTCATACAGTAAGTCTGCCTTCGTTCTACTATAAACTCCGCCACAACGCGCGCGGGAATCAGTTTGATTACGTAGGGCTTCGGATCGTGACGAACCGACACTTCGCATTTTTAACTTTAAACACTTAGTTTAAAGTTGTTGCTTGCTTCAGCAAAATACGCTAATGTCCCGGATTCATTTTTGTATCGTTCCTGTTTCTTTGATTGAAAGTGATTTAGAAAATAGGGATTAATTACGAACTTCATAACTAAAGTATGTATTATTTTCATAAGAACTATTATAAATCGTAAAATATGATCGTTCATGACTTAGGGTTTTGTGTCCAATTGAGATATTACTGGCATCAGTAAGAATTAAAATTGACTTGTATTTTTCATCAGAAGACATTATTCTATTCTATACAGATGTGTGTTTTTGAACGCCTCAACACACTGGTATTAAAAATACAAGTTTGTGTTTTGTTTTCACTCAAATGTTTTTAAACAGATTCAGATTTGAGTTACCTAATCGCTGGAGAATCCACTATGGTCAGTGCAAATCAATTGTCCTGGAATATAGGAAATATTATAAGGGGCCAAATAATAAAAGTATTGACAGAAAAATGTGCTCTGATGAAAAAAAAACATTAATATCCAGTTTTATTTTTATTCATATAGTTGTCCTTCGTCTGAACAAAATAGTTATCAGTTATTTTGATAAATAATTGAAACTATTTGATATATTCAATTTTGAAGTTAAATTATACTTCCTTACAAATTGGAAATTTCACTCAATGAGCCTCTATTTTATACAATGTTAAGAACAAACATGAAACCCTAACAAACGCGTGTCGAGCGCATTTAACAATATAGTTTTATATTAATGTGATATAGATGTTACATGTTTTTTTTTTTTTTCAAAAGTGATAGGCATCCTATTTTATTCCTTTGTATATTATAATCAAAAGTAAGAATCTTCACGCTCACCCCCATTTACACTAACTTTGTTATGTGACAATCACTAAAATGAGATTTAACATTAAGTTATTTTCTGTCTTTTCTTAATAAGTACATAATATATATTTAGTATACCCCAAGCTTATAATTTGATAGAGAAATATATTAATTTTAGTAAATTAAGCAAATGTTAATGTGTACATAGCAAAATGTACTTATTGATGTGAAAATTTGACATAGATTTAGAAAATTATTTTACAAAATACCCACATTTGTCTTTGTAAATTTTCAACTCATGCCCCCATTAAGTATATCCGTTATAGATATTAAATCCAGTAAGTGTAAATTATGTTTTATACTCTTACAACATATGTAGATTAGTATTAATAATTTATACTTAATATATTAATAGGTAAGTATGTGATCTCAGTATATCGTTTATAATGCAAGTGAATATTGTGGTGTGAGCGACATTACTAATTTAAATCTAGGTTTTTTATTGCCTAAAACGATATCAAAATACATAATTATGTATATCTACGGCTAAACGACTTAACATCCTGATGTTCTCACCTGTGTGATAGCGATCAAACGCAAGCCTATTCACTTAAAAAAAAACCGTTGCTGCACATTTTGGCGGGAACGCCAGAAGAATGTCGCCCCATATTTTAATTTAAAAAATTGTATTTTTTTGGCGTGTTTAAATAGTAGTGGTTTATTAATAAGGTGCCGAATACAAGCTCGAGTGTGAGAAACAAGACTTTTTGTGTTGCTCCCAAAACTCCATCGACTAAAGCTTGTACCTACTCGTAGTAAAATAGCCATTACTTTATTAAAGCATTTTCCAAATAGGTAAAATTAATTTTTAACGTCGCTCACGTGTTGTATGTATTAAAATGTGTGTTTAGCTTTAATAAATAAATAAACTATTGGTGTAATTGTATCTAATAATAAAGTTCATACTTAAAAACGCGGCTTAAAGTGACGCTAGTTTTTTTGCGCATGATTTAAATTACATTCGACTGTTTAAGCTGCGTTTTTAAGTGTTCAAATTATCTTTTGTTTAGAACTTTCTTAAAGAAGAATTTTATGTTCAAATTGTTTGTTCCGTTATAGAACCTTTTTATTGCTTTTCGCTGTATTTTAATGTGATTTTTCTCCGTCCAAAATGTTTTGTTACATAGATGTGGACTTTTATACTCTGTCCACTTTGATTATGTATTATCAAATACATAATCAAAGTCTATCCATTATGTTAGGTAATTGCTTTTTGACAACTCATACAAAGTTGACGCCATAACTTTGTGAAAGTATCTTGCAAATTATATCCCATAGCAATAAATAAATAAACAAGGTTACGTCAACTTTTCGAGTAAACCTTGTAAAGAAGTAACGCTAAATAACGTATTTATTTGTATGGGATATAATTTGCTAGACGTTTTACAAAGTTATGTCGTCACCTTTGTGTGAGCTGTCAAAAAACTATTATGGATAGAGTATAAATTTATCGATGATAATTTTATTGTAACGGTTCTGTTGTACTATTTTCTAATTAAATTTCAGAACTTCATAATTAATCTCGCTATGGAAGATGGTGTTCTACAATGAAATAAAACAAAATTTTGCTGATGTTTAACTTAATAAGTGGTAAAACAGAATCGACAACATTGAATGTATATTTTTTTTTTAGATTTTGTAACATTAATGCCCCAAATATTTTTAAAAAGTTATTTAAATTTAAGGATCATATCAATAGTTATCATAGAGACAATATCAACAATATGCCGACACTTTTACATAAAATGTATAATTCAGTGAGTTTTATTTTCATATTTTTTTATGCTTTAGGCACCTTCTTCTTTTATTTCGAAATGATTTCAGTTATATCTATTTAATACAAATGTATAAGTAATGGTTTATGTTTGCCTAAGTACGATGCTTTCTCTATTTGTTTATTTTGTATTATAATAACGGATTTTTTTCGAAAACCTACCTAATTGTGTTAAAACCCTTAACTAGATGTAATTATTATATAGGTATTATCCTACTTGTTGTGTTGGCCTAATAATCAAATTTATACACGTACAAAACCTACTTGTGCAAAATTGACAAAGATTGCGTCTTTCAGTATCATGAAATATATTTTAGGACGCTTATAGTGTCAACGGGAGCTCATGTGACATTGACACTTTCGACGATCTATCATTACATTATTCTCTAGATAATTTCAATAGTGTAAAGACTAAAAAGGCTCAAAGGCCCTATCAAATTAACTTGCGAAAATCACGTACTGTGTGAACAATAGTCAAATTGACGTAAAAACGTATCAGACTTTCCATACATTTTTACTACCTTTTACGCAGTACGTAAATCTCGTAAATTGATTGCGAATGTTGATTGGCGTGTTGAGAATATACGATTGTGGCATTCCCTCATTTAAGAGTTTTTGTTAGTTGGACCTGTGTTACGTTGTTAACTTTTAACTATGTGTTGGTGTATTAATCATTTCGAAGTACGTTATTTTCCGATGAAAGGTACAAAGTGCCACAAACAGAATTATACCTTTCACAAAGTTTCTATTGGTGGAGTTGACATGGATTTTGAAATTAAACCTTTTTTGTTACATAGTAGTGGTGTAAATGGTTTGTAATTACCTATCGTAATGTAATTTTAGTGTAATTAATATATCTAATTAAATCTATTTTTACTTGATTTTGTGTTTTATTTGATAGATAGATTGGTATCCTTCAACGCATTGTCCATATTTACCATAATAACTAAAAGTTTTTTTTTCGCAGCATCAAATTGATATCATTGAGAATTACTATTACTTTTATAGTCGGTGTTGACTACATCTTTGAATAGGTAGATTAGTCAAAGTTATTTAATACCTATGTTTAGGCATACAAGATAGTACTTACCTACCGACCTTTGCTATTGCAGGCGTTCGAAAATTATTGCGTACTACGTGATTGAATTAAAAAAAGGATAGCTACATGAAATATTAAAAAGTATTTGTTATAATTAATATCGAGATCAAATTATCTTGCGGCAGCGAGCCATATATATGAGTGTACTACTGCAGGCCATGCTTGTGTAGAGTTGGCTTCGCTGTTTGCTGTAAAAGATGAATGATACTACCATTGCACTGGATACAAGACTGATATATTTAGCTTAACATGTAGGTAAACACAAGTTTATAGATTTCCAACTACCTTAATATATTACCATACATCACACTTCCCCTCTTAATAAAACAAAATATGACTAAGTATACGTAGAATGAGTTACAAGAACTAGAAAATAGGACATTAGACTCAACTAAAAAAAAAAAAATATGAGCTGATAGTGTATTTTTAACATCGGTAACACTTTTTAACAACCTAATTAATATTACATATTTATTTTTCTTATAAGAAATGATCAACTATAACACTTTCTAACTACCTTAATAATATTACATATTTAAGACTCGCACGTAGGTATAGTTTTAGCATCCTATGTGGGCTATAACAACATGAAAAATGTTAAGACCTTAGACTTCTAGGATTCTGGGTAGGCATATACCTATAAATATGTAAGTATGATTCTTGGATTCTTGTAAAATAGATATGATTCTTGGAATCTGCGTCCCCCATCATACGAGGTTTAATAATTGTATATATTATAGTTTTGTATTTCGTGGTCGAAGGGTTTTGTCGTAACGATTGGGCGTAGGAGTACCTTCAGGTGAGTGTTTGCGCGGCCGGGAGTCGAACCGTGCGGCTCGATGGGCTCGGGACACGGCATCGACACCGCGCCGGGCGTGCCAGCCGGCGAGCACGGCGTCGACAGCACAGTGTCCTTAAGCGAAACTCGGTTACGGTACTTACTCCTGACGCTTACGAGTAGCGCTTCGATCTGTTAAGCATTCGCTGATCAGCTTGTTTGATGGTCAATCTGTCGTTCCCCTCCGTGGTCCACTCTGTAGGTAACGGAGACCGTACGCTCTGTGACTGTACCTTCTTTCTATTTTAGACATTGCTTAGAGAAATTTCTAACAAGCACTGTGTCTTACGCGGCGAGGTATCGCTGTGTTCCCCGCGTGCGTGTAGGTGCTGAGCTGCGGTCTTTTCCATTACCTTTTTAATAGTCTTAACGGCGTTTTCCAAGGCGCCGTTGCTTGCGGGATAAAATGCCACCATCCCCATCTGTCACCAGCTGCTTCGAAACCCTGAATCTGGCAAACATTTCCCTGAACTTACCTTTCACCGGTTCAGCCGACGCGACGTACCCGAGTACATGGCGGTCGCCTCGATCCATTTTGAATCTATGACGACCAATTAACATTTACCGGTGTAATGGAGGAAGTTAGCATGCAGGCGCGCCCACAGATCCTGCTGCCTGGTGTAGGGCGCGGGCGGCACGTACGACACTGCGTGGCATTTGCACTGCCACCACACATAATTTCTATATAGCGATGTTTCATGCGGACCACGCCCACGTTGCCCTCGTGGATGTCCTTGATGATGTGTCTACGCAAGTTTCTCGGTATGACTATTTTGTATCCCCATACGATACTATGACTATGATACAGCCCTGATCGACCTGCAGCGTCTCTTTTCAGCGGCTCGTCGTGCGCCAGAGCCGATCTGCTCACCAGCTGCTCCTTTATATTTTCAAATGCCTAACGATACACCTCCGTCCAATGCTAACGCACGCCCTTATCTAACACAGTCTAAAGTCGATGTAATATTGTACAAATTCTTTTTATTTTATTATACTCGCAACTGGGACAAACAAAAAAAACAAAACTTATTAAACTTTATGCGCGAGCCAGCTTCTTGCATTCTAGTTAGCACAGCCTTTAAGTTTTTCATGTGAACTTCTCTATTGGCCCCAAATATACAAATATCATCAATTAAACATAAAACATACAACTTTGTCTATTCCACACGTCTCTTCGTTTAATTTCAGAAACATTTCTGGTAAATATTTTAAGCCGATGGGCGTCCTTCTATAGACAAATACTCCGATTTTAATTTTTATATTCTATGTTTGTATATTGCTCCCCGCCACTTAGCGCTGCGAATAACAGTTCAATGCGCGGCATTGGTTTTGTACATCTTTGAATATAGCCTTCCCGCTTGGTAACCACTGCAATAATAATTGGCGTACCGTAGTCTAACCTTTCGACCTTCACTATCGCGGATTTCGATACTAAGCGCCATATTTCGGGCTCAACAGGTATTCGCATCGCTAATGGTATCGGACGAGCTTTGTAAAATATCGGCTCAGTGTCTTTGATATTAATCTCAGCTTTAAACCTAACCCGTCTTTAAACATCTCTGGAAATTGTAATCTTAGATGTGTGGTTCCGGGATCGCCATTTTTAGTCATACTTTTAATGTTTATAGATTTTACGTTCAGTTTTCGCATCCGACGGCAACTGATTAAAGGTTTCGCGCCATTTGCGATAATAACAAGAGGTCAGATAATAACAACAATGGAGGTCTCGCTCCCTCGCGCCTCGGTCACCTCGACGCGACCGAGAGGCACGATCTCACCGCCCGAATATAGCTACATCTTTAATAAATAGGCAAATGATATAAATACTCATCGTAAAATTGTTTTGACATTGTCCTTATTATGCTACCTGTATCTAATTCGAATAGACAGTTTCTATTCACGACTTAAGTATAAATAATGAGGATCGTCCTTACGGTTGGTTCCCGCTGACACGGAGAAATGATATAATCCGTCACTCGCATCACTTTCTGTATCGATGTAATTTTGGAAATTCGATTCTACACTTTTAGGATACTTAAGGGCTAAGTGCCCCTTTTCACTGTTTTTATAACATAAATAAAACTTACAATGACACGTATGTGGCGCGTGGAACTTTTTCACACGAGGTACTGCGCCCTCGGGTGCGGCCCACCGTGTCGGCCGTCGCCACCCGATGCCGCCCGTGTTCGGCCCGTGGTTCCTTTTCACAACGCCACTAAGAGGTACTGCGCCCTCGGGTGCGGCCCGCCGTGTCGGCCGTCGCCACCCGATGCCGCCCGTGTTCGGCCCGTGGTTCCTTTTCACAACGCCACTAAGAGGTACTGCGCCCTCGGGTGCGGCCCGCCGTGTCGGCCGTCGCCACCCTATGCCGCCCGTGTTCGGCCCGTGGTTCCTTTTCACAACGCCACTAAGAGGTACTGCGCCCTCGGGTGCGGCCCGCCGTGTCGGCCGTCGCCACCCGATGCCGCCTGTGTTCGGCCCGTGGTTCCTTTCCACAATGCCACCAAAAGGTACTGCGCCCCCGGGTGCGGCCCGCCGTGTCGGCCGTCGCCACCCGATGCCGCCCGTACTCGGCGTGTGGATCTTTTCCACCACGCCAGCAAGCGGTACTGCGCCCCCGGGTGCGGCCCGCCGTGTCGGCCGTCGCCACCCGATGGAGCCCGTTTCCGCCCTGCCCGAGTCGTGCATCCGCTGAGCCCGGCGCTTCGAGGACGACACCGCCCGCGGCCGCGGTCTCCGCGTGCCGCTCGGTCGCCTCCAAAAGCCAGCGCCAGCTCCACTGCCTTCCGGTAGTACAGCGTAGGTTCGGCGGACATGCGAGATCGCGTTTCCTTTCTGACAGGCCTGACACAAACTGGTCCCTCAGGTTCTTCTCCCGCGACGTCCCAAAGTTATCGTGTGTCGCGAGGTGTTTAAGGGTTTGCATCAATATGCCGGTGTTTTCGCTTTCCGCATGTCGCCGTTGTCGTAATTTATGCCGATTGGCCATCTCGAAATCCTTCGGTTCTAGATCACGCACCAACGCCACCAGCTCCACGAGCTTGTTATCCTCCAGGTGATGCGATGAGCAGAGGTCATACATGAGGTCGTACGTGGCGGCGCCGACGCCGGCCGACGCGACGTGCGTTGCCAATATGGCGACTCGCAGCTCAGTCTTAATTTCATTCAGTAAAATAAACTGTTCTACGAGTCGTACGTATGCGCACCAACTCGCCCGCCCATGAATATCAAATTCATGTAACTTTCCGTACGGCATTTTCACTAATTACGACGTAAAAACCTTTAGACTGCGCCAATGTAAAAGATGAATGATACTACCATTGCACTGGATACAAGACTGATATATTTAGCTTAACATGTAGGTAAACACAAGTTTATAGATTTCCAACTACCTTAATATATTACCATACATCACATTTGCAACCGCGTCCATCATCGCAAGCCGGTAACAAAAAAGCCATTGTGACTATGAAGAAGAAATCTATGCATTGTGAGATCTGTTTTACCGACTAGATTGAAGTTATCTCACAATCGCAGCCATTGTCACTAAATGCCAGTAGTGACTCAATACTGTCAAATTTCATTGGAATTACCAGAAAATAATCGACCAGCCATCACGAACAACAGCTTTACGCCGGAGAGTAACTGAAAATAATATCATGTCTCGTTAGACAAAATTTACACATGTGTAACTACCGTGACTATTAATCGGGTACTAGCAACATTATATAAAACTGATTGAGAAACCACCTCAGGCCTCAGCAGCCAAACCAAAAACATTTTAAAAAAATTAAGAAACCATGGCCAAGGATAAAAAAAATAAACTGAATCAGAAATATCTTTTATGCATAATACCAACCTTCAGTTGCCAACAAATTAAAAAAAAAATCCTGTAAAATACAAATTGTGAGCCTGCCTACTGCCTGTCATAGTGATTGATTTTTCAATATTTTTATTTTATTTCTTACTTCAACAAAAGTTATCTTTATCAAGCACTTACAATGGTACAAGCTTGGTATATGGATGAAGAAGACAGTGATCAACGTTTGGAGCATCACAGAAATCCTCCAAAGTTTATCAGCTTAGGAAACTTGTACAACATAACCGGAGTTGAATATTTCAAGGTAGATAAGCAATTACCAAATATTTCAGTCCATTTCTCATCTTTGCGATTCGTGACTTGACCTTTTAGATAACCAAATGAACCTGCTCTGTCTCACAATAATATTTGATAATGTGAATAGGAAATTAGGCGTCTATATCCTATATAAACATACTATTCAATTTTTATTTTATTTTTAAGATTTACTTGCCTAATATTTGATTAGACTCGGTATACATTCATGCCAAAAATCATTTTCTTACTGAAGAATCCTTCCTAAGTGTTTATAAGTAAGTTCATAAAAGATATAGTTCTTCTGTGGCACCTAACTTACCATATACTACATATATTTTTTAATAATTTTAACTTATTTATTTTTACTGTCCATATTATATTTATATACATATATATATATATATATATATATATATATGTATATAAATATAATATATATATATATATACATATATATATATGTATATATATACATATATATATATGTATATATATGTATATATATATATATATATATGTGTTTATTAAAATGAATTAATATGTAAAATTAAAATAAACAAGCGCATACAAATGTAAATAGGTAAATCCCAATAGGGCTCCCAAGATACTGGCTGACTTTGGGGCCCACTGATAAGAGCATTTTGTAAACTTTAATCATGGAAATAAATTATTATTATAACTAAAGATGAATATTGGGACTAGAATCTACATAGTTAAAATCTAACTTGTTCTGTAAATGATAAAATTTCAGATTAATGTTGATACATACAACACAGACGGCGTCCTGGACAAGTTGAAAACAGACCGAGGTTACACTTACGAAGATGAGATCACTTGCTCCAAGGAATGTTTGCAAAACTATGAGGAAAAGTTAAAATCTTTCTACATGGAGCATTTGCACACAGATGAAGAAATCAGGTTGCTTAATTTTTTTGTTTTTGTCAATTTGATGAATGTTTCATAACAATTTATTTTGACCTTGTTTTAAATAGTATTCTATAGTGTTCTGTGTACTTCAGCTTGGCTTTTTACTACAACACAGTTAGTGCAAACTCTTTATAACTTAATCTTAAGGGATCGAACATGTTTTTTTGTTATAAAGAGCTTGTTATAAAGAGAGTTCTTTGGACTGAAGAAGGAAAAATAACAAAATTTCACTAATTACAATTATTTGTAATTTTGTTTTATTACTTTCAATACCTTAGTAATTAAATTATTCCAAACACATATATTCTGTCAACTTTGCCTGATGGTTTTCTCTGCCAATATTTGTTTTATATTTTCTGAAGTATTTTATGTATGTCTTGTGATATGGTAGTATATTTTTTTTTCAGGAAGCTTTTTGTTATAACGAACAACATTATTAAGAGTTTACACTGCATGTAAAATTGAAATAGCTGTCTAGTTTTTACCAGTTTACAACTGAACCAAGCTAAATAGTCGTCAATTTGTTATTAACCTGAAGTTATATTATACAAGGTTAAGGCTTAGAGTGTTTTAAGCTGAAAAGCTAAGGTCATCACAACTTTTACTATAGAAGCAACTCTAAAATCTCGACACAAGAATCCATAGTTTGGGTCCATAGTAATAATGAAATAAATATTATTGGACATTTCACACAGCACCACCTAGTCCCAAACTAAGCAAAGCTTGTACTAAAGAAACCAGATAGAATACTTACAGCTAGCGAAAATACTGGGCTTCTTCTTATTCAAAGTGGGGATGATAAGTCCTGCACTGACATCCCCCTTGGGGTGTTTTGTGCATTTCTCCCTACCAGTATCTACCTGAGCCAACCCATCTCCTTGAAGTGTCGGAGTGGGGCTCTGGGCCGCTGGCATAGTAGCTCCAGTGAGTCGGGTGGGTACTGGGCTGTTGAGACTAACCATCAAGTCTCAAAGTAATGAGTGCTAAAGCAGCAATGCCCTGTATTATGTTTTGCTACTCAAAGTTTTATGTATTGCTGCAATGGTCATGGACAGGCATTATCTCTTACCATCAGGAGAGTGTCTCGTTCTTCTCATTACTTTTTACATTAAAAAAAATATTTCTGTTCACTGTATGTACTGACTGGTGAGAGTTTTCTTATCTGTTATTGCTATAATTCCAGGTTTGTCCTAGACGGGTCTGGGTATTTCGACGTGCGTGACGGTGCCGACCAATGGATCCGCATTCAAGTAGTCGCAGGAGATATGATCATCATACCCAGCGGGATCTATCATCGATTCACTCTTGACACTAAGGTAGGCACTATGTTTAACTACATACAAACAAGTTAGGTTTGCTATTGTCTGGTATTGAGCGTTTATCTAGCATTTGTATGGTATCCAACCTTCCTCCCCGGATCATAAGATTTTTCAACTTGGGACAGAAACTTGACAGTGGCACCTCCAGTGTATGAGGTGTATCCAGTGAGTTAAAAAACAACCAATTATGTACTGGGTGGATGTTTTTATTTAAACATATGAATATAGCATTGTCTGACATTGCCGCCTGGAGCAGATACTAGTTTGCCCCCCTTACTTTATTTATGGTAGCTATATTGTTTACCACACTTATATGTATAACTTCACTTTCAAGTGTGTAATGGTTCATAGTAACAAAAGAACTGCATAGGAAAATATTTTTTTTAACCTACTTTCAATAGTCATATCTATTTGAAATTTTGTCGGTATTTGGTGTTACAATAAAAATACAAAAAATCGGTATCAAGCTAAGCTGATGTAGGAATAGGAGATGAATAATGGAACTTTTCAATTGCTATTTGTAAATCCATCGACATAGAATTCATTTCATTACTTTTAAATATGCTTTTTAAAAAGTATGATAATATTTGTTATAGTTTATTTTAAGATAGCCAGAGAGAGTTAGGTGTCTCACTCTCTCTGGCTATCTCTATTGGGTGACATTATAACACAGAGCAGGCATGGGTTCAAACCTCAACAATGAGATTGAGCTACCGGTGAAGGAAAACATCGTGAGGAAACTATAGCATGGTGGTAGGGTACTTTCTAGTACTCGGCTGACTAGCAATCAAGTTAAAAATCTGCCGCCAAGCATCTAACGATGTGTTCCGGCTGTCTCACTTGAGAGCCAGTTCCATTTCCAGGCTAGGTGTGTTTGATCATCTTCGACCACACTATCACTTAACATCAGGTAAGCTGTTATACAGCTCGTCTGCAAAATAAAACATTGAAAGTCAAATGTCTGAAATAATACTTGTATACTATTTTTGTAAATACATATATGGAACAGATACAGAACAAAAATCTACATACATAATTATATGCTTGTCACAGAAATGGTTATCCTGGGTCATAATCATCTATGGCCTACATCAGTTTTTTTCTTTTTATGGCTGACAGGCTAGTTGTGTGACCACAACTCACCTGATGTTAAGTGACGGTGTGGTCGAAGATGGTTAAGCACACCTAGCCTGGAATAGAACTGGCTCTCAAGTGAGGCTGCCGGATTACACCGTTAGATGCTTGGCGGCAGATTTTCAACTTGAGGGTGGTAGCTAGCCAGCCGAGTACTAGAAAGTACCCTACCACCACGCTATGGTTTCCTCAAGATGTTTTCCTTCACCGGCAGCTCAAGCTCATTGTTGGGGTTTGAACCCACGCCCTTCGGCATGCGAACCGACCGCGCTAACCACAGAGCTATAATCGCTACAAAACAGCTCACATCATTTTTTAATTTATTATACTAGTGTGAAATTAGTAGAGATAAAAATCTGTGAGAGTGGCATCTTCATTATAGCTGTTTATCTGTACATTTCAAGTGAGTGAGCTAATATGTTTTATTTCCAGAACTACATAAGAGCGAAGCGTTTCTTTATCGGGGAGCCAGTGTGGCTGCCTTACAACCGGCCAGCGGACGACATGGAGTGTCGCAAGGAATATGTGAACAAACTGAGCGGCGGTTTTGCTGCGCAGGCCTGTTAACTTTATCTAGCTAACATACCAGATATTCAGATATTATATATCTATATATACATGTATAAAAATCTCGTGTCATGGTGTTTATGGTCACATTTCTCCTAAACGAATCGACCGATTATTATGTTTTTTTTTAATATATATATATATTAGTAGGTATAAGAATAGGTTGTAAAGTATATTTCACACCGCTAGGTCATCTCTTAACGCGGGCGAAATCTAGTTTTGTATAAGAAATTGCATCTATTCTCTGGTGTACCAATTCATTTGCACTTAAGACCATACCATTATTACAGACAACGCCACACTTAAGCCTATGTAAAGATTGTGGACATGAACATGTGGATGTTTGAAACATATCTTTGACAACAGGCTAGGTGTGTTTACCATCTTCGATCACACCGTCACTTAACATCAGGTGAGCTGTGGTCACACAACTAGCCTGTCAGCCATAAAAAAAAAACTCGATATTTTTCGCGAGAAAAAAGGAAATAGCGAAAAACAATTTTTTCTCCCAAAATTTGTGGCTTTTTTATCGATATCTCGATAACGATGGTCGATACGTGAAAAATGTATAGGACCTTAATTGTAGATCGTACAAAGAGCAACAAAAAAGTATTCTATAAAAAATTTCGTATCCCGACGGGGAACCGAGTTATGATAAAAAAAACTAGAGTTTAACCCTTTTTTCAAGATGGCGGAAAACCCACAAGGTTATTTTGGTCGACAATTTGAACTTAAGCTTTTCTAGCCATCCCCCACGTAATATCCAAAATTTGGCTTTCTCGGTTCATTTGCATTTCTAACCCGATTTTTCCGACGTAATGACTGGACTAATTTATAATACCGTGTTATACAATAATATTATACCTGAAAAAAATCTGAGCATTTAATTTAATAGTAATATTTACCTGTCTACAAGAAGGAGAGTAAATTTTTTTAAAACTATGTGGTTAATTAATTGAGTAAAAAATTGTAAACATAATCTAAAAACACACTTGGAAAATAAAAGTTTGCTCAAATAATAAAAATTTATAATATATATATTTTATATAGGTAAGTAATCTGTTGTGTTGGAATAAAGACGAAAACTCTTAGCATATAATGGTATCGCGGTGCGGGTGCTGGATACACAGCGTTACAGGGAATCCAAACCCGTACAAATACAAGTAATTACAGGTCATTTTCCCATTTATATTTAAAAATGTGAAAATCATAACATACCTACCTATGTCAATATGTCAACATACCTATGTCAACATGTCAATAACAAAACAAAATATAATTACTTACTAATATAATTAAATAATCTGTTATTTTGAAATAACGAGTTTTAGACTTTATGAAATGTTATCTATTCCTATTTACCTACGGAGATTTTTTATTCAAATGTGATAAATTAGTATTTAAGTCATTAATTACATACTCTTGTATGCATGAATATTATAAAATTTAAAAAAAAACATTTTGTCATGCATATTTGTTTTTATTAAAATTTATATTATTAGAATAATTTGTTGTTCTGTCATTTTAGTACTTAAGTAATCTAACTTCCTAATCTCTACATAGTATAAAACAAAGTCGCTTCCCGCTGTCTGTACGCTTAGATCTTTTAAACTACGCAACGGATTTTATTGCGGTTTCCATCGACAGACAATGATTCAAGAGGAAAGTTTATGTGTATAATACATGCATATGCACCACATTAGTATCGTCATTGCACCCGTGCGAAGCCGGGGCGGGTCGCTAGTTTAAGTATATTCTAGAAAAGTAATAAGAAACAAGCTTCCTATATGGGCATATTTATATGTGCCCTGATTTCTGATATGTACATCAAAAACCTCATTTATTAGCTATATCGAATTATATTTTTAATTCAATATCGTGCATGACCTATTAGATTTTGTACTGATAATTACTTCATTGTTTTCACAGAATCGGAAAACACAAAAAAATACATTTTTAACGTAAGTTCTTTTTAATTGTATGTTTCTTCCAGCGAACTACCTCGATTTTGTAAGACATTCTACTCTTTTATCTTAACAACAAATAAACAATAATTAAATTATAAGTCAGTATAGGACGAAATTATTTGGGGGTTGAGGTTGTCAAAGATAGGGCTCTGACCATCCACCTAAACGAGCCTGGGTTAAAAATAAAGCCCCTTCTATACTGACGCGAACTTCTTCAACTTCAACTTGTGTGGTGCAATCTTCTCTGCTGTCACAGAAATGTGAGTATATATTAGTCCCAGGTTTAGCCGCTATTTAAGGATGAATAATTTCAGATCCGTAGGTTAGGACAAATGTGTCAGCGCTCCCGTGCAAGCGCTTCACCCTTGCTTACTAGCGGCTATAGGCACATAATATGTATAGGTACGTGTAATTAATGGTTTCCTTTTGATTTGGGTTCTTAAGAGCAGGAACGAACGTGGGATTTCTTTTGAGGGGGCTTAAAAGAAATCCTACGTTCGCTCCGCCCAAACCCTATTCCCTAATCATAAAAGAATAAGAATGAAAGTAGAATCTACTGCTTAACCGTAATGTTGCTTGGAAGTACACAAATCTAATTAAATTTATTGAGAGGAAAGTAATTTGATCTATAAAAAAATGTTTTCTTATAAACGGATAATAGTTAATGGTATGCTCGTTTCATTAATCTTTTTTTGTTTATTTAACCTATCGTGTTTTTAGTTTGTGTATGGACAGAAAAAGGTTTGACTAAAATGTTTTAGTTTAAGACCAATCCTAATTATGGTTCATTTGCGAAACCATGGCAAAATTAATTTTTAATCACGCAGCGTCCTCTTTTGGTAAGATTGTCGGTTCTGTACCTATGTATGTTGCTTGTAAGCCATGGCAAAAGTTGCAATGATTCCATAAAAAATAGTCTGAGATTAGACTTTTTACTAAATGCCTATTTTAAAAAAGCTATTGCTCCGGGCTTATTTATTTTTTAACAATCCGTGTTTTCATCATGATTCGTGGATTAAATTTGAAGTTTATAATGTTCTATTGAGTTTTTTGTATTCTAATCCAAAAAGCTTACCTACTGTCCTACTTTATTCTAACCTCATAATATAACACAAAGAAGAATGTAAAATGCAAACTTCAAAATGGTCACAACTTTTCATCTGTTGCAAATCAAACGCCATACATAAATCAAAAATGAAATAAGTGTTTTTAGTTTGTGTATGGACAGAAAAAGGTTTGACTAAAATGTTTTAGTTTAAGACCAATCCTAATTATGGTTCATTTGCGAAACCATGGCAAAATTAATTTTTAATCACGCAGCGTCCTCTTTTGGTAAGATTGTCGGTTCTCTACCTATGTATGTTGCTTGTAAGCCATGGCAAAAGTTGCAATGATTCCATAAAAAATAGTCTGAGATTAGACTTTTTACTAAATGCCTATTTTAAAAAAGCTATTGCTCCGGGCTTATTTATTTTTTAACAATCCGTGTTTTCATCATGATTCGTGGATTAAATTTGAAGTTTATAATGTTCTATTGAGTTTTTTGTATTCTAATCCAAAAAGCTTACCTACTGTCCTACTTTATTCTAACCTCATAATATAACACAAAGAAGAATGTAAAATGCAAACTTCAAAATGGTCACAACTTTTCATCTGTTGCAAATCAAACGCCATACATAAATCAAAAATGAAATAAAAAAATTCAAGTAATTTTTTCACAAAATGCCCCCGCTCTCGAGTTACTGGGAGTTCTATTAGCTCTACAGTTATGTGAGATTTACACAAAGATATTAAAGCAAATATCTACAAACTTGATATGCGAGGCTAATATTTGATGATATCCTGCCGCCGAGTAAGTTATACACTGGCGTACCTACAAGCTTCATCATGTAGCATGACCACAGTTGATAAGATAACCAACCAGCCACGAAGTTACTTTATTCTTAAACCTAAACCACAAAACTCGCCTCGCTAACATTACCTATATTATCAAACCTATAAACTCTGACCCATACTGACTATTCACAATAGCCAAACTGATATCTCACTTACATAATAGAACAAGACATCCGTGATTTACTTTCACACCCGATATACTTAATGTGACGAACGAGACGCTCTCCTGATGGTAAGACATAACGCATATCCATGACCATTGCAGCGATACACAGAACTTTGAGTAGGAAAACAAAGGCCAGAGCATCGCTGCTTTGACGCTCATTACTTTGAGACATTGGATGGTTAGTCTACAGCCCTGTAATTTCGCTAGCTGCAGTCCCCGTCAAACCCGACACACTATTGCTTGGCGTCAGAATATATAGTACTGCGTGTAAACCTACTTTGACGAGCTCCTGCTAAGAAGATTAATGCTTTATCTGATAACTATCAATTTGATAGAATAACACGTATTCTGATACTTTTATATTTAGTTTTTAAGATATGTATTTTGATTTTACTATGTCTACGTCTTTAAAAAAAAAGGGTTTTTGATAATTCCCTGCCTGATGTAAAGCAATAATACGGTCTAAAATGGAGCACGCTTACTTGTAAGAAAAGATTGATAGTGGTAGGTCTTCAAAAGCAATCTTGATTGAGCCAGCTAGTTGTCCACAGAACTGCGGCCGAAGCATGGCTGAAACGGCGGGGATTATCGTCTTCGCGCTGTGGTACATTGCCATTGCAGTCAACTATGCTATGTAAGCTCTGCATATTTATACTTTAAACATTTTTAGACATCATTTGAATAATGGTCTCGATTTTTGTTTGTTTATTGAACGTTATTTTTTAAATCGTATATAATTTTTGATGTTTTAGCAATATACTTTTTTTCACATTGTGTGTTTATCTCATACTTTTGTTAGGCATTTATAAAATCAAGAAGATCGCTTTCTTGCTGTAATCAATAGTTTTTGTTAAATAAATTTTCACATAAAGACCAAACAATAATTGTAAAACTATTTAGCATGTTCATAATTCTTGGTTAACGCGTTATTCCAAGGAAAGATTATATCTTATGCGTTGTCAGGTAATTATTATAAAAATTAATGTTTGTGTGTTCGTATTTTATGAAACTTGAAAATAGATTCCAAACGACACTTTCTATCAACAGCCGGTATCTCAATAGATTGTTCGACCCTTCGCTCAGTGGCATAAAAACTATAAAAAAAATCCGTCATCTTACAGACGTTGATACTTCTAGACTAGTCTATTTCAGCTACTTCCATAGTATTATGTCTTATGGCATACTGCTGTGGGGGAACGCTGCAGATATAAACACCGTATTTGTGTTGCAGAAGAGGGCTGTTCGTGCAATCTATAATATGGGTCCCAGAGAATCCCTACGTGATAAATTCAAAAAAATAAACATAATGACAGTACCATGTCAATACATTTATGAAAACTTGTTGTACACTCATAAAAATATCAATCGTTTCCCTAAAAATAGCGACATACATGATTTAAATACTAGAAATAAGAATAAACTTGCTGTGCCCAAAACTAGGCTAAACAAGATAAATGTATCCTTTAAAGGGCAATGTATACGCTTCTACAACAAAACTCCTAGTGAGTTGCAAAAATTATCAATAAATAAATTCAAACAAATTGTCAAAAATATCCTATGTAAAAAGGCTTACTACAAAATATCAGATTATCTAGACGATAAAAAAGCTTGGGACGAGTTTTGCTCCAACTCGAAAACTAACAATCTAACAAGGTAAAGGTTTCTTGTTCGCTTCTTTACTTTACCTCAAAAAGATTGAAGTGAACGAAAGATCAAAGTGATCACTTTATTTCCTAGTTTTAAGTATGTTTATAATTTGTGACGTGTGACGTGTCCAAGAGTCCTGTAAGGTCTAAAGGAAATAAAGCACTTTGAGTTTTGAGTTTTGAGTTTATAGTAAATATTATTAGTACCTACGAATAATTTCCAATTACAATGGCAGAGTGAAAACGAAGCGCCTGTAAGTAATAAATAAAAGCTTGTAACATTGATGGGTCATTGGCTGCGTGTTTCCAGCATTCAGGCGTCAGTCGTAAAATATAGATTACCAAACTCACATTTACTATTGAGCTGGCCATTCGTATCGACTCGTTAAATATGAATTGCTCACCATCTCATAAGCATATATAATAACTCTTTGTTGACACCATAACGGATTAACTACTACAAGTAATTAAGTTAAAATTAGAATTGAATTGAAATTAGCTTCCAAATGAAAAAAACTGCATCGAAGTCGATTATTTTATTTGTCAGTTGAAATTTATCTTGGAAACCAAATGTTATACTATAGACTTGCGATGTTACTCGTGCTTTCTGGGATAAAATGTATGTACATATAACTTAATTGTTAATTCAGGGAATGAGCTATCTCCATGATAAATTTCCTCCATATCTATTTAGCCGTTACAACGTGAAGAAGAAACTTTCGCATTTATATCTAATAGGTACCTACTAACTGCGTAATCCAGGGTGTTATCTACCTCTATACCAAATTTCATCAAAATTGCTTTAAGCGTGAAGAAGTAACAAACATACTTACACACACAAATTTTCGTCTTTATTATATTAGTATGATTAAACTTTAGAATATATTTGCTTGGTTAAATCATTAAATAGAGAGAAATTTACTAACCGAATAGGCATAAGTAGACCTTATCTATTTTAGGATATATCAAATGTGAACAAATTTCAAGAGCATATGATTTTGCCTAGCGCATACCATATTTATACAAGTATTAGGAAGGCCACCGAATGTGGCCGAAACTATAGTCGGAGTTTCCGATAAAATTAAACGTATCCCGCAATAATAAAACAAAAAAGTATTAGGAAGTTTTAACAAATAGTCCATATAGGAAATGTCCAAAGAATCTATAAATATAATCAGAAATACGTGTAACGGCATGTAGAAACACCATTTCAAACTCTATTTTAACATATTTTTCTTTCACAAAGATGAAAACTTGTAAACAGAACTGCCGGAACTCCGCTGAAGATGGAGCATTACTATAAATATAAATGGGCTGACGCTTCTGTTGCTCATAAATTATATCCGACGTTACGTGTGCCGTCAAAACGTCAGCTGAGAATAATGGCTTGACGGGGATTCGTTACGGTGCCGGCGTGGTAATGAACTAAAACCGAAGACGTGATGATCAAAGAACCTAGACAAAGTAACATTCGATCAGCGATAACGCTAATAGAAAAGTAAAAAATTTACGGGATTTACATAAGCTGTCAATAGCTGACGTGGGCAGCTTATATCAATCCCGTACTTTTTGGACTTTTCTATTTCCGTTATCGAAACTTACTTTGTCTAAGCCCTCAGCCCGCGTTTCTGTCTACATTTCTGTATTGCTATATCCGATCTTTGAGGTAACATACATATGTGACGAAAATAAAAACCTCCTCCTTTTTAAGTCGGTTAAAATGTCTTCATATTTGTTATTATGATACATAGATCTTTAGGAGCACTGGTTAGATTACCCATTCCATTTACAAGACTGCCAAATATCTATTATATCTATTTGTTGACGCAACGAGTGCATGCCATGCTATTTACGTAGCTCATACAATTTCTGACTATTCGTCCAAATGTAAATTGAAAATTTCTGCGATTTAACCACATCAACCCGCATTCTCCAGTATTTAATGTATTTTGTGTGCGATTGATTCCCGGTGATAAATATAATTATGACATGTCATAAATAAAACACTACCGTCCTCCGAGAGGAAAGAGCAGAAGACCACATAGAAGACGTATTTAGACGAAAACAGAAAAGTGATAGAAAGTTATGGTCTAAACTGGAGGAGGCCTACGCGAAGGAGGCGACAACTATACATATACAAAATGACATTTAACGAATAAATAAATGACATAAAAAATAAACAAAATATTGACACAATAAATAAAAGAAAATGAGATACAATAGATGACTTTACGCAATAACAACTTTAAATAATTTATGTATATGACTTATGTAATTAAATTTTTTTTTTAAACTATATAAAAGACTTTTTTTATATTTATTTAGCCTTCCTATTGGTCTAAAGAAACAATGATGTTCATGTGCAGGCGTTATCTCTTACCATCAGGAGAGCAAAAGATTTACAGACGAAAATCAAACGAAAATTTTACCTTCCTTCTTCCTTACATGTCTACCTACTTTTTATCCGGCCGCAGAAATGTTCAAAGAATTTCATTTCCGCCACGAAGAACCTCTCAAAACCTTGAGTTTCTACCCTCAGGGTTGGCACTCATTCAGCCAGATCTAGGTCAACCCACCACTGGTTACGTAAGGCAGCTAGGGGTGGGAGCCACCCCTAATGGGAGGTGACCTTTTCACGCTGACTTAACGCATTTGTTATGAAACGCTGACGCGTTCGATATTTAGGTATTTCCGAACGGAAATGCGCAGCTGTTCATATTGATAAGGAGTTTTTTTTTTCTTTTACGACATTAGCACATTCGTACATTGTGCCAGTTCTCAAGTTTTTTTGGTAGTTGCTATTGATGGGGCTTTACATAACTGTCAAAAAAGCTAGGAGCTATGTTGATTAATGGATGGATAGGCATAAGAAATGACAAGATATTCTTTCTAATTCGTAATTAAAATCCGGTAATTAATGCCGGTGAAGGAAAACATCGTGAGGAAACCATAGCGTGGTGGTAGGGTACTTTCTAGTACTCGGCTGGCTAGCTACCACCCTCAATTGAAAATCTGCCGCCAAGCATCTAACGGTGTGTTCCGGCAGCCTCACTTGAGAGCCAGTTCTATTCCAGGCTAGGTGTGCTTTACCATCTTCGACCACACCGTCACTTAACATCAGGTGAGATGTGGTCAAACAACTAGCCTGTCAGCCATAAAAAAAAAAAAAACCTTCCTTAAGTTAGTTTGCCACAAAACTGTTTCGCAATACTTTGCTCCGCTCAGTGGTTCTACACATTTCCTGTAGGAGTCGTCAGGATTTGGGGGAGGGCAGGCGGGGCTACTGCCCTGGGGCCTCCACAAGAGAAGGGCCCCCACAATTGTAACTAATTACTACATTCTTTGTTGAAATAATTTTATTTGTTAGCAATCATTGTTTGAAAGACTTGATGGAAAATAAGTAAATAAATATAGATATATCAATGTATTGTGAATATATTAAGACCTACATACCTAGTTTATTATTGTTTACTACCAATTTGCATATCAGATGGTAGAATATAGAAGAGCGGGCAACATTGTTATAAGAACTGTATAATATTTATAGTCGCAATTAACGATTTTAAATTTTTATTCGGAAAATAATTAGGGGTCTCCCTTCTTTCGTTGCCCCAGGGCCTCCAAACCTCCAAATCTGGCCCTGGAAGTCGTACCTAATTATTTTTTTTATAAACATACAATCCTATGCGTGAGCATTATTGGTTGCCCTCAATTTGTCCATTCAGGGAACAAGTAACAACAGACAACAACAATAATACAGATAATACGTAACACAACAAACATAAATAAAATAATCTAAAAAAATACATCACACCAAACATAGCATCGAACATACTGATTCCCGGCGAGGAAGACATCCATCGATGTAATTAAATTTGAACTCTGTCCATGTGTTCTTTAGAATAATCCTTTTTTTTTGTGATTAACTAATAATACTTACGATCTAAAATATACCGAATTCATTCATACATGACAAATTTTTATCATTTTTATTTAACTGGCCATTACGTATGGCAGGACACCACAAAACTACAAAAACGTACCTTTATTATCACAAAAGAGTTTATCTATTACAAAAGAGTTTTTATATGTTTTGGTTACTAACACCATATTTCTAACTGGTCGCATATCATACAGTTGTTTCTAATTGACATTACTAATGCTGTAGTATTTTAACAAATATAATACGCAGCATACCAAATGACATAAGAGATAAATGAATGCCACTATACTTTATTGCCATCTTAACATTTTGTCCGACATTTGCATAAAGGTGATATTTTGGTTAATGACTTGCAAACCCTAAAAAGTATGTCTTGTGTAGTTAATGAGCGCCTATACAATGGTCTCTAGGACATCACTGTATGTATAGGCACTTTGTTTTGGTAATCCAATGCGTTGTAACGGTCATATTTCGGCATTATCTTTTATCATCACAAAGCGATGATTCATCATTCAGCGACGATCATTATTCATAGCTATGATAGCCCAGTGGTTAGCGTAATCGGTTCACATGCCGAAGAGCGTGGGTTCAAACCCCAACAATGAGCTTGAGCTGTCGATGAAGGAAAACATCGTGAGGAAACCATAGCATGATGGTAGAGTACTTTCTAGCACTCGGCTGGCTAACTACCACCCTCAAGTTGAAAATCTGCCGCCAAGCATCTAACGGTGTGTTCCGGCAGCCTCACTTGAGAGCCAGTTTCATTCCAGGCTAGGTGTGCTTTACCATCTTCGACCACACCGTCACTTAACATCAGGTGAGTTGTGGTCAAACACCAAGCCAGTCAGCTATAAAAAATAAAATAAAATAAAAATCATCACAAAAGCGCACAATACTTATAATAAAACTGGTGGAGTTCAAGTTGTGTTGTTGTCTGTCTGTACCTTAAAAGAGAATCACGCTGAAACTACTGAAGGGATTAAAATGAAACGGCGCATAATTATAATACATACTATGAGGTAGGTTTTACGAAACTATTTATCCCGGAACTCGACACATTTCCCGTGGGAGAGGATGAAAATTAAAATGTTTTTTTTAGCAATAATTCTTTAACGTGTAAACCGGTAATTTATTTTTGTTAAAATATCAGTACTTTTAAAGATTTTACAGTAAATATTTCAACTACATCGAAAACCAAACTTAAAAATGTCCGGCATCAACATCCACAATAACTCGAAGCAAAAATGTACAGGTAGTTTTGAACTCACTGCTGAAAAGCAGCTTTTGTCAAGCGATCGAGTACAATAGTCTCTACGTGTCGCAAAGGGAATTGCAGGTACAGCAGATGTGAATATAAAAACAAAAACTTCCTCACAAAGCTACTAAACGTTTAAACAAATGTTCACTAATAACAAAGTTCAATGTATCGACGCAATGTTTACAAGTAAATGTGTATTTGAACACTGATACCAGGAACTTGAAAACAAATATCTTTCACACACCAACAAATATTTGTAAATCTATAACTAACATTGCAGCGATGCAGTGAGAGTTTGTAAAAGGATAAGCGTGCCTTGCAAAGGGTAACACCCGCATGAAGTTGGCCTTGAATAGGTAAGACTAGTACAGCAGAGATAATATTATATAGAGATATACTCTTGTATAAAAATATAAAAACTTCTCGCCAAACATCGCTATTTACTTATGACACCTACTAAATCACACTAATATCTAAATATATATAACTCAAAGGCTGACTGACTGACTGACTCACATAGTGATCTATCAACGCACAGCCCAAACCACTAGACGGATCGGGCTGAAATTTGGCATGCAGGTAGATGTTATGACGTAGGCATCCGCTAAGAAAGGATTTTGATTAATTCTACCCCCAAGGGGATAAAATTGGGGATGAAACTTTGTCAATTTTAAACCGATCGGGCTGAGACTTTGCATGCATAAAACTACTATGACGTAGGCATCTAGCGCGGGTGAAAACGCGGGGCACAGCTAGTTATATAATATAAGCAAAAGTTTGTGTATAAGTGTGTTTGTATGTTTGTTACTTCTTCACGCTCAAACGGCTGGACCAATTTTTCATTAAGCTTGGTATGGAGGTAGCTGACACCCTGGATTAACATACAGGCTACTTTTTATCCCGTTTTTTTTTTGTGTTCACGTGGGAACAGCGGGTAACACCGCGGGGCGCAGCTAGTAATATGTTAATGCTAGCTTTTTGCGTGTAATAATAAGTATTATCAAACTCAATATCAATAAAAAGTATGTCATGAACATGCGTTATTTTTTACCATCAAGAGAGCGTACCATTTGTCTCATTTCTATAAAATAAAATAAACGTAATTGGATATTCCGACTAGTTGATTGTACATAAGAAAAAAGAAAATTAAGTAAAATCTCGTCTATATTACATGCGTACTTAAATACTTAAGCGCTGAGTTTTTGGGCATCTCTATAAAACATCATCTCTGCGGCTAGTACTTATTTATGTATGCCATACAAAAGAGCTCGTATGCTGTGCAGCCATTGTTGCCTTGTTCTATAAATATCTGGTTGTAACCTACGCCAATGATTACATTATGTTACCAATATGAAGTCGATTATCCTGTATGAAATACTTTGGAATTTACGGAATGTTCAATCTCTGAAAGATGGTTATACAAGTGGGAAAACAAGTTTATCAATAAATATACTACCTATATACCACACCGTCACTTCACATCAGATGAGCTGTGATCAAACAATTAGCCTGTGAACCATAAAAAAAAATAACACCTTTGGAGTAATAAGTAATATTGGCAACACGACTTAATACAAGATAAAAGAAAAAAAATACAAATCGTACAAATGTACGAGAATTTCATTTCGTTTAAATAAATAAATAAATTTGTTTATTACCGAAAGCCGAATTACAATAATTAAACCTTATAATTAACATACAAGATAAGGTAACATTAGATACTTGTATACCCTCATGTAGCCTGCACTAAGTGAAAAACTTGTGTAACTTACTCAATTTAAATATCGGCGCGGTAAGTTTTTAATAACTTGAGATAAAATTCATTTTAACACAGAAGCAAAGGAAATACATAAATATTATACATGATATATGTGTGTGGTGTGTGTAGTGTCCGTGCGTGGTGTGTATGCACGTGGAGTGTGTGTGCGTGCGCGCGTGGTGTGTGTGTGGTGTGTTTGTGTATTGAGTGTGTTCTCAGTGAGACTCAAGTCTTCCTAAGGGCTCAAGTAATCTACATTATCACGGGAAGTTTGAATAGGAAAGCAATTTTGTGTAATTTAGTGGGGTGATGTCCAAGAATGGGAGCTGAAATTGAAACTAAACGATTATTTTTAGTAGCTCTTCTGTGCCTAATCGCTGTTTAATCTATGCTGTGTTTAATCGTCAATATTTCTTTTCTGACTCCATTCAAGTCTCAAATTAAAGATCGCTTTCATACGGTCATGTCACAGTAATTTCAACCAGCTGTATAAATATACTTGCCTCAAATAAGCCATATAATAAAAAATAAATATGGAAGTAGCTCGTAGTGTGAAGCAAAACGAAGCCGCGCGTGCTTCGTACTCAGCTTTGTCTCCATGAAGAAGGCCACCGAATGAATCCGAAACTATAGTCAGAGTATCCTATATAATTTTACGCGAGTAATAAGTAGGTAAAACAAAAATGTGTCAAAACCACTTAAGTTTCCATAGTAAAATATGGAAGTAGTGTGCAGGAAAAAATTCCTAAAGATATTCGAGGTTCACAAGGCTGTACTGTTCACAAAGATAGTTTAGGTATAGGGATGTCGTTTGCCCTAACGCGGTTATGCAACCAACCGACTTTGCTTGAGCCTCGCTCAATACCAAGTGACCTAAATTCAGAATGTGGCTTTTGATTCAGACATAAGTATACACTCTACTGGCTATACGCCTGCATACTATAGGTAGAACTACACGGTTGGATGTAGTAGGTATAGAAGCGATGAAGCGTTAATAACTCAGTGGTTAGCGTGGTCGGTTTACTGGAGTTTCAAACTTCATAAATGAGCTTGAGCTGCTGGTGAAGGAAAATATAGTGAGCAAACCATAGCATGGTGGTAGGGTACTTTCTAGTACTCGGTTGGCTAGCTGCCACCCTCAAGTTAGAAATCTGTCGCCAAGCACCTTTCAGTGTGTTCCAAGAGCCTCCCATGATAGCTAGTTCCATTCCAGGCTAGGTGTGTTTACCATCCTCGACCACGCCATCACTTAACATCAGGAGAGCTGTGGTCAAACACCTAACCTGCGAACATTAAAAAAATAACATTTAATGCTTATTTATCATTATCAGTAAATAGGCTTGCTTTTGTTCATTATCTCATCTGTGCGGTCTGCCTGGTGAATTATAATTATTACTAATATTTTTGTAGTGATTACACAAACACACACACACACACACATTAAAGTCCAGTAAATACACTCAACACTCGCTCAATCATTCAGATATGTACCATAATTTTTATTAATTTATTATTAATAAATGTATTTTGAGAAGAAAGGAAATTTAAAATCTATACTAGTTATATTTATGCGGTTTCTAGAACTCTTTCCAAATAATTTGTTTTTTTTTCATATTCGATTAGGTACAATATTTTAAGTTCTACATTATTACACGTTGATTTTAAAGAAAGATGATTTATTCATAGGAAATAACAAACTAAAATCGATTCTAAAATAATTATATCGTAACTATTGTATCATGTCGCCTATTGTACCGGGCCAATGCATTAAAGCTACTAATGATCTGACACCGTCAGATAATAATTAAAGAAGTGTTAGACTTGGGTACTTGCCATCTCCATCTAGATTCTAAATGATATTCAAGTCGTTAGCGGGGAAAATATAATTATGTGTGTAGCCAAGTTTCGTAATATATGTAGATGTCTGCCAACAGTTATGCTCTTTGGCTTCTGCTAACCTAACCCTAATCCTACAGAAGGACATCTGATTTTCGCAATTTGTCAACCAGATAGATGGGTGTCCAATTGTGAGATCTAAGCACTATGTTCATAATGTTAAAGGATTCATTTCAGAGACTGTGCTTCAGATTTCCATGGTACAATTCACCTATGCTCTATTCTTCTATCGGAAGGCTATGAGCTCGAAAAAGCGACATCGTTTCATAGTTGACGGTCCAAAAACTAGTACGAAACGATTTGATTCTACTTTCATTGTACGAACAGCTAAAGAATGGAATATACCTACGCTACCAGAGTGCATGTTCCCTGATTAATGTAATCTGGGTGTATTGAAGTAAGATTGAACCGGTATCTTCTAGGCACGCGTGCTCCATCGTACAGGTGAAATGGCAGTCAAATGCAAACCAATTTGATATAATATGTATATATAAAAAGTGAGCGATAGAGAAATATATCGCACCTACAGAACGAAAGTGACCTAAGTAAAAAAGTACACTTTGTAGGAAATGAGAAAGAAAAAAAGTATAACATTGAATAAATTTAAATGTATCTCTTCCGTTTTTCATCGAAAATGATTTATTTTTTTTGCGGATTAAATGTTGTATTAATGTTGTTGTTTAATTGTTGATTTAATTAGAATTAATTGTTGATTATTATTAGTTTCTTTGCTTGATATGGATCAACGCCATTTAGTTAGTTAAAATAAACCTAGATGGCGTTGATCGCCTTTAAAACGCGCTATCGTTTGGTTTACGTAAGTTTAAGCCTTCTTTAGTATATTTTAGTTTGTGTGATTGAATAAACAATATTCGCTATCTCGCTCTATTTCATTTAAATAATCTTAGGGTTTTGTACATGGTCCTTCGTATTGCCGGGAAACGGTTACACGTGGTTGACGGTGGCAATTTACAACCCTTGAGCACCAGACAGGGTAGTGGTTCGCTACTGGTGCAGGAAGTTGGTTGCAATATTTACTACCCAAACCGATCGACCAAACCGGTGGTCGGTGGGGAAGTGATACCTGCGGAGAAGTGAAGTGTACCTCCAACTCTGGGTGCTGCCTGGCGCAAGCCCCCAGCGAGGGAGTTCATAGTCACTGGTGACGTTACGGTACCTCACACTATTCGGTGTGAGAGGGGAGCGGAGTACATCTGACTACGGATTGGACCCTGCAGTAACCTGACGTCATTGAAGCATCAGTGGTGACGTCATAATCAGCAGTGGTGAAGCGTGAGTACATTTACGACCTTATTCTTGTGAAGTTTTAAATTTAGAAGAAATTATTACAAGTGTTTGAAGAAATTGTTTCGACAAGGTTCTAGAGACTTAGTAAATTCGTGTTTAATTTATCTTGGACTTGTAAAATTTTCGATGTATATTTAGACTTAGAATAATTTCTCTAAAAAGTATAGACGGGGAACCTATGTCCAATTATGTATAGAATTTCTTATGACAAGGTTCTATACACTTAGAGAAATTTGAAATTATTTCCATCGACTTAGAAAATTTGTGTTAGATCTTTTTGGGTAAACTTAATTATTATTTTTTGTTTGTGCAATATTGTATTTACTGTTTAGTAAACAATATAATCGTTGTGCTAAAGTTATAAAATTATTTAATGTAAGTATTACTGTTATTCATAATTTTACAATGGCAGCCAGTTATTTAAGATTACAAGATAATATTGCGGCGCAAATAAATAAGTCTAAGGTTAATTATAAAAAATCTTCAAAGGAAAGAATAACTTTATCATATGTCGGCACACGGTTAGAAACATTAGAACAACACTGGAATGAGTTTCAGATTAATCATCGCAAAATCATAGTAGAAGTTCCAAGCGACGAATTACAAAAATCGTCCTACGTTACAAATGATTTGTACGATTCTACTGAAGAAACGTACATTGAATACAAATCAGTGTTAAAAGATGCTATTCTGAAACTAAGACCAGACCCTGCAACTACTAAATCTATTGCAGCTCAAGGAACTGAACATTTCAGCGTAAAATTGCCCAAAATCGAGATTCCAAAATTCTCTGGTAAATACACCGAATGGGCAAGTTTTCGCGATTTGTTTACTTCCCTGATCCACAATAATAGCAGCATAGACAATGTACAGAAGTTGCATTATTTAAAGAGTTCAGTTACTGGAGAAGCTGAACAGTTGTTGCGACATATTCCAGTTACCTCTAATAATTATCAAGTTTGCTGGACTCAGTTAGAAAATAGGTACAATAATAAAAAGTATTTGGCAAACTGTATTCTAAAAAAATTAACTTCTCAAAGGGCGTTAACAACTGAATCTTCTAGTGCGTTAAAACAGTTGCTAGACACAACCAAAGAATGTCTGAGTGCATTGGAGAATTTAGGTGTTAATGTAAGTTCATGGGATATTATAGTAGTTTTCTTGATTAGTCAAAAACTTGATGCTGAGTCACGCAAAATCTGGGAACAAAAAGTAACTGAGACTGTTTTAGAACTGCCTTCAATAGCAATGTTTGAGGAATTTCTAGAGAATAGGTTCAGGTCGTTAGAATTCTTAGATACTAAAGTTCAAAAATCAGAAAAACCTAATTGTGCTCACGTCGCAACTACTTTTGTATCCTGTTCATTTTGTTCAGATAACCACAAAATTTTTAATTGTAAAAAATTTGCGAAAGAACCGACCGATACAAGGCGTCAATTTGCTCAGACTCACAACTTATGCTTTAACTGTTTGAATACTGACCACACCGTCTACCAATGTAATATTTCAACTCGATGCCGTTTATGTAAAAAGAAACACCACACGCTCTTACATCCCAAAAACCAGAAATCAACCTCTGATTTTGTCAAGGTTGATCAGCCAGTAAACAAGAGTGTTGTCGCTACTGTTACAGCGTCAACGTCAGACTCATCAAGTTTATGGCCTCAAAATGAATCAGATAGCTCTAAAATCACCACCTGTTTTGTGAATTCGCTCAGTCAAGTTCTTTTGGCTACCGCTTTGGTAAATGCGGAATCCAAAAAGAAAACGACTGTTGTTTTAAGGTCTTTGATCGATCAAGGATCTCAAGCGACTTTCTTGACAGAAGCTGCTGTGCAGCTATTAGGTCTCAAGAAAACTCTTGAGACAGGTTTAGTTACCGGGCTGGGCGGTGACCGTGGCTCGACCATTGCGTCGAAGCACACAGTAATACTAACTATTCAGTCTCGCCTAGACCCGACCTTTACTTTGACAATAAAGGCACATGTGCTGCATAAGCTCACATGCCTTTTGCCCAAAGCAACACTGCACAATGTGCAGACTTTGCCAGCACTGCCATTCAGTGCTTTAGCAGATCCTTCGTTTGGAACTCCTAATCGTATCGATCTGCTACTGGGGGCGGAGGTGTATAGCCAGATCCTTCTAGAAGGACTTGTTAGAGGCCAGCCTGGTTTGATTGCTCAAAACACTCGATTAGGCTGGATCTTGTCTGGTACTGTGGCATCTGCTGACGTCAATCGTACCGAACAGTGTCACAGTATTGTGAATATGCATTTAGCGCATGTTGATCAGCAGTTTGAGAATGACTTGCTGAAAAGGTTCTGGGAGCTGGAAACAGAACCTTCCACCCAGAAGCAGAAGCATTTGACTCTAGATGAACAAAAATGCGAAGAGTGGTTTACTCAAACCACTAAAAGAGATCATTCAGGCCGATACATTGTACGCCTTCCATTCAAGACAGAAGATCCACTATGCAAGTACGGAGGCTCTAGAAACATTGCACGAAAACGGTTTCTGGTGTTAGAAAAACGTCTTGCAAGCAAAGATCCTAAGCTCAAGGTAGAGTATTCTAATGTTGTAAACGAATATCTCTCCATGGGTCATATGGAAGAAGTCCATAATACTGACCAACTGGATGCTGTCTACCTCCCTCACCACGCTGTGGTGCGGCAGGACAAAACCACTACCAAGGTACGTGTGGTTTTTGATGGTTCTTGTTCTGGATTCAACGGTATCTCGCTGAATGATGATCTGATGACCGGCCCTACTCTGCAACCAGAGTTAAGGCATTTGGTTATGCGCTGGCGTTGTTACCCGATTGCAATTGTGGCAGACATCGTCAAAATGTTCAGGCAAGTGAAGGTTGCAGATGAAGATATAGATTTTCAACGGATTTTATGGCGAGACGATCCAAATGCTGAATTGAAAGATTTTCGCCTACTGAGAGTCACGTTTGGGACGTCTTCAGCGCCTTACTTGGCTGTACGGTGTTTGCAGCAGTTAGCCATCGATGAAGGCAAAGATATGCCGTTAGTTCAAGGGCGCGTGTTGACCGACTTCTACATGGATGACCTCATGACCGGTTGTCATTCTGTAAGTGAAGGAGTTCGAGTTCATGAGGAGATGACTGAACTTCTAGGTCGTGGGGGCTTTCCACTGCAGAAGTGGTCAAGCAATGATTCGGAGCTAATGAATCATATTCATCGTGGTGAACGTCATACAGATACTGCTCTGATACTTAAATCGGATGACATTATGAAGATTTTAGGTCTCAGTTGGAATCGGGAAGCTGACACGTTTCAGTGCACTGTTACACTCTCTCCAACTGAGGGTCTGTGCACCAAACGGCGAGTAATATCAGACATTGCTCGGCTTTATGACCCTTTAGGTTGGCTTGCTCCAGCGATCACGACTGCAAAAGTCTTTATTCAAAGGCTTTGGTTGTCTGGTATTGGATGGGACGATCCACTTCCAACAACATTGCTCAATGATTGGCTCGACTTTCGCAATGATCTGCAGAGACTACAGGAAATCCGCATTCCAAGATGGATTAAGTCAAGCATGAATGATATGTGCTTAGAACTTCAGGGGTTCTCAGACGCTTCTAACGTAGCTTACGCTGCAGTGGTGTATGCTCGCGTTACAGATCGTGATGGAAATGTGCATGTGAGTTTGGTGACTTCTAAGACCAGGGTAGCTCCCATAAAACAGGTGTCGATTCCACGCCTAGAATTATGTGGTGCTGTTTTGTTAGCTAAACTCTTAAGTGAAGTAGCGGAGATTTTAAGCGTTCCAAAACACCACCTACATGCGTGGACCGACTCTACAATTGTGCTAGCCTGGCTTAGCAGTCACCCTAGTCGTTGGAAGACCTTCATCGCCAATAGAGTGTCTGAAATACTTACCATTCTGGATGGAAATCAGTGGTCTCACGTCGCCTCAAAGGAAAATCCCGCTGACTGCGCCTCAAGAGGAATCACGCCTTCAGAGTCTGTAGAGAATGTCTTGTGGAATCGTGGTCCGGAGTGGCTGCATCTGAAAGAAATTCAATATAGTAAGGGAGAAATGAAAGATACTAACCTGGAAGAAAGAAAAAATATTAAATGTCATGTACTTACCAGTGACGCTGCTAACGGCGATCCTTTTCTTGAAAGATTTTCTACCTTGAGAAGACTTGTCCGCGTTCTGGCTTGGTGCAGACGATTCTACTTACCTTCTGCTCCGACTTTACCACCATGGCTGACAACTAAGGAATTGCAGGACGTTTTGCAAGCTTGCATCAAAAGAAGTCAGGATCGTCATTTTACGATCCACCTGAAGGATAAGAAAGGAAAATATTCCTCTCTTAACCCCTTTAAGGATAACGACGGAGTGTGGCGTGTAGGTGGTAGACTGCATCAATCGGATTTGTCCGAAGACCGGAAACATCCTATTTTGATGCCACGCGAGTCACATTTGGTGAAGTTGATCATTGGTAATGCTCATGAAAAAACACTCCATGGAGGTCCGCTTTTGACGATCTCCTACATTCAAGCAAAGTACTGGATCATCAATCTTAGGAGCTTGGTGAAATCGTACATTCATAAATGTGTTACCTGTGTGCGTCACTCTAATAAGACTGTTCACCCACTAATGGGTCAGTTGCCATCAGCTAGAGTGACGCCGAGTAGACCCTTCCACCAAAGTGCGGTAGACTATGCCGGGCCAATAGCCGTCCGAACCACGAAGGGCCGTGGCCATAGATCTACAAAAGGATACATATGCCTCTTCGTATGTATGGCTACGAGAGCCATTCACCTTGAAGTCGTCAGTGATCTCACTTCTGCGACCTTTCTAGCAGCCTTCAAACGGTTTGTCTCTAGACGTGGCCACTGTGCCGATCTCTGGAGCGATAACGGAACCACCTTTGTTGGCGCCGATCGTGAACTTAAGACTTTACTAACAGCAGAAAGGTCGCCGTTGAGATTGCGGACTGGCTAGGTAGTAATGGGACGACTTGGCACAGAATTCCTCCCTATAGTCCCAATTTTGGGGGATTATGGGAAGCAGGAGTCAGGTCAACGAAAAATCACCTCAAAAGGGTTATTGGTGATTCGACGTTGACCTTTGAAGAGCTGTCCACGATACTGGCTCAAATTGAGGCATGTCTCAATTCGAGACCAATATCACGTATGGGCGATGGATCTGATGATCCAACCCCTTTGACACCAGGTCATTTTATGGTTGGGGAACCGTTGGTGCTGGTCCCAGACGCCAATTACATAAATTCGAGTGTGTCTTCTTTAAGGCGCTGGCAGTTGACTCAACGAAAAGTCCAAGAGTTCTGGAAACGTTGGTCCAGAGAATATTTAACCCAGTTCCTGCAGCGATACAAATGGAAGGAAGCCACTCGAGAACTTGAAACTGGTGATATGGTGTTGGTAAAGGAGGACAATCTTCCCCCAGCTAGATGGCTTTACGGTGTTGTAACAGAGAAGCATAGAGGTCCAGATCAAATTACACGCGTTGTAAGTTTGCGTTGTAGAGGTAGTATTATTAAACGACCTGTCTCTAAACTCTGTTTATTGCCTATATCGGAGTAAACCATTGTAATTGTTATTTTCAAAGGCTTGTTAAACTAAACTTATTGTTACTAAAATGTAAAACTGCTAGATCTAAATAAACTAAATATTTAATACTTCCGAGTTGTAATTTCCTTTTTTTTTGTTATCTAAATTTGCTGTCGAAGCTTTCGAATACATTTGTTTTAATATTAAGGTAAAGGCTCAGAATATAACTTAAATTTCACCCGTATAATATGGACATGTGGTCCATGGGTGGCGGAATGTTTAATTGTTGATTTAATTAGAATTAATTGTTGATTATTATTAGTTTCTTTGCTTGATATGGATCAACGCCATTTAGTTAGTTAAAATAAACCTAGATGGCGTTGATCGCCTTTAAAACGCGCTATCGTTTGGTTTACGTAAGTTTAAGCCTTCTTTAGTATATTTTAGTTTGTGTGATTGAATAAACAATATTCGCTATCTCGCTCTATTTCATTTAAAGAATCTTAGGGTTTTGTACAGTTGTTGATTAAATTTTGTTTTGTAATGTATAAATCGGGAACATAATATAAAATTTAAAGGTATGTTAAACAAATATTTTGACTTTTAAAGTCAAATCAGAAATTTCAGGAATTTTGAGTTAGGTCGCTTTCATTCTAAGGGTGCATTATATGGAAATGAACAACGCCATTCACGGAAGTAAATTAAAACTGCTTTTGTTTACGTACTTACGTAATTCTGGCAAATGAATATGCTAGAGCCACTGTTTACTTGAATAAATAATGATCACTAAGTACGTTTTGATCAATAATATTTTTACGCTGATAATGTCGGCCTTGTAGGCAGTATAACGGTAATAAATTATGTACCCTAACATGTATGCGAGCTTCAGGGCAATCAATATCCATGCTTTCGAAAGAAAGTCCCGTCGAATTTCATGCTATAATGCTACTTAAATCGATCGACCTTGACTTGTAATACGACGGAGGGTTGTCTTGTTTTGATACTATGTATGTAATTATAATAATTTATGGTTATTAATGAGATATGAATCTTTTTTTATTTATTTAAAATATACGCTCCACACACCGGGGTCCGTGACCTTTGACAACTTTTTAATCATAGTATTTTTTTACAATACACGGAGAGCAGAGCAGCGACCCGCAAGCAGCACCAGATCACGAGTATGATGCATATGAATCATTGCCTATATGTAGAGTGCTTGCAATAGTGCAAGCATTAGTGTGTTTTGTTTGATACTGCAGCTAGCGAAATTACAGGGATGTTAGGCAGACTAACATCCCTGTAATTGACGACGATTGATGACAGTCTCAAAGTAATGAGCGCCAAAACAGCGATACCCTGAACTTTGTTTTTCTTCTCTTGTTATCTCTTGCTGTCTACGTCTCGATCGTCTCATTACTTTTACATTAAAATTAGTATCAATTAATATACGAACACTACCACCGCAGACCAACAACAGCAAGAATGGGAAATCAATTCTTTTTCAGACTCTATCGTCGGCCAGTAGAGCCCTCTACTGTGTACTATGCGAATCATGAATCTTGTTTCTCCTGCCCTATCTTGCATTGTTGCAGTTGTCGATTGAAGTGTTCACTATTTGTCGGGTGGTAATTCTCATTGTCAGACATTCGAATGAATTCTAAAATCTCAGCGCAATCAACATTCTCCAATCTCTTTGGCTGATCTCCAAGCGATTCGACCAATGTTTACGATGACTGCTTGCTGGCAGGGCACGGCAGCGCTAGAACGCAGATCGCTCCGCAATGTTGCAAAACTTTATTGCCACAAGTTTGAGGAAGTAGCGTTTATTCAATAGATATTATTGTATCCACACAGCTGTCACTTAAAGTACTTATTTGATGTTTGATTATATATAACCAACAAGTATTGGGATAGATGTGTTTATGAGTGGAAAGCTCTCTCTCTCTCTCTCTCTCTCTCTCTCTCTCTCTCTCTCTCTCTCTCTCTCTCTCTCTCTCTGGAGAATCTCCGGGAATCGGCAATAGTAGTGTAAAATGCCTTGAAGACGCTATAAGGACTGATGATTTATTTGTAAGGTAGCTGTTGGTAGCTAAAAGCAAAAAGTTGAAAGCCAACCTGTTTGGCATGTCTTTGCTCAACTCAGCTCAGCTCACAGCTCACTGAACTATAAAAATCAAAATATACTATTAGTTCGGTATTGAAATTTCGGTTCTTGTAGCGATGATAACTCAGTTGTTAGCTCGATTGGTTCACACGCCGGAGGGCGTGGGTTCAAACCTCACAAATGAGCTTGAGCTTCCGATGAAGGAAAACATCGTGAGGAAACATAGTGGTAAGGTATTCTAGTAGGTTCTCGGCTGGCTAGCTACCACCATCAAGTTGACAATCTGCCACCAAGCACCTAACGGTGTGTTTCAGCGGCCTCACTTAAGACTTAGTTCCATTCCAGGCTAGGTGTGCTTTGCAATCTTCGACCACACCTTCACTTAAAATTAGGTGAGCTGTGATCAAACACCTAGCTTGTCAACCATTAAAAAAAGAGCAAACGCGTAAGCTTATCACTTGTCCCACAATTTAAACTTACAACGTCTACACACAACGAGTTAGATGTGAGCGATAAATCGACTGAAGCATTCGAATGGACGTGTAATCGTACATTTCTCGATATCCAACGTTTAGCTGGTAAACACCAGAGTCTCGTATCCGCTCTATTAGTTGAAATAATCGATTTTAATTTGTATGTTTACTCGCTGAGACTGAGGATATATTCATCAACGTGTTTGGACGTACTCTATTTATTTTTGTATACGTGTCGGTTCGTACGGGTTTTTGGAACGTCAATCATGAAACAATGTCGCTTTTTCAAGGTTCTTGGCGTCCGATAGAAACAAAGGTACACTTTGTCGCCAAAAAGCTAGAATTCGACTATATTCCAATAGTTTTTTTTTGCATGAGCGTGAAAATGTATTATGTAAGTTACTATTTTCGCCTATCGCCATATTGTTTCTGTCTGGCCGGCCTATTACACGGACTCCTTTGGTAGTTGTATTTTTGTTAGTCACCCGTTTAAAATTCAATTACATGCACCGGCTGACCTCCTTCACGGAACGTGCGTTTTAGACAAAAACGCCAAAAAACCAGTTACGAGATTAATCTCAAAACGCTTCGGGTGAATCGTCATTCCATTCTTAAATCCTATGCAGTTAGTAGAAAGAGGCAGGTAACGCAATCCTTGTGGAAAACTCATGAAGAGTGAACCAAATAGATACGTAGGTAACTTCATGCCTATAAAATTTACCTTAGCCTCGAGAAATAATTATCCGCAACCGCAAAGTTGGGTTTTTATGACTATCCGAGATTATGGTTAATGGTGTTTTAACGCGCTGCAAGGTATTAAGGCAACTAATACGGCCTTAATTCTATCCATGATCGAGAAAGCCATTAAACTGCCTTAAGTGGATTGAAAAGTAATTTTAGATACTTTCCGCGGTAACAATCTGTAGCGATTAAATCGGTCACCTTCCTAGCGTAAGAAATATCAAGATCAAAATAAATTTAAGTTTGTAAGTGAAATCAAGATAACTACATATATGAGTTTGATATAACATTATCCGGTGATTAATAAACGATGGAAAGGAGCGTTTATTTTGTCGACACGGAGGACGCCAATGCGTTTCTCCAAAAATCATTGATCATTGAGAACAATTTTTAGATAGCTTTAGTTAGTAGAATAGTGATATTAATGATACTGAACCAACAGATCTGTATTCATGTAGATATGAATAAGAGTTTATCTAAAATAGTTTATCTACCTATATGTGTTCAGATAATGATATCAAACCAAAATGTACAATCAATCAAATTATTTTTTTTGACAATAAAGTTTTTTATAGGTGTCAGGCATGGTGTATGGCCACAGCTCATCTACTAGCGTACGCTTAGAATAAAACTGGCTCCCAAGTGAGGCTACCGGAACACATCGTAATTGATTTGCATAAAGATTTCGGAAGATCAATTTTGTTGCGCCAATGGGCGTGGGTTCAAACACCAACAATGACCTTGAGATGCCGAATTAAAACAAAACATCGTAATGAAATCATAGCATGGTGGTAGGGCATTTTCTAGTACTTGGCTGGTTAGCGACCAACTTCAGGTTGAAAGTCTGCCACATTGTAACATAACATGTTTGTAACATATCCCGTTCAGTCTATTACGTACTATTCCATTCTATAGTTGCTTGAAAGATATCGCTTTTGTGATAAGGCAGTGGCATTAACTCATAAGATTTCTGTATTTTACTTTTGAAGTGAAACATGTATTGGCGCGCCTTGGCAGTAAAACCGACTCATATGCCGTGACGACAAACGGCGTGACTCTCTGTTATGCCGTCGTACCTCTTTTATCGATTTTCTTTGTGTGTGTGCGCGTATACTATACACGTAGATTGCAGTATTATATATTAAATTACTAATACAATGATGGGCCTATGGTCGACCTTGTAGAAACCGTTTGCGATGTTACCTACTATACAACCTATAACCCCATTATTAAATCGTACGAACTGCTCGTCGACTCCGTTTAGAACTGCCGATTTACGAGACAACATTGCTCGCTGCCAAAACGCACGTTTATACGTTTTATTGATACGCGGGATTGCATTGTCCTACGACTATAATGATACTAGCGACCCGCACTTCGCACGGGTACAATGTAGATACTAGTATGGTGCATATGCATGTATTATACATATGAACCTTCCTCTTGAATCACTTTGTCTATTGATGGAACCCGCATTAAAATCCGTTGCGTAAATTAAAAGATCTAAGCGTACAGACGGCGGGAAGTGACTTTGTTTTATACTATGTGGAGATGTACTTCCTGTCAATATAACAAGCGGTAAGTCTTGCAAACGATCAAACCGAATCTAGATTTAAAAAAGAGTAACGTATGTTTGGCAAAGTAAGTTTCCCTTGTTGTCATCACTCCTCTGGGGGCATTCAACACATTTTTATGAACATTTCAATTTGTATAAAAACTTTTGTACACACGTTTCATAACTACATCAAACGAGACTAATAACTTAATGAGCATAATATGTGAATGAGTCTATTACATTAAAAAGTATCTTGTGCTGTGCGTTTTATTGTTTGTAACGTATCCCGTTCAGTCTATGACGTTTTATTCCGTTCTATAGTTGCTTGAAAGATATCACTTTTGTGATAAAGCAGTGGCATTAACTCATAAGGTTTCTGAATTTTATTTTTGATGTGAAACATCTATTGGCGCGCCTTGGCAGTAAAACCTACTTGTATGCCGTGACGACAAACGGCGTGACACTCTCTTATGCTGTCATGCCCCTTTATAGATTTTCTCGTGTGTATGTGCGTGTGCATGTATAGTATACACTTCGTTGCTTCTATGTGTGAGATACGTACTTTTTAAATGGTTCGCATTTGCGGGGCGTTCAGTGATGGCCAAATTTTTCTAATTTCTGGTGTACACGTTAAAAAGTTTCTATTTATCTACATCACTACATATTATAAAACAAAGTCGTCCGTTGCGTCTCAGGCTGTCTGTCTGTTCGCGATAAACTTAATAACTACTGAACGTTTTATCATGCGAATTCACCAATAGATAGAGTGATTTATGAGGAAGGTTTAGGTATATAATTTGTCAAAGTTTTGTGTAAATTGGTTGAAATATGATGATAATTGTTGGAAGTGTCGAAAAAAGTCAAGCCATCTGAGAGCTTTCATTGAAAACGTGACCTAATCCCTTTGAGATAGATCAAAGGCCCCGAGGAAACCCGTGCGCTGCCGGGGCGGGTCGCTAGCTAATAATAAATGACGTAAAAATCATGTCTCTATACGTGTATCGCCGTGTCTGACAAAAAAATGTAAACGAACCGTCTGAAAGTTTATGACGGTCCTATTATCCGCGGTATGCTTTGCGTGCTGACAACCAGAGATTTACCATCGACCTTGGTGTCATAATGCCCATTTCTATTTCCATCCCGCTTGATGGTAAACCGAACGAAACTGGGGTCACCCTGAAGTTTTAGTCGGAGCTGAAATTCGTGTTTTTATCTGCGTCCAACAAAAACTCTTAAATTCCTTTGAAGCAAATTCTAATTTCTTTAATAGTGCTTTTATATTTATTAGTGTTTATATTAGTGTGTTTTACTAGAATGATACCTAAAAGACGTGGAAAATCGTTCTAGGAAATTATATAAATATAGATAGTCTGCCGCAATATTAAATTATAATTGAGTTGGCTAGCGACTACATTATGGCATTGGATTTCTATTTAAGGATTAGATTAGAAAATAAATTAAATATTATCATTTAGTGTACGAGCACTTAAAGCTTTTTTTATGTAAAAATGATGACACAAACTGCTGACATAGGCCATGACCATGTCAGCAGTACTTAGAACTTTGAGTAACAAAACTAATCCCCACTTTGGCGCTCATCAGGTACTTTGATTCTACGGTTAGTCACAATAACCCTGTACTTGCAGAAATAGTCTTACATACACATCGTCCACTTGCGACGACAGTATGACATCTCGAATTATACGATTTTTCGTTTTAATGACATTCTGAATCGCGTTCTATTATTTCCAAAAACGAGATATTTTTCTACAATAAACAACAAAGAAAAGAGAGAAAAGACAAAAAAAATCACGATATATCGCTGTCTCGTTTGGTGATCTAGCTGGCTGGCTTCGACACAGTGAGAGTTCAGTTGTCACCTAAGCTTCGAGGTGTGAAGTGCTCTCGTTTTTCATGAAAAACGTGACATCACGAGTTTACCACATATTAGATGTCAATTTCCACATCATCTTCAACGTGACTAAACTTACCAACTTACTTTTTTTTTAGAACTACGTTTTAAGTTTCCCCTTTTTTGTCAAACTATGTAATGAAGTTAATTTACTACCAAGCACGTTCTTTCTTCTTGATATTTCATTTCAATATTAGTTATACTCTAATCAATTCCTACATAATAAAGCTATCTTGACAATAATTTAAGAGGAAAGCAGTCAACTGAGACATTTGAAAATTAGGAATTTCACCAAGCTATTTCTGTCGCGCCGCACGCAGCACCCGAATATACTGAGCGAAAGGGACAACTGCACCTCGGGCTCATTAACCCGAAATAAAATGAGCAAAATCGAGGTTTCGTATTCCTCTGTTTCCTCCTCCAAATTTAGACCGATTTTAGTATTTCTTTTAACAATTAAATAAGAAGGATGTGTTCTTTGCCTGTGCGTTTTATTTTTTTAAGATTAGGTCTATGAGATTGGGAATTTGGACGTTGAAACACAGCGTTGAAACTAGGTAAATTTTAAGATTTTTGAAGATTCCTAGCTCCTATAAAAAAAAACATATATCAAAAAATCAAAACAGAGGGTCATGAAACTAGCAAGTATCTACTTCCTATGTAAAAATTATTGCTCTAGTATTAAAATCCTGAAAGGAAAATGGGGAAAACGTTTGTATGAAGAAAATGACGACTTGTTTCCTCTTAAGAGTTATGCTCATTTAAAAGTTTAAAAGCAGTTTTCTGGAAAATTATAGTTTTTGAGATGTCACACAGTCGTCGCAAGTGGACGACATGTTGTTATTGCGAAATGTATATAATCAGGATTAGAAACAACATCGTATTAAAGTTATTTGAATACATTTTTACTTCTGCCTTAACGTCAAATATTCTGATTACATTCGTACATCGATATGTTTATTATCCAAAACTCTGTTTAAGCATGTTTACACAATATTTTCGTAATCCGAGCTAAATAATCCAAATTAGCAAACAGTTCTCCGACCAACGCGATCGTTACATTTGTAATATATTTACGTGATTCGGGTATACTTACAGATTGTTATGGCGACAGAAATGTTGAGAACTCATCCTAATTAAGGTCCTAAAGGAGAAAAATAAAATACAATACAAGTTGTTCTACATGTCACACTTCCCTGAGTTAAATTTGACTCAGACTGCAAGAATGTCGGTTATCACGCGAGCGGAAGGTTCCATTACGAATATGACTAATCTCAATGAAGACAGATTGCATATGCACTGGTTTATTCGCTCCATACTCATGATAGGGTAGATTAAGTTGCTTCCAATCAAAGATAAAACGAAATTTATTTGGCAATTACATACATTGTTTATCAAAAATTATACATAAATGCTGTTCAAAAGTATAATTCATAGAGAAGCATTGTTACCCATGCTAGGAATTAACCTGTGTTATGGCATAACAATGCCCTCCGCCGGACAAGAAAATTACTACACATGCACGTCATAAACAATAATGGAAAATAATGCTTTACCTATAAGACAAATCAAGATATAATAAAAATTTCTGATTTACCGAGTTCGTCTGAATCTTTAATTTACATATCTAGGTACTACGTCTTTGCAAAACGAGTTGCAAATCTATAAAAAATAATAATTGAAAGGTGTCTTACGGACACCCGGTTGCAACGGAGCTTTTATTATTTATTATAAAATATTTTAGCATATTCTCAAAACTGACGGCAAGCTGAATCGATTGAAAAAGATTGAGTTTCCTAGGTGATCGGGAAGTACCTCAAAAATCACTGCAAAAAGAAGTCTGTTTTGATGTCGTTTTTCATTGTTACACATCATTGTTTCATTTCATGTTTTTCGGTCTAGCCCCTCAGCCCGCAACGATAACGTGCATTAAGGAACTCCATTCCAAAAGTATGCATCCAATAAAAAAAATCAATATAATTAAAACCGTACGAAACCTAAAAACTTTGCGATAGAATTAGGTCGATCTCATAAAGTGGTATAAATTTGGGGATTGTGCCTTGGAGTTGCACGACTTGGTTCCCCCCGCCCCTTTTTACTACCGGACGGCCAGACAAACGCGACCAAAGCGTCACCCGTACATGGTGGACGTCCCCCATGTGCGCACTAAGCGCTTCGAATCCACATTCTTTATTCGCACAGCGAAGATGTGGAACTCTTTGCCGGAGTCTGTGTTTCCCGAAAAGTACAATATGAGTGTCTTCAAATCAAGAGTAAATAGGTTCCTTCTAGGTAAGCGTGTTCCATCCTAGGCCACATCATTGCTTAACATCAGGCAGGATGTGGTCAAACGCGAACCTATTCTGTATAAAAAAAAAAAAAAAAAAAAAACCCTTGATCTAGTAAAATCTTGATCGATGGAGTTCAAGTGACCTCTACGGAAGTCCGCTAAGTGCCTGAGTCATGTCGCGCCGGACGCCGACGAATTGGGAAGCCAATCTAATCGCAGGCGTCGCGAATCTCGTGGGGACAAAACACAATGCAATAAAAAAGTTAACAGTGTACCTATTGTATTTGATGTATGGCTTTTGAAATATTGTAAATTTGACTACCTATATGTTAGAGAAACTACACTTATAGAAACATAAGTTTTTAATTGAATTAAACTGTCAATGGAAGACTATAGATGCGATCTCAATTCATTCAACTCACCTGTAGATAAGTGTATACACCTTGTTTAGTAGTCCACAAAGATGTTATTTTATGCACTGAAAGAATTAAGAATTTCGTAACATAATTTAGTCCAAAACTTCATATGAAAACATAACAAATGACAAAAAAAATTTGGTATGCAAAAAGGCCAATCAATCATCGTGTTTATATTCATCTATAGAACAAAGACATGCCTGAATTTATTTGTTTGAATTTATTGTCTAGCTTCTAGGTACATAGAATTTGTTGCCTTCAACAGACAGATATTCATTAGATATATCTAAAGTTGATTTACGTGAGGTTATTAACATTTGTCAGTCGGCGAATGGTGACCGAAACGTCTCAAATCGTAATCGTAATTTTGATGAAAGCCTGAGACAATCTTTCCTATAAGATTACAGGCAAATCGCACCTCAATTGAATATTATTCTTTTCATGATTATTGATAAAACAATGTTACAAAAGGCGGACGTAGCTTTGTACAATAAGCATGTTAATAAACACAACTAACCCAATCGTGAAACTGTTTGAATTTTTGTAACATGTAGTTAAAATCAGTCAACGGAACGTCATTATAATGAATCATCAAAATAACGTCATCAATGTTGTTTATCTATCGCATTTGAACGAACGACATCAAATGTTTCCTATGTTGTTTTTTTAATAATTATTCCATTCCGTAATTGGTTATCAGGCCTTTCGCTACCTTTGCCTAGAAATCAATTGTGTCATTTACATTCATTTACATATCTTTGTATATCAAGACGTTCCACTATAGCATAATTCCATAATCAACATGAATGATGTACTTATTTAATCACTGTAGTACTAACCTAATCCCACTATATTTTGACTTTACTATACTGTGTCTCTCATTATTATTTACATTTGCCATCTAAACTTTGATTTCAACAAACTAATGCTATGAAATTGCAAACTTCTGTAAATTTTTTATTGTCTGTTTTATTTGTTTCAATTTACAATTTACTAGTGCAATATTGAACTTCAAATAAAAACATAATTCAATTAAATTCATCACTCTCGATTTAACCTCTAACCTTCTGAGCGAGGGCAAGTTGGACTAATTTTGTTGGTAAGTTAATTGTTCAAACTAGTTTTTATGCTCAATGGGTTGATTCAATTACGGTTACGTTTGTTTTGAGATAAATTGCGAACCCGCGTGGTAATATTCATTTAGAAGAATCGTATCAAAATAATCTAAGTCCGATTCTCATCTACAATTTTATTATAGATAGATAGATATGTAGATATAAACTCTTTATTGTACACACCAAAAATAGAAAAAAGTACAGAAAACAAAAGAATCTTATGAGCTAGTGCCACAAGTTTATCGTTAAGAGCGATCTCTTCCAGGCAACCAAGAATGGAAGTACAGAAGGGAGATGTAACACTGTTAGGTTAAGTAATTTGAACTAATAAAAATTATATCTATAGTAAGTATGTAAAAAGTATAAATTTACAATTAAAAAAAACCGACTACATGACCCTTAGGCCAACTAAACGCACTGCTCCGATGAATCAGCGAGGTTTCAGAGTAAACGAAAATATCATCGAAGTATACAATTATTAGATTTTTGTTGATTTTTTAAAAACCATCGACCGATTTAAATTAGTACTGAGACCATTTGAAACAAAAAAAAAATTCCAAATCGGTTCAGGTGTCTTCGAGTAGTTGGTACACATTCATAAAAAAAGAATTCGTCGAATTGAGAACCATCTTTTTTTGAAGTCGGTTAAAAATAAAACCAACATCAGCAGCGAGGTACAAAAACATGTCTGATCCGACTAACAGCAATATCAACTCAAATAATGCATCTTTACTCTGCCTTTGAAAATATGTATTCAAGTGTGTGACTTAGGTACAATGTATGTTTAAATTGTATGGCTTCAAAATGGTACGTATTAACATTGACCTTGTGTTATACGATTGGCTTCGTTATTAATGATTAGGTTCTTACGTAATTTAGATCATTCATGTACGTTATTTTCCATGTCTATGTTTGTATGACTGTCGTCGTACACGTGGCTTGACATATGTTGCGCTCGAGGCGCTCCCAGTTCGTGGTGGTGCGATGCGGGCGTGGGAAAGAGTAACAACCGTGACGATATTGTGCATTGTAGGGCACTCGTTCCTAACAGTTTTGCGTTAGTATGTATCTACACAATCATTTAATTTTGTCGTACGTACTTACAGTTAATATTTTACTACTAACTAGCGACTCGCCCCGGCTTAGCACGGGCGCAATGTAGATACTAAGGTGGTGCATATGCATGTATTATACATATAAATTATTGCCGTGGTGGTGCCGGCGTAAGAATAGTACCCCACCTTCTCTACCCGTGGTTGCCGTGAAAGTCGGCTAAGGGATGTAATACGGAAGACGGGCAGCAGCGTCTTCCTTGAACAATCACACCTAACTACGCTCGCCAACCCGCCTGCCAAGCGTGACGAGTATTAGCAAACCAAGGAGGAGGCTTATGTGCAACAGTGGACGACCTATGGCTGATGATGTGTGATGTGATACATATAAACCTTCCTTATGAATCACTATCTATTGGTGAAACTCGCATGATAATCCGTTCAGTAGTGTTTAGGGTTCCGTACCCAAAGGGTAAAACGGGACTATTACCTAAGATTCCGCTGTCCGTCCATCTGTCCGTCTGTAACTAGGCTATATCTCATGGACCGTGATAGTTAGACAGTTGAAATTTTCACAGGTGATGTATTTCTATTGCCGCTATAACAACAAATACTAAAAAACAGATTAAAATATTTAATATTTAAGTGGGCTACAACAGACATGTTTTTTTTGCCTTATTCAAAATATTACGAAATTTACGAACATGTTTAAATAAAAATCATCCCAATCGATTTGTAGCGATGATAGCGCGTTCGGTTCACACGCCAAAAGACGTAGGTTCAAACCCCAACATTGAGCTTGAGCTGCCGGTGTAGGAAAACATCGTCAGGATACCATAGCATCATAGGAAAGTACTTTCTAGTACGCGGCTGGCTAACTACCACCCTCAAGATGAAAATCTGTGTTCCGTCAGCTTCATTTGAGAGCCAGTTCCATTTCAAGCTAGGTGTGTTTACTATCATCGACCACACCGTTACTGAACATCACCTTACCTGTCAAACATTTAAAAAAAGCCGCAAAAATTAGGTTCAGCCGGTATCAAATTATGCGCTTTTCAATGAATATCATTTCAATTTTATTCATAAAAAAAATTATCTCTTCATATTCTTGTCTTCGTTTCTTCTCTATCATTTACAATAATAATCACATCATCAGCCATAGAACGTCCAATGCTGGACATAGGCCTCTTCCTGGGGGGGTTTTGCCAATACTCGCCACGCTTGGCAGGCGGGTTGGCGAGCGCAGTTAAGTGTGATTGTTCAAGGATGACGCTGCTGCCCATCTTCCGGATTACATCCCTTAGCCGACTCTTACGGCAACCACGGCTAGAGAGGGTGGGGTACTATTCTTACGCCGCGCCGGCACCACCACGCCTAACAAAAACGCGTGCTTCACAATAATAATATAGCCTCTTTATTTCCATAATGAATAACTTACAAAACAAATAATATATCATAAAATTATTATCAATAGGTATATGCATGAAAAAAAATATTACAGCAATTAGTACCTACTATATAAGTAATAGATTACAATAACATTAAATAATTCCATGTTATACAAATTTCTAAATAATAAAATTCAAATTCTATATAATTTATATCTACTGTCAAATTAAACTAACCTCTTTCGAAACAAAGTTTCAAATATTTTCGTAATACCTTGAAACCACAACTATTACTAGCTAGTATCGATTGTTTCTTTTACGTCAATTCTTTGAGTTATATATAGGAAAAAAGATTTCACGTGATCAGGTTGTATGGGAATAACAGACATCTGTTAAACTTTCAAGGTTACATCAATACTTTTTACCCGACTACGACAAAACTAACAGGATGGTTATGTTTTTAGCAGACTATGTATGTACTTATGTTTGTGTGTATGTTTTTGTATGTATGTGAAGCGCCGAAACTACTTGTCCGATTTTAACGAACGAGGTTTCAATTGATTCGTTAAATTAAAATTATTATTTCCGTAGTCGGTTAATAGTTTTTTTTTTTTTTTTATTTTTTTTTTTATAAAATTACACTCCACAGACACCGGGGTCCGTGACCTTTATTACCTTGAATTTATACAATATTATATTATTATTATATTTTTTTTTTCTTCTACAATATGGGAAGAGGAAACTTAAGTCTTAACTAGGGTTAAAGTACTAGTTTATGTGTATACCGCGAGCAGACCAGCGACCCGCAAGCAGCACCCGATCACGAGTATGACGCATGTGCCAGCCATCGCCCTCCTCAACCATATCTGAGGGAAGAGAGTGACCCGACACACAACGCCGCCGCAAGAAGGAGCCTTCGATGGTGAGCATGAATGCTCGAGGCATACACACAATACTTGAATAAGACTAATGATTACATTGACAACATACTACTAAAGATTACATTTGCGTTTTAATCGCCCCCTCTCGGCCTAGTGCCTCCATCACCGCCACGTTCCGATCTTTAATAGCCATCTGCAGGTTGTACTCCTTGATGGTCTTTGGTGACGCAGCCGACGCTCGACGCACGAACCGACTGATGGCATCGTCTTCAATGTCGTCGGCGTAGTAGACGAAGGTCCCAGTGTGCCGTGATATTGCAACAACCGCGTGTGACACGCTCTCGTGCAGCTTCATCCTTGGCTTGGTCTTTATGGCGATTACCGACTCGTACGTTAGCCCCTGAGCTTCATGAATGGTAAGAGTGCGCGACCCCGTGCCTCCCCCATAACCTTGGCTGATGAGGGTTTCCTTTTCTTCCTGCGTATGCACTAAGAAAAGGGTGTTGGGGAGGGTGCTGGGTATTTGCGCTCCCTTGTACCGTCTTTGCTCAAGAGACCTAATACGGGTAGCTGAGGAATATATACCAGAGTATATTTCCCTCAGCGCATACGCGACATCCATTGGGTTCCTGTGTGTGCAAAGCAGCTCCTGACCGATGGTTGTAACCAGGTTTGGGCGATGATACCTCATTTCGAAGATGTTTTCTCTGTCAATATAAGGTAGCTGATTGACGTCTCCGATAAGGACAATTTCGCTAGCACCGGACAGCCGTGCAACCATTACTATAGATCCGAAATGGTTCATAAGAGCTTCATCCACCAAAAGGCGGCTGAAGCTATTTCTTCCGAAACCATTTACGAGGGAGGAAGCCATGGTTCGCACCCTGGTCTTTACCAGGTCTCCTATGCGGTGCGACAGTTTCTCTCTCAGATCTTTGGCTGCTTCTGTTGTTGTGGTGATAATAGCATCCCTGTTGACTTCGAAATGTCTGATAGCCCATGTTGTCTTGCCACACCCTGGAACTCCGTTGACCCATTGTATCTTTGGCACCGCCCATTTGTCCCAGTTTGCCTCGACATTTGAGTTCCCTTCGATAGTCTTAGCCATCTCGAGGATCTTGTCATCCAGCATTATCTTGGTGCACTTCGCGGTGACTACGATAGGGTCATTCGATGGTATTGCGTATTTTGGTCTTCCTGTTCGCCCCGTCTCGGCCTCGTCCAATGTCACAAAGCCACTTTCTGCACTGTAAGCTGCCATATATTGTCCTTTCATGGTTCCCCTGATGACCTGGGAAGTGACGTTATTGTATATGGCTGCTTCTGCCTCCTCGAGTCCCTCTTTTAGTAGACTTTCACTTCCTAGCCTGAAGGACTGCAGGATATTATGGCAGTTCCTGAGATTGACTTGTTTTGTCGCTCTCAATGTGGCTAGGAATTCGAGGAAGGCGTTTCTAGCATGGTCCTGTGGCCCCGAAGCCAAGATGTACCGGGGTGGATCGACCTGACCCATGTCGGCTCTCGTTCGTGCTGCCTGAGGTTTTGAAGCTGCTCTCGGAGCCACCACTGTTGGGAGGGGTGGTGATTTGGGCTTGATTCGGAACAAGCTCTGTGCCGCAGCGCCAAAAGCTGTTACGAAAGCTGCTATATGGCCTTCTCGTCCGTTCTGACAACCACTTGGATAAGCTGCGGCTTTCTCGGCGGCTGCTCTTTGTTGTGCCCTTTCAGAGCCGGATTGTGTGGTAGAACTCGGAACGGGGTGTCCCCAGCTATCTCTTGCATTTATGCGGTCGTGTGTAGGAGCCTTGAGAAAACTTAAGTTTTCTCCCCTGTCTTCATACACGACAACCTCATGGTATTCAGAGGCCTTGGTGCAACCCAGCCGGTCTGCGACTTCCGCTTTTGAGAATTCTACCATCATCGCATCCACGCTTATTACCCGGGGCGTGCTGTCTGCTTTTCTGCTTAGATGCTCAAGCAGCGAGCTAGCTTGCGCGAAAGGTGACAGTGCCGCCCACTCGAACAGCGCTATCGTTTTGTTTTTCGATCGCACCAGTCGAAATAGGTGACCGTCTATCTCGCATACTGGCATAGCGTCGTAGGATTTCCGCTTCATGGTCACTTTAGCGGTATTCCCGTTGAGCAGACAAGCTAGTCCAGGCGATAGACGAACGCGTTTCCGGTTCCGAACAAGGCAAAAGCCTATTCCGAATCTTTCTTTGTTGCTGTCCATGAAGAGAGCCACTCCGCGAATTCTGACTCCTGGCACCCCACTTTCTGCGTTCTCCAGAAGTTGGTAAATGGATACGCTTTTTGGTGAAGTTTCTTTGCAGGGGGTCACACTCTGCATGGCGTCGATGGAATGTGTATGTGCTGAAGAGGAGAGGGTTTCGAGTGGGGGGATGGTTTGGAGTGGGGGGATAGTTATTTTTAACTTTTTATCTTGTATAATAATAGCAAATACCTTTATAAGAAAGACTGGTATATTCACTTACCTTTTGACTTTCCACCGAAGCTATGAACACGGCCAGAATTTTGTTCCAAGCGTTAGTCAGAAAATGTCCAATAAGTTTTTATTTCTGTTACTTATCAGAAGAATACTTTAGCTGGCTAGTCTATACTTGGTGGTAGATAGATCCTTAGCAGGTCGTCTAGGTAGGTACCACCGCAGTACCAGATATTATACTCCCAAGCAGTAGTGTGTAAATATTACTGTGTTTCAGGTTGAAGGGTACTGCAGCTAGCAAAATTACAGGGCTATAGAGACTAACCATAACCATCGAAAGTCTCAAAGTAATGAGCGCCAAAGCAGCGATGCCCTGGACTTTGTTTTGTTACTCAAAATTCTGTGTTTAGTTGCAATGGTCATGGATAGGCGTTATCTCTTACCATCAGGAGAGCGTCTCATTACTGACAGATAAAAAAAGCTAATGATATATTAGAATCATAAACCTAGCTCCTTCTTTGTATAAAATATCATGTAAATACTTAGAATCTACAGCAAAATCAACACTGCCAAAGTGAACTTTATGTTTTCATGGAACATCCGTATTTAGACAAGCATTGGTGCATGCGCTTCGAGGTTAATTTTACTGTCGCATGCGCAGGCTAAATGCGATGCGCCTCGCCTCTGGGGTGGTTTTACTTTATTTGCTTCGCATTTGCTGCAACAGGGCTGTCGAAAAATACGATTAGGCACTTGATAAGTTTTATCAGTTTTGTAGCGATGATGGCTCAGTGGTTAGCGCTGTCGGTTCGAATGCCGAAGGGCGTGGGTTCAAACCCCAACAACGAGCTTGAGCTACCGGTGAAGGAAAGTATCGTGAGGAAACCATAGCGTGGTGATAGGGTACTTTCTAGTACTCGGCTGGCTAGCTACCACCCTCAAGTTGAAAATCTGCCACCAAGCATCTAACGGTGTGTTCCGGCAGCCTCACTTGAGAGCCAGTTCCATTCCAGGCTAGGTGTGCTTTACCATCTTCGACCACACCGTCACTTAATATCAAGTGAGCTGTGGCCAGCCAAATAGACAGTCAGACATAAAAAAAAAAATTAAAAATCAGATGATTTTGACATGACATACAGCACTCGATAGCTAAAGAGTCAAAGTATTCATTAAAAAGAAATCGAAACAAATTCTTCGTTGACTGCCCTGTTAGCTCATTTGGTAGAACCTCTGCTTTAAGAGCTGTAGGATGTGGGTTCGATTCCCACTCAGGACAAATATTTTTGTGGTGATAGATAAATGTTTGTTCTGTGTCTTGGTGTTCTGTATAAGTATGTATTTAAAAAGAAAAAAAGTATTGAAGTATTCTATCAGTTATCTGGAACCCATATTACAAGCTTTGCTTAGTTTGGTGCTAGATGGCGCTGTGTGAAATGTCCTACTATTTTTTTTTGTTAGCATGTTCCAATGATAAGTCTTTTGAGTCTCAGAAGATTTTTTTTTTTGGTTTGGCTGGTGAGGCGACATAAAGCAAATTTGACGCCAATATCGGCAAGTCTTTATTATCAATTGCCAAACGTTATATAAACATATATATAAACGGTAAGGATAGGTAAGTAGGTGTCCTATAAAATAGATCTACGCTTAGCCATCAACTTGTCTAACGACGCCTAAGCGACGCTCTTAAATTACGTCTTAATTTGTAGGACTTCATAATCCTGAAAACTTATGATTTATCGTTTTAGCGGGGCATTGCTTCTGTTCTATAACTATAGTATTAAATGAAGGGATCCACTCCTATGTCAACCCTAGAAATATACATCTTGCTCTATTCCCGTACTCCCCGTGGCGTACCATAAATGGTCACAACGGATTTAGAGCTAGATCTCTTCTTTGTTCCCTTCTACTAGTTAGTGCTTTAATTTCAAATGCCAACGCTGCGCACGCCGCAGCTAAAAGTAAGAAAAATTAAAAATAACTCACAGCAAAAAGGGCATAAATGTATACGGGAAAACTATATACAAGATATATAGAGTGGCCAATTATGTCTCCTTGTGGTACACCGAAAAATTTTATACGGTTATAATTGTATACGTCTCACGCAATAACTTGTGTAACTAACAAACATTTCTCTAGCTATATTGTAAAGCGAGCATTAGTATTTAGTACCAATTATTTTCAAGGAAACATGTAAAGCATATTTGTAGAAAATGAAAACTATGATCATTATGTTTATGATGGCTCGTGACTAATGACGTGGTTTGGCCACACAATAACACACTCACTTAGCAACTTGTCGCCATTCGTCAAACTGTCTGACACAAATCAATGGTGTTATTTTGTGTTTAGTTTTGTCGCTATGTAAGCCTTACAGAATCGTTAAATTATTCTAGGTGTTTTTTTCTGAATTACAATGTAAATGAAGTTAAGATTGACAAAGTACTTTAAAACTATGCACTAAACAAACTAAGAAGAAATGTATCGTGAATAATCGTTAGATGTTTGGCTTTCAACTTGAGGGTGGTAACTAACCAGCCGAGTACTAGAAAATACCCTACCAACACGCTATTGGTTTCCTCACAATGTTATCCTTCACCGGCAGCTCAAGCTCATTGTTGGGGTTTGAACTCACACCCTTCGGTGTATGAACCAACCGCGCTAACCACTGAGTTATCATCGCTGCAAAGACGTCATCGTTTTAAAGATGTTCCACATAAAAATAAGCAAATTTTGATAGGTAACCGTGAAAGGCGTGAGAAGCATTTCTCATTTTCGTCAACAAATGACAAAATGAATACGAGTATGTACAAGGATACGTGTTTTTCCGAATACGATTAAATTTGCACCGCAGCTGGCATTTTGATGAATGATGCCAATATTGACGCATACAACTGTGGAGTTTAATAGATGCAAACAAGTGCTGGCTATCTCGCGCTTTGTGCATTTGGATATTGAGAGATTTCACCTTCATCAATGTTATCTATCGGGGCATGTTATTCGATAAGGATTATAATATTTTTACAATAATCCAATGACTTTGTTAAGATATAAAAAATTTAGGTAGTATGTGCATTGGTGACAATATTATATTACGTGCCTTATACTCTATTTCTAATTAAAGTACACAGAAATTAGCTCGTATGTAGTGTTAGTTATATTTCTTTTTCAGTATCTCCTTATAATATTTTTTTTATCCTGTATTTTTTTACCATTCGCAGAATTCACAGAATCCCTATCATCTCGGATATTGCCATTGTTGTCCGCGACGCAGGTTTTTATTCGTTGTGGGTGGCATCGTTCTATTTGTTTAAATTTTGCAATTTCTATTTGTACACTTTTTATATTTATTACTCTTGTTATTCCATACAAATGTATAGATTCGTTTTTAGAAGAATAAAAAAGTTACCGTCCCTTTTATGCATTTGATCTGAGACAATTAATTCGTCAAAACATTCTTATTTTCTGACCTATTTGAGTAAATTTAATTATTCACGTCAATATATGCGCCCTATGGGATTCTCTTTCATTTCCAGAAAGTACAAAAGAATCCAAAATTAATATAATATTTTAGTTGTTTAAGCTTCCGTAGCTAACAACACAAAATATTTCTGAGATGAATAATATTCCCAGAGCATCAACCTTCGCGTGCAAAAGGTGTTCTTGTTGCTTCACTTCCCGTAACAGGAGACAAACTGTGTTACTTGGACGATTGTAAGTCAGTGCTTCCTGGAAGACGGCTTCTACGTTAATTTGAAATGTTTGTGTGACTCTTTCCAGAATTTTATATAAGCAGCACCGTGCTGTTTTTCCGTCTGATTTAATTCCACTTTCATTATGCGACGGCTACTATCATATACTATCTGTCTTTAAGTCAAAATTGAATGTTCTATGTAAAGGTATGTTCTAGGCAAATGAGCTCCATCGTATACCGCATCTTCACTTAAGATCAGTTGAAATGGCCGAAAATGCAAGCAAATTTTATAATAGTAAGAAGAAGTAATCAGTTCGACTTAGAGCCACACCAGTGATTGGCGCGTTGGGGTCTTCGACAACAAAGTGTTGATTCAAATTTTAATTTATGAGCTTTAGCGGCCGGTGAAGAAATACATCGTCATCCTGGTGGTAGCCTTTCCTACTTTTTAAAGCTAGTATTCATTCCTTCTGTTTTTATCATCTTCGACCTTGTTATACTGGTCATCAATAAAAAAAATAGTGAAACCGTGGAATTCGTTGTATTATCGAAATCTGAAAGAAAATAAAGTAATAACCCCCAAAATAGCAATGCCCTGCTCCTGTACTCTGAGCTTCTTATTGCAGTATTTGTTAGGCGCTCACGAGAAATCTGTGCGACTGCAAACCTTATTGCGCAGACATATATGTGGTCGCGTAGCCATTTCCTAAGTGCCCAGTAGGAATCGCAATTTAGAGTACGGGTCAGAACTTGCTTCGTTACTCAAACTTTTGTGTACCGCTGTTAACAATAATGGTCATAGCGTTATCGCGTACCATCAAGAGATAGTTTCGTTCGTTTTAAGTTTACTTAAAAAGATATAAATCTCATTGAACTTCTTATATTGACTTTTCGATGTATAGGTACATACAGGTACGTTTGCGTCGGCCACGTCGCCCAGAGTTCAAGAAATCAGATATTTTAAATGTCTGAAGATTGTCGCTCCCGTCGAGTGCCAAACTAAAGCTGGTGGACAGAAATAGCGCGCGTGCCTAGGATTGGATAGTGGTTGTACACTTGTCGCATAGGTGGGAGGTTGATGCACCGCCAGCCAAGAATAACATCGAAATACATTGTGGCGAAGGGCGAAATTAAAAAAGAAGGCCTTAACTGATTACTGTGTATGCTTAACGGTATTATTGTTTGTAAATAAGTATGTACACATATAGTTTATTACTTAGATTAACATGTAGGATACTTATTATATAAAAAAACACTTTAGATTCCTATGGCATTATCAAAAAACGAACTACTGGGTGTATCCACTTGAAATTTGGTTTAGATGCAACTTATGAAACATTATTCAGGCAAAAAAGGTATCCTTTATCGTTATCTAATAATAAAATAGCGCAAGTTTCATGCCTATTGCTTATTTTTTATTAGTTACTTACACATATTTCATTTCTCTCTGAACCTAATTCTAAAGTTAACGCAGACGTTGTCGCGGGCATAAACTGGTTGTTTCTTCATTCTCTCGTACTACTGTAATGGTGATGAGCAGGCATTAACTCTCAGTATAAAGAGAGACTTTAATTTTTTCTTTAAAAATATATGTTACAGAAATATTTCGTTCTCTGCAGTAAAAACCTAGATTCTTGGCTAACGTTGAAACTAAACAAAGTAAAACCCAGCCTCCTTCTTCAAACGAGATCTCCGTCATAAGTAAACACGATACGTCGGCCGCGAATAGACTCGCTAACTACAGTCAGCCTGGCCCGAGGCCAACGCTAACAACCGAGTAGACAAACGGCCCTTGTTGTACACTTCGTATGAGCAAAGTATATGGTTAAAAAAAAACATTCTGAAATCACAATATAATCCAATATTATCTAAACAAATCATCAGAAACAAAAAAGAGTTTTCAGTTTTCCAGAGAAAAGTGAACTAAGTACATAAGTCTTCGTGATATTTTGTTTCGAATTCTAATTCAAAATACATATTTACATTTATTTTCGCTTCAACTCAATTACAAACAACGTTGAGCCTTTGTTAGAACCGAACAGACTGATACAACTGACCCTCATCACATGGAAGATAAACAGCTTCTGGTGTGGGACGCCACACGCGTCGACACCTTGGCGCCGTATCGTCTTTCTGTGACTTCGGGACAAACTGGTGCTGCCGCGTCTAAAGGCGCCAGATGACCAGAATGCTGGCATTTACTTAGGTCAAAAGGTTGCCAGCATTCTGGCCATATTTACCTCGTCTGATGGACATTAGATTGTTTTTATAAATTTGTAAATAATATAGGTAGTATTCATTCTAAGATTTTTGTGCGTGTGTTATAATTTTAACTAGTTTATATTTCAAACATTAATTACTTCCTCTTGCTAAATTGTATCAAACCGCTCAGGTATCAGTCTGAGAGATAAGATTTTTTTTATTCTTATTAGGCTCGCGTCTGACTACATCCTACTTGATATTAAGTAAGGATGCTTGTTGCTTTCACATTTTAAGAGTGATGTACATTAGGGGTTCCAATCCGTTCAGAGAAAATAGGAGACAACAAGAATAGAGACACAGTTTGAGATATACATCTCTTAAGATTAAACTCACTTACATAATACATTTGTAGATATAATAAGTAAATCTCAGATAGAAGATCAATCGTAAGCCGCAATAAGTTCCATCTTGTAAACCAGTCTGCGCATAAAGGCAGACCAATCTGTGTCAGCTATAGGCTCATCCCACGCACCTTAGAACAGGAAACTGGCTGATTAGGCATTTGCATCTAGACTAGATACTGAGCTATATTCTACATTCATCACGGTTACACGCAATATACCTTTCCTTCGGGCGATTTTGAATAAATACTAAGACGATACTCTCCCAGGGGCGAGTTCTTTGCTCTTAGGCAGTTGTTAATAGTTATATCGGCTTGTAGAAGGAATCTTATTCAAGTAAGTTTATTTTAATAATAATTAAATTTTGTCCTGATCATGTCACATGCAATGTCAATGATAATGTCGATAATAAAACTCGGACCATAAAATCTCCAAATTTACATGATCAAGATTATTCTGTTTGGCGCTATAAATAGGTTCCTGCAGAACGGTAAAATCTTTTTTTAATTCGTAATGAATATAAATAGAATTAAAATAATATTCCTTTGATCTACAAATACAGCAACCGACTCTATGACACATTGATTTTCATTACCAAATCCGACGGCTCACGTTGAAAGCGACTTAAAGCCAGCGTTAAAAAGCGACCTTCCGTGTGATAATATTCGAGCATATCTTTATCTCGAAGAAGTTTGGATATCATCCAATAATATTATCACGATGACGCAAGAATACTTTGATTGTTGCTAGGCCAATACACGAGAAGATAATTGTTACACCAATGCCAATACCAATGCTATTTGGCACCTCTATGCATAATAATATATCGATGGTGTAAACAAGATATTTTTGTTCAAGGGATTTCTTCTTTTATTATAAAATCGATTTAATCAGCTGTGAATTCAAGGACTTCCGATTCCCACGGTATGTTTATGTTTATTTTTGTTTACTCGTTTTCTTTATTATTATGAGTAGGTTATGAGTATTCCTCAAAATTCTTATGATTAGGTTATTTCTATGAACTATCTAGTTTCTAGTCAGTCTATTTTATAGTTATCTTATACAATTTTATGTAAATAGCTTAATATTCTTATTATAATTTTCAGAATAAGAATGTTATTAATTTTCTAAATAAACATTTTCATTGTTGCAGAGATAGTTTTACCAAGAAGGAAACTGAAGACGGAACGCAAACGCATAATGTATCTCGTACTTCCTTGCATAAACAGGGTAGTATTTTGGATGAGTTGGATTACTCACCATACCAAGACCAACTGCAAGCAGCTGTTTTGAAAACAGAAGAGATAATTGGAGATCATGTGAAGGAAAACCTTGCTGCAGAACCCATTTCCGAACCAGATTCAGAATCTGATGCAGTACCAGAATCAGTTGAAGAAAATGACGAATAATGTTGTGTTTTGAGATATTTTAATTATGTTGTAATTTTATTTTTATAATATGTGGTATTATGTCTATTGCACATTATAAAAGCGTAGAAAATATATTTTAGTTAACTTTATTTTCATGTTTAGACTTGGCGTTTATTTTACCTATTAAATTAAGATTTCTGTCTTAGAGGGCGTCAAACCTAAATTACTACCTTCACTGTATGTCTGTTTGTCACTCTGGCTTCGAAGCAATAATGCCCGGATTTACTATTAATTAGTAATAATTATTTGCCTTATTTTGTTTATCCATAAAAACTTATAAAAAACAAGACATTTATCAAAATTTATCAAATTTGCAAATATTTTGCAAAATAGCAATTTAATCAAGAATGACACTAGAAATGTGTTTTACGGAACCTGCTTAGGCATTCCTTTTTTAAAAACACGCGAATGAGATAGTTATAGGTACATATTCTTATTTTCTAGAACTTCGCAGGCCAGAATAGGTTTTAGTTTTTTTTTTTACATCGGATTATGGTTAAATGATTTTTACGTAGCTATTTAACACTTTCACAGATTATATAGTCATATAAGAATCATGTTTTTTTAATGTTTTCTATAGTTACACTGTCGCAAAAATGTTAAAACCTTCAGTGACTTAGCACTTACCTGATATTTTTTGTGATTAAAGTACATAATATGGTGCCGGTGTGCTTATTGTTAAAGAACAAAATACATTTTACTCAAGGTCAAATACCTCCTGATTATTTATCATCAAACTTTACATCTCAACGGTATGTTTTTTTTTATTACTTTGATTTGATTACATTGCTTTTGTGTCTTTTTTTTTAATCTAATCATTTTTGTTTTTTGTACTCTATCTATTGTAAACATTTTGTTACAGAGATTTTTTCAAAAAAGAGAATAAGGGGACACAAACTCCAGATGGTTCGTGCATATGTCCCCCGAGCCATGCAATCAGCCCGAATAAAGCGAGCGTTCAGGAAGTAGATTCCACAACGTTGCTTCAGGTTGCTATAGACACGGCCCAAGAGGATCTTGAAGTTGAAGGTGAACCTGAACCTGAACCTGAACCTGAACCTGAACCTGAACCTGAACCTGAACCTGAACCTAAATCTAAACTTGAACCTGAACCTGAACCTGAACCTGAGCCTGAGCCTGAACCTGAGCCAGCCGAGGAGAATACCGACTTCATGGATGCTGATGCAGTAGATGAAGAGGAATAACGTGTTTCTAGCACTTTTTGATGTAGCTTTTTTGAGCATGATTATTTACTTTATTTTTACTACAATATGGTTATTTTTATACTTACTTATCTTTTGTAGAATGATAAATATTTAAGATTTATTGAGGAATAAATTCACAACTTTTTGAATATTATGTATATATTTATAGTGACAGCAATAATAGTAGCAGCCCTGGTACAAAATTGATTGATTGATACCACACATATTCACGCACAAGCATGCAAATCTCATTCATATTTAATATCAGTTGGAGTTTATCTACAGAAATTGTGATAATCTTCAGGAATCAGTGAGAAGAAAGGACGAACCAATCACCAGGGTTAAATTAATTGTATTTTTTTACTTGTGATAATGTTTTCAATAATAACAAAATGAATATGATTTGTTTCAAATAATCAAATGGATTAATGGATCAAATGGCAATGCAAATGGAAATATAACTATTCTTCCGCTGTAAAGTTTAATGTGTATCTTATTTTATAATTTTTGAATAGCTTTAAATTATATAGAGCTAGTGTAAACATGCGCGATGTTTCCATCATTTAACACTAAAAGTATCTCAAAATAAAAGTTGTGCCGAGTTTGAAGCCAACCGCTAATTTATAATATATTCTACTTTATCATCCAATAATTTTAAATTTGAATAGAAAGAGAATGTTTAAAGGTGGTGTTTACCATCAGGCAAACTGTTTTCTTGTTTTATTTTTCTATATTAAAATACCTAGTCAGAAAAATTATTCGTATATACGGAGCGTCTGAACATTTGGGTAGAGGTGATAATTTCGGACGGCCTTCACTAGCCAGCAACCTTTACAAGACAGCATTCATCAAACGCAAGTCAAGTTCAATGCCAAATGCAAAAACGAGCGAGTCGCGAAATTGCAGACTGACTCATAAAATATTGTTCGCGATTTTTTACTTCGGCTTCGTATCTGTTGATTTTTAATGTTTTGATTTCTAGAGCACTGAATGTTTTTACGGTATTTAAAATCTTACTTCATGGCTTTCTCTAATTTAACCTTTGCACTAATTTATTTATCATTAAACCATTCCGTCTTGACAAATATTCGACCTCACATATCAAATCTTTGTATTTTTAATGTCTTTTTTTTTCTGTATTTGTAAGGAAAAAATTTCCAAGCGAAGAGTATGCGCAAGAAGTTGCAGAAATTGCTGCCGAAGAGGAAGCAAAGGCTCTTGGAAAGCCTCTCAAAGTTTCTAAAAAGAAAAAAAGTAGTACAAAAACTAAATCAGTGCAAACATCAACAAAATCAACGCAAGCAACCCCCAAACCGTGGCCTATACTCGTGAACCCGCCAGACAAGTTATCACCTAAAAAACCCGCTCCAGAACCTGGCTGGTTTTCCTCAACTTACAGTCAACTGTTTGCCTCCGGATGCCGTAGATGCGCCTCAGCCACTGAATGGTTTGCCTCACCATCAAGTGGTAAAAAGTCTGCTAGTAGTAAAAAGTCTACCTCAAAAGAAGTTCAAACATCTTTCAATAAGCCGTGGCCTGTACATGTTGATCCCCCAGACAAAGAAGGACAGGATTCTGAATTTGGTCATTAGATTACTGGAGTATGTAAAAGATACAGTAATACCTGGCTTTAGTGTTGCCTTCATAGGCCTCGGATAGTTAATAACTTGCTAGACAGGCGCCTTAAATATAATCGACTTTGAAATTATGACAAAAACTTTGAGAGCGAAAGTCCCTTAATATGAAACTGTTGATATGGATTTTAAATATAAACATGAGATCGTTACATCAAATTTATCATGGAAAAATACTAATGAAGTATCAACAGACGGTGAAACAAGGAACGGGCAAGAGTAAACGTATATTCTCTGTAAGTTCAAGTATAACACTAGATACATTTGTCCTATGTTTTAGTATGTTATCTCACCTACTGCTTAGTTAAGCTTTATCCATGCAAATCGACACGATCACATTATCCAGAAGGATCAATGAATCAGTTATCGTCCGTGACGTCAACGTCTCGAGATCAATTATTGGGCCCTCCCCGATCGCATTCCCAGAGTAATCAAGCTGGTTTGCGTGGACCTGATCTCATGTATATTCATCAATAGTCATGAGCGTAGAAAATATTGAAAATACCCTCTTGAAATGTTTGCTGAAGCCCCACGGATATCACGGGATAGTGTCCATATCACAGATTACCTTTATAGAATTCACATTTAAAGTGATCGTGGTATATCACACATTCGTCAAAACTATAAAAAAGTTTTCTATCATTAGCGCAGCGTTGTCATGCGTAACTTTAATAGCTAATGGGAATAGTTTGTCTAAGTCATCCCATGTCGCGTTTTGCGCTTAAGTGACTTTGAATAGTTAATCCTAAATAAGACTTCCCACAACGGTATCTATAGAAGATAATCTGTGACTCATATTAATGACCGGTCAGGTATCACATAAAAGCAGTCAAATTTTAGTGTTTCACAAAAACATCCTAGAAATGTACAATACCGTCACTTGTGTCATAAGTTTGACGATATATTTCAACCACAAGATCAATATGCTGTAGATTCAATATATCTAGAGATCGGAAATTATCTCTAAAACATATCACACCTATCATGTAGTACATATACTAAAACAAGCAGTGAGATAACATTCTAGAAACTAGAATGATCAGAATAATTATATTATCTAGTGTTATTAACACATGAACTTACAGAAGTTGGTAATTGGTCTTGTGGTTTCATTAATTTATGACGTTAATTGTATTTGTGCATTTGCACATTTTTATAATATATGCTAATGCACATGTCAGATCTAAGAAATATAACTGCTTTTATTTGATTAAGTGTATCTGCTAGCAGAGTATTAAAATTTTACTCAGGAAAGACTATAAACGTTTCAACGGGGTTATTTTCACTCATCTAATAGTAAATTTGGTAAACCTAGCCTCCTTTACAATCTGTGTTTAATTTGCACTATGTCAAGAAAGTACTACAAAAATGTATGTATAAAACATAAATGCAGACTTTAAAATGAGAGACCAAGAGAGTAATTCAAACTGGTCATGGCTTTGAAATTGTTTAAACAGACGATTATGGTATTGATAAATCTACTCGTAACTAGGTATATAATCAGTCGTGTCCACTTCTGGTTATCTAGTCTCGTAAACTCCATTCGTTTTGCTCCAAAGAGGGTTTTATAAATAAGTCGTCTGTTTATTTTTGTTGAATTATTACTTACTTACAGGCTTTTACCCGCAGCTTTACTGACGAGTCCAATTCGGAAGGGTCAATTTATAAAAGGTCGCATTATGTTTGCTTTTTGTAAATCTTTGTTCTGTGATCGTTAGACCGAATCCACAGACAGGGAAGACTAACTAACAGGGTTTAGTTAGGGTTAGTCCCATCCCGATTCTTCTCCAACTAGTATTGTTATCTCATAGTACTAATAAATCAGTATTCTAAAAAAAATAGTCTTAATGTTTTCAGGATTCATGTATGTATGTTTTGTAAGTTTCTTTATTCCACCATAACTTTTAAATGCCTGAACATATTTGGATGTAACGTTACATCCCAAGTGACAAAATCTGTAATTAAAAAAAAATATGTAGCAGCATCGTGGGTCCATATTCGAATGACTCAAATAAATAACAGCTCTAAGCTGATCATCAAACTGTTGCGGCGTCCTCCGTTTTTTAAATTTTAAGTGATGATTGATTGAAAATTTTAATTTAAATTCATTTTAAGTAGGTAATTTAATTGTGATAGAAATTTGAATGACCGTATTATGTGCAATCTTAATTTTTTCGAGATAATTTTTAGTTTTGTCTTTCTATATGCATTCAGGGGATGGTTACCGAGCCAGGAGTACGTGCAGGCTGTAGCGGCGGCGGAAGCAGCTAGGGCAGCAGGCCAGGCCTCCGCGCCAGGCGGCCCAGCGCCGGGCGGCGGAGCGCCCGCCGGCGGTGGCGGTGGCGCACCCGGCGCGGCCGTCAAGCCCTATCAACCACCAGTAAGACATTTAGATAACCTATAACTCAAAGCTAGGCGTAGCACTTATAGATTTACTACGTGTCCTTACACGATCACCGATTTTAAGCAAACTAATCCTGTATTTGGATGGGTGAACGTGAGTAGGCATTTCTATCAGAGCGATACCGCGGATGATAAAATTTTAGATCTTGGTTGTTCATACTATATTTCTATAATACAACCGCCAAGCCATGGCAGGGTCATTCAACCTATATTTATCGATCTAACTAGGTTTCATTTTTAGAAAGCGAAAAAGAAACCGAGCAAGACTGTCATCCAGGTACTTTACATTTATGTACACTAGAATGTGTGTTAGTAGGTACTATTAAACGCGTATTCCAGAAAAAGGTCACAATAGACTGACGTACGGATAACACGGCAAAGGGACACCGACATTATCCAATTCTAATTCACACTGACATTCGACAATTCAAATTAAAACTTGGATTTGAAAATCTTACAGAAAGAGAAACAGATAAAAATATTTTCGTAAAGGCTAACTTTTATTATAACTTGCGTATTCTTACGTGAGACTTTTCCGTAAGGTATATTGTCTGCTTCCTCCGTATATTTGTATTGACTCCAAACGTAAAATTAAATATATTGCTTGTTTAACAGTGCGACTGCAGAATATAATCAGGGTTGAAAATCTGCACTGGAAGACACTTTCTTCCAACACTACCTACGGTAAATACAACAATTTATTACTGACTTGTTGATATTGTGTTGAACAATAACATTTTTGTAGATATATGGATATTTTGTTAGACATTTTATGGTAATCTGTATCTGTAGTGAGGAGTATTTAACACAGTTAAAAGTGTACAGATAAAAAACATTGACAGTCCTGTTGGTAGTATATCTGCTTTAAGAGCTGTAGGCGTGGGTTCGATTCCTACCCAACACAAACATTTTGTGGGATAAACATAATTATGGTTGTGCTGTGTCTGGGTGTTCTGCACATTTTATAAGTATGTATTTAAAAAACTATTTTATCAGTTATCTAACTTCCATAGTACAAGCTTTGCTTAGTTTGGGGTCTGTAGGCTGATAGTAAAAAATAACGCATGTCCTTGACGATTGATACACAAAACATAAAATAGCCAAACAAAGTCCAGGACATCGCTGCTCAAGTCTCGAAGTAATGAGCACCAAGCTTATTACTTTGAGACTTTCGATGGTTAGTCTCAACAGCCCTGTAATTTCGGTAGCGGCAGTACCCTACAAATTGGAAAAACTGTTTTATATACACACTACTGCTTGGCTTGCTTTAAATAAGAACATACATAGACCAGATTCCAATCATTGATAGACACATCACTCGTTATCGAGGGACATTGCATCATGTTATTTTCCAATCACTTATCAGATCGTAGTTTGCGTGTACCAGTGATATGTTCACCTATTTCCAGCGTCGGTTCGATGCGACAAAATGGCGATAAGCTAAGCATATTCGTTTCACGCTAGTAGGTGTGACTAAACTGCCCAAATCAGATAAAAATGATAGCTGAACTGGAGTGGTAGCTAAGCTAAATTGGCCACGTCATGGATTAAATAGGAATACGCGAAACGGTACTAAGCCGAATGGATTGTCCGTATCTGAACTATTTTCCCTATCTGGTCAATGCTGAAAAAGAATCGCCTACAGGGATATAAGTATACTATACTTATACTATACTAAGCCAATAAGAGGTAATAGTACTCACCATTATCATCAACTTTAACTTTGGGTACAACTTTGAAATCGCGAAAAAAATAATATAAGGTAGAGGTAATATACTTACATTTAGTCAAAGTTTATCGAACTTTTTCTATGGAACTGATTTTGACTTTAAATTTTGGTTTTAAATTTGGTATTACGTCTTATTTTATTTTTGTTATTATGATTAAGTACGAATTCATATTGGCAATTCCAAATTGTCCTAACAAACCTAAAAGGAATTTAAAAAATTGATCTTTGTACAAACATCTAATGGTTTATATCAAAGTTCGTACCTAGTTTAGAGTTTACATAACCACGGGTGTAGTTAGTACCTGTGGTTATACTTTAATATAGTTACTTTTGTAGCGATGATAGCTCAGTGGTTAGCGCGGTCGGTTCGCATGCCGAAAGGCGTGGGTTCAAGCCCCAACAATGAGCTTTAATTGCCGGTGAAGGAAAACATCGTGAGGAAACCATAGCGTGGTGGTAGAGTACTTTCTAGTACTCGGCTGGCTATCTACCGCCCTCAAGTTGAAAATCTGCCTCCAAGCATCTAACGGTGTGTTCCGGCAGCCTCACTTGAGAGCCAGTTCTATTCTAGGCTAGGTGTTCTTTACCATCTTCGACCACACCGTCACTTAACATCAGGTGAGTAGTGGTCAAAAAGATAGCCTGTCAGCCACAAAAAAAAACATAACTCTAGTATAGATATCCACGAGTGGGTTAGTACATGTGGTTATGTATACTTTAATATCCATAACTCTAGTATAGATAACACGAGTCGGTTACTACCTGTGGTTATGTATACTTTAATATACATAACTCTAGTATAGATAACCACGAGTGGGTTACTACCTGTGGTTATGTATACTTTAATATACATAACTCTAGTATACATTACTACGGGTGTGGTTAGTACCTGTGGTTATGTATACTCTAAGGTACCTAGATATAGGCAGAGGAAGATGATCAAAGTGTCGTTTTATGACTTATTTAGTGTTTATACATCGATATGCCGAGTTCGAATAGAAACGATAATATCTTGAACAAATAGAAGGATGCAAATGAAATAAATTCACGGAATAATCTCAATAGAAATAGAGTAGTAAACAACATAGTTGCCAACAGCTTCCGAAATCTGCGCCGACGCACCTCCTCTGTGACGCACACAATCGCATATTGTAAATACTTCGTTGGATAAACTTTCCAATTTAAATTCTATTACCAAGGGAAAAAGTTCAGTATGTTAACTTTGAAAGGATGTTAAATAGTTGTTTCGAACATAAGATTTATGAATTTCTGTAAATACATAATGCATAATGAAAGTCGTGTTTGTTTTACAACTTGTAGTCATCGATTTGGTTTACGAAATACTTTTACAAGCTTATCGTTTAAAATGTTCTATTCCGACACGAGTAGGTAGGTTTACGATAAGAAAAAACAAAAGGCAGTCAAGTTATAAGAATTGTTAATACTTTATATTCTGAAACTATACACAAATTGCGTTTATCTTGTTATGACACAGAATACATCAGGAAATAAAAATGAGAATTAAATAATTAAAAAGATTTTAAGTAGTAAATATTCATTGTAATAAATTGAAATAAATTATTATCATCCCAATGGATGATAATAATTTATTATGCTATATATCCAAGTTATACAATGTTGATGACGAAATTAAGCATGTAGGTGCTATAAAAGAAGCAATTAGCGAGTAGCGATGATAGCTCAGTGGTTAGCGCGGTTGGTTCGCATGCCGAAGGGCGTGGGTTCAAACCCCAGCAATGAACTTGAGCTGCCGGTGAAGGAAAATATCGTAAGGAAACCATAGCATGGTGTACGGTATTATCTAGTATTGCAAGCACCTAACTGTGTGTTCCGGTAGCATCACTTGAGATCCAGTTTCATTCCAGGCTAGGTGTGCTTTACCATCTTCGATCACTGTGAGCTGTGGTCATCTAGCTTGTGTACTACTTAACCATTAAAAAAAATGTTCTTTATTTAATTGTTATCAATATAGCTAGAAATAATCATAAATCTATAAATTCATTCATCAAAAATTGCGTGAAATTCAATAACTTTCTTTTTACTGTGTAGTCTTTCTGCGTACTTTATAAAACTGTTGAGGCAGTCGCGTCGTAGGCGTTCCTTTTTTATTATTTTTTCATGCCATGCCGGGTCATGCTATCAATCTTGTTTCTTTTATAATAATCATCGTGAGTCATTTTATGCATAAGTAGGCCACTGTTGTGGTTTTGCTTATTTCTTTAGCCTTTCTTGTGATGAAACCAGTTTTGTTATTCGAAGTTCTCCAGCGTTTTCAAGCAAAGCCGTGACGTAAATAGGCTTCTATGATTTCATCGTAACAGAATATCTAGGCAGATAATAATCTTCTATGTAGCGCACGCCGAAGGGTTCGAATCCCAACTATTAGCTTAAGCTGTCGGTGATGGAAAACTTCGTCAGATAACCATGCTGGTAGGGTACTAGTTTGGCTACCTACCACCCTCGAACACCTAACGGTGTATTCGGTAGCCTGGAGAGCCAGTTCCATTCCTGGTTAGATATTAATACTTACACCATCTTCGACGACACCGTCATTGAACATCATGTCAAATAAACTAGCTTGACAAACAAAAAGAAAATTAAATCTTAAGCATTCCTTCTTAGTTTAATTGCTTCTTGTTTACTTTAAATAAATACAAATATTGTTTGACCAAATAAATATAACTACAGATTTACTATTAACTTTTCTTTAAGCTAATATTAAATTCTAGAACTTTCTAGAAAGTTTATTGAAACTTTGAAATCGTTTGTAAAGCTTTATAGTATACTAGCGATAGTTACCCCGGCTTTCCACGTGTTTACACCGGGATTTTGATCTATTTCTTAAGGTTTATTCAGCCTCTGCAAGCGCACAATAATCACATTACAAATCTTTGAAATTCTTAGATTGTCTCTACGTTAATATACATATAAACCTTTCTCTTGAATCATTCTGTCAATTGCAGGAAACCGCATTAAAATCCGTTGCGTAGTTTAAAAGATCTAAGCGGTACAGTTGGCGGGAAGCAACTTTTTATACTATGTAGAGATGAGATTTAACCTTGTCTGAAATGTTACATTCCTAGACGTCTGCTTTTTGTCATACTTTTTCTTCTTAAAGCTATTTTAAAAAATGCATTGAACCACATTATGCTTAATGGTTTGTCGTTGAAGTAATAAAAATCGAGAACTAAGAAAACGCAAACAATTTAGTTAAGTTCGTTTAGAAAGCGCTCGCACCGGGCTAAATTTCTCGTCACAACAAAAGAGTGTCGTCGGCGTGAAATCTGTCCGTGACTAGAGCTAATAGAAATTCCGTGAAGCGCTATTGAGTCGAGAAAGGGTGCACTTAAAGTTACTTTCGCTCTGGAGCCGCGTCTGGACGTGCAGAATGCGGTTTGGGCGGCGCACAGGTCCGTTGCACTTGGAGACAGGGAATGACGGAACTTGAAGACATGGAATGACAAAACTTGACATGGAATGAGAAATACTTGGAGGTATGTAATTACGGAATTTGGAGACATGGAATGATAGAAGTTATGGAAACGTCGTAGTTTCGGTAGGAACGAAAAAATCATGTCACCTTATTACATTAGTTATTAAAAGTTGTGTTTTTTGAGTGTATTTATATGTATAAATGTAAAAAAACAAAAGTAGGTGATTGAAATATCTATTATCGTGTTGCTTCCAAAACTCTATCGAAACTTTTTTTATATTTTTTTATATTAAGTAGATCTACGTTTGGCCACCAACTCGCCTGATGGAAAGCGACGGTGTGGCCGAGGATGGAGCACGCCGATCTAGAAGAAGCCTTAAAAACGTCCAAATTATAGTTTATAGGAAACAGATCAGCTGGCAATAAGTTTTCCGCTCTACTTTCTCTACTCCATGAATGGGCTGTACGTATCAAGAAAGTAGAGCGGAATCGCTGTGTACGAATACTGGGAACGCCCACGAAGAACGGATGATAGTGATGATAGTAAAGGTGCCACTACTTTACCAAAGCCTCACTGGTTTTGACTGTAGGTAACTTTGTGCAATTTATTTTACTGGCTTTTTTCAATATTTCAAACTAACGATATACCTTACACTGGATAAATGCGTAAAGTATACTTTGTGTGACTTTGACTGTTAGACTTATTTCATTCCATTTTTCATGACATAAAAAATTACAAAAATTTATTACTTACTTTAAAATATGCACCAAATGCAAAAAAAAATTTTAAGCGAAAAAAAAAGAAGTAAAAGTGCAGAGCGTAGAAACTTAGAAACCCTTATATTTATGAAAAAATGTGGCGAGTTTAGTTAAAGTACAAAAACCTGGTCTGTATTTGAGCAACAAATTGTCCGGCCAACATTGTCCACACTTGGCAGACGCACGGTTTCTCATGTCTACCGGTCCGTGCCCGTGGACACTTCTCGCCAGATGTGCCGAGTGCATCGGGTTCAACGGCCGCGCTGCAGTGACTCACTGTCTCCCGTTACGGTGCACCGTCTGTACAACACAACTACAGGGTGTCCTTAGTATGGGCTAGCGATGTTTTGAGACCATGTCATATTTTTTATATCTACGAGAAAGCATACAAGAAAGCACGTCACACTTTCTCTGGTTCGTGTAAAAAAAGAATATTTGGTATCGCATGCCTGGTACGGTAGCATCTAAATATAATTAACCTTATTCGAAGTATCACATAACATTTAAAAAAAAAATATTTTGTAGGTCCTCGTCAACCAAGTTTCATCACAATATGTAGCTTAATTTATAAAAAAGCACACCAATGTGGATAACTATAGCTAGTTTCCTTTCTTTTCGAAAACTTGAGAACTGGCATAATGCACGAACGTGCCATGGCCAAAAAAGAAATAAGAAAAGTATCCTTTTCTTACTTTAAGGTTTTTATTTATTATGGCATATTTTTGAATCCTAAAAATCTCTAAGGCTTCTGCGTTGTCCGTATTGGAATGATTTTAATTCAAATCTTATCCCTATAATGGTAAAAATTGACTACAGGAAACAGGATATTTCGTGTTGCTTCCAAAATGTCATCAAACCTGTAGAAAAGTTGCCATTACTTTGACAATTTATGACCGGCCTCATTCTTCACTTACTTACATTTCACATGATTTGTCAAAAAAATACTTAATATTTTGAAATACTTGACACTGGTGACTGGTGAATTGGCACTTGGTGTTAGATTTTCTTAGCAGGAGGTCGTCTAGGTTGGTACCACCGCAGTACCAGATATTCTGCCGCCAAGCAATAGCGTATTAACATTACTGTGTTCCGGTTTGAAGGGTACTACAGCTAGCAAACTTACAGGGCTGTTGAGACTAATCATCTTGTCTCAAAGTGTACGCGACGAACATATGAGTTGTACGACATAGTTATAGTTAAGAATGTGTAAATATGTAATAGTTATAGTTAAGAAATAAATAAATGTCTCGATGTCTTTTTTGGGGAATGGGGAGAGCTCACGACAAAATACAGCCCGGCCCGTAGTTAGTAAAATCAGGGAAAAACGCCACGTGCGCGTGAGCGAGATATCGCCATCTCCCTCACGCGCGCCCCTTCCCTGACCGCCGGTCCCTGCCCGCCCGCGCTCGCCGCACCCTCTTGCCTAGCGGCGAGCGCACGCAGGGATAAATATACGGGCCGCCGCCATAGATAGTCACTCCATGGTACTATCCCTCTGGGACAAACTGAGGAACTCTCCCACCCAGCTGGAGGAGTTCCTCAAAACTCCCAGTGCCTTTTTGGTCTCTCCGACCACACCCACCGCCAAGGGCGAGCCCTCACCTTCCGGTAAGGGCAAACCCTCACCCTCCGCCACCAAGCTCGCGCCCAAGCCCTCCGGGCCGATGCTCCCACCCCCTGCCCCGTCCAGCACTCGCAACCGATCCCCTCAAAAGGACCGCAGGTCCAGACACCGCTCCGGACAACGGTGTCGCTCCCCCCACAGGCCTCTCTCCCTGGAAGAGAGGACCCGCCGCCCGTCTTCAGCACATAAGCCCTCCGCTACCCCTCAGGTACCGAAGGGCCCAGTGTCCGATCCCATCCAGCCCATGGAGGACGACGGCTTCACAGTCGTCGTTCCCAAGGGCAAAAAACGCCCAGCCACCACGGCTCTCCCCCCTCCCCCGCCCAAGAACCCCTGTCCATCCACAGGAGCCATGCCCTCCGCTGGCCCCTCCTCCGCCTCTGGGGTCTCGCCTTCCGCCGACCCCTCCCCCGCTACTCCAGCCACCCCCCTCCGCAAGGCCACCAAGTCATCTCTGGTGGTTCGCAACCGCGAACTGTGGGAGTCTGTCTCCAAGACCCTCACAGCCCAGCAGATCCCGTTCAGGGCCAAGACCCATCAAGATGGGATCATGGTCCATCTGTCCTCATCCGATGACCACCGAGCCGTCACTCGCCTCCTTCGTGAGGATCAAGTGCATTTCCACACTTACGCACTTGAGGAGGAGAAAGTCCTCCGGGTGGTCGTGAAGGGGATCCCCAAGGAGATTCCCTTCGAATCGGTACACTCCGACCTTCTGTCGAAGAAGTACCCAGTCCTCTCGGTCAGCCGGATGCACGCCGGCCGCACCAAGCAACCATGTGACATGGTCTTGGTCACGCTGGAGAGCACCCCAGAGGGTCAGGCGATTTGGAACGCCAAATCGATCCTCAGCCTCTCGGGCCTCCAGTTTGAACTTCCTAGGAAGAAGGCCACCCCCGGTCAATGTCACCGCTGCCAGCTCTATGGGCACGCAGCGCGCTTTTGTAATGCACCCTTCAGGTGTGTTAAATGCGCAGGCGATCACAGCACCGCCGACTGTAGTCGCCAAAAATCCGACCCCTCCCCTCCTAGCTGCGTTCTCTGCGGCACTCAGGGCCATACCGCCAATTATCGCGGCTGTCCCAAGGCCCCTAAGGCCAAAAAAGGGCTTTCCAAAGCCCCGCCCGCCCTCTCACGCCCCAAAGGGTTCGGCCCCAAACCGAAACCTCCTCAACCACCACGGTTCGTGGACGCTCCTGCTCCACAGTCCAACGCCTGGGCGAAACCCTCGACCCTGTCGAAGGCCAAGCCCACCCCCGCCCCCGCCGCTCCGGCGCCGTCACCGGCACCGGTGCACGCCACCCCCTCGACCTCCCGCTCCCTCCCCGCTCCCCCGAGGCCCTCACCCGCCCCAGTGCGGCGCCCACCCGCCCCGGCCGCCCCAGGCTCCTCCAGCCTAAAGGCGGACCTTCTCCTCCTCGCCGACATAGCGTCGGCCGTCAACCTGAATGAGGTGCGTCTCGTGGCCGAGAAGGTCAGAAACCACCACAGTCTGGTCGACATTCTAGACGAGCATTGTGCCCTCTTCGGAGAGTTACAACGCTTCGCCCCCCACATCCTAACCAACTACAATGGCTAGTACAACCCAACGTACTAGACCACACTCCCTATCCCTGGCATGGTTCAATGCCAACGGTATCACCACTGACTCCCACGACCAACGCCCCCTGATTAGGGAATTTATCACGACCCACCAAATCGATGTCATGCTTGTGAACGAGACCTTTCTGAAACCGAGCAAGAGGGATCCTAGGATTGCAAACTACTCGCTGGTTCGTAATGATAGGACTGCTGCTGTAAAAGGCGGCACCCTCATCTATTACAAAAGGTCTCTTCACTGCATTCCCATCGACACCCCCCCATTGACAACAATGGAAGCCTCCTGTTGCCGCCTCTCTATGACCGGTCATCAACCGATCACCCTAGTATCTTGTTACCTCTCTGGTAAAAAAGCCCTCCTCAGGAGCGACCTCGAGGCGCTCCTCTCTCTTGATACCGCCGTTATCTTGGCCGGCGACTTCAACAGCAAACACATCCTGTGGGGCTGCAATACGACCACCTCGAGGGGCAACCTTCTCGACTCTCTCTCTGAGGAACTGAACTTTGACATAATCCCCCCCAGTACGCCGACCTTCTACCCAGCCAACATTGACTTCCGACCTGACATACTCGACATAGCACTCCTAAAAAGCGTAACCCTCCGGTTGCGCTCGATAGAAGTGCTGCAAGAACTTGACTCTGACCACCGACCAGTCATAATGCGACTAGGACCCGACCCGACCGATAGACTCCCACAGACCAAGACCATACTGAACTGGAAACAATTAGGCGAAGCCCTGAGCGCGACCAGTTCACCTGACCTTGACCGAATCCCCGATGACATACTGACCGCTGACGACGTCCACACCTCTGTTGACGCTCTCACCAGCCACCTCCGCACCGTAGTCGGTGAAGCCTCGAAACAGGTCCCAGTCGAGGATGACCGACGCTGGGAACTGCCAGAGGACGTGAGGGCGCTTCTGACAGCTAAACACGCCGCCACTAGGGCATACGACCGAAATCGCACCCAAGAGAACAGAGCCACTCTGCGGCTTTACGAGCGTGCCGTAAAAAACCGCATTAGTGAGCTCCGTAATCGAAGGTGGGAAGACCTACTCTCGGGGATCCAGCCATCCCACCTGGCATTCTGGCGGCTGACTAGATCCCTGAAATCCGACACACAATCTCTGATGCCCCCCCTCACCCGACCAGACCTCCCCCCCGCTTTTGAGGATGAGGAAAAGGCCGAGTGCCTGGCCCACAGCCTCAAAGACCAATGCAGCCCCAGCCTAGAGCACGTCAACCCTGTCCACCTCGCCACGGTGAACAGCGAAGTTGATCGCAGAGCAACCCTTCCCCCCCTAGACGAGCTCGAGCCAGTCACCGTTTCTGAGGTAGAGTCGATTATCAAGGGCCTCCACGTCAGGAAGTCTCCTGGTGCGGACGGTATCAGTAACAAAGTGGTCAAACGCTTCTCCACCACCCTAGTCCACCTCCTGGTCAGCATCTTCAATGCGGCCATCACGAATTGCATATTCCCCGGTCCGTGGAAGTCCGCCGACGTCATCGGCATCCACAAACCGGGCAAGAAGGCCTCTGAGCCCTCTAGCTACCGTCCCATCAGCCTCCTCAGTACCCTGGGGAAGATCTACGAGCGCATCCTTCTGAAGCGCATTTGGTCCCACATCATAGATAACAACCTCATCCCCGACGAGCAGTTCGGCTTCAGAGCCAAACACTCTTGCGTCCAGCAAGTACACCGCATCACGGAGTACGTCCTAGAAGGTTTCAACGCGAAACCCGCCCATGGCTTCACCAACAAACCACGCCCCAAAGGGACCGTAGCGGTCTTCCTCGACGTCGCAAAGGCCTTCGATAAAGTCTGGCACAACGGGCTGATATACAAGCTATACCAGCTCGGACTGCCGGACCGTCTCGTACTCATAATACGAGACTTTCTCAGTTCCCGAAGCTTTTGCTATCGCGTCGAGGGACACCGTTCCTCCCCCCACCCCATCGACGCCGGAGTCCCTCAGGGCTCCGCGATGGCCCCAATCCTGTTCTCCCTCTACACTTGCGACATCCCCCGCTCTCCCAACGTGGAGATCGCCCTATTTGCCGACGACACCGCCCTCTACTCTAGAGGGTGGCATCGCTACGCACAGCTTGCCCACCTTCAGAGAGCCCTTTGCCAACTTGGCGAATGGTTCAAGAAGTGGGCAATCACTGTCAACCCGGATAAAAGTGCAGCAATGTACTTTCATCCGAGTAGAAAGCCCCCCCGTAAAAACATCACCCTTCACGGCCGGCCCATTCCATGGACCGCCACCACCAAATACCTCGGCGTGACCCTTGATAATCGACTCTCGTTCTCGAAACACATCCAGTTAGTCCGCAACCGAGCGGCCTTCTTCTTAGGCCGTCTCTCCCCGTTACTCAACAAGCGCAGTAAAATGTCCCTTAGCAATAAGGTGACAATTTACAAAACTTGTATCCGCCCCGTCATGACATACGCCTCAGTCGTATTTGCCCAAGCATCCAACCTGGATCTGGAGAAACTTCAAGTTCTCCAGAACCGTTTCGTACGCAGTGCTACCGGCGCTAGCTGGTTCATGCGAAACGCCGACTTGCACTGTGACCTCGAGCTCCCCTCCATTCGTCAGTACTTGAAGCATACCTCCCGTCGCTATTTCGATGCGATGCCCCACCACCCGAACCCCCTCATAGTCCAAGCCTCGAATTACACGACAGACACTACAGACCCTCCCCCGCTCAGACGACGTCCTAAACACGTTCTGAAAGACCCGGACGACCCCATCGCCACCGTCACGTCGGCGGCGCTGGGGTCAGCCGACCCGACCACTCCTAGCAACAGGAAGTATTCCATTTTTGGTATAGGCGCCGGTTACCAGAGGCACACCACTACACTACGTCGGCCTCGCCGGCGAGGTCGCGGCCCTCCCAGATCCAGATCCGTCTAAGATCGGTTAGATTAGTCTAGTTTAGATTCATCACACACACTCTCAGTACAACCTAGTCTAGGGCCCAAGGGCACACCCCTTCCGGGTGGCCAAGGCAACTGTTAGATCCCCCCTGCTCCGGCGACTGCCCAAGCCGAGGTTCGTACCACTCAGAGGTGCCCTTGTGCCAGTCGTCCTTAACTTTAAGGCTCAGCGCACTCTGCGCTCGCCACAGTCCGGTGACGCTGTAGAGGCCAACTGGCCAACAGCAAGAGTCATTCATAAAAAAAAAAAAAAAAAAAAAAAAAAAAAAAAAAAAAAAAAAAAAAAAAAAAAAAACATAGATAGTCACTCTCGCTACAACCGCCATCCAGACAAGAGCTCTCTCCATCACCCTCAGAAGCATCGGGAGCCGAGAACCTACAAACAAGCATTTTCGTATCAGCAATCGGTGCACGCCCCGCCCTTGGACCCAAGTCAAGCCAGCCCATCAAGGTTCTCTCTCTATCCGGAGACGGGTGGACTACTCGCCATAGTCGATACAGTCCACTGCTCGTCTACCCGCCACCGGACCGCCTTTGAGAGAGGACCCCTTTCGGAGGGTCCCGCAAATTTGGTCCTTCAGAAGCCGGATACTTCAAGCCCATCTACAATGGTCCTCACCCGATCCAATAAAGGTGAGCGGACCGCGCCGCGTCAAGCCAACGACGCCGGCCCGCTACGCCAAGAAGAGAGTGCAGCCTCTACAATAGCGACGGAGGGTCCCCTCACATCACGACCCTCCTCGCTCGCCACAGGCACACACACTACGGGAGTGCCGCAGGGCCCGGCCGCCACGGAGCCCTCCTCCCGCACGCCGCTGCAGCCGCGCATGAAGAGCGCCGCAGCCACACTCGCCTACTCACCGGCATCACCCACAGGACCTCTCAGCGGCGTACAATACGCGCCGCCCGCCGAGACGTCCGCCCGCCATGCCGGAGGGTTCACGGAAGCAACGAGCAGTCATCGCCGCCCTCGACCGACCCTCGCAGCCCTCACACATGCGCGAGGGCCGGCCACCGAGACCGAACTAAGCTCATTTCCTCCTAGAGAGGCACTCGAGCGTACCGCCAAGACGCATTCCTGTCGCTCCAGCCGCCACTCAGAGCGACAACTGCGCATCGCCAAAGCCCGGGAGGACTACCTCCGGGCCAAGAAGGAACAAGCTCGGATAGAAACCGAGCTTGCCGCCGCCTGTATAACAACCCTGGAAGCGGAGGACCGTGCTGCCCTGGAAGAGGACGCACGGACGACATTCTCCGAGGATGAAGCAGAACAGAGTCAGCGAGTCGATACCTGGCTGAGCCAACACGAGCTCACAGCCCCGCCTCTGGTACCGACCTCTGCCGAGACCACTGACTCTGCTGCACACCTTCAACTACCCGCTCCACTGCCTATCGCCGAAGCACCCGCAACCGCCGCGCCGCTAGCCCCGAGATCCGACATCGCCGAGCTAGCGGCCGCCATCACAATGGCCACCCGCCAAGCCAAGCCCGCCCTGCCGCATCGATACTACGGCGAGCTACCAAACTACAGCGGATCCCATCAAGAATGGCTCGCATTCAAGGCCGCCTATGCAGAGACATCCAGCCACTACAGTGCCGTCGAGAACACGGCGAGACTCCGACGCAACCTCAAGGGACGAGCGCGGGAAGCAGTGGAGAACCTTCTCCTGCATTATACAGACCCGCAAGAAATAATGCGCACCCTAGAGGCCCGCTTCGGCAGACCCGAAGCTATCGCCATGACCGAACTGGAACGCCTCCGGTCCCTGCCACGTCTCCTCGACAACCCGAGGGAAATCTGCATATTTGCTAACAGAGTGGCCAACGTCGTCGCAGCGGTCAAAGCTTTGGGCCGGCTGTATTATTTATACAACCCGGAGCTCACAGCCACCACATCGGAGAAGTTACCGCCGACACTCCGACACCGGTGGTTCGAGTTCGCCGCCGCCCAATCCGCGGACGAGCCAGACCTCCTGAAGTTGTCGCGGTTTCTGCAGAAAGAAGCCGACCTGTGCAGCCCTTACGCACAGCCAGAACCCGACAACGCGGGGGAAGACAAGACTGCCCCCCGACGCCGACAGCTGCCGACGCACAGGACAAACACCGTGCAGAAGGCGAATAACGTCTGCCCGGTCTGCCGCAAGCCGGGCCACATGCCAGCCGATTGCACACACTTTAAGGAGGCGAGCCCGGAGGAGCGCTGGAACACAGCCAAGTCCAGCCGGCTCTGTTTCCGCTGCCTACACACACGCACGCGGGAACACCGGTGCAAAACAAAGAAGTGTGCAATCGACGGGTGCGAGTACACGCACCACGAGCTCCTGCACACCAAGGAAAAACCCACTCGCGAGGCAGCCGCAACGGCGGAATCCGTCGGGTCGACATGGACCGCACCAGCAGCCATAGCCGCGTTCCTCAAAATGGCGCCGGTCACTGTTTCCGGACCGGCGGGAGAAGAGGAAACGTGGGCACTGCTGGACGACGGGTCAACAGTATCACTCGTTGACAAAGAATTCGCCGATCGCCTCGGAGCCAGTGGGAACATCGACCCACTGTTCATATCAGCAGTGGGAGGCCACCAAGTGAACGCCACGCTCTCACAGCGCGTCCCGCTCACACTATGCGGACGCAGTGGCGAGCCTCAGAGCATCCGACTGAGAACCGTCGCCGGGCTACGCCTCGCCCCGCAGACCGTACGCCCTGAGGACATCGCCTCGTGCAAACACCTCCGAGAAGTGACGCAGTACTTCGAAGCCGGCAAAGCCACCCCGAAGATCCTCATCGGCCAGGACAACTGGAACTTCCCGAAGCCGCCGACGCCATAGTGAAGAATCATTACATGGACGACTACCTAGGAAGCTACCGCACAATGGAGGAAGCCAGCCGCATCGCCTCAGAAGTCCGAGAGATTCACCAGCGGGGTGGTTTCCGCCTCCACAAATGGCGAACGAACCACGACGAGGTACGCCGCCAACTCACCACCGAAGCTCAGCACTCCGCCGTTACTCTCTCCGATCATGCCGGGTCCGAGAGAGTGCTGGGCTTGATTTGGCGGCCCACCGACGACGTCCTCGCCTTCAATCTAGACATGGCCAGAGTTCCAGAGGAGGTACTTCGCTCCGACGCGCCGACGAAACGGCAGGCCTTGCGAATAGTGATGTCGGTCTACGACCCGCTAGGTTTCGCGTCACCAATCACCGTGCAAGCGAAGAAAATATTACAAGAACTCTGGCGCCGCGGCACACCGTGGGACACACGCATCGACGACGAACTGTCCGAGCAATGGCGCGGCTGGATGGAGCACCTGCAGCAGCTCCGCCAAATCTCCATACCACGCCCATACGCCGGCTACTCGGACGCGGCGCACCTACAACTGCACACTTTCGTGGATGCTAGCGAGTCTGCCTACGCCGCCGCCCTCTACTGGCGCGCCGTCATGCCAGACGGCACGATACGCACGTCGCTAGTACTCGCTAAAGCACGGGTGGCGCCGCTGAAACTGATGTCGATACCACGACTCGAACTTCAAGCTGCCGTAATGGGAAGTCGCATGGCCGCTGTCGTCACAGAGGAACACGACCGCCGGCCGGACGCCCGCGTATTTTGGACGGACAGTGCGACAGCCCTCACATGGATACGAACGGGGTCACGCTCGTACCGGCCGTTCGTTGCTCATCGCATCGCCGCCATAGAAGACCACACTACGACGTCGGAGTGGCGCTGGGTGCCAACCCGGCTCAACGTTGCCGACGACGCGACTCGCGAAGTCCCGCCAAACTTCGACGATACACATCGGTGGTACGCGGGCCCCGCCTTCCTACGCGAAGAGGAGGACACCTGGCCGTCACTGCCGACGACCACCCGCACCGATGACACGGGAGAAGAACGCTGCGCCGCGCTGTCGACTGCCCGACCGCACCTCCGCGAAGCGTTACCGGAGGCCGCGCGTTTCTCCCGATGGGAGCGATACCTCCGCTCCACCGCTCGAGTACTTCAATTTATCGCTCTCATCCGCCGCCCGAAAGAGCGGGTACACTACAAGAAAACACGAGCCAACAAGCTCACCGACCCAACATGGACGTGCTACAAAAAGGGCGCAAAGAACGCGCCCCGCCAGCCCGCCATGCCCACAAGCACCTCGCCGTCGTTTATAGCCCTCGACGGGGAGATGCTTCGCCGCGCCGAGACACTCATCTGGCGCCTGAGTCAAGCGGAAGCCTTCGGAAGTGACATCGCCGTCCTCCAACAGGGGCAGCCAGTTCCCCCCGCAAGCCGACTCAGCAAGCTCTCCGTCACCTTCGTCGACGGGCTCATACGCCTCAACAGTCGCATACAGCTAGCCAGCGGTGTGCCCGACGCCCCCCGTACTTGACGGGAATCGCCACGAAGTCCGCCTAGCCATCGACTTCGTGCATCGTCGCCTGCACCACAGCGGCACTGAGATGACCATCAGCGAAGTCCGGCAGCAGTACTGGGTACTCCGCCTTCGTCCGGTGACCAAGATGGTCATTCACCTGTGCCTACCGTGTCGCATCAGGCGCGACACGCCGCCCCAACCAGCGACGGGTAACCACCCCGCGTGCCGGCTCGCTCACCACCAGCGAGCCTTCACCTACACCGGGGTGGACTTCTTCGGCCCGCAACCCGTCACGATCGGCCGCAGTACGCATAAGCGTTACGTGGCCATCTTCACGTGCCTCACCACCAGGGCGATCCACCTCGAACCCGCCATGACGCTCAGCACGGATTCTGCGATCATGGCCCTGCGACGCATGATGGCGCGGCGCGGCGCCCCTACCGAAATCTGGTCGGATAACGGAACCAATTTCCACGGTGCCGACCGGGAACTGCGCCGAGCCATCGACCGTAACCTACAAGAGGAAGCCTCCAGTCGAGGGATCACCTGGCGTTACATCGCCCCCGGGGCGCCCTTCATGGGAGGCGCCTGGGAGCGAATGGTCCGGGCAGTGAAAACTGCTCTAAGCGCGACGCAAACCGCGCGCAATCCGACAGAGGAAGTCTACAACACCCTGCTCGCGGAGGCAGAATTCACCGTAAACAGCCGCCCCCTCACCCACGTCTCCGTGAGCCAGGACGACCCGGAGCCGCTAACGCCGAACCACTTCCTGCTCGGCGGGCCCGCCCGGGTCCCGACGCCGGGAACATTCTCAGAGGCCGACATCGCCGGTCGTGCCCGATGGCGCGCTGCCCAGCGCCTAGCCGACCTCTTCTGGGCCCGCTGGGTCCGAGAGTACCTGCCCGACCTCCAATACCGGCGGGAGCCCCACAGCCGAGGCGCTCCAGCCCAAGTCGGCGATGTAGTCATCATCGCCGACGGAAACCTGCCCCGCAACACATGGCCGCGCGGAGTCATCGCGGCCACCTACCCAGGCCCCGACGGCATCACCCGGGTAGTCGACGTACGAACAACGGGAGGCGTGTTGCGGAGACCGCTGAAGAAACTGATCGTGCTGCCAACGAAGTCCGCCGCTCCCGACAAGAAATGCGGCACCACCGACAGTGCCGCACGGCGGGAGGATGTACGCGACGAACATATGAGTTGTACGACATAGTTATAGTTAAGAATGTGTAAATATGTAATAGTTATAGTTAAGAAATAAATAAATGTCTCGATGTCTTTTTTGGGGAATGGGGAGAGCTCACGACAAAATACAGCCCGGCCCGTAGTTAGTAAAATCAGGGAAAAACGCCACGTGCGCGTGAGCGAGATATCGCCATCTCCCTCACGCGCGCCCCTTCCCTGACCGCCGGTCCCTGCCCGCCCGCGCTCGCCGCACCCTCTTGCCTAGCGGCGAGCGCACGCAGGGATAAATATACGGGCCGCCGCCATAGATAGTCACTCTCGCTACAACCGCCATCCAGACAAGAGCTCTCTCCATCACCCTCAGAAGCATCGGGAGCCGAGAACCTACAAACAAGCATTTTCGTATCAGCAATCGGTGCACGCCCCGCCCTTGGACCCAAGTCAAGCCAGCCCATCAAGGTTCTCTCTCTATCCGGAGACGGGTGGACTACTCGCCATAGTCGATACAGTCCACTGCTCGTCTACCCGCCACCGGACCGCCTTTGAGAGAGGACCCCTTTCGGAGGGTCCCGCACACAAAGTAATGAATGCCAAAGCAGTGATGCCCTGGACTTTGTTTTGTTACTTAGAGTTCTGTATATCGCTGCAATGGTCAAGGAGCGACGTTATCTCTTACCATCATCATGACGCCGCGATCGCCTCATTACCCTTACATTTAAAAAAAAACTGGTAAACTAATTGCGATTTCAAAAATAACGATGTAGGTACTTATATTTTGCCGTCTAATATTTCGCTAGCAGATCAACCTGTATATTTAGATCAGACGTATTTCTGATCATGTTCTCTGTCTGTCGGTCTGTCCGCGGTAACCGCAATATAATGTTACTACCTAACTGAGACTTTATGAGAGACATCAATTTCTAATAAAATTTTACTTTTAAATAAAATTTCTAAAACTTATATTTAATTACGTTAGGTATGTTAGAGCTGCATTATCACGGTCTGTAGTGGGTTTTATTATTTCTACTTTTAGATACAGATAATTTGTAGCCGTATCAGTAAAGTGCATGTCATTTCTGACGGTATTAAGAAAAGGTTACCGTACGCTATACCCTACTTACAAAAGAATAAGGATGAAAGTAGAATCTACTGCTTGATCGTATTGTTGCTCAAACGCAAACGTAACTTGCAAGTCTAATAAATAAAGAGTTAATTAGTCTTGAATTTTTATTTTCTTATAAACGGATAATAATGAATGGTTTTTACTTATGGTATTTTTAAGAAAAAGGTTAAAATATTAAACAAGAGTGAATTTCTTTCTATTGCTAGTCAATGGACGGAAAAAGATATAAAAAATACGTTTTAGTTTTAAATCGATCCTAATCATTTACAATGTCATGAGAAAATCATTTATAACCGCACAGCCTCTTTTTAGTTTTAAGAAAAAACACGGAGCACAGTTTTTTCTTCTTTTTTCTTTTTTTTATAATGTTTAATACAACATACATAAAATCATGTCGAATCGCGTCATGTTTTATTTGTTATTGAAAACTTGTGTTTATGGTATTGTTTTAAAAGCTCCATAGAAGTCTCATATAAAGTCTCCATCGCTGTATTGGGGAATGATTTGAATATGACTGTTTAACGTTGTTAAGCTCGCACGCGTAAAAAAACAGTTTTTATTTTAATGATAGAGCAAATAACTACATTAAGGAAATTGTGGTGTTGCAAATAATCTCATTTGAAATTCCACTGTTTCTAGTAACAAAATGAGTCACACAGTACGCAAAATATAGCATCATTTAAATAAGAAATCAAAACCAGTTATTCGAGTTTGAACCGCGGGTAGGTATAATAAACTTAACTGTAGTACGCTATTTTGGGATGCTTAGCTGAGTCGTTAACCAATGAGTTTGTTTTTAGCAAATGAAGATAAATCATTATTCAGTAACACTTTTTTTATGTAATCAAAATCAAAATCAAAAAGTCATTTATTCAGTTTAAGCCCTGGTAAGGCACTTATGAACGTTAAGTTACATTTTTGAATCTACCACCGGCTCGTAATTACACTTCAACTGAGAAGACTCCGGCAAGAAACTCAGCGAGACATTTTTTTTTAGGATCTTTCTTTTCATATTAGGTTACAGTTTATACAGTTTATGTAATAGTATTGAAACGAACGAAACGCTCTCCTGATGGTAAGAGGTAACACCTATCCACGTACGACATCGCTGCTTTATCGCTCATTCCTTTGAGACATTCGTCGGTTTCAATAACTGCGTAATTTCGGTAACTGCAATACTCTTCAAACCAGAACAGTAATGGAAAGGGCTTTAGGTTCATTCTACTGCTTAGCGGCAGAACATGCGATACAGCGGTGTAGTAGCTATAGTCCAGAACTTGATATTATTCTAGCAACATCAATTAGAATCTATGTTACGATTAATAGCTTTCATACACTATGTTTCGTAATCCTTAAACAATCTGTTACTAATAATTTTGTTTACAGTGACGGATATATCAACACCATTAAATATTGTAACATTCTCCTGAAACATTCTGTATAAAGAGATTGTTTCAAAATTGGTCACCAATGAAGTTTGTGTCCCTTTTTCTTCCTTCTGTTTTCCCTGCTCTAGATATTGGTCGTTGCTTTTTTCAACTAGAAATTCTCATTCTACAGTTACCTCTCAATCTCTATAATATCCCTTGCTCGTATTTTTTTTTTATGGTTGACAAGCTAGGTATTTTGACCACCGCTCATCTCATGTTAAGTGACGGTGTGGTCGAAGATGGTCAAACACACCAAGCCTCATCAAGTGAGGCTGCCAGAACATACCGTTCGGTGCTTGGTGGCATATTTTCAACTTGTGGGCGGTAGCTAGCCAGTCGAGTACTAGGAAATACTCTACCACCATGCTATGGTTTCCTAACGATGTTTACCTTCACCGACAACTCAAGCTCATTGTTGGGGTTTGAACCCACGCACTACGGCATGCGAACCGACCGCGCTAAATACTGAGTTATCATCGCTATAGGCTCGAAATTAGAAATATTACTAACCAAAATATTTAAAAAAACACAACATGAAAGTTATCCTAGAAATCGAATTATAGCCATACTTAGCATAATAACACCAATTCATCAAAGAACACTTGAAACTCGAACGCTAAATGAATACCTAATCCTTTTTGCTACAGTCATGAAATTTGCGCTATTTTATTATTTGTATTACATATTTTTATTTACATGTCTATATGTATATAAAAATCTCATGTCACGGTGTTCGTGGTCGCACGCCTCCGAAACGGCTCGACCGATTTTTATGATATTTTTATGTACATACATATATTTGGTAGGTTTGAGAATAGGTCGTAAAGTATATTCCATACGTTAGACGATTACCTACTTTTTATCTCGAAAAATGTAGCGGGTAAAACCGCGGGGCGCAGCTAGTAATTTATAATATTATAAATAATTATTGTCAATCAGATAATCTTAGTATCTTAGGGCGTGTTCCGGCAGCCTCACTTGTGAGCCAGTTCTATTCCAGGCTAGGTGTGCTTTACCATCTTCGACTACACCGTCACTTAACATCAGGTGAGTTGTGGTCAAACACATAGCATGTCAGCCATATTTAAAAAAAAAGTCCTTAAAAATACCGATAATTTTGTATTCACTGCAGATTACTTGATTAATAATTTTAGTTAACAAGAACGTTTTGTTTCCAGGATATATGAAGACAACGTGAGCTTTAAGGCAGCATCGACAGACGATATATTTAAAATTAAGATAAGTATGGCAGTAGGTATAAAAGTGTACTTTGAATAAAAATGCTTATCAAGTTATTTATGAGTTTAAATGCATTTATAATCGTAAATGAAACACATTCATCTTGTTAATTAAGTATTTTATGAGAGTTTATATCTAGAAGAGCAAAAGGTGAATTTATTTTTTACCCGACTGCCAAGGAAGGGTTACGTTTTTTATCTTTAATTATAGCTATTTTAATCGCAGTCAGGTTATAGGTTTTTGTAATTCTTCAGCTTGTTTACCATTTTTAGTTAAATAATTTTCTTCAAATTTTAGATTGCGTTAAGAAAATATTTTTTTTAAATTCTTCTGCTAGTTCAACCACGTTATCGAGTGTTTGTGACCTTCCTAAGTTTTATGATAGTCGATAATAGATGCTGAAAGGTACATAGATAAGTACCTAAGTATAGTTTCATTAGCATATGATAAAGAAACCAGGTCACTTAGACGAACCTAGTTTTCAATGCCTATTTAGAAAATACATACAGTAGAGACATGCATGTATTTTATATACATCAGATACGTAGCAATGTCAATAAATATGTCATAAATTAGCGATGATAACTCGCTGGTTAGCGCGGTAGGTTTACACGTCGAAGGGCATGGGTTCAAACCCCAATCATAAATACTCGTGATCGGGTGTTGCTTTCAGGTCGCTGGTCTGTTCGCGGTGTATAGTCTCAGATCTCCTTAGCAAGAGACCGTCTAGGTAGGTACCACCGCAGTACCAGATATTCTGCAGCAAAATTACTGGGCTATTGAGACTTAACTATCTATTGTCTCAAAGTAATGAGCGCCAACTCAACGGTACCCTGGCCTTTGTTTTGTTACTCAAAGTTCTGTGTATCGCTGTAATATGGTCATGGACAGGCGTTATCTCTTAACATCAGGAGAGCGTTTGGTACATCTTATTACTTTTATATAAAAAAAGTATTTTAATCCTAGATTAAGATTAATTTAACTATCTTCTTAATTTAATTCTAAGTTGACAAAGATCACGGACCCCAGTGTCTGCGGAGAGTATATTTTTTTTTTTAAACTCAACAATTAGCTGTCGGTGAAAGACAACATCGTGAAGAAAATGGTGATAGGCTACTTTATAGTACTCTGCTGGCTAGCTACCATCAATTTGCAAATTTGCATGTACCTAATGGTGTATTCCGGCAGCCTGACTTGAGAGACAGTTCCATTCCAGGTAAGGTGTCTGTTAGTGTGTGTTTCTTCGACCGCACCATCACTTATTATCCGGTGAACAGTGGTCAAATACCTAAAAGCATTTAAAAAAACAACGTCCATCTAGTTCCTTTTCAAACAATGTTATTTGTTTCCGGTCCTTACCTACTCTGATTGTGTGCAGATCAGCGAGACCATGTTTGTGTGCAGATGTGAGTAATTTCCATAAATTGGCGCAGTGTGCGGTTGCGCAGGCGAGGCCGGATATTGCTCGTAATCCACTCAATGGTGGCCGAGCCCCTCCGGTGCTGGCAGGACGTGCATTAGACGACGATCCTCGGATCAGAACTCCTACCTAACTATTCAATGATTTGAAGGCTTGATACACTACAAGATATTTCAAGAGCTTAAGCTGCCGGTGAAGAAAAACATCGTGAGAAAACCATAGGGTATTTTTAGTACTTGGCTGGCTAGCTACCATTTTCAAGTTGAAAATCTGCCGCCAAGCACCTAACGGTGTGTTTCGGCAGCCTAAGCAACTGCCAAAACAGAGTCCCTTCCTCGACGACCTTATCGAATCCAGGTTATAACTACTTTTTTTATGGTTGACAATCTGTGTTTGACCACATCTCACTTGATGTTAAGTGACGGTGTGTTCGAAGATGATAAAGCACACCTAGCCTGGAATGGTACTGGCTGTCAAATGAGGCTGCCGGAACACACAGTGAGATGCTAAGCGTCAGATTTTCAACTTGAGGGTGGTAGCCAGCCAGCCGAGTACTAGAGAGTACCCTACCACCATGCTATGGTTTCCTCACGATGTTTTCCTTCACCGGCAATTCAAGCTCATTGTTGGGGTTTGAACCCACGCCCTTCGACATGCGAACCGACCGCGCTAGCCACTGAGCAGCTATCATCACTACAAAACTGCGAATGTGATACGAAAAGAGATAGCTATAAGTAGTGTATTGCGCTTGAAGCACACTAAATCTAATTGCAACAATTGTCTGAATTTGTCTGCAACAAATGGTGCGCGCTAGTGCGATATCTAGCTCTTTTTATATATAAGTACCTGGTTGACCGAGCATTGCTCGGCTGAAAACATGGATTAAACGTTTTCTGAAAATGAAACCTAGCTAGATCGATTTTTCGCCCCCGAAACCCCCTGGATACAAAATTCATGAAAATCGTTGGAGCCGTTTCCGAGATTCAGAATATTTATATATACAAGAATTGCTCGTTTAAAGATATAGATAGATATCATAGAATAAGAGTATGTAAATAAAAATCCCATACCTTACATATTTAGATTCTAGAATACATATAATTAACTACTACGTTATGACCTATCTCGGTAGCGATACTGGTTTTTCCGAGATATATTTTTACCAAATTCAGGAAACCGCACGCTGATTGTATTGTCAGGATGCCATGGAGGTTATAAGAAATTTAAAAAACTATCGTATACCTACATACTCGTAATGCATTGACTGTTAACTTACCTACAGGACTCATCGTGTTAACTGATTACTGACATGCGGCTGACATGCCTTAAGACCATCGTATACCGCTCAGGTATACCGTATACTTGGCCATACAAAAAGAAAAACCTCTTTTCTACCTCTTAATATTGACCGATTTTGGTGATTTTTGTCTTCTTTAAGTTATTAACACCTTAATTAACAATCTTGACTTGACATGACTTGGACTTGTACGTTGTATTTTTTTTTTACTTTTTTAAGTAACTTTAAAGTTACAAGCCTCTTAAAAGCAATTTTTTTATCAGCCTCATTTTTGAAATAGTTTCATAATTATGATACCATTTTAACCTACTTCAAAAATGAGGAAGGTTCTCAAGCAAATAAAAACAATACATGAATTTTGAAGTTGGACGATTTGCTGATCTGCGTGTTTTTGTATTTTCACAGTTATGCTCGAATTTAATTTTTTTCATTTTGAAAACCTTCCTGCCTTTTCAAGTTTATTTTTTGCTGTTATTACAGATAATACAACTACCTTCTTTTGCTGTCGTTGTTCTACTTTAACACGATGAAATGCTCAAAGATTCCAATAAAATGCTATAAATCGTTTCAAAATTTTGAAACTAAAGTTTTGGACCTGTGTCTTTTTTGCCGTCCATGTATATTGTACGGATTATGTATAGATTGTAAAAAAAACATGGATCGATCACGTCCCCCTTTTCTATCAGATGAGATTACATATATGATCTATTCAGTCTATCCTAAGAAGTGAACGCTTGACATTAGAAAATAATACATTTCAAAGAGTAAGTAGGTATACAAAAATAATACGCTATGTAGGTTATCGATTAAAACTAAACTGCAGCGAGCAAATGGCATAGATTCATATCGAAGCGATAAGAAATGAGAAGCCTTAGCAGTTATTTAATTGCAATATATTTAGTGATAAATTTTCAACAAAAAATTGGGAAAGCCGCTATCTGCTTCTATTCTGTATTTTATCGTTGTCCATCGACATTTATCGGTATTTGATATCAGCCAGGTTCGGGAAAGTTCGACAATGATTTCATTCCTTAAAGTGATTGCACGAAAATGGATGAGAGTGTACGCGGTCGTATGGTTGATGCTGTTCACATGTTTATTGGTCAGAGTGTCGCAATGGTGAGTCATATTACTTACCTAATAAGATTCATGTTTTAATAATTAATCAGTTATTAGGATTGTTCTTGAGGTTATACGTTTGTAGTTTGGTACGTACGCCGTCGTACATGTCACTGTCAGATAGGACGTCGGTGACGAATCGGCTGTCGATTGGTGGACACTGTGCGGCAAGACGTGACGTAAGCGCAGGTGTTTTTTTTCCTCAATTAAGGAAATTGTTATTTAGTACATTGAAAAATAACTAAGTCATATTTTACCAAATCATGTTCAATCAAAAATAAGGACGAAGCAAGGTGAAGGCGAGTTTTAATTTTCAATCAGACCGAAGAACGTAGGTACTTTCATGTAAACTAGTTCTTCAACCCGAACTACGAGCTCGAAACGCGCATATTTGTGTGACTTATGAATAAAAAATCATAGCGATTCGATCAATGGTTTGTAAGTAGAACTAGAGGGCCTAGACAAAGTAGCATTCGATTCGCGATATCGCTGAGAGAAACGTTTTTTTTTTTAACGCTGACAGTCTAGGTGTTTGACCACAACTCACCTGATGTTAAGTCAACTGACGGTGTGGTCGAAGATGGTAAAGCACACCTAGCCTGGAATAGAACAAATGAGAAATGAGAAACGTAAAAAATGTACAAGATTAAGCTATCGATATGTCACGTGGGTACCTTATGTCAATCCCGTACACTTTCAGACTTTTCTATCCAATCCAATCCAGTTAAATCAGGGGCTTTACGAAGGAAAATGAAGTGATTTTGGCACGTTTCTTTTTACTTGAACTGGATACTACGACTCTAGTTTCAACCACATCCGATGCCCTTCCAACAGAGTACGAAGCGCGAGCGGCCTCGTCTTGCTTCGTACTAGTTGCTGACGATGTTCACTGCCTTCACTGCGTTCAGTTAATAACAAAACTAATTAAGATATTATACCCAGCTCTTCGAATTTTCTGCGGTAAACCTCACTAGGATGTCTTTACGTCGAGCACCTAAACTTAAAGAGTTTTTTAACAATATATTTTTGTATTTTTTCTACAAGTATAATGTAGCCACATAAGTATGTGGCCACATAAGTGTTATGGGTAATTTTTTTCGTTTGACAAGCTAGGTGTTAGACCACAGCTCACCTGGTATTAAATGTCGGTATGGTTGAAGATCGTAAAGCACACCTAGCCTGGAATGGAACTGGCTCTAAACTGAGGCTGCACACCGCTAGGTGCTTGGTAGCAGATTTTCATCTTGTGGGTGGTAGCTAGCCAGTCGAGTACTAGAAAATACTCTACCACCATGCTATGGTTTCCTAACGATGCTTACTTTCACCGACAATTCAAGCTGTTTGGTGTTTAAACCCACGCCCTTCGCCGTGTGAACCGGCCGCGCCAACCACTGAGCTATCATCACTAAAACACTGAGCAATATTTGTCTCTATCTGTTTATGTCCCTTCTACTCATTTCTGATTCGTTCCGACGCAAATAAAAAAGCTTGGTTATATTTTACCTCCAAATTTTTTCTAAAACACATGACGCGTAGGCGTCGCGCGTTTACAATTCTAAGATCAATACATTGCATGTATCTTAGTGTTGTGTATAAGTAGGTAGTTAAGACGCAAGTGTTTTTTTTCTGGGCAGGGCGTGTGCGCTGCCAAGATTTGGCCTCCCAGCTGCCTGTGGCACTGACATTGCCCGGCTGAGGCCGCCAAAAATAGGGCAAGGTCGGATACCCGCGTCTTCAGCTTATATAATTTGACAGGAATATTGATGAAGGAAAGCGGACAACGACCGATATGAAGGCGACTGAAAACTCGAGGTTACATACGCAATTATTATTATGTTTTGATTGGTTTGTCTTTTTGCGATAGGCCAATACGTACGTATTTCATATGGATACCACAGATATTTGTAGAGAAACAAATATCATCTAGTATTGTATCTAATAATAAATAATCTAAGAGCATAGGACATTTTGCCCTATAGTAAGTAGGAGTAGGCGTCGCATATAGGATATGTCCACAGATTGTGCTTGTCCTTGATTTCGAATGAAAAATGCACCACGTCATATGTTTGATTGAGCTTATGAGCTTATGAGCTTATTTTATAACACGGTCATTATTGAAACAAGCTTGGTTAAACTTAAATAAATGAATAATCTAGAAAATTTATTTTGTTTCCATCTAGATACTAAAACAATATAGCCATTAAAGAACAAGTAAATATAATAAGTAATTTAATATCCTAGTTAAGAACCTTTGATTATATACTTCGCCATAATTAAAGTTAATAATTTACTCCCCAAGCAAAATTATTCGATCGAATCGTTTAATTTCTCGATAGTTTGATGAACAAATATCCAACATTTAACTAAGTATCTACCGAGACATTATTATATGATCGATACTGGCCTATGAAGGCTGAATCATGTGATCCTGAAGACATCTCGCATGTGATTGTTGTAAACAAATCACGAGCAGCACTATTTACGAGCATTTGTATTGGGAACATATGGGTGGACGATGGTTGCTATTGTTTCATACAAACTCTATTTAATAAGCAATAATGTAGTCACAGACGTCTTTGAGACAACACAAATAATGTACGCGGTCACTGGTAACTACCCAATTACCTCTCTGCCCATCTAGATAGGTATCACTGCAGTATCAGATATTCTACCACCAAGCAGTAGTGTGTTCCAGTTTGAAGGGTTATACAGTTAATTACAGAGCAGACAGACATTATAGCCATCGAATGTCTCAGTAATGAGCGCCAAAACAACCCTAGAATTTTACTTTTTAACTAGATTTCTAAGTACCGCAGCAATGGTCATGGACATACGTTGTATCTCGCAATGGTGGTCCAGGCGAGGTAAGTGAAGCATTAATTGTCCAGCTATAAAATGGGTCAACGATTGTCAACATTACGGGTCAACCTGACTAGATTAGTACAGGATTGTTTTGCTGTTTTAATTTTTAGCTTAGAGGTTGTTAGCTAATTTAAATAGGTTCTGAATTATGTGGTGGCTTTGATTATTTTAAGATATTATTTTTTTATTAGCACTTTTCGCGAAATTTTCTAGTTAACGATAATATTTTCCTGAATTAATCCGTACCTAAAAAGTATCGGATTCCTTGAATTTAATTATTGAAATACTACCAGTATTTAATGTAGGTAGCCACAGTATACATACTACTGTTCTGCATACCAGCCGTAAAAACAACCCCGACACAGCTGGGTTGTTTTTACGGCTTCCACGCTCGAGGGTCGGGTCAAGGACTCGTCAAGGACGCGGCCACGATAGTTACGTAAACCTTATATTATTTCAGCGTGTTCAATGATCCTTGAAGTTATGAATGGGAAAAACAGTAAGGCAGGTAGGATAGTAAATGTGTAGGTACCTATATCAAATTTTGAGTATGAGCAACAAATTGAAAAAAAAATATATTAGAAAATCAGTAGCAAGCTTTTCAAATCATAATTATCTTGCTGAGCTATCTCGTGAGCTTGGAGCCCATCCAGATGCAACAAGAAACGGCCATTCTAAATTTAATTTTTCCTCCTTCTTGATTGGTAATAGTGACGCGACTAACGAATTATAATCGATCGATTTTAAAACTTACAAAAATAGCTTGTTATCGAACTTCCGATACAAAGTAATTATTTAGACTCTACTTAAACAATTGTTTTAATTTGAAACTTTTGTTAGTTCTTTAACATTTATCTATGAGGTATACCTAGTTGTTTATCTATTTTTATGATCGAATCAACAAAAGTTAATCACGTACGTAAATCTGGTATCTTAAAAGATAATCCTAAATTGCTTGATAAGAATGCGAAATTCACAAGTGCATGCATATCACTTGCAAATACTATGCGATTTCATATTGTATAAATGATGAAGATGGAGTTGACTAACAACCGCGGTAATGATAATAGCCGAAATGTATTGAAGCTATACCAGCGAGCGATCTGCCAAGCAAGCACCACATCAGCAAGGCCAAGGTTGTCAGGAAAGGGGGGCGCGGGGCGCCCGCGGGCTTAACGCTCGGCGCTGTCCCGCACCAGCCATTCTGCACCTCGCAGTCGACTCTGACGGTTGTACTAGTGCCAGGTAAGCAGTGGCCACTTTTAATTTTAATCTATCGCCAATACAGATTTGCCAATTGTGCTCCATCGCCGCGGCATCTCAAAAAGTAAACGTATCTTTTGTGTGACAAGTTAAAGCGATTCAAGATGATTGTGTTCCGATAACGTGGAGTGCTGCGTTTCTGATAAGAAGGTATCGCGCGGCAAGAAGTTGGTGTTGCATTCAAATACCGCAACGCAGGAAGGTAACCGGTGTGGCTCGAGGGAACTTTCCCTCCTAAAAGTTTTGAAGCGGATCCCGAAGGGCGGGAAGCGAATAGTCGCGTGCGTGCTGCGTGGCGCGCATCGATCGGGCCACCCCTCACCCTCGCCACTCCCGGCACTGATACATTCATTCGGAAAAAATATCATTCCATCATTGCATTTAGTATTCTGCGTTTATTTTGTTTTTTGCAGTAGTTTTAAGTGATTTTAGTGCATGAATTAGCAGTTAGTTTTTAATTTGTGAAAATGGGTGGCTGTGCAACAAAAGAAAATAAAGAAAACAAACCGGCTGAAGATACTGACGGGTTTGTATTATGGCTCCGCTCCGGCTTCAATATCGCGTGCCGGCGCACAATTTGAATATTTTGGCTTATTACCTTCAATTTAGTACACGAAATTTTAATGTGAATTGTCAAAAACAAACTTTTTATGATCGTTATAACACAAGTGTCACATTTATATCATGTTGCCTGCGGAATACTAATGTGCTTGTTGGGATTGTGACGGCCAGTGAACCTAAACGGGATGTAGCTTTTTATTATATTTCCGGTCTATTGAATTGAATTTCCATTCGAGAAATTAAGTTTTTCCTTATATTTCGTAATTTAACACTGCAAATACTGAAGTTATTTGGAATTACAGTTTATATTTTATATTCATTTTATTATGCATAAAATATTGTTTACAACAAACAGGATACATTTTCATTAACTTTGCCGGCAGTTTTAAGTGTCTTTGAATTCTATTTCATAAATGTAACAATAAATGAATTTCTTAGTACTAGTAAGTACTTATGGCAAGTGCATTCTTGAAAGCATGATACCGACGGTATCCATAGATATCGCATATCACAGATTGATATGATTCATGGAAGAATAAAGTCCGGATTCCGTAATCTGACTACCATTAATTGCTGCATTACCGTCTCATATAGAAATGAATGCAAAGTAACAAGAAACTCGCGATAACACGTTGGTTGGCTGGCCGCGAGTGGGAGGTACGGCTGCGCGGCTCGGAGAAGCACCGGTGCGCAGTGAGCTGACACATCCCCGTTCGACTTGCGCGTGTCGGTCAAGGCGACCTCTAGCTAAATTACGTAATTCCATACAAAATTTAGTAAAGTCCTGGGTGTGTTCGGAAAACACTCCCATAACTGACAGCTCGCGTTCACCACTCTCTTCGCCGTTGTACCAAAATCGTTTATTAACGTACAGGGATTGTTCTTTCGCTATGAATTATAAGCTAAAAGTAACATTGATCCCAGTGGTCGTTTGTGGTGGAGCCGTTCTTGCGTATTACCTCATCAGGCGGTTTGTACATTTTGTATAGTGTGATGTATAACCGATTTGTTGTTATATGTTTTTAAAGCTAATTGATTTATTAAAACTGAAACAGTTAATGTTCGCTTACATTTAGAACTTTGATCGCGTGTTTTATAATAATTACAGCCATGTAAAAATCAATAAAGCAATAAAATAAGATTTACTTAAGTCTAAAACTATTATTATTAATCGATTTAATGAGTATTTCTATGACACTAATAGGTTTTCGCCACTTCCGGTCGATTTAGGAAGTACCGGGTACGTCCCTTTTTCACCATTTTGAATTTTGAAAAAAATAAACTGTCATCGTCGCCGCATTTGCAGTGCACGGGAATTTTAAATAAATTTTCGTTATTTTCTGAAAATTCTTCGTGACTTTAGCGATAATGTGTACGCGAGCAACATGTGCGGCGTTGAAAGCGTTAGAATCATATTGCTTCTTTATTATCGGTGGGATTAAAAGTGATGAAATTGTTTGTGACGTGAGCGTTTTCGTTGTTGCAGGAAAGCCGCAGCCATGGTGGACGCCGCAACCCTCGAGAAATTGGAGGCTGGATTCAGCAAGCTCGCCGCCTCCGACTCCAAGTCGCTGCTTAAGAAATACCTCACCAGAGAGGTGTTCGACAGCCTGAAGAACAAGAAGACCTCGTTCGGCTCGACCCTCTTGGATTGCATCCAGTCTGGTGAGTGTAATTAATTACTTGACGAGCGCCATTTATATAAAAACTATCTGTCTACATACTTGCTAAAAGGATATAATTATCTCGTAAGTTGAGATCTAAAGTCGAGTAAAAAACAATTCGAATCTCACACTTGTATAGGTACCTAACTAGTCTCGGCAATTTTCGTGTCGTGTATTACCGTACTTGGTTATGATTTTATTTGTCGAACATTGTTTAATTAATGGGTAATATCTATCGGATAACAATTATTAAACATTCTGTGTCTAATTAGGCTGTTCATAAATAATATAGGAAAACTAAGTACTTAGTTCTAGGAAATACAATTACGTCATGTTTTGTAGCCTTAGACTATAGCGCAGCGTGACGAACCTGTCTAGGTTTTAGTGAGCCACTATTATTTTTCCTTAACAAACTGATAGTCTTCGATGTAAGAAGAGGTACTCTGAGCCTAGAACGGTATTGGATTATTTTATTATCTGCCTAGTGCGATTAAAACCGATAACACGATTACAAAGTACATGAAAAATAGAAAGTCCGCGATACTTGCCTACCTACCTGTATTATCAGAAGCGAAGAGTTCAATAAACTTGCGTCACCGGCTAACGAGACTTAAGTTACGTAAGAATAAGTAGGTACTATAAGTTATAAGGCTGAGCACTAATATTACGTAACACATTCCAGGTGTGGAGAACTTGGACTCTGGTGTCGGAATCTACGCCCCCGATGCGGAGGCGTACTCCGTATTCGCTGAGCTGTTCGACCCCATCATCGAAGACTACCACACCGGCTTCAAGTCTACCGACAAGCACCCGCCCAAGAACTGGGGTGATGTAGAGACCCTCGGCAACCTGGACCCCGCTGGCGAGTTCGTGGTATCGACCCGCGTGCGCTGCGGTCGCTCCATGGAGGGATACCCCTTCAACCCTTGCCTCACCGAGGCCCAGTACAAGGAGATGGAAGAGAAAGTCTCCACTACTCTGTCCGGTCTGGAAGGCGAGCTCAAGGGTACCTTCTACCCGCTCACCGGCATGTCCAAGGAGACCCAGCAGCAGCTGATCGACGACCACTTCCTGTTCAAGGAGGGTGACCGCTTCCTCCAGGCCGCTAACGCCTGCCGCTTCTGGCCCTCCGGCCGCGGTATCTTCCACAACGAGAACAAGACCTTCCTCGTGTGGTGCAATGAGGAGGACCATCTGCGTCTCATCTCCATGCAAATGGGCGGAGACCTGAAGACTGTCTACAAGCGTCTGGTAACTGCCGTCAACGACATCGAGAAGCGCGTCCCGTTCTCGCACCACGACAGGTTGGGCTTCCTGACTTTCTGCCCCACCAACCTGGGCACCACCGTTCGCGCCTCCGTGCACATTAAGGTGCCGAAGCTGGCCGCCGACAAGGCGCGTCTGGAGGAGGTCGCCTCCAAGTACCACCTGCAGGTCCGCGGCACGCGCGGCGAGCACACCGAGGCCGAGGGCGGCGTGTACGACATCTCCAACAAGCGTCGTATGGGCCTCACCGAGTACGAAGCCGTCAAGGAGATGTACGACGGTATCGCCGAACTCATCAAGATCGAGAAGTCGCTCTAAACGGTTACGATCTCGCACTAACAGTATTTTTTGTATTATTTATCGTTTTCGAAAGGTGATGATTGGATGTGGCCGGGTCGGGCTGGCGGGTTACACTAGTCAGTGGCGCCCCGGGCGGGCGTCCGGCCGCCGTCGGCCCGATATTGTATCGTAAAGTATTTTCTATAAGGAAATGGAAAATAAAGACAGCTAGCATTAAGACCACTTCTGCATTTTCATTTTGTGTTCCTGAAATGTGATTGACTATGCAGTACAACGGATATTACCTACCTACTTATAGCTAAGTTAGTAGTTAGGTACATTATATATTATGTAGGTACAAGCGTGCCGGATTTACATATTTGCCGAGCTTGTATGTAAAATTTATTATCTAATTAAAACTTGAAAAAAAAAACGCATTTTTCAGACACGAGTTCGATACACTATAGCAAATGTTTAAGCAAGCCTTTTTTGGGATTTCAAAACATCTATACACTACACATATATATTTATACCAATATTGCTCGTTTAGTTATCTTAGATTAGATTTACGAATTCTAGTAGTACACACAGGTCAATGCTTGAGGTAGCTTGGGGGACCGTTTCGCCAAGAGCGCCAAATTTTTTTCTTCTGTATATGTCGTTAAATTTATTTCCATATTGGGAGGAAATTCAGAAAAGCTACATATTATTTATTATCCATAAACGAAATTTAATTACACTACTCGATAGCTACAGGTTCAAATAATTTGTTACGGTAAATGAGGACTTGAAACATGGAAATCCGAAGGACTTCTTAGCATTAGAAAACATTACCCGTAACGTAGCGACACATAATCACGTCTCACTAAAGCCGAATTCATTATATAATCACGATCTGTTTTTTTTTTTGCACTTTACACTGGCTAAATAGAAAAAGCCTGTAGCCAAAAGTAAATGGTGTCGACTGAAAAAAGTTAAATGGAAGTTTTTGGCGGGAACGTGGCAAAATCATGGATAGTTATTTTCCAAAACTTTTTCGAATATGTTTATATAATGTTTAACTTTAAAAATAGCGGTAAAAAGTGCCTAATTACGTGTGTGAGTCTGAGAAAGTGATTTATTGTGGTGAAACATAACTTTTGTATTGGGTCCAGAACTCCGTCAAAGCTTATAAAATAAAGTCACCACTTCTTTACTATACATGACCGGACTTGATATTGGCTTACTACGTTTGACTTTGACTGTAATTATATCACTTTAGAACTGTAAAATATCGAAATATTTGACGTTGACAAAACAACAAAGTACGATGCCAAAAAAAGATGAAAAAGATAAAACTGTATTGTTATTGTTTGTTCTTAATTTTTAATTTAGTTAAAAACTAAGAACAATTGAAACGCAACGTGATTTTTTTTTTTTAATTTAAATTCCGTTGATTGTGAAGTCATATATTTGTAGAAGAAACAAATCGTAATTCTTACACACGATGTCTACACCCAAAAGTGAAAAGGATCTCCATTTACCACTATCAAGAGTAAAAACTATAATGAAAAGCTCTCCAGACGTCGAAGCCGTTGGCCCAGAACCGCTGTACTTAGTTACAAAAGTAACCGTAAGTTTCACTCAAATGTATTTGTTACACTACCTAAATAATCGCGACCGGTAAAATAAAAGAACTAAAATGAAGATAACCTTTTACTACATCTTATAGGAGTTGGGTGTCCATAACAATACCCGATGCACCCTAAGACAGATACAACAGAAATTAGACCGCAAATGAGTAACCACGCCTATCCGGACTACGGGGTATTGGTTTAGTGTAGTACTATAGTTTAATAATAGTTTTACTGCAAATATCATTAAATAAATAAGAATCTAAGAATAAATAATGTTACTTAGGAAAAAGTAACATTATTTATTCTTAGTTGTACCTATATGTGAATCTGTCCATTAAATATCCTTCCCTGATTTTGGACTATCTTTACAGGAACTATTTGTTACGGACTTAGCTAAACGAGCATTTGAATCAAGCAAAACCAGTCATTTGGAGTATAAACACATAGCGGAGGTGGTGCAGGAAGATGATACATTAGATTTTCTTAGAGAAATAATGCCTAGAAAGATAACTGTGAGGCAGTATAAAGAATTAATGTCTAAAAAAGCAACAAAATCGTCTCGGTCAGACGATTCCAGTGAAGAGTCTAGTGAAGAAGAAAGTACAGAAGAATCCTCAAGTAGCAATGAAAAAGAATGACAAGATTTGAAAATGTATATCCTAATGACTTAGACAATTCTCCAGAAGGATATGCTCTTCAAAAAAAATGTTTGATCATTAAATTTGTTTCATTTTGTCATGATGTTATAAAATGGTAAAACAGCTTGTGCAAACACAGAAAATTAACTTTACAAATAAATTAAGTTTGTGTGTTGTTTTGTATTATATTAATTATTAACTGTCTTTCTATAAAACAGCTTAAAAGTAAATAATGTTAATTAAGGCTGAGGACTCTATTTTTGTATTGTGCCGAAATTAAAATGTTTCTTAGTTAAGCATCATTTTTGATTAAGACTTATGTGATTAGGTGCTGTCTCAAAATATCTATATCACGCAGTAATTATGTGAATCAGCATTAAACAGTTATTTCGTAAAGGAGTAGTTTGTTAATTTTGTTACTTTATACAAACTGCTCCATGAATAATTGTACTGCTCAGGTTTTGCTAACATGACTGCAGTAAACCATTTCCTTTTATGACAAAAAGTGATGACCAATGTTCAATTGTTCAAGTACCACTCTGACATTTGTTCAATTAGAAATTAAGTATTATGAGCTTAAATCAAAACACAAAATATATAAAAACCCCAGATGAAGTAGTCTTTCATCTGAGATGAAAGCCATAGCCATGCTGAGATTGGCCTATTCAGAGTAAATTCTATTTTTGTTTGTCTTATCGTCAAATACTTTCATTCTTACTGGACTCAGATCAAAAGTTACTGGAGTTACTGGCATCTCAATCGTATGGGTGTTTTCAATTTGATCTAGGATTTCAAACCATACACTGTGCCAAACAAACCCTGACTCCAAAATTTTTCATTATCAAGTGACATCTAGTAACAGTTTAGTGAACCGCGACGATTACATGTCGCAGCGAGTTTATGCTTCTATAGTGTCTGTCAAGAGGGCAGCACAATCACAAGTCAATTCTTAAAAGTTACCTCTACACTAAAATAGATGTCACAGTGAGCATTGGCGGTAATAAATTCTAAGCTGTTTAGTATGTTAGTGATATCCCTATATGTGTGTATGTTATCCCTACGTGATAAATTCAAAAAAATAAACATAATGACAGTACCATGTCAATACATTTATGAAAACTTGTTGTACACTCATAAAAATATCAATCGTTTCCCTAAAAATAGCGACATACATAATTTAAATACTAGAAATAAGAATAAACTTGCTGTGCCCAAAACTAGGCTAAACAAGATAAATGTATCCTTTAAAGGGCAATGTATACGCTTCTACAACAAAACTCCTAGTGAGTTGCAAAAATTATCAATAAATAAATTCAAACAAATTGTCAAAAATATCCTATGTAAAAAGGCTTACTACAAAATATCAGATTATCTAGACGATAAAAAAGCTTGGGACGAGTTTTGCTCCAACTCGAAAACTAACAATCTAACAAGGTAAAGTTTTCTTGTTCGCTTCTTTACTTTACCTCAAAAAGATTGAAGTGAACGAAAGATCAAAGTGATCACTTTATTTCCTAGTTTTAAGTATGTTTATAATTTGTGACGTGTGACGTGTCCAAGAGTCCTGTAAGGTCTAAAGGAAATAAAGCACTTTGAGTTTTGATATTTTGAGTGAGATATGTTATTTTTATCTTATCTAACGAGTACATCATATTTTTATGATCTCGAAATCGGCTCATACGCTTTCAATGAAATTTGCTTTATGGGAGTTTTCGGGGGCGAAAAATCGATCTAGCTAGGTCTGGAAAAACTATTATAAAGTGTTCATAACTAAGTTTAATTGTCAGTACCTAGGTACTGCAATAAAACGGATAATATTTATTTTTTAAGCTGAGCAGCCTGGAAGCCTTGGTAATTAATTTTCATTGTTTTTAATAAGAAACTTTTAGATTAACTCTTGCAGTTAATCTAAAAGTTTCTTATTAGTTTTCTTGTGGTATTCATCTAATAAAATTTTATTCTCAGAGTTTGAACCTCCTTGGTAAGGCAGAATGCGATCACACAAAAACCTTTTTGGTATACGAAAGCAAATAGATCGATAAACATTTTAAAGTCGCCTCCAGCGGCTACGCGTCGTCACCTTCACACGAGGCAAAGGTCTGCAAACAGTCGAATTCAGTTTGCTCTGCACTTGTCACCTGGTTACATGATACATCCTCACATAATGCACGTAACCTCTAGTGTTGTTTGTATTGTGGGCTCAGTGCAAAGACCTTCACGGCCAGGTGATTTTACCTCAATTTGAGCAAGTGGCTTAAACTTGCAGAATTTTGGCAAACAATGCGTTTTGAGGGTCATCCGCCCCTCATTTGCTATGCTTGAGGGAGTAAGAAAAAATGTGGCACTACCTGTTTCGTGTGACGTAAACTACCTATTGGGTACCTAGGTGTTTGCACTAAGACTTAGTTAGGTACTGTTTTTGTTATATTTCGTTTGGCTGTTTAATTATGTATGTACATATTTGAAACCTGTAGTTGCTCACGACAGGATTTCTCATCTTCATCATATAGATAGTTCTTTGTTATTTTTTAGATATTGTATCAATTTTTATACGCGGCAGTCACAACATGAGGGGACCAAGACCAGAGTGAACAGGTATCATCTAAGTCTGCGTGCTTCATCTTCGACAACATCATCGCTTACCATCAGGCGAGTGGTGGTCAAACGCGGATAAGAAAAAAGTATTACATAAGCACCATAGGGGGAATCTAAATTTAAGCGTAAGGCGAATAAACTTGGGAGCTTAACATAGGGCGCTGACACGGCCTGGTGATAACGTCAGCAATGTCATATTATGCTGATTATTTATTTTGCTTGTTATTGGCACACTTCGTTTTCTACTTGTTCTTTGTTTCTCTCGATACTTAAGTTGCCTGGAAGAGATCGCTTTTAGCGATAAGGCCGCCGGTTAAACCAATATTTATGTAAGCTAGAAAGGGGGACTAAGAGCTTTGTTTACTTTTGCTGGCAAAGGGGAGGGAGGGGCTAGTTATTACTAAAATTCTGCTTTTATAATACTTGAATGGCCCAAGAGACCCATTGATATGTATGACTCATTATGTAGAATACCTGTTTTAAGAGCTACAGGGCGTGGGTTCGATCCTCACCGGAACAAACACTTATGTAACGCTAAATGTTTGTTCTGTGTCTGGGTTTTATGTATGTAATTACAAAAAAAAAGTGTTTAAGTATTCTATCAGTTATCTGGTTCCCTTAGTAAAAGGTTTGCTCACTTTGGGGCTAGATGGTGCTGTGAAAAATGTCCTACGATATTTATTTATCTATTGTTTATTACTCATTACAATGTACAGAACCCACAACAGAAAATTCCCGCTTAGGCGCACTAACGGCAATACATGTGCCTCCTATCAGGTTTCAATACCAGACAATTCATCATCAGTTACGTGTATGCCACAGTAAAATAAGCTTCTTAGAACAGACAGCCAGCTTTCGTGACTTTCAAAGTTATTTAGTTAAGTAAACAGTTAAAAGTCATGCTTACAAAAACATACCAAGGTAAGTCGTTCGCTACTAATACACGATGACATGAGATCTTGGCCTGTTTCTGAAACCCATGTAAGTTATGGTCAAATGACTAACTGGTAACTTTGTAAATGACTACATTAAGACCTTATGGTATTATTTTGCCATCAAAATGATTATTAGCTAGTATTTTTACCCGACTGCTAAGGAAGGGTTATGTTTTTCGTGAGTATGTTGCATGTATGTGTGTAAATTTCTTTATTACCTCGTATCTTCCAAACGGCCGAATGGATTATGACAAATGAGTTATCGTTAGTTTTTTATTTTTTATGTTGTACAGGCTTGGTGTTTTGCCCACAGCTCCTGATGTTAAGTGATGGTGTGGTCGAAGATGGTAAAGCACACCTAACCTGGAATGGAACTGGCTCTCAAGTAAGACGATGAAGTCGGCAGGTAAGCACCGGAACTCCATAATTAAACAATGTAACCTAGCCGCGTTTGACTTTTTATTGGAAATAGATTCACGTGAAGTGACATTTACTAATATAATTAGCTTTGTCTCTATTTATACGATAAATCGAGATAGGGATAGTGAACTGCTTTCCAAGCCCTGTAGGTTCACGGATATTTTCTAAACAGGCTAGTTCAATACTGTGGTAGTATTTTAATATTAAGTTACTTTATCTATACGTTCGATACGAATTTCACAAGATGTTTTGCACCAGCTTTTCAAATCCATTGTACTCACTGGTTACAGGTTGCTGACCGTCCATTTCTTCTTATTTTACACAATTTCATTAAGAGCCCTTACATAACATCGATAAGTATTTCGGACGTTCAACCTGATTTATTTTCGCTTTCGAAGTTCGATAGCAACGCAATATTGTTGTTACTTAGATGATTGCGTGTCTCATCTGGTGCAATACGTTTTATCGAAATTGTGCAGATTGCGTGCCGTTTACAGCGATAAAGCTGTAGAAGAGTCTATAGCTTTATCGCTGTGGATAGACTATCGTATCTACTTAACTAGTGGGTATATTCTGCTAATTCCGGTACCGTTAATAGCAATTATAATTATTTTATTAAAAAATCTTTAGGACGTCTAATGGTAAGTAGGTACTGGCAGTGAGGAGTGAACGTACTAAATACAAAAGGCGAAATTTTTATGTAAATAAAATTTTCGGCTCTAAATAAGTTCGCAGAATACTAAAAACAGCTGTTTTATATTAGATTGTATTTAGAGATTACAAAATGTGCCACATACCTACGAGATGACATGAACTGTAACCCTTACTTCGACACACATACATACCTACATATTGTTCAGTACTCTACCAAAATATTAATTTATTGAAATTTCGTGAAATAATACAATGAGAAATTAAACAATCACTTAGATTGGTTACCTAATCATCTAGAATTTACATCATTTGAAGTTCTTTTCTAGGTGGTTAGAATTAGTTGGGAAAAGTTGATTCTTTTTCTCGCAAAATTTCCGTAATTTTGTTCAGATGTTACTCTTAAGATATAGTTAGCTAAGTACATTAACCTTGTATAGTCAGATTTAATTCATTAAAAAATATTCAGTCTTAAAGCTATGAGTATCACGGTCTCTCTGTAGGTACTTACCTTACCTAATTTTGGGGAGGTATATGTTCGATGTCCTTGCGCATCGTTATCATTTTTAATTCAGATGAAGGCTACTAGTTGGCGCCCTACTTCGAGACGTAATTTCTAGATCGCGGTGACGAGATTCTCTGCCCAGCTAGTAACCTTTTTCAACTTTATCATTTTATTTGAGTATTACGGTTGGTACGAAATATAAACGGTTTCGAAAAGTAAGTGTTTTATTTGAATCGGTTTTATTGGCTCTTGGGACAGTTCGCCGCGCTCAACATTGGTCCTATTCGAGCCGGATCCGGCAGTGACGCGTTCGCGAGTGATCCGAAAAATTCGATAGTGCGTGCGAATGTGTTCTAAAGTGGTAGTGATGACAGTGACATTTGGATTATAGTGACGTACTTGGTAACCGTGAGTAGTAATAGACTTAAAAATTTAAAAGTGAAATTAAAGTGTGGACTTAGTAAAATAATATTGAAATTGGACTTAGAAAAATTATCGTCATTCAAACACTTGTAAAAATTTCGTTATTAAAAAAGACTTAGAATAATTCTGGTGATTTCAACATGGACTTGTAAAAATTTCATTATTAAAAAAGACTTAGAATAATTCTGATGATTTCAACATGGACTTGTAAAAATTTCGTTATTTAAAAAGGACTTAGAATAATTCTTGTGTTTGATATGGACTTGTAAAATTTTATTTGTGCAAAAGAACTTAGAAAAATCTTGTGTGTTCAAGAACCTATAAAAATTTCAAAAGTTGTTTTCAATTTCATACGTTGTTAAAATTGTAACAATGGAAGAGTTAGTGCATCAACAACATGAATTACTCAGACAAATAAAGGCAGCGTTTTCTAATTTTAAGAAAACGCCAAAGGCAAGACTGAATAGAACCTACGTTCAGGTTAAGTTGAACTTACTCGATGGACTATGGGAGACATTTATGAAAAATCACATGGTCCTCATTAAGCTGCCGGATTACGTTGATGGAGACATATTTGAGTCGGGTGAAGAAGCGTACACCTTGGGCAAGTGCGAAATGATTGAATGCTTAGAAAGGTTGGCACCAGCCGCTGCCACGTTATCATCACCAAAGCCACAGGCTCACTCTCAATCTGAAATTAAGTTACCCCGCATAACTATTCCAAGCTTTTCGGGAAAATACGAAGAGTGGACATCATTCCACGATCTGTTTATGTCGCTAATACACACAAATAATTCCCTCTCAAATGTTCAGAAATTGCATTATTTGAAGTCTAGCTTAAGTGGAGAGGCAGAAGCACTGCTGAGACACATTCCCGTCACGGAAGCCAATTACGGAGAAGCGTGGGCAACTTTGAAGAAGAGATTTAGTAATAAACGTTTCGTAGTAAATGCTTTACTTAAGAAATTGATGACACAGAAGAACGTAACAACAGAGTCCTCTCAGGCAGTCAAGTCAATTTTAGATACTACTAACGAATGCTTGAATGCATTAAAGAACTTGGGTATCGCATCAGTTGATTGGGATCCGATGCTAGTGTACATCACTGTCAATAAATTAGACCACGAGACAGTCCGCCTATGGGAGCAACATATTGGTCTGAATGAAGATAGAAACGACGAGCTACCCACATACAAACAACTTTGCGTCTTCCTAGAGTCCCGTTTCAGAACACTGGAGGTTCTAGAATCTTCAAAGTCGTCGCAGAGGTCCAGACCTAACATAAAACAAACTTTTCACATCACTTCAGAAAAAATCCACTGTTACCTTTGTAAAGACAATCACTTAATTTATCACTGTAAAGATTTCATCAAGCTAAATGTCAACGAGCGAAAGAAGTTCATAGAAAAGAATGCACTTTGCTACAACTGCTTGATTCCCAATCACACAGTTTATAACTGCAAGCATAAAACTTCATGCAAAAGATGTGGCAAACGTCATCACTCATTAATTCACCCCGATAAAGACACAGAGAGAGTTTCAGAGCGAGCTGAAACTTCAAGACAACTCCGAAACGATTCACAAGTAGCCAAGTCACCAGTCGAACATCAGGTAGACAGTCATTACGCGGACATTGGTAACGTGCTTCCCAAAAATGTGCTGCTGGCCACAGCCCTGGTGAAGATATATTCATATGGTGCTACCTTCTATTTGCGAGCATTGATAGATATGGGGTCCCAAGGTTCTTTTATTACGGAGTCCGCAACTCAGCTCCTTGGGTTAAAGAAAACGCCATTCAACTGCTTAATCAATCGACTGGACGAGAATGGGAGTCGCCTCCGCTCCAAACATGCAGTAACATTTTTTATACAATCGAAATGTGACTCAAGCGTCGACATACCTGTTGCCGCTTGCGTACTCAAGTCACTTACGAAAAAGCTACCAACTGCAGAAGTGTACAACAAAGACTGGCCTCATCTGCGCCATCTAGATTTAGCCGATCCTGAATTCAATAAACCTGAAAGGATCGATTTGCTGTTAGGCGCGGAAGTCTTCGATGAAATCATTATTGATGGACTGAAGAAGGGCCCCCGAGGATCACCAATAGCACTTAACACTCACCTCGGGTGGATAGTATTAGGCAAGACAGACAACACTGAGGCGATAAACGGCTACACAATCACTTTTAGTATGCACAGTTTCATTGAAGACGAACTTCAAAAATTCTGGGAGATAGAAGAAGGTGCAACTAAAAGATATATAACTGAAGAAGAGGAACGTTGTGAAAGACATTTCCAAAGGACACACACCAGACTAGAAAATGGAAGATACGTAGTGGCTTTACCGTTCATAAACGAAGACCCGCTTTGCCAATATGGTAATTCACGAGAAGTTGCAAAGGCGAGATGGTTGCAAATGGAGAAACGATTAAATAAAGATCCATGGCTGAAGAAAGAATATACCAAAGTCATGAAAGAATACCTAGAGTGTACCTTGCACCTTTATTACAACACATGCGAGAAATAAAAGAAGAAGATAGATCGATAACAACTGCTGTGTACTTACCACATCACGCGGTAGTGCGAACTGATAAATCCACCACCAAGGTTCGAGTGGTATTTGATGCGAGCTGTAAATACAAGAATCAGGTTTCTCTAAACGATGATCTCATGGTCGGACCGCGTTTGCAACAAGACTTGCGACATATAATCATGAGATGGCGGCAACACAAAGTGGTTCTCGTGGCCGACATTGTAAAAATGTATCGGCAAATTGTTGTTACTCAGCCAGACTTCCAACGACTGCTTTGGCGCGAGAACATGAGTGAAGAATTGCGAGACTTTGAACTGAATAGAGTGACCTTTGGTACGGCCTGCGCACCCTACCTAGCGACCAAGGTTTTACAGCAGTTGGCTATCGACAAGATGAAGGAGCATCCAGTAGTAGCACCCATTGCTTTAACTGACTTCTATATGGATGATTTGCTAACAGGTGCCAACTGTTACGAAGAAGGAGTTGCAATTTACACGGAAATGTCTGGATTACTTAACACTTTAACTGCTGAAAACACACACGTTGTGTTTTTTCTAATGGGTCCGCAGTGCGGCTTCACACGCCAGGCGCGTGAAGCCTACTTTCAATACAACAGTGCGCAAAACACATCCGACGGCAGTGCGGCTTTACGCGCCTAGCGTGTTTTCGTAAACACGCCCTGCGTGTAATCCCGCACTCGCGTTACTCGACCGCCGCAATACTCGACGCCAGTGCTGCGGACGCGCCTAGCGTGTAATTTTCGTAGTTTTGGATTTTGACAATAAACACCTCAGCAGTAAAAGTGTTAAATCTGGAGGATTTGAGTTACAGAAGTGGGACAGTAACCACGCAGACCTTCTGAAAGTAATGCACGGAGTAGACAACAGCAACAAAGAGCTAAACTTGGACACGACAACGAAAACGCTAGGTATAGCCTGGAACAATATGAGAGACGAGTTTCAATACTGCGTACAGCTTACCGAACTAACAAATGTCACGAAGAGGACTATAGCAAGCGATGTATCTAAACTATTTGATCCAATGGGTTGGCTTGCTCCTACCATTATCATTAGTAAGGTCTTCTTGCAAAAATTATGGCTTTCCGGCGTATCCTGGGATCAGGAAATACCTCAGGCGTTGAAGGACGATTGGCTGCAATACCGGTTGGAGCTGCCTCAGCTATCTGAAATCAAAATAGAGAGATGGTTACACACAATAACGAACAGTACAACACTTGAATTACACGGATTTTCAGATGCTAGTACCATGGCTTACGCAGCCGTTGTATACTCACGTGCAATTGACGTCGAAGGAAATATCCACGTGCAACTAATCACAGCAAAGACGAAGGTGGCGCCGGTAAAGACTATATCGATACCACGTCTCGAGCTATGCGGAGCGGTACTGCTAGCCAAATTACTGAATGAAGTCGCCGAACACCTGAAAGTTTCAAGGGAACGTATCTTTGCTTATACTGACTCACAAGTTGTACTAGCATGGTTACAGAGTCACCCAAGCAAATGGAAGACGTTTGTTGCAAATCGTACTTCAGAGATCCTGACAACCTTACCTGTTCGACACTGGAGTCATGTGGCTTCTAAAGATAACCCCAGCGATCTGGCATCTAGAGGAGTATCAGGCTCGATGTTACCAAAGGAAAGTCTTTGGTGGAAAGGTCCGGCATGGCTAAAGGAAGGAAAATACAAACACGAATTGCCTACAAACTTACCTGAAGACCTAAAACTGGAACAAAGAACGGTACACTTCATTGAGACGACAGAAAACGTGAAAGAACATGCATTCTTTGAGAGATTCTCTACGTTAACCAAACTGTTGAGAGTAGTCGCATGGTGCAAAAGATTTGGTAAAAAACAATGCCCGCACTACCTCACAGCTGCAGAAATATCCAAGGCATTAACGGTTTGCATTCTTCTTTGCCAAAGGGAAGAATTCGCAGACGACGTACACAGCTTAAGGGCAAAAGAACCCCTTAAAAAAAGGAGTAAACTTCGATTACTAAACCCGTTTTTGGATGAAATGGGTGTCTTAAGAGTCGGAGGCCGGTTGCGTAATGCCAATATACCCGAAGATGCTAAACACCAGATAATTTTACCGCATAATCATCAATTTTCAAAATTAATTATTGCACATACACACATGAAGACTCTCCATGGGGGACCAAGCCTCATGTTAAACGTCATCCGACAAAAGTATTGGATACTTTGTGTCAAGGGAATGATCAACCAGGAGGTGCACAACTGTGTGACTTGTGCACGTTACAAGGCGACGACCCAGACACAATTGATGGGAGATTTACCTTCTCAACGAGTTACTCCCACCCGACCGTTCCTGCACTCAGGAGTTGACTTCGCTGGCCCTGTCGACTTAAGAATGTCAAAAGGCCGCGGATGCAAGACCTACAAAGGATACTTGGCCATATTTATTTGCATGGCTACCAAAGCCATTCACATCGAAATTGTGTCAAGTTTAGACTGCGACAGTTTCGTAGCTGCTTTCAAACGATTCACTGCCAGACGAGGTCACTGTAGCGACATTTGGAGTGACAACGCTACCAACTTCACTGCTGGCAACAAACTACTTAACGAGATGCATAAGACTCAGTTGGCAGAAACTCAGAGTCCGATACGAGAACTACTAGAAGGAGACGGAACGACATGGCACCACATACCAGCGGGGGCGCCCCACTTTGGTGGACTGTGGGAGGCCGGCGTTCGTTCCATCAAGCATCATTTGCGACGAATCTTAGGGAACTCGACTCTTACTTACGAGGAGATGTCAACAGTGACGAGTCAAATTGAAGCCTGTCTAAATTCTCGCCCAATTTCTCCTATTAGTAACGACGCGAACGACCTGCTACCTTTAACCCCCGGTCACTTTTTGATTGGAGAACCACCGATTGTAGTACCAGAACCATCGTATTTAGACACCAACATCCACCGTCTCAATCGATGGCAGTTCACTCAAAGACTCTTCCAACACTTTTGGAAACGATGGGTGACTGAATATTTAGGCAGGCTCCAACAGCGCCCTAAGTGGGTAAAAGAAAAGGACAACGATTTACGAAACGGTGCTTTAGTACTTGTGAAGGACGATAATTTGCCCCCGGGAAAATGGCCACTAGCAAAAATTGTAGACATACACCCCGGTAACGACGGATTAATCAGAGTAGTGTCCATAAAATATAAGAACACCGTTGTAAAGCGGCCTATCACCAAACTGTGCTTACTACCAGTCAAGGTTTTAACATGTGGTTTTTAGTGATCAGCCAGTACCATGTCTAAATATTGCCGATCTTACGCACAGTTATTTGATGATGGGTGGCTCAAATTGTTAGTATATAAGATTTTGCGTATGTATGTTACTATTTTCATGATGGGTGGAAGAACCCTGTTTGTTTTTATACTCGTTACATTCATATTCCTTTGCTTTGTTTACAAAATTGCAAGTTTTATTTTCACTGTTTCAAAATTCTAATATATTTGCTTGTGTAGAGTTTAATATTAAAATCATGAAGGACATCATCTTCTATAATGTCCTTGATGGGTGGAATGTTCGATGTCCTTGCGCATCGTTATCATTTTTAATTCAGATGAAGGCTACTAGTTGGCGCCCTACTTCGAGACGTAATTTCTAGATCGCGGTGACGAGATTCTCTGCCCAGCTAGTAACCTTTTTCAACTTTATCATTTTATTTGAGTATTACGGTTGGTACGAAATATAAACGGTTTCGAAAAGTAAGTGTTTTATTTGAATCGGTTTTATTGGCTCTTGGGACAGTTCGCCGCGCTCAACAGTATACAAATCTTATAATGTAATGATGTGCTGCCTGATTACATTGTAAGTATACATTGATTGCTGTGGTAGTAAATCATTTATAACGGCTATTCGGGCAACATAAATATCTCATAGCAGGCCTTTCCATTTGCCCCCGTAACATCAACTGATGCAGTAACTAAGATAAAGGAAAGGATATTGAAAGGAACATATTGTAATTTTGCACAACTTTTATTATTGGACGAATGTTGACGGTGCATCAAACCAGTTGTCACACATTGCATTCAGAATAAATTTCATTTTTCTTTGAAGCTGAACATTTTTTTGTGAGTAGCCCGTTGTTAAAATTATTTATCACGAGAAGTATAAGGAGCCCCTATACTTAGAACCTAGGCAAATAAATAAGTACCTAAACATAGTTTTGCATGCAAGTTTTAAGTGGTTTGTAAATATTAGGTAATGTTGCATTGAAATGTGTGATTTTAGTAAAAACATACAATCAACGTCACTACTTATAAACGTGTTTTTACTAGTGAAGTAGCTTGCCATGGACGAGCCCTGTATCAAAATTAGTCGGGGGCCCTTCTACCAGACTTTCATTTCATAGCTCCACGTGAGGCATGTCTATTAGGTATTCTTTTGTTGGGGCCCCTGTAGCACGTGGGCCCCGTATTATTTATACGGCTGATACGGCGGTTGCTACGCCCCTGGTTTTTACCATTATTGCAGTAGATAGATATACCCGATACTACCCGATTAGTTGTGATTACATTTTGATTGACTTGCAGTGTCTGTTTCTTAGCTATAATCATATACCTGCTTATTTACTTATTTATATTATTTAATTATTTATTGAGTTTGTAGGTAACTTACTAAATGCCTGTAGAATAATCTTTTACCCAATCTAGGCCATATCTAGACGAACTGGACGTTGATCGCGAAGTTTGACGGCTCGATAACCACTAAAGGCTAACCATCAATCACACTGTGCAACCTTCCATGATGCGTGATGGAACCACTGTTGCAGTTCCTAAACATGTTGGCAAACTGCGACGGTTTACAACTCAACCTCAAGTGACTCAATAATGTAATTTCTTATATTTTCAATATCTTTATTTTTAATGTGAATGTAGATAAATAGATAGAAACTCTTTATTGTGCACACCAAAAATAGAAAAAGAGTATATAAAACAAAAAAATCTTATGAGCTAGTGCCACAGGCGGTCTTATCGCTAAGAGTGATCTCTTCCAGGTAACAAAGAATGGAAAACACGATACACGTTAAGAACAGACGGGAGATGTTGTAACACTAATAAGTAAAAAATAAATAAATAAAAATTTAACTAATATACAAATAATAATATATATATATATATATAAATTTGCCTAATATATGTATATATAGTATATATATATATATACATATATTAGGCAAATTTTTATTTACTGACCTTAATATGTTTTTGTGCCACGTTGCTGATGTTGGTTTTTATGTTGTTTTGGTTTTATCTTTACGTACATATATATTAGCCTATATATTATATGTAAATACATGTATGTATTTGAGACTTTGGATGGTTAGTCTCAACAGCCCTGTAACTTAGCTAGCTGCAGTACCCTTCAAACCGGAACACAGTAATGTGTTCACACATAATACACACAGTGTAATGTGTTGACAGATCACAGATGATAAGTGACGGTGTGGTCGAAGATGGTAAAGCACACCTAACCTGGAATGGAACTAGCTTCTCACGTGAGGCTGCCCGAACACACCGTTAGGTACTTGGCGGCAGATTTTTGAGGGTGGTAGCTAGCCAGACGAGTAGGTACTACAAAATACCCTACCACCACGCTATGGTTTCCTTACAATATTTTCCTTCACCGGCAACTCAAGCTCATTGTTGAAGTTTCAACCGACGCCCTTCGGCGTGTGAACCGTCCGCGCTAGCCAATGAGCTATGATCACCACAGAAGTTTCGGTCTAGATAACGCTGTGTGAAATATCCTCTAATATTGATTTATACAAAAACCGACTCTAAATGCCCACACAAGTATGAAAATGAGCTACGTATATATCTATTATATATTAACAGCTAAATAAGAAAATCCTTGCGGTTTAACACCCGAACAAATACACATAAATCTGTCTAACAACCAAATGCGGCAACCTACAGGTATTTAACAGTTAAGTACGTGATGTACTTGTATTAGGGTCAAGTGCGTTTCACTCGTGTCAATTGTTGGAAAAAAATTAAGAAATTAAAGTGAGAAAATTAAGAAATAGTTAATGAAGGGGAACTGGCACGTTAAATATTTGGTTAAGACGTTGGTCAAACAATTGCTTAAAAATTATTGAGTTCGTTCGCAGGAAAACTTCTAGATAGGCTGGTGGTACCTTAGTATCTGCGGACCAACGAGAATAAAAAGTCGAGAAATTTAATGTTTGGATGTTTGTTAATCAATCACGCAAAAACGACTGAACTGACATGGACGAAATTTGGCACACATATAGTTTATTACCTGGATTAATATATAAGATACTTTTATCCAGAAAAAATATTAGGTTCCTGTGGGATTATCAAAAATGAACTACAGAACCATATCCACTTGGAATTTGGTACAGATGTCTTATAATATTATTCCGGAACAAAAGGTTTTTTAAATTACTAATAGGCTTGTATTTGATCGCCAACTCGCCTGATGTTAAGCGAAGATGCGGTCTACGGTGGAGCACGCTCGCCTAGAAGAAACCGATTCACTCGCGACTTGAAGGTACCCAGATTGTAACCATCAGGGTACACCCACTCGGGCAGCAAATCCCATTGTCTAGCGGTTCGCACAATGAAGGTAGATTCGAACCGTTTAGTTCGAGTTTTTGGAATATCGACTATGACGCGGTGTCGCTTCTTGGAGCGCTTGGCTATCGGATAGTAGAATGAGCAAGATGGAATTAGGTCATGTAGATCTAAAGCACACTCTCCGAAATGCATCCGGTAGAAAAACAACAGACAAGCCACTTTGCAACGATGGTCAAGGATTTAGAACCTTTTCCGAACAAGCTTATCATTGCTAATGAGCCTGAGTTTAAAGGTATCTTTTATATTAATCTAGGTAATTAAATATTAGCGTAAATTTCACGATGAATGAAATTATTGCTCTTTTTTAGGTACACATGTTTAAGTAGCTTAATTTCTCTGATTGCGTTCAAAGAGATGGTTCTTTACCCAAATCGCATTAAATATGGCTTTTAACTTTAATGTTGTCAATAAAATATTGTATTGTGTCGTGTCGTATTGCGAAGAAACATTTTGTCTAAATTATCACGCCTTCCTTTTTAGTTCTTCAGTAATAGACGGGGCGTCAACCTACGTGAACATTACTATGTTCAAGATGAGACAACGTTAGTGAGCTTTACACATACCTACCAAGAGCTGCCCCATATTCCGCGGATAAAAGTATCCCATCTTCTTACCGTTATCCCTTATAAGAAAATTGGATCCAAAATCGGTGAACATACATTAAAATACATACAGTCGAACATAGAACTCCTTTTTTGAAGTCGGTTAAAAATCGACAGCATGGCACTAACAGCCCGACAATATCAAATTGAACAAACGTAACGGCCAAACAGTTTTAGATGAGGTTCTGCGCTATGGAGGTAACTTGGATGAAAACACGAGTGTAGTTCTCGTAACTTATTTCCCGGAGAAACGGCTATCTTAGAGTAATTATTTTAACTAATTTTGTAGCGTTGATAGCTCAGTGGTTAGCGCGGTCGGTTCGCATGCCGAAGGGCGTGGGTTCAAACCCTAACAATGAGCTTGAGCTGCCGGTAAAGGAAAACATCGTGAGGAAACCGTAGCGTGGTGGAAGGGTATTTTCTAGTACTCGGCTGGCTAGCTACCACCCTCAAGTTGAAAATCTGCCGCCAAGCATCTAACGGTGTGTTCCGGTAGCCTCACTTGAGAGCCAGTTCCATTCCAGGTAGCCGTCGAAAAAATAGGGCATTGCTGAATATACATACATACACTCGTAAGATAGGTAAGAAAAAAAACTCGTAAGACCTTCTTGGCAGTCGGCACCATTATCTAGGCGCCTGACCCAAAGAATAATATTACTCACAAGGAGGCCTGACCGATCTAGAATTGACGTGTTATCAACACTTAAAACTATCTTTTGTCGAATCTAATAGCTGTCTTAAAAGTACTGTACTAATAAAAAATAAATTGGTATAGGCAGGCAAGTTATTACGGTTACTTCATTATAATAACAAGGTATAACAAATATAGCTACTGATAAAAACTGTAACCTTAAATAGAGACCTCGAGAGCTCTTTTTTTATAACAGCTAAGTGCAAACAGTTTCGCAATCAATGTCAACTTTAATAATAAGTTAGTGTTCTGTTCTACGCTCAGAATCATGGAAACAGAAGGTAGCTTCTTGCCTTCAGCCAAAAAAGTTGTGTCCGAAATTATTATCGCTTGCATATAAGTCGTAAATAAATAAAAAAATACCTCATTTCCTAAAGAAATGATATTTCATAATTAGTTGAATGCCCGGTACTACGTATTTCGTATTGTAGCGCTCGATGTTCGGCCTAATCTATGTGAAACTAACTAGTTAAATAAATTCAGCCGTTTTTAAGTTACCAACGAAATTTTGACTTTTATTTATGTATAGATATAATTCTAACTTTTGATTGACGCTTAGTAGGTACATATTTAACTAAAGGTTCTCAAAACACTTGACACTGGCAAATACACAAAACCGAAAATAAAAAAAGAAGAATAAAAAGTTCACTAACAAATAGTTCAATGGCTTCAAATCAACGATCCATAGACTATAACATCACATCACATCATCAGCCATAGGTCGTCCACTGCTGGACATATGTAGGCCTCCTCCTGGGGGGGTTTTGCCAATACTCTCCACGCTTGGCAGGCGGGTTGGCGAGCGCAGTTAGGTGTGATTGTTCAAGGAAGACGCTGCTGCCCATCTGCCGGATTACATCCCCTAGCCGACTCTTACGGCAACCACGGGTAGAGAGGGTGGTGTACTATTCTTACGCCATCATGGCTCATAACTGATTATAACATAAATGTTTTTAATTAATTGAATTAGTTGAAATCGCACAGATTACCACAGACATAAAACTAGAAACAGTACTAAATAAGCTTGATATAGAAATAAATCCTGAAAACCCAGAGGAATACCTACTCTTCAATAACTATCACATTTACGCTATCTGTCCGAGTAACGGTATAATTTTATTATCGGATTGATTTACCTTAGAAATCGATATCACACTAATATTATAAAGGCGAAACTTTATGAGTGTCTAAGTGTGTTTGTTACTTCTTCACGATCAAACGGCTGGACCAATTTTGATGAATTTATGAATTGGGTATGGAGGTAGCTGACACCCTGGTTTAACACATAGGTTACTCTTTACCTCAAAAAAATTTAGCGCGTAACACCGCGAAGTGCAGTTTGTGATTTATAAAACTAAGAGATAAGTTGCCCGAGTGGGCAACTATTAGAGTTACAATTATTATTATTTATTTTATATTGTAATAATAATGTTCAGTAAACAAAATACACCATTAAACCTCGCCGAGGTTTGTCTCGGTATCGGGTCTTCTTCAATACCAATTAACAAAAAATATCTTTCAATCTAAATGCCTTCCGAGTGAATCTGTTTCCTTGGCAGTCAAACGCAAGATTGTATTATGGTCATAGAAAAAAAAGCTACACGAATACATCACTAATAACAAGTAGGTATGTACCTACTATGTATCCAACGCATTATCTGTTACAGTTAAATATTAATTATCTTTTTTGCGCATTCGTAACTGAAAGTACTCTTGGGCAATATTTCGTTCGCCTTTGAAATATTTGGCCTTGGCAAAGGTCAGTGTATACGCACTAAATAATTTGTCTAGATTACATTGCAGGTATGTATGGTGCCTATCAAGTTAAACATTGCAATTATTAGAGCGTTTCGATGTAAAATCCTTTGTGCGAATTTTGTAATAGAATTGCCTTATAGTGTTTCATCATCATCACCATCATCATCTCAGCCGCAGGACGTCCACTGCTGGACATAGGCCTCCCCCATTGACTTCCATAAAGACCGGTTGGAAGCGGCTCGCATCCAGCGCGTTCCTGCGGTCTTTATGAGGTCGTCTGTCCACCTTGTGGGTGGACGTCCTACGCTGCGCTTGCCGGTCCGTGATCTCCACTCCAGGACTTTGCAGCACCATCGCCCATCAGTTCTGCGTGCTATGTGCCCTGCCCACTGCCACTTCAACTTGCTAATCCGCTGGGCTATGTCGGCTACTTTAGTTCGTCTACGGATCTCCTCATTTCTGATTCGATCTCGTAGGGAAACTCCGAGCATAGCCCTCTCCATAGCTCGTTGTGCGACTTTGAGCTTACCTAGAAGGCACATAGTCAGAGACCACGTTTCATGTTTCACAGCGTTTAACATTTCTCATATCGTTGATATTTTGTTGTTTTTTTTTTTTACTTAATTTGCCCTGTCAGGCAGGCTAAAACTGTAAAGCCATACTGCCTCATTTTCGGTTTTTGCAATTTATATCTAACATCTATATTAACAATCAAAGTCCAGTCTTTGGTCAAGTTCAGTTCGTGCCAGTCAAATCCAGTCATGCCTTAGTAAAGTTAGTTGCGACTTTACTATAAACTAAGATGGAGTTTTGGAAGCAACACGAAAAGTCATGTTTCACCACTTTACATCACACTCGTGTTTGTAATTCGGCACTTTATAAATAAAACACCAATTATTTTTATATATAAACACAAATTTTAGAAAAAATACAATGGGGTAACACTCAGAGGAATAACAAGACTCTTTCTGCGTTCCCGCCAAAACTCGATATTTTGTTGAATGCAAAAGCAACATTAAAACTCGCTTCTTCTTCATCTTCTACGCATTTGGCATTGCACTTTGTGCATATTTCTTATTTAAAGTTTTACAAGAGCCTACGTGTTTTAAAAGAGCCAGGAAACAATAAATTACGTTAGTTTCCTGTACAAATAGTTTTTAATTACTCACACTAGTAATTGTACAATTTATTACCAGATATTCTGCCGCCGAGCAGAAATGTGTAAATATTACGGTCTTCCGGTTTGAAGGGTACTGCAGCTAGCGAAATAACAGGGCTGTTAAGACTAACCATCGAAAGTCTCAAAGTATAAAGCGCCAAAGCCAAGCGTGATGTCCTGGACATGTTGTACTAGTAAAAGTTCTGTGTATCGCTGCAATGGTCATGGACAGGCGTTATCTCTTACCATCAAGAGAGCGTCTCGTTCGTCTATTACTATTACATTTAAAAAAAGTTAAATTGTTGTCTCTTTACTAGTAGTGCGTAAATTTATACCGCTTACAAAGTTATTATTATGTATGCAGCTATTGCAGCTCGTATGAAGATCCTAAGTCAATGATCTATTGGCATTCTAAAAACATGTACACACTACATAAGTACATTTACCGACTTCATTTCGTTAATAAGTACGAAATCTGTGGCAAGTCAAGGACTGTTTGTAACTCCAAAGGATGAAACAACTTCGACAGGTGTTCGCAGGTTTTATGTAAAATATTAACACAAATAAACGTTTAACATTTCTGATATAATAAAGGTCTACTAATACAAAGGTTTTGAAATTATTGTTAAAAATTAAAGAAGACCGCACGTCAAGCGGGCGTTTACGCTTTCTAAACTAATAAAATTCTTTGAACAGACTGTTCATTTATCGGTAGATCATGTAAAATAAAATTGAACAAATTGGTCAGTGCCGGGTTTTTGCGACATTGCATCCCTCGGGTTGCAAAACGTAGCTTTGTTACTTATTTAGTGATGCGTGCGAAACAGTGGACCAAAAGTTTGACATATCATGCCATGCCAAATGTCTGTTATGGAAAATCGATTTTATTGACATAGAAATAGTTAAAGTGTGTTGTGTCACGAATTGTTAATGAAAGGGATTGGTGGCTGGTGACCATTATTGGTGTCAGATATCAAATTTTCGTTGAACTTGTTAACTTCATCGAGTAGGTAACTCACTATCGGTGGAAGTTTAGTTCGATTTAAGTAAAAGCATTTTTTTTTATGTAGGGGAGAGAGGAGAAATCGAACAGCTCAATTAATAAATATGAACACACATAAAAATTATAGTTTAATAGATTTGATTGTGCCGTTACTTACCCCATACCATTTCGATTTCTTCGTGGGTTGATCTCAGTTACCCCATAGGGTAAAGAGACAGCAATGTTTTTTGTATTCGTTCATTTTTTAAACTTTGGATTTTAGGATTTAATTTGTCACTAATAAGTAGATAAATAAATATAGTTTTTGTAACAATAAAAGTTGACTATGTTTATGACGTTTTTCTATTCTTTCTGAGTGTTGGAAATTAAGTGTTCCCAATTTCTTCACTTTCCCATGCTGTTATTTTAATAGTGTACAGTTTTGTTTGCCTTTTTTTCCACCGGCCTTAGGACGGGCAGAGTTTTGAGTCTTGTTGTCTAATACCCACGACCTACCCACTAAAAACCCTGGAGTGTTACACATCTTACGCTTTCCGCGACTTGTTTTCGCAGACCCGCCTCGGGAAGCCTCCCGCAATGATGACGATATATCAAAAGGCTTAGACAAAGTAACATTCAATTAGCCATAAACAAATCTTACAAGATTGACATAAGCTATCGATATGTCACATGGGCAGCTTATGGCAATACCTATTTTTTACGGAATGTTTATATGTTAAATATGCACATTAAACTTTTGTAAAAAGAAGAGAAATTCCAAAAAAAATGTTTTGTAATCGAGTCAAAATAAATTACAGCCGAGCAAAGCCGGGACAGGTCGCTTATTTATTGATATACATATGTTATTTAAATTCGTCGATATAAATCACATAAAATGTTATAAATAAAAATCTATTTTTATCTAACATTAAATACCTAGATGTTTATTTTTCCTAAAAACTCAAACTGGTTTTCACATGATGACTAAGTTTTTATCTAGTTATAAATAACGTATATTGTTTGTAAAACCAATAGCGGGTTTACTAACAATACTTCATTATAGTTGTTAGAGGCCTTCGAGATACATAAAAGGCATAGCCCAATGAGGCTGTACGAACTCATTTTACTGTAGTTATTAGTGTGGTCAGTACAATAAAAGCTAGCATTATAAAGTATTCTACGAATTATCTACTTCCCATATTACAAGTTTGATATACGGTTAGAAATTTCCTCTGTTATTTAATAAAGCCTATCTCATACCTTTAAACGAGCAATTCTTGTATATAAATATATATATACACACATCTATATATATATATATATAAACCTGGCTAGATCGATTTATCGCCCCCGAAACCCCCTGCATACTAAATTTCATGAAAATCGTTGGAACCATTTCCGAAATTCAGATTATATATAAAGAAAACAAAAGAATCTTATGAACTAGTGCCCCAAGTGGCGGCCTTATCGCTAATAGCGATCTCTTCCAGGCGACCAAGAATGGAAAAACAAGACACAAATTAGAAAAGACGGGAGATAAACTAACGCAAAGTTTTTAAAAAAGGTAAAACAAATAAAGGTCTCGAAGCGAAATGACGATCACACATCCGAATATTATTGGGAACATCGCAGTACATAATACTTATGTATGAATGTGTGCTACGAAACTTGTTGTGTGCATTTGCAAACAAAAGACATCAACGGGAGTGACATTTTCTTACGACTGAGTACCCATATTCTTGAGGGGTATTAAAAGTTTGACGTGTGTGTCTATGTGTCTGTCTGTGGCATCGTGACTCCTAAACGAATGGACCGATTTTGATGCAGTTTTTGTTCATTAAGTTGACGTGATCGAGAAGGTTTTTAGCTATTATTTATAAAGATCTGTTTAGGCGTTTGATGATCATGCTCATTGCCTACTTGACCAAAAGATCTTACAACTTTCAGAGATACAATTAATTTGGAATTTCATGTACTCTTATTTCGGTGGTATAGGTATTTCAAGATTTTTTAAGTTGTAAATAATACGGTCTCTAGTTATAAAGTTACTGATGTTGGGTGTTTTCGAAATTCTCAATTTATATTTGTTTAAATATGCATGTCAATATCTGCCTAGCTGCTTGCTGTTTACATTATTTAATTAAAATAAGTAACTGAAAGTTTTATTTTGACATTTATGTGTATTTATATATGTACAAAAAACTGCAACTACAAATATAAAAAAACGTCTCTAGATAGGTCATTGGTTCATTGTCACAACTTAAAACCGAAATATAGACTTGGAGCCTTTATGTAATTCAACCTACTTTTTGTATTTTGTATCGAGTGACACCGTTTTATGGTGTTCCAAAACTTTGAACGAAATGGTTTGATTCCATTTTGATTATACGAACCGCTAAACAGTAAGATTTGCTGCCTGAGATGGTATTTCCCAATTGATATAATCTGGATGCCATAAACTCCTAAGTGAATCAGTTTCGGCTCCATAGATAGCATCATTGCTTAGTAACGTTGCTAAGTCTTGATCACCGCCGTAGAGTCTGTAGCATGTCTGTCTATTTTTTAGCGGATATATTTCGGGGAGCGTGCGCAAGAGCTCCATGACCTTATCTCACCCTCTCCGTTCCACCACAGGACAAGCAGAAGAACGGCACACTATCATCCATTCCTCGTGGATGTTCCAAGTATTCGCATGCAGCGTTTCGGCTCTACTTTATTGATGCGTACAGGTCATGAATGGAACTCATTGCTGGCTTTTCTGTTTCCTATAAACTACAATTTGGATGTTTTTAAAAATAGAGTGAATAGATTTCTTCTAGATCAGCGTGCTCTTTCCTCGGTCGCACCGTCGCTTTCCATCAGGCGAGTTGGTAGCCAAACGTAAATCTAATTAATATTTTTAAAAAAATTGTCGAGATGACGATCAAACGCAATTTGGTAATTTAAATAAAAAAAGAAATGTAGATTGTATTTGTTTTGTTTCAACTGGTAAATCGTTCTGTAAATGTTAATTGGCATGTAAATTAAGAACGTGCTAATGTAAATTTATACTGCTTTAGACGACGAATTATGTTTGTAATATACACAAGCCTATATTAGTGTTGATAACCTAGACCTAGACTACAGATAACGTAGAGTTTCATTTCAATGAGAATGAATGAATGAAATGAATTTGTATGTTGAATTTTTACACAATGCGGCTGGTCCGAAATCTGTTTAATGCAAATAAACGCTAATTTTGCTCGTTAATTTAAAAACACATGCCGAGGCCAAATTGCTTACTTCATTTTCAACACCTAGTAACAAATCGTGCTCAAAAATGCAATAACTTTTTAACCCTCCATCCACCATTTTGATAAAGTGCTCTGGTTGCAAGTCCTATGCGTGTTTTTTCGTAAGCTGCATTTTAGGGTTCCCTCGCGAAAAATATCCAATGGGACCCTGTTACTCAGCCTGCCATTATTATTAGGTAACCACATTTTTATCAATCTCCTAAAAAAATATAAGAAATTAAGAGAGTTATTGTAAAAGCAGTTTTAGTGTACTTTTTCAATATCTAGCACGAACAATCTGATCTGTCTTCGCATGGGTGGCCGTTAGTGACATTTCTCTCTAAGCGCTACCGTTAGTCGGTTGACACGTTAAATTATATAGGTCCCGGTTGTTTTTTGTCCATCAAGCCATATCGGAGGCCTTTAGGCGGCAGATTAACTCTAACTCTGACACTTGGGCTGGTCACTCAGTTTATACGATCTTACTTTATCGTAAAAGTAACCCAAAGATTTTATCTTAAAGCTTCAAACTTGGTTTTACTATAAGTAGTTGCAATAAAACATTAAATACTGAATGATATTACAAAACTGGAAAATACCGCTTTTTGTAATATTCAAAATTATTAAAATTTCGTATCAGGTTCGTTGAATTCCGCAAACATATTAAAAATTATACGAAAAATATAATATTTTAAAACATAACAGAAATGTAATACCTACAATATAAAGGTGGTACGAAACTGTGGGTGCCAGAATCAAATAGAATTGCACTTGGCTTTTTTTAGATCTTTTAACGTATCTTGTACTCGTATTCCAGTTGACAAAATATGTAGATTGGACCAATACAAGTGCCATATTTGGCACACTAGTAAATTATCAGGAATAATGCCATATTTGGCGCAGGTGCCAACAAACTATCCACACACCGGAAAACGATAAGTAAGTTAAACAAGAGTATTTAAAGCAACGTGTTTCCTGGAAGAATATTTTGAAATACCTACTGTTTCTCTATCATTATAGTTCATTCTTTTTACGCTTTAAAATGTAGAAGAGGTAAGAATATCCCTGGAAAAGGATTTTTTCCTCGATAAGGATGCGATGATCGACTTTTCGCTTTCTGTCAGCGCCATGTAGGTAAGTATTTTACGTAATTATATCGTCACTCCATCGAATCTCAGAGCGTCCTATGTAAGTACTTAAATAAAATTATTCACTCACTTTTTTACGCAAGTTTATCGTCCTACAACTGAATTTCTCGCGCTTGCGTATTTATGTTTCCATTTCTTCACCTGCGTATTGCAAATCGGATTCCTGGCCGCGACCGGTCCAACGCTTTCTCAATTCCTTGTTACGTAAACTCCTGTAAGAGAGATTCCTGTTTCGATTACACGGAACAAGCCGACTAGGTCTTGTGCTGGGCTAAGGAAGCGTTTCCACGGGACATTTCGGTTAACAGTGAGTTAATTACAATTTACGTACGAATTTAAAACCCTACGCTTGTAACCTTGACGTTTTATTGACTTGACTCGTTTATTATTGACTCGTTTATTATAGTTTATTGTACTTGGCTCGAGGAATAATAATTTATAGTCATCTATTACTTCTTCTTCGTTTTTGGCTTTGCAATTCGTACCTACATTTGCCAATGTCAATTATTTCAGTATTTTCACATGTATCATGAAAACCCAAGTTAAATAAGTCTAAGGCACATTCAAAATCACACAAAGTAATCGAGTCCAGTCATGTCTATAAAGTAGTGGCGACTTTACTACAAGCTTCGATGGAGTTACAATCTGGGTGACTTCAGGTCGAGAGTGAATCGGTACCTTCAAGGGAAGCGTGCTCCATCGTAGATCGCATCTTCACTTAACATCAGGTGAGATGGCGGTCAAACGCAAGCCTATCATATTTTTTTTTTTTATACCCACTATTTTTGTACATTACTCGAAAAAAAACGCAAGTTTTGGAAAAAATACAATTAAGTATATTAATTTCTGTAAAGACTTTCTATTATTACCTATTTTGACCAAAATTTTATGAACAATAAAATTCATCATTTCTCATAAAAATGTAATAACTTTACTTATAATTTTATAAGTTTATAAAATAATAGTTACTAGCTGTAACGTACGTCAGATACTTCGTCTCCTGTGCTATAGAAATCGGCCTTTGCCCTCAAATATGCATATATCTCATTAATAATAATAATAACTCCCCAAAATAGAAGGTGGTAGAGGAATTATAGATATTCACAATCTTCACAACTCCCAAATAGTATCAATTCGTAAGTTTTTCCACCAAGAAGCGAGCAGAACATTACTTCACAGCGCTATAGTTAAAGCCGATATTAAATTAACCCCTTTGAACTTAAAATCACAAACAAAGCAAAAAACGAAACCATTGTCTCTGCAGAAGATAAAATTAACTGCTGGCTACAAAAATCCCTGCATGGATGACATCGCCGCGACTTGATAAACCCAATTGTAGATAAAGTAGCGTCTAACATGTGGCTCAAGCGCGGTGAACTCTTCCCAGAAACAGAAGGTTTCATGCTAGCAATTCAAGATCAAACCATCCATACGCTAAATTATAGAAAACATATTATTAAAGACTATTCTTTACAATCCGATCTATGCCGACACTGCCACAATAACCCCGAAACCATCCAGCACATTACTGGAGCCTGTAGCTCGATTACACATACTGACTATAAACACCGACATGACCAAATTGCTGCCGTTATTCACCAATACCTTGCTTTTAAATATAAACTTATTAACGAGAAAATAGCTTATCATAAATACAAACCAGAAATTATTTTAGATTCACACGAATACAAACTCTACTTGGACAGGACCATTCTAACAGACAAGACCGTACACTTCAACAGGCCAGACATCACACTCCATGACAAAAAGAATGACACAGCTTACTTCATCGACATTGCCGTGCCCAACACCCACAATATTTCCAGCACACACACCGAAAAAATCGCCAAATATACAGACTTAACCGTTGAAATAAAATCACAATGGAAGGTCAAAACAGTCAAGACTATACCTATAATTATATCAACTACCGGTGTAGTCCCGCATTCACTCCTAGCAAGCTTAGAAACTTTAAATATTCATACACTCACCTATATACTATCGCAAAAAGCAGCCATATTAAATACTTGTAGGATAGTCCGCAAATTTTTGTCATCAGATCAGCCGACCATAAATTAATACCCCTGTTTTTGCTTGGCCAAAAGCCCGCATAAACAGCAATGCTACCTCGGAAACGAGAGATCTCTAAAGAGTAAAGATAAATAATAATAATAATAAATAAATAATAAATATTGTAGGACACATTACACACAGCGCCATCTGACCCCAAACTAAGCAGAGCTTGTGTGATGGAAGTCAGATAACTGATAGAATACATAAATACTTTTTTTTTGTAAATACATACTTATAATACAAACAGAACACCATTCAAACAACAACATTCAAACATTACAACATTCGAGTATTTCAACCATTTAAAAAACAGCTAAATCGGTTCAGCCGTTATCAAGTTATGCACTTACCAACGAACATCGTTTACTTTTATTTATATAAAAATAAATATAGAGATAAAATGGATAATAATATAAAGTAAGTTCTGATGTTAAAATATAAAAATCCAAAAATAAAGACGTTCAGTATTTCCCGAATTCAACAGTTTACAATATTTCTTTCCATAAAAAACCTAATTCGGACTATGATAAACGTATTAACCAAAAACTAGCCAATTCGGCTCAGCCGTTTTCAATTAATCCACATACCAATGAACAAAAAACAACGATACAACAAACAACAACAACGATTATACGAACAACACAACAGCGATTTACGATACAACGATTTCAGTTATATTTATATGTAGATACATATTTTTATGTTTCTGTTGTTTCTTATTTGTTATAAAAATCTGTTATCTATCATTTATTAGTACCTATACATGAATCCGCACATCGGTACCGGACCGACGTCATTTGTCCAGTGGATATGTTCACAAAGTTGTTGTTGCTATATCTTCATTAGTATTAGTACATACAGAAAGTACCTGTAATGCCACCAGTTATGGTAGCTAGCTATCCATGCTAGTGACGAAAGTGAAACACGCAAGCTACTCCTCGTCACAGATAATAAGTACCTATCCCATATGCTACAAATACACATAGGTGAATATTATTTCACATTCTATTTACACTCACAATAAGCAGACAAAAACTTCTGAAACATGCATAAGTCTGAGTGGCTAGCACATCAATTCACAAGAATCACATACCTACAACTTCAACGATAGAAAAATGTATGAAAAGTGAGACGGCGCTTCTGGCGGGAATGAATGGAAACTGATTTATTTTCAAATCAAATCAAATCAAATCTAATCAAATAATTTATTCATACATTTTTGTTGACGTCATAACATAAGTCTCGCAAATTAATATGTACGTACGTATGTAGCATAATTATATAAGTTATATTTACCTATATCACTGTATAATTATGCTACTTCCCTTAAATCTGTGCTTACTTGACTTCAGTGATATACAACATACATACTAGAATTCGTTGGCTTAACTACAATTTGTCTTTTAATGATCGAATAAATACTAATTATATTTTTATTTACTTTGATAGTGTTTAATAAATAAAGGTAGAAATGGTATTGAATTAATTTGATTAAAAAAACTAGCTACTACCAGGCACGTTGCTGTCGCAATTAAAAAGAACAATTGTTGGTAGGTACCATGCCTATATAACCTTCGCGCAAGTGCAAGCAATAAGTTGACCAAGTTTCATCGCAATCATATGTAAGGATGGCGTATAAAATATGAACGAACAAAAAAATATGTTTTATATAAATATAGAACTTTACAATAACAATTCTAATACAAAGATTAAAACGTTTTGTAATTAATAGAATTGGGCTGCGATATAGCTGAAATCAATAATCTAGGTAGTAATGGATAGATAATGCATAATTTTAGTATCTCATCGCGTAGTTTAATAGTTAGGTGCAGATTCCATTAAATCGTTATGAGAAGCAGTAAAAACGTAGAATAAGAATCCGCCACCGGAAAATCAAGGTAAACGGCTGCATGCGCGCTTGCAGGCTCTCAACAACCACTCGAATCAAAGAAAAACCAAGCCGCGTGCATTCGCGCCTCGAACGTGTAACGAAACGCACCGCGACTACGCGCCAAATACTTTTCGAATGTGGAACACATCCTTTTTAATATATTTTTTAATTTGTGAATGAACGAACGTCAGTGTTGCGTTTTATTTTATTCGATTAAATTTAAAATGACAATTTACAGCATAATCGTTCAAATAATATTGGTCAGTGTGTGATGAATTATTTTTGCAAGGATCTCTGGATTGCAGGTGTGTTGTTTTTGCCTTCAAAATGCTACTTAGGACAATTTATTATGAGAATAGAGTACAATTTTAAATTATTTTTGCTTGTTATAGATGATAGAGATACATAGTTTTATCGTTTTCATGTTATTTCTATGTGTTGTGTCTATAGTATCACACATAGGTGTGGACCATGGTAACTATTCCTTATTATAATAATTTTCATGACAATGTAAATGGAACATCCTTTTCACGCCATGAAGATAATCATCCGACCTTTGTCCGTGGCACTGTTCTTGTTATCATGATTCAACAGTTAGGTTCATGAAAAATCAACAGTAATACCTAATTAAATTATTCGCGTTGCATCGCAATGCCATAAACATCCTTTTTTATGAAAAACTTACTCGTAAACATAATTTATATTAAAGCCATTTTTATTTAATTGTTTACTATTACTTTAAGTATAATTATAAAAAAATATATGCATTTTAATTATAATTGGACGTTAAAATAGAATACTGGTTGATTTATATTCATATTTATTACACGATTTCAGGATTGAGTCCATCGTAAAAATTGTTTATATTTATGAGTAAAATGACCCCCTTTCGGCACACCTCAAGCTCATAACCCTGTATACATTATCGTAATATTGGAATGCCAAATCAATATATATCGGTTTTTTTATCATTATAATTTCGCCAAAAAATAGGACCATGCATAAAAACCGTTAACATTATTTATAAATTCAAAAAACCGTCTATGTGAACTTGATAGATAAATAATGACATTACATGCCATAATAATTGTCATTTATTTATTTACGCTCTTACAACTTCTAACAAAACAGGTGATCTAGATTAATAGTGACCTTATTGGGTGCCTTTTCGCGTTTGACTCTCACTTTACAAGGTAAAGGGTTCAGAGACCTTACTAAAGGAGTCTTACTATTGGTAAACTTCGAATGACAGGAATAACACCACCAATATTCGATTAACTTTTGAATGGATTAATGTTTACCATAATGTATCACACATACATCTGTTGTATTTGTATTTTAATTATGTCATTGCACACCACTAAAACATAAAATCAAACTTATTTTTCTATTTGTAGAAAAGTTGTTTTTATGGGAACGCGTAAATATTTTTTTGCCACCTTTTAATTAGTTGTCAAACCTTATCAAGGTGTCAAGCCTTTGATTATAAACCAGATATATAATCAAAGCATTGTAATTATTTAAGTGTTTATGTATGAAAACTGTAGTGTTATATTTATAAAGTATCGAGTTATATGCGCGAGTATGGCAAAATAATATAACGTGGTGAAACATGACTTTTTGTGTTGCTTCCAAAACTCCACTTTGTAGTAAACTTGTAATAAAGTTACTAGGGTATGGCTGAAATCGACCAAGACTTACTTTGTGTGGCTTAGAATTATTTAACTTGATTAATTTAATGAAATACTTTAAAATATCGAAACAATTGACACTGCATAAATTTACGAAGTGCGACGCCAAAAACAAAGAAGAAGAAAAAAGTTAACTGATATTATTTATAACGGAAGCACCCGTTAACCTGACAACCGGAAGCCAAGCGATGCCATATTAGACACCCCCCTCACGCCATTTCCTGCCGCCAGCCATGCCAAGCCTGCCTTGGAGGGGGGTAGTCTTTAAAAAGCCAAGCCATTTTTATGCCTATTCGATTTTTAGATTAAACAAATAGTCATCCACTCATTAAACAAATAGTGTTTTCATTCCTTTTCGTAACATATTTGATATTCGAAGAGTTTCAGGCGCCTTGTGTTACGGGCGATATCTAGAGTCTTTTACGGCATTGTGCTGTCGATCAAGTACGTATGAGATACACACCTTGTCCTTCTGTATTAAATTCCTCTTACTTTGCACACAAGTGTAGGTAATTTATTCACGGATTTCCGATACTAAGTACAGATTAAATGATAGTCAACTAAAGACTTAACGATAAACTTGTTCTCGCAAACATATATAGAAAGATATGCGATAGGATAAGTAACTAATTTTAATCTTTTAATTACGGGTTAGCGTAGCAAACTATTACCTCATAACTTTTTTTTTACTTTTGTATTTTATTACGATTTGTGACATTTTAGATTACATGACATTATTATTATAAAATAATTAATAATTGTTGATTGAGTTTGACATAAATAAGTCTATACTATTGTACCTATATATAAATAAATGAAATTGTTTGTCTGTAATGTCTATTAGAAAGAGTGTCTATTTTTTTCAATTTTTACATTCATATAAATATTATTATCAATCGATGATAATAATATTAGAAAATATTAGAATAGTAGTATTAGAAGTATTCATGCAAAATTTCAGCTATTTAAGTTAATTTATTAAGGTTTGAAGTTCAGAAAAATAACGACCTTTGGCTCACAAGTTGATATTAATACAATTAAATACGAACAAACATTCGTTTTTTTCTTCTATATATGACAATACTATAATCCGTGTGTCTGAACAGAGGTAGGTTCATCGTTCGGATGATGGAGGTTCTACTGTATTTTTTACGATTCTTTTGTGCGTAACTGGATATTTGCAATAAGCCGGTTTGTGCTAGGTATTTAGACTCTTCAGACAACTGTAGGTACATTTCGACTTGTAAGACAGGAACAGGTCTATTAGTCAGAGAGGATCTATCATACAGGTTTAGTAACGCAAGTCAAGGTTATTGTTGGCATGAGATAGTTTTTTTTAACTTTTAGATATGCTGCACTCCGCGATTATATGTGCAGTAGGTTTATAAGGCAGTAGGCATAGTTATTGTTTTTTTTTTTCTCTTTCTTCTTGGCATCGCACTCTGTGCATTCTGCCAGTTTCAATGTTTCTGTATTTTGTGTGCAGTCTTCAGTTTTCAGCTTTCATTATCTTTATAGTCAAAGTCTAGTCTGGGTCAAGTACAGTCTGTGCCAGTCAAATCTAGGCAAGTTTTAGTAAAGTAGTGGCTTCGATGGAGTTCTGGAAGCAACACGAAAAGTCATGTTTCACCACATTATATCACTTTCCCACACTCACGATTCTTTTATATTCAATTAATAGATACAAAAATATGACATCTGTCATAGTTCATATAGACTAAATTTCAAAATTACTCTTATGTTATGTCAATATAAAATAAATAAAAACGCAAATTAATATATGTTTTTTAAATGACCCTGTCAAGTAGTCGTGTGTAAACGTTAAGTACTGAGTTCTGGTGTGAAGGGTACTGCAGCAAATGCAAGTTGCAAATTACTGGGCTAAATGAGGCTCACCGAATATCTCAAAGTAACGCACTTCAACAGAATTGTCTTATAATTTGTTTTAACTAGCCTACAATTTGTTTTGTCTAGCGTAGCCTACTATTTTCTTCCCTAGCAATTTATTATGTACGTAAAAGGTGGACAAAAACATATTTGGCGTAAGAACACAGCTTTTTTGTTCATTTTGCATTAAATCTTACCACCAGGTCTGAGACGAGTGCTGCCGGTACCTTGATCAGTACCTACATTCAAACCTACAGTAGGTGTACGACAGGACTCAAAATCCATATTTAAAATTTTTATATAGGACACAATTACAGTCATTCGTTTCACACTCATAATACGTAAAGCACACGATAGTAAAATCCTCAAACGGATACTTACTTAGCTAAACAATACAAGTAATTAACTAATCAACTAATTTTATGAGAACAGGATATATCCTCGGCAATTGGCCATAATAGTAGACATACCACCATCACATTGTTTCCGAGACAATCGTGTAGGCATTTAACCTCACCATTGTGTGTGTTTTGTCACATTACATGACAGTTTGACAACTTAAATATCTTATTTACATATATTTTCATGATACTATCAAATTATAAGAATTTAACAATATGTTTAGTACCTAAGCTATTTACACTCCAGGATTCGTACCTACCTTATAATCTAAACAATTTTTTAAAGATCAAACTAGATAATATCCTTTATCACTTTCGACATTATAGCAATCTCTATTTTTACCCGACTCCCAAGGAAGGGCTATGTTTTTCACGCGTATTTTATACATATGTATATATGTAAATTTCTTTATTACCTCTTATCTTCCAAACGGCCGATTGGATTTCGACAATTAAGCTATCGTTAGATTTGTCTCAAAAACCCAAGTGTCCTTAGGTTTAAAAAAAATGGTGGATTTTTGGCGCGAAATAGTAATATGTTAATTTATACACATTAATATATTAATATATTACACAATACCATCACACTAAGCAAAGATTGTATTATGGGAACCAAATAGCTGATAAAATACTTTTTTTTCTAAATATATATATATATATATATATATATATATATACATTTAGAACTCCTAGACAACATCTATGTTCGTTGCATAAATGGTTGTTCTGAGTGGGAATTGAACCCACGCCTTTTAACTCTCGCAATAGAACTACTACTAAATGAGGTGATAGGACAGGTAGTATGTATATACTATAAATATATGGCAGTTATAAATAGGTATACAAAAACGCCTTCCGCGATTTCTATAATGATCTATTGAAGCCTCCTACTCGTAGTTGAATTCATATTTATTTTTAATTCGATTGTAAGGCGCCTAATACCTTTCAACTTTAATAACATCCGAGTTTTATAAAGAACACACATTATCTACTTATGTTTAAAGGTTACTTTGTAAGCAAAATTACAACTATTGCTTCCTTGAATGTACGATGACCTCGAAGGCAAAGTCCAAAGTTTAAATACTATACTTAGGGGCCGTTCAAGTATTACGTAAGCACCAACCCCCTTCGATGCTTACATGCTTACGTGCTTACGTGGTCTTTGCTTTGCTTATCTTTGTTGACATGGAGGATGGGGAGATCTAAACAGTGATAACGTCAGCAATGTCATATAAATTTTGCTGATCGTTTATTACCCTTCTTATTGGCACGCCTCGTTTTTTATCTGTTCTTGAAACCTCTCGATACTTACGTGGCCTGGAAGAGATCGCTTTTAACGATAAAATCACTAGTTAAACCAATGTTTACGTAAGCTTAGGAGGGAGGAGTAAGAGCTTTGCTTACTTTTGATAATAAGGGGGAGGGAGGGATTAATAATTATTAAAATTCTGCATATATCTGCATTTATGTATATCTAAAGTCTTAGGCGTTATCTGTCACTATCAGACTAGTGCCTTGTGTACATAACTATAAATACATAGCCACTGATAACTATCACTTAAGCTTAGGTTAAACACTTAAGTCCAACTTAGATGCAGTTTATCGCAGTGAAAAAGAAGCCAGGCGATAAATCAATTTAATTCATTAAAATCATCTATCAATCTCAATTTTTTTTTAATCACAACTGTATTTAACTTATTTCATTAGAATAACATTTTATTTTAACTTAATTCATTAGAATAACATATATAAAGAAATAATTAGCAAATTAAAATAGTAAAGTGTAAGATGAATTCTCACAACGAGGGTTCCGTACGAGACAAGACTTCGTAGTATTTAATGGTATTGTTCTGATGTCGGCCTATCAGCCTATATTAGAGGGACGAAAACCCGTACAGTACCCAGGACTTGCGACTCGGGTGTTGGATTAGGGAGCCCCTTTTGATACCTACGTATCATCGCTCTCCTTCAACACCCGCGTTCCTATCCGTACCTAAGTTTAATATGATCCTTACAAGGCTGCTTTGCATACCTACAACACATAATAATTTGTTCTGTGACAATTTCAACCGGCGCGCGGCGTCTTATTACGGTTCTAAAGAAGATAAAGATCAGAATACCGGCCAGATAGACAAACAAGTCGTCGTTTGCCGTGGTGGTGCCGGCGTAAGAATTGTACCCCACTCTCTCTACCCGTGGTTGCCGTAAGAGTCGGCTAAGGGATGTAATCCGGAAGATAGGCAGCAGCGTCTTCCTTGAACAATCACACCTAACTGCGCTCGCCAACCCGCCTGCCAAGCGTGGCGAGTATTGGCAAAACCCCCCCAGGAGGAGGCCTATGTCCAGCAGTGGACGTCCTATAGCTGATGATGTAGACAAACAAGCACGTTAGGATAGTAATAAGGTTACACCTATCGGGTACGGTAATTTAAAAATAGGGTTGATATAACAAAAACAGACTTAAAAACATGATTCTTTAACTTTAATGTTTACATTTTATATAAAATTAATGTCGCTAGTTTGATGTGTTAAGCAAGTAATCTCAGGAATGATAATAATAAATATCGTTGGACATTTGACACAGCTACATCTAGCCTTTAACTAAGCAAAGCTTGTATTATAGGAACCAGATAACTGACAGAATATTTAAACACTTTTTTTTTTTGTTTATTTAATACATTAGTACCTGGTTGACCGAGCATTGCTCGGCTGAAAACATGGGTAAAACGACGTTTTCTGAAAATGAAACCTAGCTAGATCGATTTTTCGCCCCCGAAACCCCCTGGATACAAAATTTCATGAAAATCGTTGGAGCCGTTTCCGAGATTCAGAATATATATATATACATATATACAAGAATTGCTCGCTTAAAGATATAGATAGATATATCGAGACACATGACAAGCATTTATCGTCACATTAATGTTTGTCCTGGTGGGAATCGAACCAATGCCCTACAGCTCTTGAAGCAGACATTCTACCAAAATGAGCTAACATCAACTGCCCTGGCAGTTGATGATGAATGATATGTGTAAGTTTTGGGTTAGCAAATTTATAATGTTGTTGTTATATTTCAATAATGTAATACGTAATAATAATAACAATTAGCAAACGTAGATTACGTTTGCTAATTGTTATTGTACAAAAATTAAATTAAATAAATAATAAGGAGGATTTACTCTCCGGTACCTTCCCTACTCCACACGAAGTATCATTTCCGCCATGTCGCAATGACACAAAATTCGCTCTATTATGACATCATATATGACTTTTACCGACCAACGAATTCTATACAGACATAATACTTGAGGAGTGACGATGGTCAGGGTCGAATTTGCAATAGGTAGCCAAGTAGCTATGGTGTAATTGCGACTTTGAACTTGGGTTAGGTTTTATGAGAATTTTACGATTTTATTTAAACACTAATACCTTTTGTCACAATTGTTTGCTTTCATTTTGTCAGGCTAAAAAGTATTGTAAGTTTGAGTAATTTATTTGTCGCATTTAAATTACAATTATGAACATTGCAATACACACAAATCAATAACAAACATAAATTTCAAAATGATTTAGGAAAAGAACAATAAAAAAATTATTTATGTCCGTTGATTTATATATAAAAAATAGTTTAATGGACATAACGAAGAAACCAAACCGATTTAGCTTTTAAAAACCTTGTTTGTAACACAAAATTGGCATTTTCTATCTCATGTACTAATTGAACATGTACATGATGAGATGATATTTAAATCCAATCCTAAATTGTGTTTATTTTTAAACTAGGATTTATGTCATAGTATGCTCAAAGAATAACTTATTTTATTTAAAGATTTAGCTTTTTATAAACTACTGACTTACTCATCACCCACACTTATGGTAACGACCATGATGGCTATCACGGGTTCACTATTACGATTTACGACGTCAGCAACCACACGGCGCGTCAGTTTGAGCTTTTTAGCCACGGTTTCAACCGGCCACACAATAGAACACTCTCTTAGGTTGCGCCTATTAAGGACCGCTTTTTCTCTTTTAGAAAAGAAACCTATACCTACCTATAGGCTTAAGTCTATACCTAAATGAGGCAACACTTAAACTTTGCCGAACTTTTGTACATAATTTAAATATTAATCCTTTTCTTGTTTTAGTTCGTTTTGTGCCAATTTTTCAAGCTTTCAACACATATACAAATACAAATATTTTATTGACAACACCAAAATTATAGGTAATTTTTCCATTCATATTTAAAAATAACATTAAAAAAGTCAAAATCATAATACATACCAATATAATGAATTGTCAATATAATAATATGTCAAATATAAAATATGTCTATATGATTAAATGTCAATGAAAATATATTTACTAACTAGTAATTCAATAATCGCTTCCTTTTAAATAATAGTATAAAGTTATAACAAGGTCTCTGGAAGCCTAGATCTTAGTTTGCTTCTGAAGCACGCGATGGCGCGGTGCATCCCGAATGGAAGAGGGTGCGCGGTTGTAGACCGCAGGCCCCAGAATGTATGCATATTTTTTTTTTTTATTGAATTGAATTACCATATATATATGATAAGTACCTATTCGTACTTGTTGTTTGTTTTGCGCCTATGTTATTTATTTTAATTACATATAGGTACATAAGTAGGAACGACACATTGCTGCACAGTTTATAATTGCACTTACTGGTTGATACAACTTTTGAATAGCATACCTTCGTGCCTCACGATAAATAACCTCACGTTCAATGTTATCTTTTATGTTCAAAATTAAACTACAGAGACAATAAAAGTGTTATCTAACGCAAAATAAATGTAAAACAAGACTGTTGGTCAAGAAAATGTCGCTGTCCATGACACGCCGTTTTATTTGTTTTAACGAAGCACTTGCGCGTGCTTAAGTTTATATTAGTTATATTTCTGGCGAGAATCGAATTAAACTTTTGCAACTTCGTGATGAATAGAAACCGCGGTATTCAATTTAAGCCACAGATATGCGAATTAAAGTCGATTTGATGTGGTGACACTGACATCTCACATTTAATTTTCTTGATTTGAAATTGAAATATCGTCAAAACCATGTGAAACCAACATAATTATGTACTTAAATAGTTGGTATTATATTGGATGTAAAATAATCATATACCCACAGAAAATCATTTTTTAATTAGTAATTTTTTAATTCATTTGTGTTTTTTGTTTTATTCAATAATCATTCTTGTTTATGATACTCTTTCTTTTTTTTATTTGTGAATATTACTATGTAATAGTAGGTACTACCAATTAGTTTGAGGTTTATGTAGTATTACAAAATATAAGAGTTTAATTACACAAAATTATTAGTTATGCTTGTTGTTCAAATGTTAATGATCTTAGGAGATAGTCAGCTAGTTACAAATCACCCTGTATAACTTTTCGTAATAAAAATACCAGATCTACCTATACAGGGTTATAAACTTGGGATAAATAAAAAAAGTCAGCTGCCCCTTCACCATTCTGTGTTCAACTGTGAATTAAAAAAAAATCGATTTTAGACTTGTATTTATAGTAAAATTTATTCATAATGATAACTACAATGACCTCCTTTAGACTGAGTATAGTCCAAGCTTATTACCCTTTATATTAATAGCTGGTCCAGTCGAGTAACTACACGTCTACACTTACAGCTAGCGATAAAGTACGTATAAATAATAAAGGAAAACTACGCCCGCAAAAAAATAAATGCTCCAACTCGTCTAAAAAACCCCAAAGATAAAGCTGAAGCACCGAACAAAAAACGTACTATAATAGCTTGTGATAAATTGACGGATGCGCAAAATATGGTTATACTCAAGACTAAATGAGTTTTTGCACGAAAAATATACAAAAAAAAACATACTTAGACGTCAGTGAGCGTACACTTGTGCTAAAAACATCGCACATAATTACACATGCTTAATACCTAACGAAAATAAGTATTATGCATTTTTTTTTTTTATGATTGACATGCTTGGTATTTTAACACAGCTCATCTGATGTTAAATTGATGGTGTGGTCGAAGATGGTAAAGCACACCTAGCCTGGCTCGCAAGTAAGGCTGCTGGAACACACGGTTAAGTCCTTGGCGGCAGATTTTCAACTTGAGGGTGGTAGCGAGCCAGCCGAGTACTAGAAAATACCCTACCACCATACTATGGTTTCCTCACGATATTTTTCTTTACCGGCAGCTCAAGCTCATTGCTGGGGCTTAAGCCCGTGCCCTGCGGTGTGTGAACCGACCGCGCTAACCACTGAGCTATCATCGCTACAAAAATAAATGTAAATATAATGAGACAAACTAGACGCTCTCCTGATGGTAAAAGATAACACCTGTCCATAAACATTGCAGTGACACACAGAGCAAAAAAGTCTAGGATTGCTGCTTTGGCGCTCATTACTTTGAGATATTCGATGGTTTAATCTCAACACCCCTATAATTTCGCTAGATACGGTACCCTTTTAACGGGAACACAGTAATGTTTACGCACTACTGCTTGGCGGTAGAATATCTTGAATGTAGGTTATGTGGGTCTTAATTTTACCTACAAATTATTTATAATAATTAACAATGAATATACAATAAACCCTTTTCGTGTTCATTGTTAATTAATTAATTTTTATTAAAAAACGTGTTAATCACCTTTATACCCTTTCACCATTAACTTTTAGCAGGACATTTAAGCGAAACCTTGCAAATATGTTTTTAACACAATCGAAAGTGTAATTGCATCAAAACTGGTCCCATTTCTGAGACATTTACTTTATTTTACATTGAAATCTGAAGTAACCGACCTAGTTATTGTACCTACTACGTATTTTGATAAGTAGGTACTTATTACTTTGTTGGAAATCAGACGATCTGGACATTCTAAATAAAATATTATATCTCATGCTCTTTTTGTACTGAAATCCAGACAGACGCAGCCATTTCTATCACATCTCGCGTACTAGATCGGAAGATATCTTCTTAATCGTAGCATATTTAAAAATGTCGCCTCCCGTCGTAATACCTACATACCTACCTAGCTATATATATGTAGGTATAATAGTTCAAATATTTATTGACTATCCTATATTTACTAGTGACATTTTGAGTACTTTGTAATAGAAAAGAATACATGCAGAATCCTTTTTTCATATTTCTTTTATCATAAAAAAACTCCACAAATAACAAGCCATTTACTGAACAATCCCTAATCATAATCATTTTGTTTGCTCTATGTAGATACATGAGTAACAAAAAAAATAACAAAGAACGCTATGACCCTTTCGGCATACAAGTTATTCAGCTTTCTGTACGAATTACGGTCTTAGAAATAGAACAGGTGTCGCGCGCCCTTTCATCCCTGGTATATACAGAGATTGGCCATTGCCATTCAGCGTGAAAATGCGGCGAGTGCTTTGCACCAGGAACGATCAGGGTAGTCTTATTTGACTACTTTCTAAGTAATAATATTTATTTTGACATCATTATTAATATTAAAAACACAATAAAAACAAATGTCAAACTTAAAATAATAATATACAAACTAGATTTTTAAAAATTCAGTCTAATACCTAGTCCTTCACAGTGTAGTATGGTTTTCCCAACAAGAAACATGTCAATTTGTTTTTGATCCCACAGATTGGTTGGCCTTGTTGGCACAAGCTTACAAGTCGCTGATTGTCACGCTAGTTTCGTTTCTCCTGGAGCGAGTATTATCAGTATTATTATTATCTGTACGAGTATAGGTTTCAAACGAAAATCTTCAGTCTCAGACCGTGGCACACAAACAAACAGACAGACAGACAAGGTAAACCAATTATACGCCATCAGTATTATAACACATAACATGTTGTGTGATGTAACGATGTCAACGGAGGGCCAAGGTCATCTCATTGTTGCTCAATTTTACGTGGTTTTCCAAATAAAGCGTGCTTATTGGATTTCTAAGTCGACCTAAAGATATTTTGTCCTTTACAGTTCAGTAGGTATTTATTTACTTTATGCCGGCGAATGAAAATACATAGAAGAATTCCTAGCGCTTGAAAATGACCCAACGCCGATTACGCTCCGGTGGGTGGGGCTTACAAATTACGCCCCGAGCAAATCTAGTATGCACTAGCCGGCAATATGGCGTCAGTCAGCTAAAATAAAGTGACTTTAGGTATTAAAAAATGCCTTCTTGTGTTGTGAAATGGTGTGTAAATCAATCACATGTCCACAAAAAGGATATGGGAATAAGTTTTCATGTGTAAGTATATCTCTAGGCTATTATTTTGATAATTGTTTATTAAAATTAAATCAAAATATTTTTTCTATGAGGATGGTATTATGCCAAACATTGCCAACCAACAACAAAATTTTATATATAGTAAAAAAATATGTCGAACAATTAAATTCTTTTATTTGATCGAATATATGTTCCTTTATGTCAAAAGTGGTGTCATGCGGCTTTTGGCCTTTGGACGTGGATGTGCTCTGTGTGTGTACGTGAAGAATTTATTGCAAATTGGGCCTCTTCAGCCTCCTTGGTTTTAAAAAAATACAAACTGCTCCCGATTGGGTCAAGAAAAAGTACACGTAAAAATGTAAAAATACGTACGTTAGGGCACGTAAAATAAAATACACACCCAAAGACAGCAAAAGCTTTGAATTTATAACATCCCTCCTTTTGCTATGGGTGGTAATAAAATACACCAGGTAAAAGTAGTAATTCGCCCCGGACTAAGACCTCGTTATCTACTATTTTTTCTTAGATTTTGGCTGATAACTTCAAAAATATGAGGTCTAAAATTAAACAAAAATTGTTTTAGAATTCACATACAAAACCCTTTCATAACCCCACTTGGCCAAATAAGCTCATTTTGAAATTTCCAACCCCCTTAGATACACAGTTCACTCAACAAATCCCGGCCCGTTTTCTCTCACTTACGAACACAAAAAAAATATTACCGCATACTATGTCTCTACCAAATTTCATAAACATTAGTTCGACTGTTATCATCTAACAAATATACAAATGCCGAATTAACACTAAGACATTCGATTCGCTCGGTCGATAATATTTAAAAATAATAATATTATTTTAAATGTCCGACTCACGATGATATTATTCTGATAAAATGAATATAATAGATAGTCAAAAGAATGTTGAACACCTATATAATATACTGACTAATTATTTACATTGCACCTTAAAGAATAAAACATCCCAAGTGTCGCGATGACAGCGAGTGACAGACATGTGAAGTGTAACGAAAAATAATAATCACACGGCTAATTCAGCCCAACTGCATGTAAAATAAGGTCGATTGTTATTTGATAGACATTATTAGCCCAATCAGAGGCCGATGTCAGAGTATTTCCGAGTGGTTCCGACGATGCGCGAGTTTGTTCGGAACTTTGGGCCAAGCTAAACGAACAATTCACTTGATGGAATACTTCTATGTATTTTCATTCGCCGCTTTATGCATATAAAAAATGTTCTTATGATACTTATTTAGAATTTTGAAATAGACCTTTTGGGATTGGTTCCTTCACATAAGAAGTACCGAGTGGTAAGAAACCTCGATTATATTTGTAGAAAATCATAAGTTGTGTGAGGGAACAGAAATATTTACGTAGATTGCTTAAATCAAGTCTCCCTTTTGCTTAGGTTGTGTTTGCTATGTGCGTTGATTTATACAAATACGTCGGAAATTCATAGGTTTCCGCTATCTACATCATATTATCGCTCCATAAATCACAAACCTTGTCGCTAAAGTTTCAAAATATGTTCACCTTCGCGCGGTCATTGGCAGAACTAGTTGCGCCGAGAGCACGCGGTAGGCGTACTTTTTGCTTTGCTTCCGATTGTGACACAAGATATTCGTAATTATAGATGCGGAAATTTTTACCGCGCTGCTTGGATTTCCATGAAAATATTGAAATCGCAGTTAGTTTTTACTAGCTGTTACCCGCAGCTTCGTTCGCGTGGAATTTAACAAAAAATATCTTCAGTTGCGAAATTACAGGGCTATTGAGACTACCTAAACATCAAATTTCTTTAAAAAAATTAGCGCCAAAGCGACACCCTGGACTTTGTCAAAGTTCTAGATACTGCTGCAATAGCCATGGATAGACGTTATCTCTTACGATCAGGAGAATGTTTCGTTGACTTATACATATAGAAAAGTTGTTTCTTATATATAGCGCCACTTGAAAGCATACGAGTATAATGCAGGGCAACGAAAAATTACTAAACTAATTTTTTTAAGAGAGGAATTCTGAAATTCCTTTCGCTCCAGAGTAAGGCCACCCAAATTTTATTACTACTCGATGAGTGCTATCGAATCTCGTTACTTGGTGACGTAAAACCTGCCTAAAAATGCAACCCTATACTTGCCTACTATACTTAAAGCTCCAGGTTAAGCTCTGGCAAACCTGTTGTTTTTGTATAGATACATTTATAAATCATAGATCGTCCTAGTTACCTACGGTCGGCTCACAGTCTATATGTCACGAATGATCTACAGTGTGTCGTGATTTTAACTAGTAAATCTTTCCTGTTCCAGTAATGTCAGATGCAGCCGAAGGCGGAGGTTCGCTCGCGTGGCGGTTACTGGCGACGCTGGAAGGAGGGTCCTTGTTGCTTGCTGCGTCTGCATTGCTGGCGTATACCGCACGAGGCAGGCCGCGCGGCCGATGGACTGCGCCGCCTGGCGCTACCGTCGCGGTAAGTTACAACCGAAGGGCGTGATATACTAAACATTTTTATAATGAGTAATAGTGATTACAGTAGTAATTTAATTGCTCTAAATTAATTAATTCAAAATTATGTATCTGGTATAGCTATAACGTAACAATATCAAATAGAACGATGGTATCCACTAAAGTTAAAAAAAAACTCCCATCTCCGGGAGGTATGTGTATGTGTGTGTGAAACAAACATTAATTCCCGAATTACGATTCCCACCGGGACAAACATTTATGGGACGATAAATGTATGTTCTGTGTCTGAGTGTTCTATATCTTTATATATAAAAATTTCGTGTCACGTTGTTTGTCCGCAATGAACTCCTCTACTACTAAACCGATCTTAACCAAATCTTGCACACGGTGTGCAGTTTGATCCAACTAGAGAGATAGGATAGTTTATATCTCAATTTATAATCGAAATATTTTTTTATTGCAAATTATTTGTTTATTATACGACAAAGAGGTATCTGTGAGTTCCTAGAGCAAAATCTAATGAATAACTAACACCTAGCTACCGACAGTAATTAAAGTGCCGACAAAGCATAAATTATCATTATAGATACGTTGACACGAGGATGCGAAGTTGCGAGTTTGTCGTAAACACGTAATCAAGTCAGTGATGAAATAAAAACGGGTGCCTTTGTTAAAGATTCGGTACCTAATGAGATAGTTTAAAAGGATTCAAAAAAGTTTTAGCAGATATATAATAATTACTGTATGAATTTTTGTAAAGATCGATAAGATTTTATTAGAAGTTTAGTTTTTATTCGTGTTTTTATTATTACATTTAAGCTTAATGAAGTAACTCAAAAAACACGATTGCGTACTATTTTTTTTTAATATATTTTATTGCCAGTGTCACTCGGGATGATGTAAGGATTTTAACCGATACCCATACATTAAAATCTGTTCAGACATTTTAAAGTTATGGTGAAAAATACTCACATACACCCCACCCTCTCTACCCGTGGTTGCCGTAAGAGTCGGCTAAGGGATGTAATCCGGAAGATGGGCAGCGTCTTCCTTGAACAATCACATCTAACTACGCTCGCTAACCCGCCTGCCAAGCGTGCCGAGTATTGGCAAAACCCCCCCCCCAGGAAGAGGCCTATGTCCAGCAGTGGACGACCTATGGCTGATGATGTGATGTAAAAAATTTGATACTTATAACATTGACTAATTCACTTATTGGAACTACCTTTTTTTATGGTTGACAAGCAAGGTGTTTTGACACAGCTCACTGATGTTAAATGACGGTGTGAAACAAGTGAGGCTTAAGTGAGTTTGCCGGAACACACCGTTAGGTGCTTGGCGCCAGATTTAAAATTTGAGGATGGTAGACAGCCAGCCGAGTAGTAGAAAATACCTTACCACCATGCTTTGGTTTCCTCACGATGTTAAAATTCACCGGAAACTACGTGCTAAAAAAAATCTGCGCGTGAACCGACCGCGCTAACCACTGAGCTATCGTCACTACAAACTGATACAAAGTTAAATTGCCGAGTGTTTTTATATACACAGGAATATAACTTAATATGTTTTTTCTAGCTAACAAACACAACCAGTGAATTAGGAAAAGCACTGAAAAGGCGCCTTGAAGCACTCGGTTGTGTAGTGATCTCAGTAACGAGCGAAGCGGCAAGCGGAGCGACGAGCGGAGCGGAAAGGGACGATTACGATGCTCTGGTGGTTGTTGGTTCACAGCCTAAAGCAGAGGGCTTGGACGGGATCTCGAATTTGGTCTCGGAAGATATATACCATAACATAAAGGTGACAAATTTAGGTTAACTTATATATATATATATATTAGATAATTTAATCGTCTTTACAGATCTTCACGCTTGCTGATGGGGCTATGGACACCTGCAACATTAAAGAAGCTGTAACCCAGATAGAGTTTTTTATTTTTTTACTAGCTGTGCCCCGCGGTTTTACCCGCGTGGTGATGGATGATGATGATGATGAAAAGTATCCTATGTTTTATTTTAGGACCTAAAGTATCTACATACAAAATTACATCCAGATCTGTTCAGACGTTCTGGTGTGATTGAGTAACAAACATCCATCCAAACTTTCACATTTATAATATTAGTGGGATTTATTGTGACAGGAAGCTTAGTAATCTTTACCGTCTAGCATATGTGAACTTACAATCTTACATCTATATTGATCAAACCATTTATTACCAGTTACTAGAAAGCCTGTCTGCCCGCGTGACCCGGGGCGGGTGCATAGCATGGGCGTGCGCGGGAGCGGACGGGACGCTGGGTGCGTTTGAACAAACTGCTGCTGCTTTTGACGCCGTACTGCAAGCCAGCCTCATCCATGTCGCACAAGTGTACGTATTATCAACATCTATCGTATAATCTCGGTTTCTTTCGAAATTAGCTCATATTTTGCATACTGTTTATTGAATTTAGGAATTTCATTTATTATTTTTACTTTGTTTTGTGCCATACCGCAGTGGAAACAAGGGGCAGTTGTGACAATGATACTTAAAGGTTAATTAGTCTGCGAAAAAGGGCGTAGGATCAAAGATGACGGTGGTGACTTCCGCGTTGACTTGTAGCTTGCGTAAAGGTTGTCCATTTCCATCCAGCGTGGTGATGGGGACCTTTGCCCCGGGAACATTTAGGGGCGGATTTTCTATAGATTAAACAAATTATAATTAATTTTTATAAATTTATAGATTGCTTTGTTTGTCTATATCAATCAATAATTTCCGTGCAATGCGTCTCTAGTGCAGCAGCCATAGCAAAATGATCTGCCGGCAGCGTCTTGTCTAGGCAATAGTACGATAAATCACACGCAGTGTGAAGTCGTTTAATTTCCAGGAACCGTATTTTTATGTATGAAAACCAGCATTGCTGTTAATCGGATCAGACATATTTTGTACTGTACTGCTGATGTTGATTTTTATTTATTATAGCCTATATACATATGTAATATACATACATTTATATACGTATATGTATCTATATATAATAATTTTAATAAAATACGTAAATAAATCACATACTAACAATACGTATTATTTTTATTAGTTTGAATTTTTAAAACACAATATCTCTCGGCTGTGTGTTTTCTCATTTTTGGTTGCCTACTTCTTTGGTTACTATGCATTTTTTTTAATTTTTCTGTTGTGCACAATACATAGTTTTATCTTTCTATATACGAGTATCCCCGCTGTTGCTGTATTTACATATTTTGCTGTTGTCCTTCCTATATATATGTTATGATATTTTTAAATATAAATGTAATAATGACCTGTAACTTTGGTGTTATCAATAAAAGATTTGTATTTGTATATATTTCTATAGTAAATTTTTATGCTAGTCCATCAGAAAAGGGTTTTTACTTTTTTTATGTAAAAGTAATGAGACCAACGAGGCTCTCTTGCTGGTAAGAGATAAACTTCTGATTATTTAAGCATTGTGCATTTATACTTGATGATTCGAGTGATGGCGAATTTTTCACGCAAAGTTATATGATAAGCCTAATAACATGCCCTATTTTATCTATATTTATGTATTGATCATCATTGCTATTAATATTTTCGTTCACGCGCCGAAGCAGCCTCTCCTCTCTCTCTCTCTTCTTCTACCTATTACTTTTTTATTACTCCGCGGTGAAAATTCCGCGGTGTTCCTGTTACTACTCTATCAGGTACTACTTATCCCATGCTGTTAGTAGTGTCACGAGGTGGTGTGTCGGCAGGTTCCAGTGCGTGCCAGTGTGGGTAGGACGGCACGAGGGCGCGGAACGCGCCGCCGAGCGGCTCGTCGCCGCGCTGTTCACGCAAGATTCACGACACGAACACAACAGATTCTCTATAAGGTACGAACCAGAGGGCCTAGACAATGTAACATTTGAATAGCGATCCTTTTAGAAAAGTAAAAATCGCGGCATACGTGACGTCGTCGCAGGCAACTTATGTAAATCCCGTACATTTTTAGACTTTTATATCTATTATTACCATTATTGAATTTTACTTTGTCTAGACCTTGACCTTGACCTTGTGGTCGCTAAAACCTGATCGGCAAATGAAAAAATGCTTTAAATAGAAATTTGCAACAATGCTGCTGGGCGACTTTGATGCACTTTGCTTTTTGGACATTTTATGATCTAATCTGTAGGTACACTTGGTTGCGAATAAATACACATTTACACTAATACAATAAAAGCTAGTTTTTCTGTATCTTTAAATATAAAGATATGTTTGTTAAAGCTGTGATGTCATAACGGATTTGGTTGGAATTTCGAATGATCATAGCTTATACCCTGGATTAACACATAGGCTACTTATTATTCTGGAAACGGGGCGCATCTAGTATTTAATGTTAATAGCAAAGATCAACTCGTCCATTGCATTCTCTAATAGTCACCAAAAACCAAGCCAAAACCCTTCTTAGAACTGTTAAGTAGTTTAGGTAGGTACACAATAGTAAACTATTTAAAAATTACTATGCATTAAAATATTTTTGACATAGCCTGTCCAAGGGTTCCAACATGACAATTTGCCAAATAAATTTTGTTTTCAATAACAAAAAATACGAATAACTACAGCACTTCACATTTTTCAATTTCCCTTTACGTCCGCCAGGGGCGCTGATGCATTTCTCATACGTTTTGATGTCGAAAACTTAGTTTTTTCAGAAATCAACATGGTCGATAGAACATAATCATCTGTTATAGATCCTCTATTAAATTTTACAATATTTTTTTTCAGAAACGCTGTTCACACAGTTGGAGAATACCTCTACAGATGGTTGAAGATAATCACGTGAACACATTGCTCTTAGCGCTGTTTTAAATTAAATGGTAATAGGAAACCCTTATTACTCGTTATTCAGGACCCTGCATTCAGGGTGGAAATTCATTCTTTCATTCAGGAAATTGTTACGTTCATCCACATCGAACTGCCCCCACGAGGTGACGGACAACACTTACCTACATATTCCTATTTTTCTGACGTGGTGGTAGATAGTACCTACTCCTTAGATGTGGGGGCAGACAATTATAGATATTGAAAACGATATGAGAAATGGTGACAGAGGTTATATATAGCCTTACCCAATAAAATTAATGACTATTTTATTAATGTCTAATGTAATTAGATTAGTAATTATTCTACTTGTGATATTTTTTTAAGTAATAAAACGAACTAAAATATTAAGACCAATTTTTTACTTTATTATAAATATTACTCGTCTAAATGGATAGCAATGAAAAATGCGGCTTCATTTTTCTTAAGTTTAGATCTGTCAAACAACAAAAAACATTATTTTTTTCAAAATTGGTCTTTGTACTTTTTAAATAACTTATGACTTCGTTTTTTTCTAACCCTATCTCCTAGAAGCCCAATGTGTCAGAAGGGAAAATAAAAAAATTAATATGCTTTACACTAAGAAGTTTATTAATTCACACGCACATTGAAGTGCAACATTATGCCGGCAATGAGAAATACATAACTCGCCCTTCTCAGGGTTATAGGGTAACACATTGCCGGCCGCGGCAACGCGCCGCGATACGACGTCTTCGATTGACGTCAACACAACATATCCCTAAATATACTTTACACGTTAGCCAAGAACTTCTGCGCCTCCTCTTGTACCTTCGTTACTTTCTTCATCTGTTTCGAATTTATGTATTTCCTTTGACTAAGCATTGAAATGCAATAATGAAACTTTCGTCTTAACTTGATTAACTGAATTTTACATTGCCCAGAAACATCCGAAATTTTAAACGATGTTAGCCTTTTTTGAAACGATACCAGTTTTTGCAAACTCATGGGGGGTATAGCGGTATAGCCCACGACTCGGTTCGGTACCAGTGGAGGAGCGGTCTCGACTGGTCGGTTTTCTTCTGGTGGAATGCTTTGTTTAATGGCATTTGCAGGTTTGGGACGGGATTTGACCGCTCTGCGGTTCTTCTTTTTCTTAACGAGCCTAGCTGGTGCTTTGGGAAGGTAATATTTCTGCACTAGATCTGAATAATCATTCCTAGCACTCGATGAAAATATACATTCGTAATGTCCACCGATTTCCTTACGCAGAGACAAGGAAATGTTCTTATCTCGGGAGTTGCTGAGTTTCCTTTGGAAGGTCATCAGTTCGTTAACATGTCCCGAGCCATCGGCCAGACCGGCTTGTCCGAGCAATATTATATTAAGCCTTTTAAGCATTTTATTTATGTGATTTCGGCTACCGGATAGTTTCTCTGGACTGATAACTTTTTGTTTAGCTAGTTTATTGTGTTTGTTTTGAGAGTATGTAAGTTCTTTGTATAGAGCCCGCGGGTCCCCTAAGTCTTCGTTTAGTGAGTTTAAAGATTTGTTGAGAAGATTCAGCAAGCATTGTCTGTTTTTGGGTATTAAACTTATTTGCTTATCTTCAGAGTTTTCTACTTCGACAGTGTTGACGGTTTTAGATTTGTTGGTGTTCGCTTGCACCCATTCCCTCAATTCGGTCTGGAATCTTTCTTGATCGACGAGCTTGCCCGTTATGCTCAAGAAAGATTTGACATCAGCCGCTCCGACGGTCGTGTTGAGTTTCCCGGTGGTCGCTTTCAACCACTCTTCCCCTTCATTCGTGTTGAGCTTATTGATAATATCGTTGGTGACGTAGATTCGCGCAGAAGTGATCGCATCGCTCGTGTCGGACACCTCGTTGTCCTGAATCACTCTCCCTCTATTGTCATGGTTTGACGAACCCACAGGAATAAAATCCGGCATCTTATCCATCGTCGTAACAGAATCTAGACTTTTGTTAAGATTTTTGTTTTTACTTTTAGGCGTATCCGCTTCTTTAGGGGTCTTCTGCACAGGAGGGGAGATTTTAGCAACTATTTGTGTATCATCGACAGTTAAGTATCTCTTTTTATTGGCGTGCGTTTCGTGAACTGTCGGCGATTTTGATAGGCGTTTGTTGTTTTTGTTAGGGTGCATGTCTTCAGAGAAGCTCTTGGTACGGGCGGGCTTGGTCGGAGCGTATATCGGCCGGTACATGTTGACGTAGGGAGAGTTGATTGGCAGTCCAGAGAAGGGCAGAGTGATGCGGCACGTATGGACCATGTGCCCGCGTTTAGCGCATCCACTGCAGAACTGCTGCTGAGGCTTCTTGACTTGTGAGCACATTTCTAACGGCATGTCTGTGCTGATCTGTAGACGAAGAATACCTACATATTTTATCTACTCGGACTAAATGATACGTGTTTGTTTAATTATGTATTTCAATTGTATGGGTCGAATTACCTTGAAACAAAACATATTAAAATTTCTTGAATTTTAAAATTAGCTTTATTGTTAGCTTTTTTATGCTATCATATTTGTGCTTGTTGTTATTTAATCAAAATATGTTTGTGTTTGACCACACCTCGCCTGATGTTGAGCAATGAGGTTAAGGCAAGCTTACCTAAGGAAAGAAGTAGAAAATTGTTTAATCTGGATTTGAAGACACTCAAGAGTGAAGGACCACATCAAATCATGAATATACATAAGTAGGTACCTAAATATCTCTAACATATAAAACAGCTGTTCCTTAAGATAAGTTTGTTGTGCCTCAACCAAAATGGGGCAGCAGATTTTTATTTGGAATTTTCAGAGTTGTGCTATATGGGCATAATTTTTTTAAGTACAATGATCCTCCTTCGGGTAAGTATAAGTTTATAACTCCATATATAAGAAATTATAGTTACCGAGTTGTGGTACCGCCGCCAGACGTCGGGGCAGTGCGAGGCGGGGTGGCCGTGTTGACCGCACTCAGCGCACTGCATGCGCGGCCAAGAGCTGCAGTTGCGGCACATCGTCGAGTACATGAAGTTAGGGGCTCCGCACTGGAAATCAAATTTACTATTGACTATCCTGTAGCTTACTTGGGAATAGCTCTGATTCGTGAGCTATAAGCTATCCCGGAAAGACATTTATTTCAAAATGAAGGTATCATTTATAACTTTACTGTATTACGAAGTCTTAAGTTTAAAAACTCAACAGCTAGTTTTTTATGTTTTACTAGCAGAACCCCATGTATTCTCCCGCGTTTTCTAGGATAAAAGCATATGTGCTCGTTTTCTGAGATAAAAGCATATGTGCTCGTTTTCTGGGATAAAAGCATATGTGCTCGTTTTCTGGGATAAAAGCATATGTGCTAATTGAGTGTAAGTATAAACTATCTCAATTCCAAATTTCATTGAAATCTGTTAAGCTATTACAGCGTAAAGAAGTAACAAACAATGATCATATAATATGTTAAAAATGTATGCTCACATTGACGCAGAGTTTGAAGGGGCAGCGTGGTTCGTAGTGTCCGGTAGTGCCGCACATGTAGCAGACCGGCGGCTTCTGGCGGCACGTGTCGTCGCGGTGCCCCACGCGATTGCAATAATTGCATCTGAAAAACAAAACTTCAATGTTAATTCCTTATTTTACGCACCATATTTACAAGTATCTATGGATAAAATAGAGTAAAATAATTCATTGTTACAGTCAAAGTTGCACCAAGTTAATCACAGTTAAGTCCAGCCCATACTTGTAGTCATCATGGTGGCTTTACTTGGAAGCTTTTGTGGAATTTTGGAAACAACATGAAAAGACATGTTCTAAGTTATTTTAATAAAGTTATGTTTATCAGGCCAATATTTACATGCAAAACTATCTACAAATTACATCCTAACATACAAACTACAGCATTTCAAAGAAACTAATAAATAAATTAAAATAATATAATCTAAAAGACGCTGTCAATGGGAATAGTTCCCAAAACGCTGGCCCCGTTGCCGCGTTGTATGGCAATACTCAAATGTTGGACAAAATAAAGGCCAGCGTTTTGTTCACGTGTGGTATCGACCAGATGAGATGACAAGGTCCCACAGTTTCAACCTTAAAGGCTCAAATATGTACCCACTGTCCAGGGTACTAATACTTGCGCCTTTTGAGGTCTTCTGCAAATTCTGCAGCTGCGCCAGCCTTAATCTGAGTTCTTGGAAGATGTTACGGTGCAAAAGTGTCAACGCAAGTGGCGTCCCATACTAAAAGCTGTCCCACCTTCCAGGGAATCAAAGTCATTCCGTCAGGTCTCTTATTAAATCTTACATGCTTGCTATGCAAATAATTGAAACAGAACTATTTCAAACACTAGAAAATACAGCTTCAAAAAACAATTCAATATGATTATTATGAATTACTTATAGATGCTTCAAATTGGCTCTTCATTGTAATCTGCACCAACTACAAAAAGTTCTTGCTTGTTTTTGCATCATACTTTATGTATTTTTCTAGAGTCAAGTTACCAATGTTAATAAATATATGATGAAATTTTTTGTGAAATAAGTATAAGTCACAAATAAGTAAGTCAGGGTTAAGTCTAGTCATGCCCTAGTACAGTAGCCAACTTCACTAGAAACTTCAGTGGAGTTTTGGAAGCAACACAAAAAGAGTGAAGAGCAATTCAAGCAGTAACATTTTGAAGCAGCATGATATGCAAAACCTTAAACAGGGAAACCGGAAAGTCTTTTTATTAATAATTTTATTAGTATGGAAACAATGTAGAGCCAAAAAGTTTTGCGTGAATAAAAAAAAGTTAAAAAGAAGACAGCTGTCACTATTTACTCACTTCACTTTTCTCTGGACCAGTGACTGCATTCGATCTTTTGGGTCGATGGCCCAAAGACTTTTGTCACCTAAAACAAATCATTAATTTATGTCAAACAGTTGTCTTATCATTTAGTATTCCATCCTAGACCACATTGTTGCTTAACATCATGCAGGATGTGATCAAACGCAAACCTATTCTGTGTAAAATAAAAAACATAAAATTAGTTAATCATACCTTATCATTTACATGCAAAGGTGTGTACATGGACAATTGGACATGATAAGCAAGATATGGTTTAGTGCAGACTCAAAAGCGAAAACCAAATGCATCTTATCTAATTTCGATGATTTCTAATTTATATGTAATCAACACAATGACAGACTAGGCCAATTTATTAAACTATTTTTTTTTTTGAATTTTTGTATATTTAGTTTTGTTAAATGACAAATTTTGCCTTATAACCATGAAGCAGTCCCTCATTAAATAAATAAATTAAACAAAGAAACAACTCAATGCTTGATTTGATTGACCAAAATAATTTAAAACAAAGTGTGATATTGATCATGATATAAATAAAATTTACTAGATAATATCAACAAATATGATATATAGATTAAAGCGGCATTCTTTCCTAATACTTATTTAATTAAACAATGGATTTAATCACAATCATTATTACCAAACTGTAATGAACCTTAATGGCAATAACAATAATAAATCAATAATCAACAATTAAATAATAATAATTTTTAATTGAGTATAGATATAATTATGGAACACTTTCTGAGAAACTCAAAATTAATTGATGCATCTATAAATTTAATGTATTTTAAATGTCCAACTATATTGTCTTTACAAGGTGCTTGCAGAACACCTTATCATGATGATTCTAATGAACTACCTAATATAATATACAGCAGAAGTATGACTGTTTGTACTTCTTTACTACAGTATTAATCTATTTTAAAATTATAGATTTAAACACAAGTCAATACTCACGAGACATATTTTTCTGAATCTCCTTATGGTTAAAATCCTCTCCACCCCAGCTCTCATTGTAAAATTTGTCCATTTCCGCTCGTAGAGTTGTGAGAGAGTACTGTCTCTTTTTGCAAATCTTCTCTTTCCCTTTCAAATTGTCAAAGTCAAGGTTGTCGTTCAATATTGAGGGCACTTTACTTGAAACATACTTGGATATGTCACCTTTAGGGGTAGCGTTCTCATCTCCATAATCCATAGATTCAGGAAACCCTGTAACATTGCCTATTACAATGCTATCACAGATTCCTGTGTCATCAATTGTCACATAGTTATCATTCTCTGTTAAATCAATAGTATCAGATGAATCTTGCTGTGAAATATTTTTCTTTGAGGCTACTAAAGTCTTTTCAGGTTTACCATCAGATGCACTGCTGTCAGAGCTGTATAGTTCAGTTACAAATTTGTCTTTAGATTGGTCCATGTTATTTTCTTTTACTATTTCAGATTGATTTGAATCTGATTCATATACATCTGTGCTTGGTAGACTTTTTTCTGTTACAATGTATGAATTTTGGTTTTTATTAGTATCTCCAATGGATAAGTTACTGTCCGAGTCATATATGTCAGGGTTTGGCAGAGATTTCTCAGTAAGCAATTTACTTTTTTGTTTCTTATTTTTTGCTTTGCTTTTTGGTGTTGCAAAGCATGCTTCTGTTTCATTAGTAGACTTCTCAGTGAGAACAATGGGTGTGGAGGTAACAGGGTCTTTGTTTTTCTTTTTTTTCTTTTTCTTTGATGATGCATTAGCTTGACCAAGTAAATCAGATCCATGAAGACTGAAATCAAAGCTGTGTTTATCGGGATGGCGGGAAGAAATGTTTAGTGCTATGCAGTCACCACGGATGAAATCATCCGATACAGATGAGACCACAGATGGTACAGGGCTTGCCGAGACAGCTCGATCACCAGATTTATTAACAATGTGAAGTTCATCTTCATCTGAGCTCTCAATGGTGATAGTTGGTTTGGGTGGTAATGCAACTTCTACAACTTCATCTTCATCACTTGATTCCAATATGACAGGTTTATTTTCATCATGATCCAAGAATTCAATAGTTTTCTTCACATTCTGTGGTACAGGTGACTGAAATATGGACAAATCGACAGGAGATGGCGTTTTAGGTGGACTTTTTTCTTCTTTTGGTGTAGTATCATCTGGCATGGGAATAGTATTGGTAACAACGGATGTAGCGAAATCTTTAGTAGTTTTGGCAATGGTAGGTATAGCAATATCTTTAGTGGTCTTGGCAACAGTGGGCGGTGTGGCGGCGGCATTTTTCGTGATGTTTGACTTATAATAAGGATTGATGTTGGGTTCTGTGCGCCAGTAACGACGCAAGGTGCTGTGCGGCCCGTTCTCAGCAAATTGTATAGCATCGCATTTGTTTGTCTGACTGTCAATCAAATTATTTTGTGTCCCGTCCACATGATGAAGCATAGCGTACAGCCTTTCTTCCAAATCATGCTCGTTAAGTTCCTGGAACACAAGTTAATATGCACAATAAAAGCAAATGAAATGCTGTTTTGGTTGTGACACAATCAAAATATGATACGAGTATAACCTACCTCTTCCATGTTTCAGCAGCGAATTTGAACTAAAAAATAAATGACACAAAGCGAACATAATCGTAAATAATTTTTGTATGACTGCTAAAGTGCTGAGAGCATGTCAAGTAAATAATAAAAAGGGATTTTGTTTTTACGGACACGTTCAGTTCTCCATTGCGATGTGACAGCAAAATTCTAAATGAATTAGATATAGAATAGAATGAATGATGAATGAATGCAATGAATGGCTATCTCTATCTCATTAATTGTGACAGACAAGTGACTGACAGTTGTGTAAGTGACGTAAAACTAACATGGACTATTTTAGTTATATTTTTCCTTTTTTTGACATTGCATTTGGTGCATTCTGGCAGTGATAAGTATTTCAAATATTCATGTCTCATGATTTAAACAAGTAAAACTCTAACTCCCATCATCACAGTCATAGTCATATCCGCATCAATTTTACTAGTTCGGACGGACGGTTTCACTTCTACGGAGTTTATAGTAGAAGTAAATAGAATAGTTTATAGTAGTAGTTGTAGTGGCAGTTCATTATGCAAAAATATAAATTTATACCAGTGTCTGTCCAAATTACACAGTCATATTTTGAGGATGAGGACTAGGCTAATAATATATAGCTGCACAGCATATTTCTACACTAATTTTCATAATAACAAATCAATATGTACGATTGTCTAAACAGTTTTGACACTCGGACTTGATTGTAATTAATTTTATTTAATAATCAATTTATTTCTAATTAAATTTAAACATATTAATATAATAAAAATATTAACAGACAAATACCGCTAAATAAAACATTATCTCAGAAAAAAAAAAAAAAAAAATTTGTGGTACCTAGTAAAACTTTGCTTATTTTTGTATGGAAGACACAAATTGCTCATTTATATATTATTATTTATTTATAATATATGTATCAGGCAGCACTACATCCACCAACAAGTTTTGGCGGGAACGCGGTAAGACTTGTGTCGTCCCATTGTATTATTTTCCAAAACTAGTGTGTGTTTATGCATAAAAATTGTGGCGTTTTATTCTTTAAGTGCCGAATTACAAGCGTGAGTGTGGGAAAATGATATATTGTGGTTAAACATGACTTTTCGTGTTGCTTCCAAAACTTAGTAAAGTCTCCACTACTTTACTAAGGCATGACTTGATTTGACTGGCAAGGATTAGACTTAACCAAGACTGGACTTTGCCTGTAACTATAGATACGGTTCAGAAACACTGACAAAATTGTAAAAGTGAAGTGCTGTAATTCCAAATAGAGATATAGTTCAAAAGCCTCTGTAGCCAGACCATAAACATAAAAAAAAGTATTGTGTCACACTTCGAAGAAAAAAAAAAACAATGGACTTTATGAACGTATCTTGTACCAACATTCTGACGAATAACTTTAACCTAGTAAATTAATAAAAGTAAAAAAAAATATTTTTTAGTACAATTCTTTACCTGGCACAATGAAACAAAAATTTAAAAATAAATTCTAGTTAGTATTTGGCGTGTAGGTACTTACCTATATTCTTAAAGCTTGAGTCACAGAAGTAAAGTAAGTATTTAACCTGTAACCTGTATCGAATAGTGCCTCAAGCTTTTAAGGATATAGGTAAACTACTTACACGCCAAATACTTACTAATTTCTTTTTTAATTTTAAGTTCATTGACCCAGATAAAAGCTTGATATCATTTTTTTTACTCTTAATTTATTTTTAGCTTTAGTAGATAAGTATTTTAGAGATTGCTCCTCAACGACATCGACGATGAATCAATCGAGCCCAAACTAGGTTGTTTTATCACAAAGATGCCATGGTCACCTTCTAGCTTTATCATTAGACACTGGATATCATAAAGCAAAAAGTACTCCTCAAGAGGAATCAATCGTACCCAAGCTTGTTGGGTTTTATCATATTTAATTCAGAAGTTCTTAAGGTCGTTTTCCGTCACCATCGTCAGACCAGGTCCATGGTACTATATCATTGTATTGTCACCGAAAGATACATAAAACACCAAATTTAACTCCAATCGGACATCGGGAAGTGGGTCAAATCTAACTTGCTAGAGTTGCCAGACTTGACCCATACATACATAATATATAAATTCATACATTGCAAGTTAATTATAGGCTTGTAAAAAGCGTGACTTTACGTATAATTTTAATGTTCTAAAATTTTATATTTGATCGTGTAATGAAATTTACTTCGTAAGCTTGTCGAAAGTACATTCATTATTATAAAAAAACGGTATAGTAAGAAGTGTCAACTCGTAAACGTATTGTACAGTGTGTATTTATATATGATTTTATATCATCTTTGACGTTAGTAGGTACTTGTTGATTTTGTTAAAAAAATATTGTTATCGGTGAGACGGATCGATTTTATTAAACAAAGTTTTACGTGTTTCCCCGTTCTATTATAAAATGAAATTAAAACCCAATATTCGAGTTCCTAACTTCGAATTAGTAGTGCTATTGTGTATTTTAAATTGTATATCTGGACGCAGGGTGAGCCAAAAATTTTCATATCCTTATATTTACTAATGTAGTGAATTACGAATTTAATTTCATACCTTGTTGTTTCCGTTTTAACAGTTTAATGGACCAAGCTATTACCCACATGATTATTACGAAGGTCAACAGAGAATTAAAACTGCTCTTTCCAAACTAGAACATGGTTAGTAAAACGAATATATATATAAACCTATAAATACAATTATGTATGCTTCTTTTACTTATATCCTTATGTGTAACGTATCAAGGTTTTTTTTTCTTGGAGTTCCTAAATTAATTTAAAATTATTATATGTATGTGAATAAAAATACAATTGATTGAGATGTTTTTTAATTTATTATTGAATTGTGTTTCTTTAAATGCTTAGTTCCTAAATGGGTCCCCAATTGGCCCAATCCGGAGGTACAAATGGGCCAAGTGTCTGGTGTAGCACTGGACAACGCTGGTCAACTGTTGGTGTTCCACCGAGCAACCAACACATGGGATGTGAACACATTCACCACTAGAAATGTGTACCAAGATATAGGGAAGCCAGCTATACCATACCCTACAGTTTTGAAGTTCAATGACACTGGAGAACTAGTTGACCAATGGGGAGAACACTTGTAAGTCCTTTTTTGGCTAATTTTTTATTAGCACCAATACAGTTATGTTTAAAAATGTTCTTCTGTCTGTCTGTCATTTCCAAGCTTAAACTGGGCTAAATTTGAAAAGAAAAGTATTGTTAGTTGTTTTGAAAAAAAATATTGGTTGAAAAATAATTTGCTCCCACTACACTTTTGTCCACAAGTCAAAGTCAAAAGCTTTGTTTACATGACAACAAGTGTACAAGGTCTTAAATGCAGTTATTTGCATCCATTGTCAACCAGCAAGGAGTGCAAATTTATGTTAGGACTAAATTAGAAATTGATTATAATTATTCTACAAAAAAAATACATTTGTCAATTATTAGATGTTGATACAGAAATACACAATATTATCAACATAAATCTTATTTTTTACTATTGTATATGGTTATTACTTCTTAGAGCTATAAATTGTCTGTGTATAAAAAGAGCTATAATTTGTCAATTATCTATTAATTCTTACATTTTCAAATTTAATATTTAATAAATTTACTATCTAGCCCATCCATAAACATGTAAACAACACTTCCAGCCACCATTTCCACTGCACAGAAATGTCTAAGTGGCTGATTAACAAACTCTTCTGGAAGAGAATTAGAAATCAAAGCAGCCATGTAAATTATTACAGTTATTTCTAAATAGCTTGAGCTATTTAGAACTGACTAGACTGTGGTAATTTCAAAAGAAACTTGACATGCAGACCTTTTATTAAAATTATTCATAAAGCTCAAATAATGAGGAGTTATTCCATATGAATTTAGCCATTTCAAATACATATAGACAAGGAACTGTAAAAATGTTGTTGGACTCCATCCCCACTTTAAACCATATAATGCTCAAATACATTTCTTTTCATCGACAAAAACCCTTTTAATATTGCAAGAGTTGCCCCATATAATGTTTCCATAACAAACAGAGGCATGATATCTGTCAGAAAAGTTTTATGAAGTGTACACTGTCTCAGCTCTTTTAGTAAATAAAAATAACCGTTTGCATGCTTTTGTTGTAGGTTCCATATTCCTCATGGGATTACAGTGGACACAGAAGGGAATGTATTTTTAACTGATGTCGCTTTACATCAGGTATTCAAGTTTGCTGCTGGCAAGTGGAAGCAGCCTGAATTAGTGCTGGGAGAGAAGTGAGTAGTTTAGGATCCACTCGTTATATCCTGATCCAAAATTTTATAGTTTTACAAAAGTATTTGCCTGATAATTGAAAAAACATATTTAACATTTAGATCCCAAAAAAAAGCTTGAGTGGCTGGTAAAGAAAAACATGAAACTTTCTATACTTAAGTAGCTAGCTCCCATCTTCAAGCTGAAAATCTGCTGCCAAGAACTTAACGGTGTGTTCCGGTAGCCTTCTTGTCAGCCAGTTCCGATTCCAAGCTAAGTGTGCTAACTTCTTACCACATCATCAGTTAACATTATAGGTAACCCGTACCTGTTGCCACACATCTAGCCAGTCACCCATAAATATATAAAAAATCAAATATAATTTCCAGATTTGTCCCAGGCGATGATTTCTCTCATTTCTGCAAGCCGAGCGCAGTAGCTGTGCTGCCCACTGGGGATTTTTTCATTGCCGACGGGTATTGCAATCACCGCATCCTGAAAATGGCGCCCGACGGCACAATCATACTACATTGGGGAACTAGTAAGTATATGCTCCTTATAATTTTTATTCATAGCACAAACCTTTTGTTTTCTACCGGAAGGACTAATCACCTCCACACCTCCCATGTCTTGCGCTATTACGTTAGTAACTTGCCAAAAATCTTGATATTTTTGTCAGTATGGGCCTGACCGCCTGAGTAAGTTCTCCAGATAACTAAAGTAATTGACATAACTGAACTACATATATGTATGTCCCAAAAACTATATTCTATGTAATTCAAATATTTTTCCATATAGTGATGAACAGAAGAAAAAAGTTCCCAAATGTTACCAGTAGTAATGAATGTCATGTATTTCCCAGTTATTATATGACTGTTGTATGTATCTCCCAGTACTATATGAGTGTCTAATGTATTTTGCAGTTACAAGACAAGTGGTTTAGTATTTCCCACCAGGAAAGAATTGTGCACTTCCAAGTCAAAACTTTGTACAATAGTTTTTTAATTTCGTTTTCGTGGCCTTAACAGAAGGTTAACAAAATAAATATAAATAAATATTGTAGGACACATTACACACAGCGCCATCTGACCCCAAACTAAGCAGAGCTTGTGTGATAGAAGTCAGATAACTGATAGGATACATATATACTTTTTTTTTGTTAATACATACAGAACACCCATAATGTTACAGTAAAGTAGAACTTGCATAAAATAAATCATAAGAGGCAAAGTTTTAAAATCAATTTTAATTTTGTTTTACTGTGATTTACGATATGGTCGATGTAGACGTGTTCTAGAGTGGTAACTACAGATATGAGAACGTAGCGTGTAGTGTAGCTTGTCCCTCTACCTACTAGTATTATATGAACTTAGCTCTCACCGAACCTCTTTTACACAATACAATACAACTTTATTATACACCAAACATTATAAAAATACATACGAAAATTAAAAAAAAGAGAAAGAAAGTAACAAAACAAAAAATACAACATAGAAACAACAAATAAACGGTGTACAAGGGCGGCCTTATCGCCTAGAGCGATTTCTTCCGGACAACCTTATGGTTAACCTTTTATGGTTCACCTCTTTTTTAAAGACCTAAAAAATAAAAGGATAAAAAACATAGCCTAACTGACATGGCCCATACTTTGAGAACATCTGTCATTTTTATTTCACGCATATCCCACTAACAATCTAAACGTGAATATTCGTAATTTTTCTTTTTCTTGTAAAAAAAAATTGTAAGAATTTTTTGCTAATATTCTATTAAGTTCTACTTACAACTTACTAATATATCTAAATATACCATTCACGGTAGCTTAATATACGTTTTGTTATTCAAACAATTTGTCTCCAATACTGCCGTCCAATTTCTAAAAGACGGTTAAGTGACATTTTAGCTAAATTGAGTTATATGTTCTAGTAGAAAGAGCATTTTTGTCTGGGTCATATTTTGGCTCAAAATTAGGTTTTTACACTTTAAGTTAGGTTATTATCTCAAAATTAGGTTTTTACACTTAACGGTCTTTTAACAATCGGACGGCAAAATAGCATACCTACTTGGTTGGTTCCGCAGCGACAAATCAATTAACACTCGACGTACGAAGCCTGAGGTTTCTCCATAACAGATCAATGTTTACGATCTTGCGGCTTTTATATTTCTTCTTAGCTCTATTACACGCATAATACTTAATGAGTTTGAATTATAGTGCATACATAATTTAAAACACAATTACAGCTATTTTGCCACGATAATTTATAAGTTAACACTTGTTTAATAAGACATGAAATTACACAAACATATACACACACACCTGGCATTGAGCAATAACGTTTATATAGCTATTATTTTTTAATTTAAGTATTTTTTATTTATTGTAACTGAATTTGTATATAGTTTAAATAAATAAAATATTATAGGATGCATTACACACAGCGCCATCTGACCCCAAACTAAAAAAGCTTGTGTGATGGAAGTCAGATAACTGATAGCATACATAAATACTTATTTTTTTTTAGTAAATACATACAGAACACCCAGACACAGAACAAACATTTGTCCTTGGCGGGAATCGAATCCACGCCCTACAGCTCAGGCTCTCAATGAGCCAAATGAGCCAACAGGGCTGCCGAAGGCTGTTTAAGGGAGAACACTGGCTATAGTGGCTATACAATACAGCTACACGCTAAAGCAGCAGACAGGCTTATAACTTTATATAGACCACTCTATTTTTGTAACAATAAAATATTTTGTATTTGTATTTAATTAAATAGATATAATTCGAAATGACATTCACAGTAATCATGATTTAATTCCACCCAGCCCATTATTTTATCGGACAGTCACGAGCTTTAAAAAGCGGCACCGCTTCATGGTAGATATTCCAAAAACTCGAATCGCCAATCAATGGAATTGCCCGAGTGGGTATTCCCTGATAGATACAGTCTGGGTGTCTTTAAGTCGCGAGTGAATCGGTTTCTTCTAGGAGACCGTGCTCCAACGTAGACCGCATCTTCGCTTAACATCAGGCAAGATGCGGACAAGTGAAAAATAGACATAATATATACGTACACTTAGGTACATAAATGTATATAAAGTTTTAGTTTATGAACTTATTCCTAATATTTAATACGAAATATAGTACGTCTTTGTAGGTATCGTCGCAGTATCAGATATTCTATTACATAAAAAGTATGTATATTTAAAAGTACATTTATGAAAACATTATATTTGTCCGGAAAAAATTAAATTCATTTGAAATTAATAGTAGCCGCCATAACTTGAATATAAGAAATAAAGATAAAATTGTGACACCTAGATTCAGGTTATCTAAAGCTAATAAGTCTTTTCTCGGGAATTGCGTTAGATTCTATAATAAAATCCCACTTGAGGTAACTAAAATGTCCTATAATAAATTCAAAGATTTTATAAAGCAGAGGTTAATTGACAAAGTACTATAAGGTGGCTCATTACGTGGAAGACAGGAATATATGGTTGTTGTAGCTTCTCTCTGCATTTGCATCCCCCTGGCTAAGTGACAATTGTAGTAAGCATAATGTATGTATTAATATTTATAACTGTAAATTGTAACCTAATATGAAAAGAAAGATCCACAAAAAAATGCCTTGCTGAGTTTATTGCCGGAGTCTTCTCAGGTGAAGTGTAATTACGAGCCGGTGGTAGATTCAAACATGTAACTTAACGTTCATAAGTGCCTTACCAGGGCCTAAACTGAATAAATGACTTTTGATTTGATTTGATTTGAGTACCTACTCCATATTTTCTGTTTCAGATCACGGTGACTCCCCATTCAGTTTCAATGTGCCCCACGCTCTAACGCTAGCTAATGACCGCGGGCTGGTGTTCGTCGCCGACCGTGAGCACGGCCGCGTCAAGTGCTTCCGATCGGACAACGGGACCTTCGTGGAAAGCTACAGCAACTGGCTCATTGGGGAGAGATTGTTTAGCGTTGCGTACTCGCCTGTACATGGTGAGTGACGTCATAATGCTCTCTGCCGCACTCTTCCTACTTCTAGCGCGGTCGAGGATTTCTATCGGATAGCCGGACATTTTTCTATACCGTTTTACCAGAAATTATTCTGCCAAGCAGTAGTGAGTAATCATTATCTACTATATTCCCGTTTAAAGGGTTTTGCAGCTAGCAAAATGACAGACAAATCATCGAAATGAGCGCCAAAGCGGTGATGCTTAAAACTTTTTTTTTAACTCAAAATTCTATGTATCGCTGCAAAAGTCATAGACATGCGTTACCTCTTACGATTAGGAGAGCGTTTCGTTCGCTTTACTACGTTTACATTAAAATAAAAGTCCTTAGTCTTAATTTCGTGACTAGTCTTTCCGCAAAACAATGATTAGTCTCGCGAGTCTCTAGGCCTTTGAGTCCCTCAAATCTCCTAAGTCCTTTGAATCAACATCATTATTAGTTTACAGTTATCAGATTGAGTAACAAACATACAAACTTTCACATTAATAATATACTAGGTGCGCCCCGCGGTGTTTTACCCGCTACATTTTTTTGGGATAAAAAGCCTGTGTTAGTCCAGGTATCAGCTACGTCCATAGCAAATTTCATCAAAATTGGTCAAGCCGTTTAAGCGTAAAGAAGTAACACGCTCAGAAATTTTAGTCTTTATAATATTAAATTGATGTATACAAACTTCTTATTACACATTGTGTGACCTCATACTTGGTCGATAAAAATGTTTATTTCTATAAAATTCGTAATCGACGCTGCGTAATATGATTATTTTGTAGCAAAAAGTATGTGCTAAACATATAACATTTTCACCGCTTTATTTATCGGGGATATAGCTCAGTGGTAGAGCATTCGACTGCAGATCGAGAGGTCCCCGGTTCAAACCCGGGTGTCCCCTGCTATAAATTACTTTTGCAATGTTTGATTTTTTAATTAAGTACACAGTTTTTGTAGACATGAATACATGAATAATAAAAAAAAAAACAAATCATTTTTTTTGTTGAAATGTTCTAAGTTCATTTATTCATAATAATATAAAGTTCAATTACCACATATTTACTTAGGAAATAGATTTTATATAAGGGAAGGCGTAGAAAAAATGAATTATAGCGTCGTATACAGATTGGTTCAGAGGGCCCGGGAAAAATGCCTGATTCGGAAGGTCAAAACCGACACACCGACGAGGGCGAAGGCCGAGCTTTGAACTTTCTTTACCCATTTATCCTACTGCTTCTTTTTTAGTTTTTAGAAATCGAGCACCAAATACTTGAGCTGATCCGCCCCCCGGATCCTGCAGGCGCAGCCACGCCAAATACTAGTTAATCATATATTAATAGCTACATAATTATGCGAATCGTTCTAGAGTGATGCAATCTATGTATACTTATCATTCACGGTCGCGGCATATTTATTTTGGTGTTGTTACCTTAAAAAGCAACACGGTCAAAAAGTGAACCAATTTTAAAAACCTCGGAGATTTGTTGTAATATATACATTGTATTCCTGCAGGTTCTAAGTCAACTATGAGTTCTAATTGGGCTTAAGTCTAATAGTTTTTTTAATCTAAATAAAATGAGACGAACTACACTCTCCTTTATTACAATTAGAGGGCCTGAAATTCAAATAATTTAAAAAAGCTGGCATTTAAGCAGCGTATACTGCTTAAATGCAATAGCAAAATAAAAATTCGAAATCAATTTAACATAACGTTATACTAAAACTACTGTACTGGTTTGAAGGGTACTGCAGCTAGCGAAATTACAGGCATGATGAGACTTACCATCGAATATCTCAAAGTATTGTCAATGCAGCGATGCCCTGGACTTTGTTTATACTCAAAGTTCTGTGTATCGCTGCAATGGTCGTGGACAGACGTTATCTCTTACCATCAGGAGAGCGTCTCGTCCGTCTCATTAACTATAATTTTTTTTTTTATTATAAAAACCGCAGCACTATTAAATACTTGCGTGGATATTATATTATGACAAGGTTTCGATCCAGATCGTTTGTCGCCAGGCTACTATAGGTGCCTACATTAAAAACACGTTACGCGACTCTTAGCATTTATGTTGGTATTTTGCTAATATTAATAAATATGTACATACGACATCTATTATAACATGGAGAGAATGCAAAATAATGCTATAACGTCAAGTATAGTAGGAATACTTCATGTTTTTCAAAATTGCTACAATAGTTATTTAAAATGGCGGCCTTAGCGATTGTAATTTGTTTGTTATTAGTATTATATATCAACACCGATCTGGAACAACAAACAAACGCATAGACAATTGTAATTTTTAATACTAGCTGTTAACAGCGACTTCGTCCGCGTGGAATTTATCAAAAACAATCTAAAAAATTTCAATTTTCTGCGCACTTTTTTTTTCATAAGTACCTTCTAACAGTTATTAGTTATTTTCGTGAATAAAAGATAATTGAATAGAATTAGAACATGTTTAGGTTTTATCAATATCCATACCAAAAAGATACAAGCTCTGTGCTTAGTTTAAAGCTCGTCTGTTATTTCCCCTGTTTATAAGTTCGTTGTAAGTGTGTGGGAAGTTAGTTGAGAGAGCCTCTGGCTTCCAATCTTGAGGTCCTAGGGTTCGAATCCCACGGCACGCACCTTATTATTTTCTAAGTTATATGCGTATTGCTGCTGACTTAAAACGGTGAAAGAAATCATCGTGAGGAAACCAACATGTCCGAGTGTTAAACCAACCAACCAACCAACCGTGTGCCCGCTTCCATTCGGGATGCACCTTCCATCGCGCGCTTTAGAGATATTGTTTTATAACTTTGATAATTATTTAAAAATAAGAGATTATTGAATTACCGGTAAATCATTTTTTTGTTTTCTTATTGACATATATTAGTCCATTGACTTTTTCATTATATTGACATATTATGTTACGTTTTTTTTAGATATGATATATGTAAATGACCTGTAACTTTGATGTTATCAATAAAAGATTTGTATTTTGTATTTTTTTAAAAGTTCTCGAAGATGTGTAAAGTCTGTCAACTCGCACTTGGGCAGCGTGGTGGGCTATGGCCTTACCTTTCTCACAATGAGATGTCCCAGTAGTGGGACAATAAAAACAGGACTGATTCGGGAAGCTCATGGCATTAGGTATTCACATTAGGTAGATCACATCACATCACATCATCAGCCATAGGACGCCCACTGCTGGACATAGGCCTCCTCCTGGGGGGTTTTGCCAATACTCGCCACGCTTGGCAGGCGGGTTGGCGAGCGCAGTTAGGTGTGATTGTTCAAGGAAGACGCTGCTGCCCATCTTCCGGGTTACATCCCTTAGCCGACTCTTACGGCAACTACGGGTAGAGAGGGTGGGGTACTATTCTTACGCCGGCACCACTACGGCAAGGTAGATTAGGTAGATAGTTTACATTTATTATTAATTAAATGTTATACTCGAAGTTAGAGAAGCTAAGACAGGTTTCCTTGTCCCTGTTGGTTATAAGCAGATGTGATGGTGGTGGTCTTTGAGTAGAGTGCTCCCAGTAGAGTACAGCCCTTTTATTTGTGTAGTCAGTCTATATGCTGACTATCAAAGATGTCTCTTTTTTACCCGACTAATAGTTACTTGCCCCAACGGAATTGTTTGCCCCGCAAGTTGGTTTGGATGCTTTTGCATTCATTCTTTTTATTTGTCTCCATAAGAAGCAATTTCTTCTTTAACTGTTGGCATATCGAGGATTTCGTGAAGCTCTGTTGTTTTGAGGCACCATGTAAAATTAGTATTTTATTCTTATCTTACCGTAATGTTTGTCAACACCAGGTGGTCGTCTGTATGTCGTGAACGGACCGAGTAGCGATATAGTCCCAGTGCGAGGGTATGTGGTAGAGCTAACATCAGGCCGCATGCTCGCGACCTTCGCACCGGACGGCGACTTCAGCAACCCGCACGACGTGGTCGTATCGCCTGATGGAGCTAAGGTAAGCTTTACGTCTGTAGGTACGTCTCACGTACAGCTACCGCGGCAGTTTCAGCAGCCCAAGTTCTATCTGCTTTATAGGTACAAACTAAATACGGGATCCCGTCTTTTCAAGAATAAAATGTATCCTTTATAATATTCAAGCTATCTTAATTCAAAATTCTCTTGTAACTGTTTAATTGGTGGTAGATTTCCTGTGCAGGAAGTCGTCTAGGTAGGTACCACCGCAGTACGAGATATTCTGCCGCCAAGCAGTAGTGTGTAAACATTACTGTGTTCCATATTGAAGGGTATTACAGCTAGCGAAATTACAGGGCTGTTGAGACTAACCATCGAAAGTCTCAAAGTAATGAGCGCCAAAGCAGCGATGCCCTGGACTTTGTTTTGCTACTCAAAGTTATGTGTATTGCTGCAATGGTCATGGACATGCGCTATCTCTTACCATCAGGAGAGCGTATCGTTCGTCTAATTACTTTTACGTAAAAAAAAAAGAAAATACATACTCATTTTCACATTTATAGTGTTAGTCTGTTTCGTCTCTGGAAGAGTTTACACATGTTGTTAATAAAACTTAGTTTTCATTATGCAATGCATGAATTTCAGGTGTACGTAGCGGAACTGAACCCGCACCGAGTATACAAGTTTGAAGACCAGTCACTCCGCAACGAGAGCAGAGCGGAGGCGGTCGCGGTGGCGGTCCGTAAGAACAGCACCGCGCATGCCAAGCCCACCGCCACCATCGGTGAGTAGGTTTGTGTCGTGCTTTATGTTTTGTTTGCGACATTTTGTGATGTTTTTATTAGTGCAGTTATGCTTTATTTTACTTGCAGCGTTCAGCAGTTGCAACCACAATCTTATTTTATATTCTTCGGGATAAAAAAACTAGTTGAAGGTCGATAGATTATCACCATTTGGAATTTAAATCAAATCCGTCGAAGCGTTACAGTATGAAAGTGTAACAATTAACACATTCACTTCCAATTATGGAATGAATTTCCGAGATCGAGATCCCGCAGGATTTCTAGTTATTTTTCGAGATCAATCCCGAAGCATAATATGACGCGATCTCGCTCGAGATTGACGGGATTGGGCGGTTTAGAGTCACTCATAAAGAAAGAAATGGATTTATATGAAACCAAGGGGCAGTATTTACAGTTCGCTTATAATTGTTTGCTCACGCTGGTGCCAACCAGTTTTGAATCAAAGAGGACTTTTTCATGTGCTGGGTACATAGCGACTGACATAAAATGCCATTTATCAGACAGCACTCTCAACACGCTTTGTTTTTTAAGAAACTGTTTCCAAAATCACTCCTAGAACTAGACTTTTGTCGCATTTGACTGAGGGTGTTTCAATATTATTATTGATTTCCAAAAAATATGGGTAATTAGTGAGTTACGTCATAATTATGTTATATTGTATTTTTTCTTTCAATTAATATTTTATCTTAGTAATTAACCTCATAATCACAAGTTCAGTTTTCATCGCTTTTTAGTCGTCCGATTTTTTTTTTTTTTTTAACTATTTTAACGCTGGGATCTCGCGTGATTGCATTCCCTACTACCAATTTGTAATCACTACATAGTATAAAACAAAGTCGCTTTCTCTGTCCCTATATCCCTATGTATGCTTAAATCTTTAAAACTACGCAACGGATTTTGATGCGGTTTTTTTAGTAGATAGAGTGATTGAAGAGGAAGGTTTATATGTATAATAACATCCATTAAATAGTGGAGAAATACTGTTATTTTTGAGGTTTATACCCGTGCGACGCCGGAGCGGGTAGTATATGTATAAATTAATATTAGAACTCTAGAACCAAACTAAACAAAGCTTGTACTTAACCAATTGAATACTTTTTGTTGTAAATAATAATTTTGTTTTATTTTTCATTATGACCAGTATTTTTGAAGAGCCCTCACTGAGGCTTTGCGGACCCTTAGGGATCCGCGGAGCATACTTTGATTATGGTGGCCTTAACATATTGTTTTTGTGTGCCCGTGTTAGAAATGAGTACGCCGACGGCGGGGGGATGGGAGTGGTGGTGGGGTGCGGCGGGGGGCGCGGGTGGCGCGGCGGGCGCTGCGCTACTGGCGCTGGCCGCGGCCGCGCTCCGACACGCCCGGAATAAAGGTAAGATCAGGGAGGCTGAGCCACTCGTGCACTAGCCTCTACACCTAAACACTGTATTGTTCAACTCTATACTGAGATAATAGAGAAGCCCTTGTATTGTGTAGCGCCTCGTATTCATACGATTTTTATTTTACATTTTGAAAGGTAACAAATGCTTTTTTTGTTATCACTCATATACTATTTACGGATTAAGCATCTGGCAACACTGCGCTTCATCACAAAATGTATAACAATAAGGAATGTGTATACAGTTGCCAATAAAAAAAAAAATTTGCATAGGGCTATCTGCGTTTTGTTTGGAAAAAAATAAGAAGAAACAAACATGTGTAAATATATCTTACGATTTTTTTTTTATGGCTGAGAGGCTATGTGTTTGACCACAACTCACCTGATGTACATATAAATCACGGTGTGGTCGATGATGGTAAAGCACTCCTAGTCTGTAATGGTAATGGCTCTCAAGTGAGGCTGCCGGAACACACCGTTAGATGCTTGGCGGATTTTCAACTTGAGTAGCTAGCCAGCCGAGTGCTAGAAAGTACCCTACCACCATGCTATGGTTTCTTCACGGTGTTTTCTTCACCGGCAGCTCAATAAAATATAGGAAAATATATGTTTCATATTCAGCTCTATCTTGGTTTACATAAACATCAGCTGTGATATAGCAATTTACAAAAAAATACACAAACATCGAACTTAATATACAACGACGTTATATCTTATTGACAATAAGAAGTCATGGCCTTAATCTTGTTCAGTGCACTGAACTATTATTTTTATTACAGTATGTCACAATATATTTAATAGGAAAAAGGGGAATTCCTAAGTATGTAATTATTCGATTTGTGTCATCGACGTAATAATTTAATTATTGATAATAAAACCCGATCTGACACGAATCTAAATAAAACTACGACCAGTAATCTATCGCTGTATTCAGTGAAATTAAAAATAAATATTTTATAATGGTAGTTTTATAACTTAAATAAAACTCGTATATAAGATTTAGTTAGATGCTAAATATTATATGCAATGACATTATGATTGTATACGAATTTATAAATATTTTATTTCTATGATCTGTATTGCTCTAACCTGAGATTTACATGTACTGTGTTGGTCTGCATTTTCCAGTTGTTTTTATTATTATTATCATAAACAGGTTTGCGTTTGACCGCCAACTCGCCAGGGCCATGATTCTCTGACTCACATGAGATTCCTTGCCAAAAACGTATTTAAAACGTTTATTTATACATTGTGCGCTTTTAAACTTTTTTTGACAGTTCTTAATAGACCTCGTTACGTTTTTAAAATGACATTGGCATAGAGAGTACCATTCCAGACGAATTTAACTCGAATTCCACTATGGTATGCTTATAATGCTACGTAAACGCGGCGCGTTACATACTTATCTGCTCATAACAAACGAGAGTCCTGATGTAAAGCGAAGATGCGATTTACGATGGAGCACGTTTACCTAGAAGAAACTGATTTACTTGAAAATGACTTGAAAGTACCCATATTGTATCTATCGGGGCAAATACTCTGACAGCTAATACTTACTGGGTTTAGCGGTTCGTATAATAAAAGTGGAATAGAAACCTCGTTTTTCGAGTTTTTGAAAAATTGAAAATCAGACGGTGATGATTTTTAAAGCTCCTGGCAGTCCGATAGTAGAATGCAAGGCAGGGTGGAATTAGATTTATATAAAAGGGGATATGTCATCAAATAAATAAAAATACTAAACATATTCCTCTGAATATATCACTGACTATATAAAGATAGACATAGTCTGTTGATGATTTAAAAAAAATAGAAAATGTAGAACATCACACTGTATATTTATTTTGTAAGATCTTAATAGTGTAGTAAGAGCATTGTTTTATGATTTAAGTATTTTATTTTAATTTTATTTGTTTTACATTCCATATATTTTTTCAAGCAAATGACTTATGCACGATTTGTTTCACTACTGACTTTAAAAAAGTATTGCTGAGGGACCAGTTTTTATTCGTAAACCTTAGAATAATACTGAAGAAAAAGTTTTTTTTTTTTATTACTTACGTATACATAGTAAAAAAATGCATCTTTACTACTATTTGATTATTATGTATAAGCAATGCTTTTTTGACGGCACTAAAAATACGTATAAAACTGAATGTTGGGTCCGAAATACACGAAAAAGTTTTAACCACCAATATAATATTCTAGTTATATTAATTTAAACCTTATATCATCGGACCAAAACTTAATTTAGGAATTGTAGTCTAAATGCTTAGATCATTAAAAAAGAGTTGGGTGTACTATGATTTTGGACATTTTCAACGCTGACCTACAATCAATTGTTTTAGATAGTATTTCTAATTTATGTTTACATATAATTTGTCTTTTAATTTACGCTTTGTATGCTCGTAAAAGATTGTGATGTACTTATATTGTTGTGTTGAATATATTTATTAGAAGCAGCTTGTTTTTTTTTTTTTTTGTCACATCCATCCATCCTATGCACTTTTTCTAGAAAGACTTGCTTAAAAAACTGCAGTACCTACGCACCTGTGGTCCATAGCATATGAATTTGCGATATTCCGATATTGAGGAGTAACCTCAGGAAAAGCATGCACCTGGCCTGCCGGGACAGATTTCCGAGTTTGATTTAGAATAGTCCAAAATTAGTTATGTAAATCATAGACAAACCTATAAAAAAAGAGTTTCTATTTTCTGCGTCTTACTTTTATATTATTCTATCGTACGTAAGTCTCACAAATTGATATGCTAACCCTTCTGTATACCTATATTATTTTGCATAATCGCTCACATTAGGTAAGTAGGATTATTGCACAATTATGTATATTTTACAATACAATCGTGCTGTTATGGTCGATAACTTAGTAAAGTTGTTCATTACGATGAATATATTCCTTTCATTCTTTTTACTTCCGTTCCCAATAACCTTGTTTATCTATATTATGTATGGTATCTATCTAGGTGGCTCAGTATCTTTGTTTCAACTGTGTAGAGAAAAGGTAACGGAACAACTTTCGCGTGATCAATATGGTGAGTAAACGTGGAAGTGTCGTAGGTCGCAAGAGCGTGTCGCGCCGTCGCTGGGAGTATGGCCAGGGTGAGTTCAAGCTGCGCAGGCTGCTGGAGAGACGCCGCTTTACCCGTGTCCACTCCGAGGATTCAGACGAGGAACCCGCGCCTATGCTGCCCCATCCGCCTGCCAACGCTTGAAGCCAGACTCTCGATATACTTTCAAGGGGAACACGGTTGCTTTTACTCTAACATTTTTTTGTTACGATCTTCTTTACTCGCAGAGATAGCCTGAAAACTTTTAAGCCGGCCAATTTACGGATGCACTCGAGTATTATATAACACACGTAGTTACAGCGTGTTCATAAGTTTAGGAACCATAGCCTGTTTTTTTTATAATGTAGGTATGTATGGAAGGTAAAACGTACCTTAGTATAGTGTCCGGCTTAAAGAGCCTTTTGTCGGCTATGGACTGATTGATCCCATCAAGAGTAGGCAAAGTAAGTCTACAACAATGACGGATTGACAATCGATGAAAATCGTCCCCTCTAGTACCTACGCGTGCTCATAATTATTGCCTTTCCCCTCGCAAAAACGTGCTGACGAAATCTGAAATATAGATACCTACATCTTTCTGGGGAAAACTTAACGATTCGTGTACCAGGCGCGGTGCTATGGTTGGTGGTTAGTTTTTAATAGTTCGAAAACTAATCTGCCATAGCATTTTGATAAAGAACTGTTTTCATGATTGGTAGGCTAGGTGTTTGACCACAGTATATCTGACGTGACAGTGGTGTTCGAAGATGCTAAACACGCCTATTTATTATTTATATTCCTGTTCGGCGCTCACAAAAAATCTATGTAAATACGAACTTTATTGCGCAGTCATACGATATGCAGTCGCTGGCTCTCAAGCGAGTGATTTTATATTTCACGCGGTCGTCTATCCTTATATAGGTATTCTAAAAGCCTAATTTGATGATGATGATTAACTTGCTTGTGTCGATTTTTTCGTGACTTTATATAGGTAACTATTCTATTAATAAGTATACTTACTTAAAGGCCTAATTTGAATATGATAGTGATAAATTTACGTGTGCTACTTTTCGTGTTGTAAGACAAGTATAGATAATGTATTTCCTGAACAGTTTTTCAAACTCCGCCGTATACCTATATTACTTCAAAGCATTGTTTACCTGGATCTAAGGTGATATTTACAAATAGGTACTTGGAAATGTGGTAGCTAGAACACATATCTTTGAAATGTATATCTAGATAGACAAACACAATGTACATATTATAAGATTTATTGACATTCCAGTGTACTAAAATGTAAATAAAATAAATTGAATTTTCATCTTCTCGCCGTCATAATATGATTTCTAGGTGATAGTTTCGGATCAAAAACTGGACGAATGTCGCACGTCATTCCTGGAAATGAAAAACTAAAATAAGAGATATCGCACGTATTATTAATCATAAGTAATCAAGTTTTTTTTTTATAAAGTGTAAATTGGTATACTTTGTCCCAGTGCTTCATTCCAGTATATATTGCTTCAGCTCCAGCAATAGAATACTGGTAACTACTGTTTTCATTTTTAATACAAAAAAAAAAGCAATTTTTCTAAAAAAAAGTATGTTGTTCATTATTTTTAAAATGTATCAGTGTTTGTATAGGGCGTAAAGGTTTATTTAAGCCCTGTTTATCTGTACCTATTGTTAGATTTACGCTATGACGGACAGCTAAAATGCGTCCTCGCCTGCGCGGTACAGGGGCGCGGGGGTTACACATCAAAGGGGAAAGGAGCGGGGGACAGGCACATTTTCGCCCTATCACAGTTCCTTAGCCGCACGATTGGCGACCACACGTTTTAACAGTTGCGGATACTTTGTGTGGGGATACACAAGAGATTACATTCTCAAGATTAGAGTCGGGCCTTCTAACACAACTTAGTCGCACACACATAGGACATAAGTGATTAATTATATTACTAGTGATTAATTTAATAGCGACCCGTCCCGGCTTTTCTGACAAACTATAAATTTACGACTTTTCAGCGACTTGATTTCCGATTATTGAATTTTTCTATTTATACAAAAGTTTAATTAAGTATATATAGTAATAGTATCTATAAACCTTTCGTAAAAAAAACTAAATTACTATGGAAACTGTATCAAAATCCGCGGCGTGGTTTTGAAGAAGTAAGCAGAGAAACAGACAGACGCGTTCAGCGATTTTATACTTACTATTTAAACATCTTGATATCTTGCACTAAAATAACAGTACAAAAGTTTACTGCCTACTGTTTCATTTCGTTACGTTCATTGGTTTATTTAAGCTAAGCTGTAAACGATCCCTCGCTATGTATACAGATACAGCAAGAACTGTCCAGTGCGTATTTCACCTCTTGTGTATCACAATAGGCGCTCTTTCCTCGATTTTCTTTGACATAGTACCCACTATAAGGTTACTGTTACAAACAAGACAATCATTTTAACTAATAATTTATCGAGACAGTAAAGTGATAAATATTTTTATAAAGTTTCTTGAAAAGTTATCCTTAAAATATGATAATCGTTGGTTTATGTCGTAAAGTATTGTTTGTAAAGTGCCAAAATATTTATTACCTAATTTTGTAAGTTTATCGATAATAATTGTTGAATGTTACTAATATTTGTTTCGCTTTTAATTAAATGGTTTTGAATGTTGTTAATGCAATGTGGTACAATTTATATGTAGTTCAATATACATGATGTATTAAATTATACTTCGCTTCAGTTCAATTAAGTGATGTCAATGTATACCTATTGTTTAGTATTATTCTTGTTATATATTTTTAAATGTTATACAAGTAAGTATATATATATATATATATATATATGTCTGTACAAAGGAACTGTGTGATGTTGTCATTAAATGTGAGCTCATTTAAGAACTAAAACCAATACTTTTTATTGCTTTTAAACAGATCTTATTTTGTTGTCAAATTTCATATTTAATCACACGAATGATAATAAAAGCCGAAAGTTTGTGAGTGTGTTTGTATGTTTGTTATTCCTTCACGCTTAAACGGTTAGACCAATTTTGATGAAATTTGGTATGGAGATAGTTGACACCCTGGATTAACACATAGGCTTGTACTTTTAATCCCGAAAAAAACACCGTAACACCGCGGGGCGCAGCTAGTATTATTATATCTGTGAAAGTGTGTGAGGATGGATGTTTGTTTGCTACTCTTTTACGCAGAAACTACTAAACGGATTTGGATGAAATTTGTGACACGTATTGTTTATGGCCTGGATTATCATACAGGGTACTTTATATACTGCAAACTGAAAAAACTTTGTTATTACCACGCGAACGAAATCGCGGTTAACAGCTACTTTATTATAAAATAGTTAATTGGCAGCTGGTGACAACTTATACTACTATGACTATGACTCTTTAGTTGCCAATTTGCCATATACACTTGAGCAAATTACAAAATTTTCAAATAGGAAAACTGAAAAAGCTTAGATATAGAATTGAAATTATTTCCTGTAGATGTCATATACCTTTCTCAAGAACAAATAGTTGTCTATCCATCAGTATTACGGTTTCAACAAGTGGTGCGAGTGCTAGACGGATTGAATAAACTGTGACTACGCGACGCCACTGTGACAGGAGTTCTTCACCACGTGACCACACCTCAGGGTTTGTTGGTAACCTGACATCAAGCTTTTCCAGAGCTAAATTGCAATATCTGAAACTCAAATAAAAAAAGGTTAAAAGCAAGTATGCTAAAAAATATTACTTTAATAGATTATTTGCTTGCTATAACATCAGTTTTCAAAGTAAATTTGCACAAATGTGTATACAAATATGGCAGACGGGCAACAAAGGAGATTAAAAGTGGTCTGCAGAATATTTACAATTAAATTTTTAATCAAATCAAAATATTTGGCATTGATCCACTTTGTATGTCATGTATCAAGGTTAATGCCATTCTAGTTCACAGTAAAGCAAAACTTGTTTATGCTTGGACAAAAACAGTGTGGTTTCACAATTTTAAGTAAATACAGATGACTCAAATGATAAATGATACTAACATACCTCTCGAAGGTCATTGAATCAGTATGCTTTATGCTTCTGATAGGTGCATGTTTCAGTTTTGGGTCCATAGATACAAGCAAGTCTTCTAGAGCTGCTCTGTAGGCATGTACCTGAAAGCACACAAAAATTAAAGTGTGAAACTTTATTTTGGCATTTATATGAAAATTAATAAGAATTGGGTTAGCTCTCACCTTTAAATCTTCGTATTTCCCTGCAACTAGCCGATCGCAGTACCTCTCAATAGCGTGACAAGATATTTCTCTGCTTACATAAGACAAATGACTGTCCAGTTTTTTAACATATTCACTCATTGGGTAGCCATCTTTTGTCAGCTTCATAAAGCAACAGCCCACTAAGCAGATGAATTTCACCTTTTCATTATTTATGAAATGCTTGAGCAGCAATGGCCCCAAGTCGCCACATGGATGCAAGCCAATAAGGCCATAATTGTCTATGGTATCAGGTAAAGGAAGCTCAGATAGCTGTTCTAAATGGGTTAGGGTCACATTAAAATGTGTAGGCCGGTGCAATTTAGAGATGACTTCTGCAGAAAGGTGTTTGCTTGCTGTATACTCCAGTTCCAAATCAAGTTTTCTAAAATTAGAAAAAATTATCTATATGTGCCAATGAACTTTATAAAACGAAACACAAATCCAACTACTGTGGTATTTCATACATACCAAATGTACAGACCTAGCCTCCTGAGTCAGTTGTGTTTGGCACTCAATGCCTGCTGCATATAGATCATACTTATAACCGAGCATCCTCACAAGATGCCCTAAGCCTGAACCAAAATCAATGACTGCATTGCAGCCACTTTTAGAAGCAGTATCATTTACAACATCAGCCATCAAACTGATCTCATGTCTCTTTTTTAGCTTTACATGTTTTAGAAACAGATTCCTTAATCTTGGATGACTACCACATTCATCTACAAGACCATCACAAGTTTTCATTGTTGCTTTATAACAACTTTGTCTATCAATACTTATGGTTTTAACAGTTTGTACTAGAGCTAAAAAAGAGAGTGGGAAGATCTGGGTGGTTGGCTTGCTAGACAATATACAAGCGAGTTCCTGAGGATTAAGGTTCTCAAAGCTGTCTCTCCAGCTGTCTGGAAGTTTATCCCAGTGGTTGTCCACAAAGAAGTCCTGAAAAGATAGGATAGAGATGTATGTAAGACTATACGCTGAGGCTTAGAAGAGATATCTCGTATGGTACGTGGAGTAGTTGATGTAGAATAAAATAAAACCATCGATCTACATTCTACATGTAGGTACATAGAATTCGTTGAACAAAACTAATAAACGTACCAACACGAACATGTCAAGTAACCAGTCGTACATTCGAATTAATTTTAAAGACATTTCTATTCGGAACTTCAGAAATTCCTCACGTTTACACATTTTAAAATAATTAAAAAACTGCAAGGAAAGGGAGGACCAAACTCTTTCCTCGTATTTTTTTTTTCTGCAAATCGATTTTTTAAATAATTAATCGGCAAATGAATACGGTGTCCTGATGCCAAGATCCCACGTTTGAGATCTTAGTTGAAATGCAGAAAAATGATTAAGTTGCAACAAATTATTTTCCAAGTGTTGGAAATCTTCTGAATAATTTGTTGTTTGAATAGGTACTCAAAATTACAACGTTTTAAATTGTTGAGTATTTATGTATAAAAACATAGTGGTGTTAATGTGTATTAATGATACATCATCAAGTGTGGAAACCAATTAAACTAGTAATACGGTGAAAATTGGTTTTTTTTCTTTGACTATGTATTGTGTCAATACTCAAGAACATTTTATTTTAAATTTCCTCCAAAACTCTATAAAAAAATCAAATTGTAAATAATGGCAATTTGCATTATTTACAATGTCTATACTAAAGAAAAGAAGATTATCTGACAATCTTAACTTGCGACGAATGTCAATTGTCACTCCAATAAGATTATGCTGAGTGCTGACCATGAAGCTATAATAGCTTCATGGTGCTGACACTGCTGTGCTGACAGACCGATCGGCCCGATCGCAAATATAAAAAAAAAAACGATTGGGAAAATTGTGTGGTTGAATCTCGCGGAATATTTCCATAAACATTAAATATGTCGGTTATAGGATATTAAAGAATAATATACACTACAGTGGACTACTAGGAAGAAACATGTTCCTCAAAACAAATATTTTTAAAGCCATTTCATTTAGGAATCCTGTGAAATTACCTGTATCGTATTGGTTACTTGTGTGCCTACGATTCTTACTTACAATTATACCGCAACGGGGATACATACACCCAGACGAATTCTTTCAGAATGTGGAAGTTATTGCCGGTTAGTTTCTTTTCAGCTATTTACTATTTTGTTAAGTCAACCCATGGTAGAAAAATAACCAACCATAATTGTTTTCAGGAGACCTCTTCACCATTGACGTTGCTAGAACCTGGGAATTCAATCCAAAATTCCCCATCAGGAATATGTTCGTTCCTAAAATGGTTCTTGGACCACCCTTACATTTCATTCGCGTTGTGAACCCATACAGTAAATACTACCTAAACATTGACTTAAAAACACCATATTACCTTCTAGTTATTCCGCGTCTATTTATTTGTCTCCTTTCTCTTATAAATGACTATTGTTTATACAGAATATGTGTAATATATGGACAAAACTTCAGGAACCGCCTTAAAATATTTGCAAGTTCCTATGTTGTCTTGGTATATTGTTGTAGAAGTTTCTCAAACTCCTTCGAAATGATATTTTTTTCCGTTTTGTTGCTTCTAGTCGCTGAATCCATGAATAGATCTGACAAAATAATCTACCATGATGAATTTCTTAGGGAAAAATATCAGCAAGCTACCACAGCTGTGGAAAGAGTGAAACTATTTAAACTGAAAACCCATATGCCAGGTCATTCATTGAACCATGTCATTGTCATAGCTACTATTGTAGTTGTGGGCATATTCAACCGTCCAACTTTTGTAGGATTTGCATTGGTACCAGTATTTTTTTGGCTTCACCGAGGCTTAGGTTCTAAAGTAGTGGGTTTCAAAGACTTTCACATAAGAATATCTATGTTAATTCTTTGCGCAATTCCATCAGTTCTATTACTTATTCTTGTTGATTCTTTTTACTATGGGTACCTAACAATAGCTGAAATAGAGACACTGAAGATATCTTGGGATAACTGGGTTGTGACACCTTTGAACTTTCTGAGATACAACTCTAACATGAAGAATTTGACACAGCATGGTCTACATCCACGATGGCTTCATATAGCAGTCAATGTTCCCCTGCTGTTCAACATCTTAGGAATACTTGCTGTGATCACACTATCTATTAACACATACAGGTATTTTTTTTTTAATTATTAGCCTGCCATGTAATAGAAAATTATTGATATATACATATATTTTTTAAATCGATAACATAAATGCATTGTCATATCAATCAATCAATGCATAAGTTTTTTACCTGATGGTAAGTCAAGTGTCAGTGCTTGTGTTATAAAATAAAATCTAGAATACTTTGTGGCATTTACCATTTACCTAGACACTGCACCCACCACAATGAGTTGAAAGCTCTTAAATCTTGTTATGCCCTATGAATACTAATCTTGTGACTTGTAGTATAGGAATTTACTGCATCTATTCTAATGTAACATTCTTAATCACCAAATTAAGGATAACATTATTTAGATTTAATTTTCTGCTATTACAGATTTCTTCGTGGCCAGTATAGCAAGTTACCAAGAATACAAAGCATCACTGGGCTCATGTTGTTCTCTCTAGTCATACCAGTAGCAGTCTTGTCACTTTTCCCACACCAAGAAGCCCGATTTATTATCCCCGTTCTTGTGCCATTGGTGTACCTTTATGGTAACCATTTACACCCAAATGAGAGTGATGGACCAAAATTTGAAAGAGTCAAGATTTTTTTTCTATGTTTGTGGTATACTCTTAATGTATTGATGACAGTTTTCTTTGGCTTTGTACACCAAGGAGGCATCATACCCTTTGCAAACAGCCTTCACTATGAAATCAAGAGTAATTACGGTGTTCATACTCATATTATTACCACCCATAGTTACAGCATACCAACATTTTTGTTGCAGCTAGAAAGCACTAGTAAGATGTGGAAAGATAGAGCAACAGGACATTCCTATAGACTCGCTCCAACTACTTTTATACATAAATATGGTTCTCTCCCTATGAACGATTTATTTACACTGGCTGATGATGTTTTGACTAATGCGGAGATGTTACTCCATAAACATAAAAAACAGTATAGGTTCTACATTGCGTCCCCTTGCTCTTTAGAGAGAGACATAAGAATAGCAGCTAGGAAATACCACTACTTTGACATTGTTGAAGACTATTCATACTTTCCCCATTTCTGTACTGAAGCTTTTCCAAAGTTTCCTGGCAAAAGAGATCAGTATTGTGTTAAAAATAACTTTATACGTAATAATGAATCTGTTGCTGTAGATCTGAATATGATACAAAGAATCTCATGTTATGTAAAAAGATTTTGTCTAAGGATTTATAGGTTGAAAGCTTTAAACACGAAATTATAATTTGTATTTATAAGTATTTGTGAATGTAGAATGTGGCCTGTGCATTGATTTTACAAGTTTATTGTTCGTCAAATTTAAAAAAATTAAAAATGTTGATGAGAATTAAAAAAATTATTATGAAAACTGTAACTTCAGATTGGCTGTCTGTTATCACAATATAATGATTTGTGTGAACAACTATCTGATATAGTAATAGTAAATTATTTTTGAATCGGCATATGGTCACAAGGTTTTTTTTTATTTAAGCTCGATTATGTTCTTTACAATTTAAATATTAAGAAAATTGAATACCCCTCCGCCTAGATTTAAGCTTAACATTCCAGTTAATATTATTTTCATTTATTTATTAGTGAAAAAGGTATGCATTACATTTTATTTGATCAGAAGAATAGCTTTGTAAGATTGTAGGTACATAGCACTTTTATACGAAGCGCTAGAATTATGTGATAAGGGACATCAATTTATGCGTTTATTGCTCAATTTATTTACAAAAAAGTAGGTCGTTCTTTAATTATTTTACAATAATTTGACTATCACAAGTGCTTTCAATTTACAGCAGATTTTATAGTTTGAAAATAACATATTTATGTAGCTAAATCCATGCTTGCAAAATGTATATAAGTAGGTAAAAATGTGATGCATCTTAATAATTTTTAGGCAGCATATTGGATATTAAGTATGTAATTGTGAGCTTTTTAGGTTAATATTGATTTACCTGTCTACTTACGTCCAATTGCCCTCGATAGAACAGAAAGGGTGTTTAGGGTAGGATGTTGATATGGTACTAACGACGTACAAGGAATTTGTTGATTTGATTATTTTTTTGCGGCAGCTTATTATGGACTTACTATTTAAAAAAATACTAGTATTATGCAATTAGCTTCTTTCCGAATCTATCGAGGGTGTTATTAATTAATTAAAATAAAACGTTTTTTTTTTGTTAAACTTACACTTGGTACTTAGGTATTAAAATAATCATCTTCGTATATGGTCAGCTTTCTTCAATATAAGACGTTCATTTAATTGCCCATTTTAAATGATTTAATTCTAAAATTAGGAATACAAACATAATTTTTAAGCACCCTATACAGAAGTTCATCTTATGATATTCTGAAGCTAGTTCTCTGTTTCCGCGTATACGTTTTTGTTACAGCAAGAATGTAGAGTTAATTAAACCAGAAACAATTATTATTGATTTGTAACAATTTATTTATCTGAATCAATGTTCGGCAGAAGGATCGTAGAGTTAACGTTCTAGGGTGTCCCTTGAGATCTAACTCCAGAATAGCATACAAGCCTAACCCTTTTTTTGTAATTAACTGGAATCTGAGATATTTAGTGCATTATTACTTAAAAGTTGAGACGAACGACACGCTCTCATAATGGTAAGAAACTTAATTAATTTATTATTTTAAATAAATCTCTGTATCTTAAGATAAACTAGTTATAAATCTGACTGATATTTCTCGTCATAAAGTAAATTACCTACATCTTAAGTTAGTATCAATTTGTAATGCAGGATAACAGAAAATAAACAAACTTAGAATATTAAAAGGAATTAGTCTTTTGTGTATATTCTCCTTGTATTGCATTATTCGTCCCAGAATTTTAATAGTATCCAGATTTCAGGATAGGTGTCTTTAGTCTATTCTGATGATCTGGGCACACTACTGCCATATCAAATTTCCTTAAATTGGGTCAACGAATTGGTTGTGCGGTATCAACGTGAAAAGGTGCTTTCGATTTTATATTTTATTGTTGATTATGTTTATGAAGGGAACTAACTACAGGAAAATAAAACATTTCATGTTATTAGTGATATTTTATTAGTTTATTTCAATACAATGAGCATTCCCTCATTTGGCACAGCATGTTTCAAATACTGATGACACAATATTATATTATTCTCAGGAAGTCAATTTTTTTTTTTTTTTTTCTCATTTTAGCTATATCCAGGGCCGGATTATCCATAAGGATAAGGCCCACGGGCCCTAGTCGATGAGGGCCACGCACCAAGAAGAAAAAAACGTTTAATTCGTGACATTCCTCATTATTTACATCCGGTGAAGTTACTATAGAAAAAAAAAAGTAAAATCGACTTTTAAATAGAAAAAAAAAAATTGTAAGAAAAGTAAAGGGTCCCCAAGAATTGCATTGCCTAGGGGCCCCGATAGGGTTAATCCGGCCCTGGCTATATCTGCTGCTTCCTTTTACATTTATATACGAGGTTATAAGCTTAGGGTGTAATACGCCAAAAGGGGTCATCATACTCACTATTATAATCAACTTTTATTACAAGCACAACTCAGAAATTGCAGAAAAAAAATCTGCTGGTACATACATCTGGTCAATGGTTATCGAACCTTTTCTATGTATAAAAACGTTCAAAAACCTGATTTACAAAAGGCTGTTACATGACAGCATTATTTTTTCACTATTATAGAGTTGTGAAGTAGTAGAAGTTCTTCATAATGATTCCCTTTTGGCTTAATATACCCAAGCTTACAACCCTGTGTATGAGAAAAGAATGGAGATAATTTAAAAGCTACCTTTAGTAAGAGTAAAAGATTTGCTGTAATAAATAATTAATAGTATATAACTAAATGTAGAGTAATCAAATCAGTAGTTGCAATAAACAGTTAAATTGGTTTCTATTACCGTCATTGACAGGCTAGGTGTTTGACCACAGCTCTCTTATGTTAAGTGACGGTGTGGTCGAAGATGGTAAACACCCAGCCTGAAATGAAACTGGCTCTCAAGTGAGGCTGTCAGAACACACTATTTTAGGGTGTTAGCTGGTCAGCCGAGTACTATAAAGTACCCTACCACCACATATTGTCTAGAATTTTAAACTAATATATGAAAAATTTCCTATACAATATAGGCTATAAAGAAAAAAATATTTCTCCCGAGTTATTAAATAAAAGAATAAATATAAAATTAATATACAAAAAGTATAGTTATTTACATGTCATATACATCACCTTATACATAGAGAGGAATGGCCAATTTGTTGTACTGTAAAAGGAGAGACTAAGTTATACTGACCAACATTATTGTTTATATCATAAAATTAATAGCAACTATGAAATTAAAAATGGGATTAACTTATAATTTCTATAACTATGATTACATTTCAAGTTTTTAGACCATAACCGTTAGTGTGGTCTTTAATGGATTAAGAACGTTATATATTAAAAACGATAAAATTCTAGTAGCTTATAAATGTCGTTTTTATCTTTACTAGCATGACATTTACTTTAATCTATGGTTGGTAACATATTCAGCTGCCGGCCCGAGAACAGAACCCGCCAGGTCGGCGGGTTAATTAAAAAAATACTATAAATTATACTTGATTTCTCCTGCAATCTTAGATTTAGTATGCATATGTTAAAGGCACAATAGTTATGTCACTATATTATAGTATGTAACGAAAAATTGTAAAAATATTACTTAATATTGCATTCCTGCAATGTGTAGTGCCATTACGGCTAAAAAACAAAACGTACATCGTACATATAAAATAATGTTATTTTTTAAACATGTCATTTTTACAGGGTCATAAGTTTGGGATGTAAAAAGCCGAAAGGAAGTCATTAAATTCATTATTATGAACAACTTTATAACTATGAAATCGTAAACAAAATCGGCTGTATTTTAAATAGGAAAAGTTTATTGCCCCTTGGCGAGAAGTATGTAGCAGCTGATTTTTTTTATCGCGATTTCAAAATTGTGCCAATTTTGTGAGTACATCGCTAACTCGTAACCTTGTATAAATAAAAATGTGTAAATGTTCTGTTTTAGTTTTCCTTATATGGGATTATTCACGTTCGATTAGTCGGATACTCCACCTGAAGTGGGTGTTTGGCACCCGATCCCAGGAGGTTGTCCGGCGACGGACGGGGTGTTTCTCCGCGCGCGTACCAGTTCCAGCGGGGTGTTCCAGTATTTCGGATGAGTATGCATAGAAACAAATGAGAGGCTTGGCCTAAGTCAAGCGGGTCCGGGCGTTTTTTTTCGGACGTGAGGGCTCTCCATGTGTCCCTCTGATGAGCTGAGGGCTCAGTGGAGGAGTCAAGTGGGAGGGGACTGCGGGATGGGACGAGTGACGGTATGGTTATCCCCATTCCCAGTGGTTAAAGTAGTGGGGCCGCTAATCAGACTCGTCGCATAGAAACCACGTGCTAGTCGACGTGGGGTCGTTTGTCGCCTATTTTCTGGTTTGGTCCTCCCTTGTGCTCCCCGAAGGGGATTCACGAGGACAAACGTAGTCGAGGCCGCGGAAGAGTGCCCCAAAGCGCTGAGGTGTGTTCCACCTCAAGGTTCAAGGTTTTTAGTGGGTGGAACTCCGTCATTAGGACAGAGTTCCACGCCACGGCCGGAGGTATCCACAAAGGATTTTTCTTGGACAAAAAAAATTGCGGATACTCCAGCTATTGATGAAAGCGAAGTAAGATGCGAATGCTTGCGTTCTGCTTTGACTCCTTTATAAAGGTGATATGTACCCGACCAAATCAAAATATAAGTAATCCCGTATAAAATAAACAGAAACGTGTCAAAACTACGTTAGTATTGATAATAATGTTCCGTAATCGCAATGGGGATACCTTTAAAGAAAAGCTAGAAAGAAAATTGTGGTAAAAAGGAAGAATAACGAGATATGTCTAATGGTAAGAGATAAGCTTACCAGTTGACTCAGAACTTCATAGCGTTTATTTGCTTGTCAGTGCATATTAATAGTGTGGTCTTGCGCGTAACACCAAGGCATGTCTTCGCCGAACTTGTTTCGATGCGCGTTATTTTTGGCGTCGTACAGAAGTGCGTTGTCTACGTACGAGTCGCATTCATTGCACCACACCGACAGGTCCGTTAAAGATAGGACGAGCGCGTGTCCCGTGGCTGTGTAGTGGGCTTGCATGTGCCCGTTGATACTGCGTGCGCACGCCGTCTGTCGAACAAGAAATATGTTACTATTTATCCACCCCATACCGTGACCTCACCGCCCTAAGTTATAAATCCTTCTCAATCATCGATAGATAGGAACTCATTTGTGTACACCAGAAATCAAAAAACGCAATTTTTTTTGTAAACGTAATGATCATCATCGTCATCATCATGATGATGAATGAGACGAACGGTATGTACTCCTAATAGTAAGAGATAGCGCATGTCCATGTCTATTGCAGCGATACAGCGAGACATTAGATGGTTAGTCTCAATAGCCCTATAAATTCGCTAACTGCAGTACCCTTCAAACCGGAACACAGTAAGTAATGTTTACACACTATACTGTTTTACTATTCAAAATTGTGTGTATCGCTGTAATGGTCATGGACAAGCGTTGGACCATCAGGAGGGCGTCTCGTCTCTTTACTATTACAATAAAAAAAGTTTACTTAAAATAAACCATCATTATCAGTAATTAATTAATTCCGTCAACTAGAATTCGGTATGTAAAGTTTTTTTTTGTTTTTCTGATAGTAAACTTTATTTCATGAAACTAATTTGAATATTTTGGCTTTTTATGCGGTAGTTGATTTTTAATACGTTTTCAAACTTTTGATAGCGATGACGTCATGAGGTTGGCTGAATATCCATAGTAGGCCTTTGCCATGTAAAACAAAAAATAATATTTTGACACATTTGATTGACTTTGACAACTGACATGAAGTAAAGAATTTTGTTTATCAAAGCTTCTTAATCTCAGATCAAAAAGTGTTGCTAATCTATTACTTTTTTGTATGGATTATTACGCTATTACGCCGCTGGCAAATCTATTAAGATTTAAAAAAATAGATGGATCTATTACAGCTGTTTTACAGAAACATTAGAACTGACAGAATGCACAGAGTATGATGCCAAAAAGAAAAAGGACAAACCCAATGAACTTTTTTTTACGTGATTTGGCAATGCACGGTTGTTATATTTACCTATTTTGGTATTTTATAAGTGAAGTAACGAAATTATAGTATTTTTCCGTACTATCCTTAGATATGGGTAGTATCTAGTACGGAGCATGAAATAGTTGTTCAAATACTGTAATTATAGTACGAAATCCAACGCTGCGTTGACTTGACATTGACAGTTTTTGTTTAGGTTCGCCATTGCTTTTGCACAGCGAACTACATGACGTCATTATGGGACTCATTGAAAGTCAAGTTTATCTTGTGTATTTTATTGAAATATACCCCATCTCATAGTTTAGAGAGTTTTAAACGTCAAAATAATGTACAGGAATGTAATATTTCGAAATGGTTTTGGAATCAGCAAAGTATTTTTTTTCTTTACATACCGAATGGTGGTGTGGTGGTACCCACATTATTTACTTGGTTTCGCGGCAAAATTTGGACTTGAGGGTGGTTTGAACCGTGTGAATCGACCGCGCTAACCGTTGAGCTATAATCGATACAAAACATTAAATAAATAACATTCAAAATACAATACTTACAATATAACAATGCAGACACACCCAGTTCTCGACTGTATGATCGCAATCGACACATTTGACTCCCTGTTCAAAGCTCACTCCATTCGGGATTATGTACAAAGTCTCCAAGTGTGGACACCATGGCAAAGGAATCACTGCAAACATCTCACCATCTACTATAGCATGCATATTCTCGGCCAAATAGTCTACAAGCGTCTTTTTTTCGTCTCTCGAAGGTCCCTGCTCACTCGACGTTTCCTTAGAATGAGAACTCCCTTGCGGTTTGCTCGCTTCCGTATCTTTGGAACTTCCACATTTATTTTGAGGATTCACATCGTCTTTCGAACTTTCACGCGTATTGTCAAGACCCTTAGATTGATTATTCTTTGTATCCTCTTCGTCATCCGTTCCGCAGTGAATGCCATCAGAGCACTTCTTCAAACTCAAATTCGCCAAATTCTCTTCCAATGAATGTAAACTTTTCGATGAGTCATCTAAACTTAATAATGATGTTTCCGTATAATTGACACTGTCCATCAGACCTCTAGAAGGTAAAGGAGGTTCTAGAACGTTCTCTGAAGGTAGTGCGACGTGGAACTTTAAACTTTTCCAATACTTTTGGTGTGTTTTGATGACGTCAGTGATTGATTCGACCGCTGACCAATGGCAGGGTGTTTTCGGCTCGGTTTGGTGGGGAATAGGGTCGCCGAGTAACGCTTTAGTGCACATTGCCATAGCGTAGGATATACTAGTGACATTATAACCGCCTTCGAGACATAGAATGACGCGACCGGCTGCTAACCCTCGAAGGAATTGAGTCATTCGTCCGTAACACTCCGGCGATACTTTGCAACCTAAAATGTTACAATCACTATGAAATCAGATTGCTTAGACAAGTTTACACGGACCGGCAAACGCAGTAAAGACCGCAGCAACGCGCTAATTGTGAGTCGCTTCCAATCGGTCTTTATGGAAATCTATGAGGGAGGTCTACTGCTGAGGTAATGATAAATAAATAAATATTAAAAAGTAAATAAATAATAAATGATGATGATGGTAAGCCGAAAGGAAAGGGGCATTTACTTATAATAATGAACAACTTTTACTATGAACATAACTCGAAAATATCGAAAAATAAACAGGTATTCCATAAAAAAAATATTAGACCTTTGACCAAATTGTTCTTCCATACAAAAGTATGGAACAGCTAAAAGAGATATAAGAATAAAATTTTGATATACTAGCAGACCCGGCTACGCGTTGCTGTGGCCAAATTGAACACACGCGTGTAACGTGAAATAAATTGTAGCGCTTATGAAACGTTTGTACTTTTAACGTAGCGCCATCTATTGGATACTTACTCAATCCAGTTAATAAATAACCTTACACCGCCATCTATTAGAATTTTATGGAACTCACACATAATTACACCTCTTTGTCGTATAATAAACAAATAATTTGCAATAAAAACAATACTGCGATTATAAATTGAGATATAAACTATCATATCTCTCAAGTTGGACCAAGCTGCACAGAGTGTGCAAGATTTGGTTAAAATCGGTTCAGTAGTTGAGGAGTTCATCGCAGACAAACAACGTGACTCGAAATTTTTATATAGTAATTCAGAATTAACAAAGTCGTCCAATAAATAACAAAAGCATGGCACATAAATTAGGTCCATTACCTCCGAGCGGATCCCCTACACAGGCGTCGAAGCCGGCCGACACCAGAACGAGCTCCGGATTATACTCGTACGCTATCGGCAGCACCACTTGTGTGAATGCAGCCAGGTACTCCGGGTCGCCCATGCCTCGCTAAAATAAGACAATACGATACTTGACTGATTGTGTCTGATTCATTGAAAACTTCCATAAAAATTTTCCTATTTAGTAATAAAAATTGTATCAAAATTCATTGCCTAGTTTACGCGAAATGCGAATGACGATAAAAGTTCTTTCTTTATTTATTTTTGGCGTCGCACTCTGTGCATTAGCCAGTGTCAAGTTTTTCGATATTTTTAAGTATTTAATGGTCGATCAAGTTAAATTAGACAAAGTCACAGTCACACAAAGTCATGGTCGAGTCCAGTCATGCCTCAGTAAGCAGTGGTGCCTTTACTACAAGCTTCAATAGTTTTAGAAGCAACATGAAAAGTTTTTTGTTACTTTCCCACACTCGCGGACTTTATTCACGAAACACTTTGAATGTTACAATATGACACGACCTTTCCTTGTTCCCGCCAAAAACCTCAAAAAGTTTTTGGAGGGGATGTTGTCTAATAACATAAATAAATAAACAAATATTGGAGGACATTTTACATGGTGCCGTCTAGCCCCAAACTGAGCAAAGGTTGTACTTTGGGAACCAAATAGCTGATATAATACTTATATACTATTTTGTAAATATATACAAAACACAGGACTGGGACACTGGATAAACATCTATATTCGTCACACAAATGTTAAGTACAGAATTTATTAGACATGAGTACTGAGTACAACTCATAACTAAACGTAAAGAACGTTCATCTATCATGAAATTGAAATACTTATAACAAATTAATTACAAAATTGATGTAAATTTACATTTTATTTTTGAAATAGCGGTATTTGTTCGTAATCATTCCGGTCTGTTTATCACGGCTAAAGATTTGTTTCCACGTAATACAAGAAATGGACAGAGGCTTGTTTTCGCCCACCATCCGAGATTGACACTGTTCCATAAGAATTGCTATGCCATGTGTATCACTGTATATAATAAACTACCGACATCGCTAAAAGAGTTTCCTTATCCATTGTTCCGGAAAAAACTTAAGACTTGGTTATTAGAAAGAAATTATTAGAGCTTAAAAGATTTTTTAAATGACCCTTAAATGTAAATAATATTTCATAATTGTATTTCATATTGACATATATTGTAATGTATCTAATTTGACATTGTTTTTTTTTTTTTATTTATAATATTTAATTTAAGTAATTTTTCACGACCACATTCACATGTCGAGTCACGGCAAAATAGGAGAAGTAAATCTGTAAAATACCTATCTATAACATCAATGTAAACCCTATTTTTAGTGAATAAATTTCATTTTCATTTTTTTCATTTTCATAAATGTAATGTCTCCATACCTTATTCCATGGTATGTTGACATTGAACCCCTCCCCCCGACCGCGACCCACCGCCTTGTAGTCTGCGTCTTTGGAATGCGGGAAAAACGCGCCGTGGTCGTACCGGTGAATGGATATGTACAATATCTGAAAATATGTGTACATTGTTTGTGTTTTAATTTCTGAGAATAGAAAATTTTAATAGGAAGGTCGAAGAAAGTTTGGGGATAATATACGTATCACATCATCAGCCATAGGACGTCCACTGCTGGAGATAGGCCTCCTTCTGGGGGTTTTTGCCAATACTCGCCACGCTTGGCAGGCGGGTTGGCGAGCGCAGTTAGGTGTGATTGTTCAAGGAAGACGCTGCTGGCCATCTTCCGGACTACATCCCTTAGCCGACTCTTACGGCAACCACGGGTAGAGAGGGTATGGTACTATTCTTAGGCCGGCCACCACGGCACAGTCAATATACGTATGTATGTATCTAATCTATATGCGGCTAAATTCAGACTGATGCAAAGTTAGAGCGAAACGCATTGTCAATTTTACTTTTATAATAATGATCTTTATTGCCACATAAACAAAACACAAACTTCTATCAAGATAAAAAGACGAGCACATTTTAAGCTAAATTCGTATCTCAAAAAGCTAGTCGAATAAATTTAAAAACAGAAAATTTTAATACTGTACCTGTAAAAAACAAAAGAGTGTTCTCTTTAAAAAAAATACATGATGTAAAACATTTCTAAAAATAAATAAAATTTACCGCGAAAACAGCTAGAGCTGTCATGGCGTTTGAATGACGTCACATCGTGTAAAACAAACATACCTGTAGGAGAGATGTTATACGAAAATTTCAACAACAGTAGCGGCATTCCGCACGGCGTGACGTAACACTCTGCTTGACGTGTGAAATATTGCCGATTTTATGTTCCAAAAATAATTATAACCATCTTTTACGACTAATTTTCTATATAATTATGACTAATTAGAAACCAATTCCTCGGTTTTACTACCAGTTGATACAAGCCTATTAGAATCATAGCGCGACGTATGGAAGTAGCCGAGTTGCTCAATCTCCAACTTGTTATGTTACTTACCCTATCATCCTCGTAAGTGATATTCTGCGTCCCGTTCCCATGATGAACATCCCAGTCCATGATGAGTACTCTCTTCAAGCCATGGTTGTCTATCGCGTACCTAGCGGCGATGCCCGCGTTGTTCAGGAGACAGAACCCTGAAGGAGTCTCATCGTCGGCGTGGTGCCCCGGCGGACGAATTACGCATACCGCTGCGTTGGACTGCTTACTGAGAACCGAGTCTACTGCCTGTGAGATAAGGTTTATTTAAACTTGACAGGAAACACGAGTCTTCATAAACTGTGTCTATGTAGAGGGAGTAAGGTTAGTTTTCATTTTAGCTTAGCTGTTAGACTGTCTTTTATTGAATATATTGTTTCTACTATAAATGGCGATTTCAAGCGTGGAAATTTGCGCAAAAAAATGTTGAGTTTACGATACAACAATGAAAAACAGGCTGTCAGTAAACTGAACAGGATAGTAACATGAGATACTGTCATTTTCACAAACGTTTTGGAATTGAAAAACTTGAACATCATGTCAGATTTCCATTGAGATAGTTTTCGTCATAGAGAATTGAATATATTTCATAAGGTCTTGAAACTTTTTGATCTGGAGCACTTTTATCGTACAAGTGTATGTTTTAAGTTCCTTCCCCAACGTTAACATATGAATAGTAGATTTTATAACAGATTTTACTGATTTATTAACATTTTAAAGTTAGGTTGTTAGTTTCAAAGCAAATTTACGATACCTTCGCAAGGATCAAATGTTTGCTGAAGGGTAGTTTGGTTCACTTTATATACACATTTATGTGATGTTCCGGGTTTACCTGCAGAACGCAGCCAGCTGCGACTGAAGCGCTCTCTAGCGTGTCTGGGTGGAAGTAAACGGAGTCGAATGAATTTTTCTGACTATTTAGGTCTCTAAGTTTCATTGTCGCCAGTTCTTTTAACCTGAAAATTTAAATATTTGAAGTTTTTTAACAATGCAATCTTGGAACATTATTGTTCAAAATGCATATTTTTCATCTGTGAAATAAACAAATTCTTACAAAATGTGTTTCTTTGATGGGTTATATTGGGAATATCAAATTTTTTTTTATTTTGTGCAAGTTTTCATTAATTATTGGATTCTTAATAAACTTCTTATCTATTGAAACTCACTTTGTTAAAACCGACATTGGAATTTTATATTAATAAGTTAAATATTCCAATTATCTGTACATTGTGGTAATAAATATCATAAATAAATATTTATGATTTTAGTTTACCCGAAAAACTAAATAAACTATAAAAACCACTTGGGATACGACACTAGTATGTTTTAGTACATAAGCTTACTAATTTGTGACGTCACAGGGGTTACGTGATGCACGTCAACGTAAAAAGAGTTTACACGGGATTTTTATTTTAAAAAAAATCGTTTTCTTTGATTTTGGCGACGCATTATGTGTATTTGTCAAGTATTTTGATATTTTCCAGTATTAAGTTAAATAAGTGTCAATCACAGGCAAAATCAGTCTTGTTCGAGTCCGGTCGTGCTCTAGTAAGTCAAGTGTAGATAGATAGATTGAAACTCTAACCACACCACACAAAAATAGATTAAAAAAAAAAAAAAAAAAACTTATGAGGTAGTGCCATAAGTGACAGTCTTATCGCTAAAATCAGTCTCTTCCAGGTAACGAAGAATTGAAAATACGTCACAGATTATGTTGTAGCAACATTTAGTTCAAAAATTTTTAACTTAATAAAATACAAAAAATAAATCACACTCCCACTCACCTGTCCAAGTGTTTGTGTGTGTGCACGGTAAGTATTTCACTGGCGCTAGCGGCTCGCCCGGACAGTCGGAGCACTCGGTCCAGTAGCCCGTAGTCCCGGTGTCGTTCATGTATCCTCATTACCCGCTCCGGACATTCCGGGTGCCCACTAAAAATTATTCGCTTCATAAATACATAATGACGTTTTAATATACAGGGTTTTATAACCTGTATAGTAAAACGTGTAACGTTAGTGAGCTGTGGCCAAAACCCAAAGCCCGTCAACAGTTATTAAAAAAAAAAATACGTTGCTGCAACATTATTTTTCTATATTCCTGCTAAAACTATTTACGTACTCTATATGTCCGATGTATCTTATGTACTTACGGTTCACATATATTCTTGTGTTTTAACATAGCCTGGTCGTACACGTAGCATACAGCGTGCTCCGGAACGCTTACATCCGTCACTGAAACAATACACATCTGTCAGACTTATGTCATACGTAATTATATTTGGCATATTATTATACAGACATGTGTTATAATTTTGACATTTTTAATGTTATTTTTAAATATGAATGGAAAAATTATTTGTAACTTTAGTGTAAGCAATAAAATATTTATTTTTGTATTTTGTATTTGTTGATCAAGTTAAACGGCTTGAGTTCACTAGGAATAAAATGAATCAATTAAGATTTTCTAATGATTACTCGTGATAGTTTGTAACAAAACATAAAATAATTTAGAAGATAAAGATTATATATTTTATTTTTCTGAAATAAGAAAGAACAGAAAGACAAACAGAAGAAGAAAGAAAAAGAAGAAGAAGACAGAATTAGCCATTTAGTTATGTGACCTCGAACACCGAACAGTCACATCACGTCGTGCGAAATGCCATAGCTGTTGTTGACTTTTTCGTAGAACAACTATCATACATAATATACGATTGTTTCACACGTCGTGACGTCATTCAGATGACATGACAGTCCTGGCAGCTTTCGCTTATTTTTTATTTTATTTTTATTTCAATTTGTCCCATGGACAGCTCATGTTAACCCCATACATTTTTGACTTTTCTATTATCGATGCTTAGTTTCCACATCATATGAAAAGAAACTTATCAGTCGGGCAACTCAAAACTCAAAGTGCTTTATTTCCTTTAGACCTTACAGGACTCTTGGACACGTCACACGTCACAAATTATAAACATACTTAAAACTAGGAAATAAAGTGATCACTTTGATCTTTCGTTCACTTCAATCTTTTTGAGGTAAAGTAAAGAAGCGAACAAGAAACCATATGTTACACCATATGTGAAACTATATGTTATTTAGTTGTATCTGTCCTGTGTTTTATTTATTTTCATTTTATTCGTGGCTGTCCCACTTGACACGTGTTTCCCTTACCGATTCTCAAATGGTTGAGATGTTCCAGTATCCGGCGCTGAGTGTCATTATCCTGCAGAGGGTAGCAATCCCTGGTCGCAAACATATCCGGCCGTGTCTCGTCTCCTTCCCATCTGCAACGCACTGAATTTAAGTTTGAATCGAACTGCCCGTTAAGTTTTTTGAAATGTAAAAGTAATAAGACGAGACGCTCTCCTGATGGTAAGAAATAACTCGTGTTCATGACCATTGCAGTGATACACAGATCTTTGAAAAGTAAAACAAAAGTCTGGGGCATCGCTGCTTTGGTGCTCATTACTTTGAGACTTTCAATTGTTAGTCTCAACGGCCCTGTAAACCAGAACATTGGATGGGCAACGAGATTTTAGAAAAGAAAAAGACAAATAATAATAAACATTCTAGGACTTTTCATACAGCGCCATCTAGCCCCAAATTAAGCAAAGCTTGTACTATGGGAACCAGATAACTGATAGAATACTTAAATACTTTTTTTTGGTAAATACTTATAATACATACAGAACACCCAGACACAGAACAAACATTTATTATGTTCGACACACAAATGTTTGTCCTGAGTGGGAATTGAACCCACGCCCCAAGGCTCTTGAAGCAGACACACTATCAAATGCCACAGCCAGCAAGGCAGTGGAAAGTCAGATACTATCGTCTATATGTCAGGTTTACCTCACCGAGACGACGTGCTTCGGCCTCCCCACATCGCAGACGTTGGGCGCGCCGACGGTGGTGTAAGTCGGCTGGAAGTTGAAGCACGACCAATGCTTCTTATGCACGTATATGCAGTTCAGAATCGTTTCGCGGATCCTGCCCAATCAACACAAAATTGATTGAAATTACTATTCTTTTACTTCGTTTTTTATGACTACCCAAAAACAGGCGTGTAATGTTATTAGGGTTCATGTATATGCGTGAGTATTTTATTCCATCGTAACTTTTAATTGCCTGTACAGATTTAAATGTAGCATATTTATTTATTTATACAATAAATAAAATCCCATGGCTGAGCATTACAGGTTACCCCAATTCGTCCAACCAAGGAGCAAGTACAACAAATACCATAGACAATACAATATAACACTATAGTTGATTCAATATAATACTACCACATAATAAAAAAAAACTGGTCAAGTGCGAGTGTAACTCGTGTGCCGAGGGTTCCGTATCTACCCATTATACCGCCATAATAAAATTGGTATCATTTTTATTGGTGGCCAAGTTTTATGTGTGGGAGTGAAATTTAGATTTTCGCCATTTACCTTAATTTTCAACATTAATTATTTTTCCGAATTTTCCCTTTATTTGTGCTATAAGACCTTGCTCTTTGCCAAATTTCGTGTTTCTAGGTCAACGGGAACTACCATATAGGTTTTCGACCCAAAACTTATAGGGTACTTCACGTTGACTTAGAATTGTCAATTTTGGTTAAAAGCAAGGTCTTACAGCACAAGTAAAGGGAAAATTCCGAAAAATAAAAAAAGTTGTAAAATTAAGGTAAATTTTGATACTTACAAGTTTACGCGAAAATATAAATTTGACCATATCTTGTTATAGTGTTGACTCAGGACCTTGATTTTTATACACTAATAGGGACTATAGATCTCAGTATCTGGTGTAAATTTCAACTTGAGGTCCAGCCGTTCCTGAGAAAATCGGTGGTGACACACGGAGAGACAGACGGACAAGAGAGTGATCTTATTAGGGTTCCTTTTTTACCTTTTGAGGTACGGAACCCTGAAAATCGGATCAATATCTGATGAGTAGTGTCGTCGCTATGGTGGAACACAGATACATACTGTTAAAAACATAACTCTTCATTTTGGATTTGCCGTAGTCGGATAAAAAAGTAACGCCGCGTAAGTTACAATAAAAAATTGGCGACGTGTAAAGTAGGTGAGTTTTGGTATTTCAACCTACATTTTATTTTGATTCAGAAGTCATAGTAATGTATACTTACATGTCGCAGGGCTCCCCGGGGGGTAGGGCGGGCGGCGCATGGCCTAGCAGCGCGCGCAGCGTGTGAGCGGCACCCTCCGCCAGCGACGGCACGCAGTACCCGCCCTCCAACACCGCACACACGCCGCTACATACTGCCATCAGCATGTGAAGTAAGGATGCATAGCAAGCGGGACTTAGCTCCATTTCACCCTGTAATTTTAAAGCTACATTTTTATTTATTTTTGCTATTGTCATACTCAGCCTACAATTTTTTTTATGGTAACAAGCACAGATAATACATATAAAACCAGTAACACATCTCATTCAAATAACGGAATAAACTGATATAAAATTAGCAGGTCTAATCTAATTAACCATTATTTTTTTAATTCAATTTGCCCTCTCGGGGAGGCTAAAGCTTTAAAGCTATACTGCCTTATCTTCCGTATTTGCAATTCATGTCTTACATCTATTGTTCTAGTCAAAGTCCATTCTTGGTCAAGTCCAGTTCGTGCCAGTCAAATCAAGTCATGCCTCAGTAAAATAGTAGTGACTTTACTATAAGCTTCGATGGAGTTTTGGAAGCAACACGAAAAGTTATGTTTCACCGCATTATATCACTTTCCCACATTCGTGCTTGTAATTCGGCACTTTATGAATAAAACACCACTATTTTTATATATAAACAGTCGAAAAAACACTCGTTCTGGAAAAAACTACAATGGGGCGACACGACGCTTACCGCGTTCCCGCCAAACTCCTAATAAAACTATTTTAAATCGTAAGCAATCATTTCAAACTCTTTTTAAGCGTAAATGAAAAAGGTGCGCTGTCATTATTCTACCTTTTCATCCCCTAAAGCAGCATCGAATCCAGCCGACACCAGTATGAGCTGGGGCAAGTACTGAAAGAGACAGAGATACAATGTGTACGTAGAAGAGAAAGGAATGCAGTACCTCGGGACAGCCGAATGCTGCGTCGTATCCAGCCGAAATAATGACGAGTTGCGGTTGGTACTGCGTGAAACAAGACAAAATTAAACCATTATATTAAACACAGTACATTCTGCTTCAAGCATGTCTTCCACAAAAGGCTGATGAACAGATTTATATGAAAAGCAAATTTTATTTTAAGTGTCAATCACAAACCACAGAGTACTTTAGAGTAAATTTAGCAAAATTATTTTTATTTATTTAGCAAAATTAGTTTATAGTATAGCATATAAATAAATACTGTCATATATTATAGTCTAGCAAAAGTAGTTTATAAAAACATGAATACTTTATAGTCTAGTATAATTACTTTATACTCTAGCTCAAGTAGTAAATTAGTTTATAGTATAGCATAAGTAATCTAATAATTGTATCATGTAGCAGAAGTAGTTAACAACATGAGTGGTTTAAAGCCTAGCACAAGTAGTTTATAGCTTGGCACAATTAATCTCTACATAATATAAAACAAATTCGCTTCCCGCCGTCTGTACGCTTAGATGTTTTAAACTATGTAACAGATTTTAAGTTTCCATCAATAGACAGAGTGATTTAAGAGGAAGGTTCATATGTGTAATACATGCATATTATAGTAGATAAAGTATTGCACTCGTGCGAAGCCGGTGAGGGTCGCTAGTTAATTATAATAGTTCATTCTAACTAAATTAGTTTATATAAGTATTATAGCATGAGTAACCTAATAAATTATATCAAATAAGATCATATGGCAGTAGTAGCTTACAAATATACAAGTAGTTTCTAGTCTAGTACAAGGAGTTTATAGCCACAGTGAATTTATTCTCCTTCTCGCTTTATAATCCAACACAATTTCTTTATTCATTAGCTCAAGTAGTTAATTACCTAATTAATGTATAGTTTAGCACAAGTTGTTAATAGTTTAGAACATCAAGTAGTTTAAAGCTTACAATATTAATCGATTTGTCTAGTCTGCCTAACCTTACCTCTAGAGCCATGGGGAGTAGCAGCTGATGCCATATAGCTATATAATCGGCGTCTTTCATCCCAGTGGTGTTGAGAGGAACATTACAGGTATACCCTGTTCCTCTCCCCGACCCAATATAGTTGAAGTTAGACTGGCGCAAGTTGGGCCAGAACGCTCCATGCTCGTAACGATGGATTGAAAAATATAGCACCCTGTAATTATAGCAGCATGAGTACTCCATTGAATTGTACTTTTAGAGTAACATTTTGAAAAAAAATAATAATATACAAACATAATAATTTACATTGAAACTACAATAGTTCCTACAGTAACCTGTAATTGTTTTAGGAAAATATTTTTCATTTTATAAAGGTTACTAGTAAATTTAAAGTAGTGTTGAGTCTGGTCATACCCTAGTAAGGTTAGTGGTAACTTTACCACAAGCTTCGTTGGAGTTCTGTATGTAACACGAAAAGTCATCTTTGACCCTTTTACACACTCGATATTTCGGCACTTTATGAATAAAGCACAAGTTTAAGAAAATTGAAGAACATGGGAAATTTGCATGTTCAGAAACAGGAGGACAATTTGTACCCGACGCCTTTTTTATTAAAATGTAAAAGTAATCTTGAACGAGACGCTCATCCGATAGTAAATGATAGGCGTCATAAATTCATTGATTATTTACAAATGACTTGTATATAAGGTACGTCATTTATATTTTATAACATACCTGGGATCATCGTAAAACATTTGCTGAGTAGCTTGCCCGTGATGAACATCCCAATCCACTATCAATATCCTGTAACAGAATAAATTTTGTAGTGTGGTTTTCACAAGTTGTGTGTAAGATATTTGTTTGAATTCATTCATTAACTCTTCATTATGATCCTAGGCTGCTAAGATACTTTTTATGCTAAACCAGGTTAAGTGTTGACCACAGCCCATCTGATGTTAAGTAGTGATGTGGTCACTTAAAACCAGGTAAGCACAGCTTACCTTAACAGCAACTATCTCTAAGTGAGGCTGCCAGAACGTACTATTAGTTACTGTTGTTCGTCTCATTAACTATTTCATAAAGAAAAACCCAAAGTAGCATACCACCATGTTATGTTTTCCTTCACCAGCAGGTCAAGCTCATAATGGGGTTTGAACCCATGCGTCCATCTTATCCTACATAGTTCAGTTCCGAGATAAACATGTTTATGGTAAGCATGATCTGATTTTACATGTAGGATTTGTTCCAGTTGAAGGAACTACTCAACAAAACAAATTTTTTAAAACACATTTAATTTTATTTACCCATTTTAAATTGCAGCATTACCTAGATGCATTGCAAAAGAAAGCTTGTTTTATTAAAAAAATATTGATAATATCAACACAAATTCTATTCATTCTCGGTTCAGAAGCAGTTTGAGAAAGAAGAGATTTTGAACGCAAATTTAAATTTTTTAATTTATTATATGGCCATACTTTTTAAACAAATTCGGCACGGGTTGCACTTTTTCCAAAAAAAATTATAACTAGGTTTTTTTTCACAATTTCAGTGTTGACCCATAATCAAACTCATTCATAATAATAAATACAATGAACCCCTTTAAGCTTAGTACACCAAAAGCATATAGCCCTTACAACTAGACACTAACCAACTAACATAATTATACTAACCGGTTAAGTCCCCGCTTGTCGATGGCATGTCTCGCAGCGAGTGCCACATTGTTATAGAAGCAATACCCGCAGGGCTCCGCGCGCATGGCGTGATGTCCCGGAGGTCTCACGAATGCCGCTCCATTCTGTATCTCCCCTAATACTATTCGGTCTACCATATCAATTGTGGAGCCTGCTGAGAGCAAAGCTAGCTCATGGGTACTCTGCGGAGATAAGTTTGTGTTAATTATACCAAGTAAAATTTTTCTTGGCTTTTAGTTCTTCTGAGACTATTTAGCGAATACTAACTGCTTTCGATGGTGTAAATAAATAATCAGTACTACAAGAATTCACTATATTTTACCAAATAAAATTGGCTGGGCTCCAAAACTAAATATTAACTAAGCCAAACAAAATCATATCTATACTCTAATTAGACATTTTACCAGTTTTGTGGTATAAAAAGGTTGTTAAGTTACAGCCTTTTCGTGATTTAAACTTCAGTGATTGAATACTCACTGGATGTATATAAATAGCGTCATACTTGGAAGATACCTCTTCCAAATACTCAACATCCTCATTCTTATCAGTATTTTCTAGCATCCAGTACACAGATGGCGAGTGTAAGACACTGAGTTCTTCCAAGGTGGCAGCTCGAGGAGAATACTGCTGGCACTGCTCGATTAATTTCAATTCGTTACATCTGAAAATAAATTATATTTCATGTCAGTGTTATGAGTATTTCCAATCATTCTTAAAATTATACTTTTTTTATTATTAGGACAATCAAAAGTTTTGTTACTTCAAGACATAAAAATGAATTGAAAATTATGGACCTACTATAGAAAATTAAAGAGGTTCTTATCTTAATGGATAATTTTCACATTATTTGCATTAAAATAGTTTGAATTAAACAATTATTTATTTAAGCCTTTTTATGGTTTAATTTGAACAAAGCTTTGTTTTAATATAACAAAACATTAATTTTTATTAGTCAGACAACATTTTATCTTGAAATGAAAAAACCTGTATGATTTTACAGACAGGTTTTGCGTGGTGGTAGAGTACTTTGTAGTACTCGGCTGGCTAGCTACCACCCTCAAGTTGAAAATCTGCCGCCAAGCATCTAACGGTGTGTTCCGGCAGCCTCACTTGAGAGCCAGTTCAATTCCAGGCTAGGTGTGCTTTACCATCTTCGACCACACCGTCACTTAACATCAGGTGAGTTGTGGTCAAACACCAAGCCTGTCAGCTATAAAAAAAAAATGGTAAAAAATATTAAGCAATGAACAGATACAGTTTTTAGCTTATAGGTAAAATGTTAAGTAATTAAATTTTGCAAGGCTATGTATACATATAAAGGGTGCATTATAAGAAAAGACATGAGGATAAATAAGGTAGTTACCATACCTGTCTATAACCTTGATTAGTCTCTCAGGGCATTCAGGATAATTCTCGTCCCAAAGACATCTGTGCTCTGCCATGCGGGGTTCTGTGACAAATCCTGTAGGGCCTTTTACTTTAGATTTGGAGTCCATTGCCTAGGGAAATAAAAAATAATTTTAATATTGAGTTTATTTTCGGTGGTAATTTAGTTTAGACCATAATTTTCTTAAATGGTTTTGACACAAGAAGCGTGTATGAAAATGCTATACATACAGATGAATTAATATATACTGTGAGTGCTTTAACAGATATAATGCCCTTGATGTATGCTATATATATGATAAATTCTGTCTATGTTTTTAATGGGTCTACTTGGTTTACTTGGTGGTAGATTTCCTTAGCAGGAGGTTGTCTAGGTAGGTACCACCGCAGTACCAGATATTATGCCGCTAAGCAGTAGTGTGTAAACATTACTGTGTTCCGGTTTGAAGGGTACTGCAGCTAGCGAAATTACAGGGCTATTGAGAGTAACCATATAGTCTCAAAGTAATGAGCGCCAAGGCAGCGATACCCTGGACTTTGTTTTACTGCTCAAAGTTGTGTATCGCTGTAATGGTCATGGACAGGTGTTATCTCTTAACATCAGGAGAGCGTCTCGTACGTCTCATTATTGTTACATAAGTAATAAAAATTTAATCCCACATTTACATAAGAACAATAAAGTAAAACCTTAACAATTTTGGTGACAATATTTTGGACATTAATATGTACTTACAATTTGGTATGGGTCTCCTAACTCCATATTAATTGAAGATTTCTTTTTCTGCTGTGCCTTTTTCTTCGCGGCAAGGACCGACTGTGACGGCTGCAACATGTCAATAATTAAAGACAACAAGGCATAACACAACTAACTGAGACAAAATAATGTACCTTGTAGACCTGTAATGTTGTTATCTAAGACATGCTAAGAGAGGAGACAAAAGATTAAATAACAAGTACAATGTTGAAAACATGCTGTGGAACTGATAATGAAGACAATTATTGCGGCTATCTAACGTAGATTAGAAATAGTTTATAGCTACACAATAACAAAATATAGCTCTTACATAAATTGCTAATCTTTTTAAGTTCTTTTTCTTGTAATAAATATTTATGTGTGCCTATATTCCATAGTCTTGTTTTCACAACAATATAATTATACAATAGTTTTCTTTTATAGTTAGAATTTCAAATTCAATTGAATAAGGTCAATAAATAGTTCTAGTTAAATAAGGTCCTTGATTATTGTCTGCTTCTAAACTACCTACTAGTATCTAGGACTTTGTCAGTAGGAAAACCATGTTTATCCCAGGATCAATTTATCACTTTGTGTCTGAAGCTTAGATTTTATTAATTTTTATTTAACAAATGCAATTTGTTCCTAGAAGTTTTGGCAGCCTATTCGAGAGACAGTCTGGCTTCCAATCTGTAAGTACTGGGTACAAATCCCACAGCACACACCACTGTCTTTACAAAGTTATATGCATATTACTGATGACTTTAAACAGTGAAGGAAAACATAGTGTTGAAACCTACATGTCTGCGAGTTCTTAAAAAAAAGTCTCAAAGATGTGTGATGTCTGCCAACCCACACTTGGCCAGCATGGTGGACTATGGTCCTTTCCTTCTCACACTGAGAAGAGGCCCACGCCCAGCAGTGGGAGATTTTATAAAAATGACTGATTTGGAAATATAATTAAAAACATTGTAGAGTATTGTTGTACGTAACTAGCAACACCTACCAGCTTACTGCAGTTTAAACAATTAGATTTTGGGAACATACAAAAATAAAACCTATAAATACAATTTTATAGCATTTAAATTAGTGTGATTTATGAGACTCAAATTGATATTCAGTTGTAAATTTCTCAATTAAATTTTCCATATTTATAACACTGATAAATGTTTTTCATTACACAGAGCTAGGACTATAATTTTTGTAATATGTAATTTCCAATACACTAGCTAAGCCAGCCTAGCTTTAAGACTATCCATGTGTTATTTCTCTTGATTTAAATAACTTACTATGTCAACTCCAATGTTTAGCTAGTAAAAGGTAACTAAAAGACAAAAAGTTATTTTTCAATTAATAATACAAATGATTACTTTTGTTTTACCTGGCCTAGTTCCCAACATTATGATTCTGTAATAAACATTTTAATCTTTGCTAACTCATTTTTTTTTTTGGTGAATATTATTAAAAATACACTTTATGCTTCCTATTTAAAGGTATGTTTATAAACATATCATGAAGATGTTTATCTTAATGGAAGTATAGTTGTCTCACTCCACTCACTCACTCCAAACATTTAGTTAGCATCTGCATAAATGACAAAAATTATCCTGGATGCGGATACTTCTAAACACACACACATATATGGGTGGAGTAATATTTACTCTGTATTGCAAAACGCTAGTAAAAATTGTAAGTGTAAACAACTGTTTACTTTAGCACCAGCTGACATAGCACGAGTCTGGATCTTGGCTTTGCGGGCACCATTCCTGGTCACAATGCTGGAAGACGGTGGGGTTACTTTCTTGGAGTCTCCGGCAGAGCGCCGCGGTGGCTGAGGAGGCAGTGTAGACTGAAACCAAGATTCATAATTTAGAAATTATGAATGGAATCTTTTGCTAAATCAACTTAGTAGGAGACTTACCATATTTGAAACAAATAACACGTTTAGATTTTCACCGGCACTTATATTTACAACGACGACAAGTATCACCGCCTACCAATACATGAAAAGGTCATTGTTGCTCTTGTGGGTGCGGAATAAGGTCAATATACTGTGAAAACGAAACACATTGCGGTCTACATTTCAAAGCACGGAAGCTTTACAAAATTTTATTTTGCGAATATATTAGCAGCTGCTATGAGTAAGCAAAGCAAACCGAAACGATCAGTGCTTGATGAATGTCAGAATTGTCAGACTAAATTGACAATTTTATTGTTAAGTTGACAATGACTTATTTCCTCCTTTATTTTACATGCACATTATATATTAGTGATATAAGGTGTGTAATAATAATGGAATCGATGTGCCCAATAAAACCACGAAATGGTCTATTTGTATTTTTTTTATTACAATCATATGTAGTTGTTACAAACAACACACTATCACGCTAATAGTAAAATTCAACTGATGTTCCAATGAAAAAACTCAAAAATAAAATAAACTAATACTGGTCACATATATCGAAATGCTAATTGTTATACATTTAGCTCCAAATTATGTATCATGGGATCTAAATAACTGAGACAATATTTATATACTCTTATTTGTAAGTACATACAGAATACCCAGACATAGAAGAAGCATTTATCGTTACATACGTTTGTTTTGGATGGGAATCAAATCCACGATCTTTAGCTCTTGAAAGAGATATACTAAGAAATGGGCTAATAAGTGTACTCTTTTTTGTTATACCTATTTGGTGTTTGAAGTATGTAGAATCGGCGAATTAAACCTCAGATCAAACCTGAGGATCAAACACTACAAATAAACGCTCACCACTTATAATGTAAATAAATTGTTAAGGTTGTATTCAAAACATCGATGGAGGTACAAATGCGACTAAGAAAAAATAAGAGTAGTGTACGTTTGTATAATATTGAGTCAAGTAAAAATTACATTGTTCCATAGATTTTGATTTGATAGGAGTGGTTGATAAATAATTTCTGTATTCCTTTTCCTCATAGCCGGCACAAAATTTTGTTCAAGGCATCATAATTTTTGTACTTGCGATACAATCCAATATTTTATTTATAGCACCAAATTTACACGTTATATAGCATTTATGAATTGTGTCACATGTGGTTTTAGTGAAATTTGTAATTTTGGAGGTTTCATGTAATGAAAAGGTTGGAAACCTATACAAATTATATGGTGGTAGAGACGAAAACGGGTAAAACGAAGCCATTCAATGAAATCCACATAGAAAGAAAAAAATTAAGTGAAATTCAAAATATTTAAATGTCACTCCCACCCAAGTGTCAAAACTCAAAATAAGAAGAAGAAGCAGTACTTGTGAGTTGTGGTTGTATGAATGGTTGTGGGATAAATTTAATTTAATTTAATGTACATTTGTAAGTTTATTCCAGTAAACTGTAAACTAGAATGCTTTAACATAACATACTGTGCTAATTTTTTCTAGTTGTAAGAATTATTCCGGTAAAGTAGATGTAGAAGTTTGTTGACACCTGTATACTTGAACATCTGAGTTGAAAGTGCTCAGAAATCGAAATCACTGAGATCACAGTGCCTTTGTTTACTTTTAGATTATTGGTTGATTTAGATTTAAGCAATGTTTTTAAAAGAACTTAACACATTTGATTTTATTAATACACATTGCATAACTGAGTTTACACATTTTATCCTATATTCAATCAAGTAAAGCGAATATTTTTTTTTAGGTTCTATAGCATGAAGTTAATAAAGCCTTTATGGGTGCTACGGCAGAGCTCACGGAAGAAACCTGGGCGTTGTGTCAGTACTTGGTCTCCGTTAGCTACAGCTTTTAACACTCGACCTAGCTCTAGACCAATTTTTGATAATCTAAGAGAGAGGACAGTAAGTATTCTTATAATATATATCTGAAATATATATTTCTAAAACAAAGTCATTGAGTGTGTAATGTACACACTCAATAACTTTGAGTGTGAATCAGATGCTGAAGTGATTTGTTGTGTATACTTAAGAGTATGTCAATTTAGTAAAGTACCTACTAATAGGATCATAGTAAATGATTCACTAGTAGAACACATGTACTAGAAATGTCTAACTGATGCTTTGATACCATTTTGAGAACTTATTGAGTTTGGAAAAATGTACATAAGTATATCAACTTTTAATCTCTTTTATATACATATAAACAAGATATTCAATATTTTCTATCAATACACTACAAATGATTATAATAAGTACATAAAGATATGTGTGTGTACACAACTTTTACACATATTATCTATATTTTACTTCTTCAGAAATATCTATGTTTTTCTAGTGAGACTAATTATTTCAAATTTCTTTCAGGGTCTTTTTAATAAACCTGAACTCATATCATTTGAAGGCTTCCAAGTCCTAAAAGAGCAAGCCATATCAGCAACTGACCGCCTCATAGAGGAAGCCACATCTAACCCCACACGGCCAATGGTGGAGATTTTTGATGAGTTGTCTGACACTTTGTGCAAAGTTGCAGATTTGGCAGAGTTTGTAAGGATAGCACACCCACAGTCACACTTTGCAAGTGCAGCTGAAGATGCCTGCATTAGTGTCAGTGGAGTTGTTGAGAAGTATGATTATTGTAATTAGTTACGCTTTTTTAGTTCAGTTAATATTTTAATTTTGTCTTTTTGTTTGCATCTTCCTTTACTACATTAGCTTCTAAGGGGTAGCAGATTTTCTTCAACATCCATCGCCCACACCAATCTCATTAAATATGATACTTTTTTTTATTTAGTAATTTCCTTAATAAAGCTAAGCACACTGTAACTCTGTAAGCAAAAGATTTCTCTGTTTTTCAGACTAAATACCCACAAAGGCTTATATGAAGCGTTAAAAGACTCAGTCAGACAAGGCACTTCAGGAGACCAGCACTTAGCTGAGCTCTTTTTATTTGACTTTGAGCAGAGTGGCATACATTTAGAGGAAGGAAAGAGAAGGAAGGTGGTTGCTTTGAATGATGTCATACTCCAGACAGGACAGCGATTCATGGCTGGGGCCGCTAAACCAAGAAGGGTGAAACGAACCGCAGTACCGCAGAACGTCAGACAATTGTAAGTAAATTATAAAATAATTAAATTGTTAGTGTGGCTGCTGTACTGGGAGATTATATATTGTATGATAGAAGACATTTAAGGATCAATCAAGCAATGCCTGTCAAAAAAATTTTTGTTGCCCGTTCACTGTTTTTTGAACACAAAGACATGCTAATAATGCTATCATCTGTACATACACAATGTATACCGTAACAGGATAAGTAATTTCGTCTATGTTTATTACTTTTTACAATAACAGCTGCAACAATCAACACTATGGGTAGTCAAAATGGCTTCGAAATCAATATAATTTTTTTAGCAAAATTATTATTCAGTTTGATGATATTTTTGGGAGTGGACTTTCAGCTTTCAAAATACAATTGCTATAAATGATCTTGTTTAAAAAAAAACAAAGTATGTTTTATATGTTAATTTAATATCAAGAGATTAATTTCTAAATTAGTAAAAGCTATTTACAATTGATACGCGCACTGCTATTACAGCCCTATTGTATTCAGTTTCAGCATGGAAGGCGAGGATATAATAGTTAGCGGAGTATATGCGGAGTGCGGCGAAGCGGCGGCGCGCGAGGCCGCCTACCGGCTGTACCTGGCCCCGGACGCCACGCAGGACCGACTGCTCACTGCCACGCTCGATGCCAGGCATGAGATGGCCACTCTTACTGGGTTCAACTGCTATTCAGACAGGTCAGCTTACAAGTACTTTTTTGTATAATTAGTGTAATACAGTATATAAACTAAGCGAAGCCTGTATCTTTCTAACCCAGTTTCATCAGGTTACTTATGTATGTGTGTATGGTTCTCGATTAAAATAATTGCGTTTGACCACCATCTTGTCTGATGTTTTAAATTATGATTCCGACTGGTGACTTGAAGGCACATAGAGTACTTTTCCAGGAGCCTACGAAATTATTTTTCTAATTAGTAACTACGTTATTCCATACTTTAGGGCAATCAAAGCCAGTACAATGGAGACATCTGAAAATGTACAACAATTCCTCGACATTCTGTCAGACAACCTCTACGATCGAGCTAAAATGGACTTCGACTCCATGATGAAAATGAAAAAACAAGAAACGCCATATCAGAACAGCTTGATGTGTTGGGACACTCCTTATTTTACACACAAAGCGAAGACTCATTTACTCGACGTGAAGAATTCAGACTTCAGTCCGTACTTCTCTCTTGGAGGTTGTATGGAAGGGCTCAATATGCTGTGTCAAGAGTTGTATGGCATTAGTTTGAAGTCAGAAGAAATGTTGCCAGGTATACTTTGAAATTCAATTTAATTTATTTATAAATGCTTGCCACACTTACAGCAACGCCAAGGCATGTGAAAAGCCAGCATTTGATAACAACAATAATTATTAAAACTATAAAGATCTAATTTTGAAAATTATGATCTTTTGCTTGTAGCCATAGAGTAATCTGCGATTTGAAAAACGTAAGGTATAGCACTCGGAGAGAATGTGGCATCTTATTAGTGACACTCACCTATTTAGCAATTGGAGCAGTAATGTTTATCTGCACACTACTTTTTGGCGGCATAATATCTGAAGCGTCTTTTTCTTTTAAATATGTGCAATAAAATCTTGTATCTATAGATAAATAAAGTATGTATAGTAATACTAGTTATTTACGAAGCCAAGATTCCTGTTTAGATGTGTCAAACTATAAAAAAAGAAAAAAAAATCATAAAGAAGCGTCATCTATCGATTTTACGCTTCACTACTACGGAGTGGCTAACGTGAAGCAAAAGCTCGATACACGCATAGAGAGTGGTGCCATCTAGACTCAGCATGACACTAGAGAATAGTTCAAAGCCGTTTTATCGTAGTACCGTTTTTTTTTGCATGGGACGATATATCTGTAGTATTGTATTGGTTGATGTTTCAGGTGAATCGTGGTCCCCGGACGTGTATAAACTGGCCGTGGTGCACGAGACCGAGGGCCTGCTGGGCCACATGTATTGCGACTTGTACGAGCGGCCGGGCAAGCCGCATCAGGACTGTCACTTCACCATACAGGGCGGGAAGCTGCTGCCTGACGGCTCCTATCAGGTATAACACTGTCATACATTATCACGGTGTGTGGTGGGCACAAAATTAATACTTAGACACGCAGACAGCAGGCTTGTTTATCCACGCGCAACCAAGTACTTTGCGGAAGTTCATTTTGAGAGTTCAAGGTAAATATTTTTAGTGTATTTCCACTTAAAAGTCTTTTTTATAACAACAGTGATGAGGATTTAATTTAAAACGTTTTTTTTTTAATTTGTTGGCAATAACAGTGTCCGAGTTTTCGAGGGAATACGGAAATTTGTATTATTTTTTAAAACATTTTTTACTTTTTATAGTGTGTTTAGAAATAGTGCCGAATTATACGCATCTATGTGCCGCGTATGTTAAGTGATTTAATGTGGTGAAAAGTGACCTTTCGTGTTGTTACCAAACCTCTGTTGAAACTTGTAGTAATGTTGCCATTACTGTACTGGGATATGACTGGACTCAATCTTGACTTAGTGTAACTGGACTACTGTTTAACATCAGGCAGAGTGTGGTCAAACGCAAACCTAATTTGAATTAAAAAAAAAACTATAACACTTCAAAATACACATTTGGCAAATTTCACATCACACATCATCAGCCATAGAACGTCCACTGCTGGACATAGGCCTCCTCCTGGGGAGAGGTTTTGCCAATACTCGCCACGCTTGGCAGGCGGGTTGGCGAGCGCAGTTAGGTGTGATTGTTCAAGGATGACGCTGCTGCCCATCTTCTGAATTACATCCCTTAGCCGACTCTTACGGCAACCACGGGTAGAGAGAGTGGGGTAAATTTATAAATGCGATATTACAAACAAGGACAAAAAAGAAAACAATGTTGTATTTTTCCTAAGAACCCAATAGTCGTGGTGATGCTGTCGCTGGGCGGCGGCCACCGGTCCGGGCCAGCGCTGCTGGGCGGCGGCGCGGTCGACAACCTGTTCCACGAGTTCGGGCACGCGCTGCACTCGATGCTGGGCCGCGCGCGCCACCAGCACGTGGCCGGCACCCGGTGCCCCACTGACCTTGCTGAGGTACCCTCCGTGCTGATGGAGTGCTTCGCGCAGAGCCCGCAGGTAAACACATCTAGTTTACTCTTTAACTGTCCATACAGGTAGACCAAGAAAGCGACAACTATACAAAATGACATTTAGTCAATGAACACATTGACATAATTATACGTTAACATCGAAAGTAATCGTAATAAATAATTTATTTTAATTTTATTTTTACTTGTACTTGATGGTAGGTCTCTTTAGCAGGAGATCGTCTAGGTAGGTACCACTGCAGTATCAAATATTCCGCCGCCAAGCGGTAGTGTGTAAACATTACTGTGTGCCAGTTTGGAGGATATTGTAGCTAGCGAAATTTCAGAATTTCAATGTCTTTATGTTTTATTTAGGCAAGCGTGCTCCATCGTAGACCGCATCTTCGCTTATCATAAGGCGAGATGGCGGTCAAACGCAAGACTATTCGTTATATTTTAAAAAAAATGCGTCATGTGGCGATGACCTTCACTTTTTTTTTATTGATTCTTTGACCACAGCTAACCTAAATTAGCTGATGTTAAGTGACGGTGTGGTGAGATGGTGAAAACACCTAACTTAGAATGAAATCTCAAGTGAGGCTATCTGAACACACCATTACGTGCTTGGTGGTAGATTTTCAATTAGAGCGTTGTTGCTAGCTTACCGAGTACATACTATAAAGTACCCTACAACCGCGCTATTGTTTCCTTCAGCTCAAACTTATTGTTGGGAATTGAACCCACGCCGTCCGTCGTGTGAACCGACTGCGCTAACCACTGCTATCTCCCTACAAAAACTGTACTGTGTGTACGCGAAGTTCTGGATATCGCCGCATGGGTAGAGATTATTTCTTACCATCTAGGAAGTATCTCGTTCGTCTCATTACTCTTTATCTTTGTTTCACACACGTATTTGCCTACAGACCAGTAATTATATAAAATAGAACAATAGGAGTAAATTTGCAATCACATACGGCGAATGAAATGTATTTTCATTCGCCGATCACATACATTTTATTGATTCGTTCGCACTCGAACGTATGGAACATTCGATTTTTTGACATGTTATTTTATGTTTTTACCTAAATTTTGATGCTAGTCTCAAAAAAGTATTCGTTGTCAGGTGGTTCGTCGCTTCGCTCGTCACTTCCAGACCCGCGAGCCGATGCCGGAGGACATGCTCCGGCGACTGTGCGCCTCCAAACACCTTTTCGGAGCCAGCGAGATGCAGTTACAAGTACATATATCTCATATTACCTACTTACAAAACACTAAAATAAAGACTTGGCTTATCGAGCAGACATTCTATAGGTTCGATGACGTGATGAGATTGAAAGTCGTATAGATTTTTATATTAAATTAATTACTTAATTTTTAAGTTTGTCTTTTTTTTATTGACTTTTTTTCTCTTTCTTCTTGGCATCGCTTTCTTCTGTGCATTCTACCAGTTTCAAAGTTTCTGTAATTTGTGTGCAGTCCTCAGTTTTCAGCTTCTTTATCTTTATAGTCAAAGTCCAGTCCGTGCCAGTCAGATCTAGTCATGATTTAGTGGTGACTTTAAGCTACGATGGAGTTTTGGAAGCAACACGAAAAGTCATGTTTCAGCGCATTATATCACTTTCCCACATTCGCGGTTGTAATTCAGCACTATATGAATAAAACACCACTACTTTTGTACATAAACACTCGAAAAAACAATAGTTTTGGAAGAAAATACAATGGGGCGACACGACTCTTTCCACGTTCCTGCCAAAACTGTACCTGTCAAATAGCTATGACTATAAAAAATTCTGTATTTTACCATATTGTTATGTGTAATAAATAGTTGCGTGTGTGTGTAAGGTGTTCTACTCGGCGCTGGACCAGCGGTACCACGGGCGCGGCGCGGGGCACGGCGTCTCCACCACGGAGGTGCTCAAACAAGTCCAGAAACAGTACTACGGACTGCCCTACGTAGAGAACACGGTACCAACCGACAACACTATTTCAATATTTCTCGATTCCAATCATATAGGAAACATTGAGAATCGGTGAACATAAGTACATACAGTCGAACATTGAACCTCCTCCTATTTTGCAGTCGGTTAATAAAACAAGTTATAGTTCTGGTGAGACGCGTGATAAAAAAAAACTGTTTTAATTTTTTTTTGACTTGCCTTTGGTCGCTATTTCGCTTTAGGGCCTAGGCATAGTACCTAATATTCGATATCGCTAATGGAAAAGTAAAAATGTATCAATATTGCAAATCAACAGGATATGACAATCACGTAATTTTTTTTATGTTTCTATTAGTATCGCTAATCGAATGTTACTTTGTCTAGGCCATCTAATTTTAAGTGAAGATGCGGGCTACAAACCCGCACCCTTGGCGTGTGAACCGACCACGCTAACCACTCTGGAGTATCATCGCTATAAAATACATTAATTTCAATTCATTGTTTACACCGGAATAAATGATAGTACGGTGGTTAGCGCGGTCGGTTCGCATGGGGCGTGGGTTCATACCCAACAATGGGCTTGAGCTACCGGTGAAGGAAACCATAGCATGGTGGTAGGGTACTTGGCTGGCTAGCTATCAAGTCCCTCAAGTTAAAAATTTGCCGCCAAGCGTGTACTGGCAGCCTCACTTGAGAGTCAGTTCCATTCCAGGCTAGATGTGTTTACCATCGACAACACCGTCACTTACTATTAGGTGAGCTATGGTCAAATACCTAGTCTATCAACCATTAAAAAATTAACAATAGATCAATTCTTAGTTCTTCATCATCATCATTATCATCAGCCGTATGACATCCACTGCTGGACATAGGCCTCCCCCATTGATTTCCATAAAGACCGGTTGGAAGCGGGTCGCATCCAGCGTGTTCCAGCGGTCTTTATGAGGTCGTCTGTCCACCTTGTGGGTGGACGTCCTACACTGCGCTTGCCGGTCCGTGGTCTCCACTCCAGAACTTTGCAGCCCCATCGGCCATCAGTTCTTAGTTCTTCATCATCATCAGCCATAGGTCGTCCACTGCACACCAATACTCGCCACGCTTGGCAGGCGGGTTGGCGAGCGCAGTTAGGTGTGATTGTTCAAGGAAGACGCTGCTGCCCATCTTCCGGATTACATCCCTTAGCCGACTCTTACGGCAACCAGGGGAGAGAGGGTCGGGTACTATTCTTACGCCGGCACCACCACGGCAGTTCTTAGTTCACCACCGCTTAGTTCTTATTGGTTGTTTAATAATTTTGTTTGTTTGTTTGTTTGCAGGCTTGGCAGCATCGCTTCAGCCACCTGATCGGATACGGCGCCAAATACTACTCGTACTTGATATCGCGAGGCATCGCGTGGAGTGTCTGGAACAAGCACTTCGAGAGAGAACCGCTCGCGCGATCTGCAGGCGAGGGGCTCCGGCGCGGCTTGCTGCGGCACGGCGGGGCGCTGCCGCCGCAGGTAAATATCAACCTTATTGTAGTTAGATTAGGTTTTCTTTTCTATAGCAGTGGACACCGGGCCGGCGATATTAGAAATAATAAATTATTGGAAACTTCTGTTTCAAATAGGTGCTAGAATCTCAACGTGGGATCTGAAGCTTTCAATGACTGATTTACTTATTATATAATTAGATCTGTTTTATTATTAAAATTATAATTATACGTAATTTTTATACGATTATTGTAGGTATTATTTTAATAATAAATTATTTTCAATTTGAATTAACGTGCCACAAACTAGTATGGGTATTTAATTTAAATTACCAAGTTTTTACATAAATTATAGGGTAGTATTTATAGATTTCAAAAGCCAGATGTAATCAGATATTATCGTTTTTTAAATTATTTTATTTTGAAGAAGGCCTTGCTTCTCTTACGATGCCTATGTCCACCAATATATATATTTATTATAATTATTATTTTTATATAAACGAGCTATGGAAAGGGCTATGCTCGGTGTTTCTCTAAGGGGTCGTGTCCGGAACGAAGTAATACGTCAGAGAACAAAAGTCACCGACATAGCTCAGCGTATTAGCAAATTGAAGTGGCAGTGGGCCGGTCATATTTGCCGCAGAACCGACAACTGTTGGGGTAGACGTGCTCAAGAGTGGAAACCGCGAATCGGCAAACGTAATGTAGGACGCCCTGAGACTAGATGGAGTGACGATATACGTAAGACAGCTGGCAGTGGCTGGAAGCGCAAAGCCAAAGATCGGGCTGAGTGGCGTGACCTATGTCCAGCAGTGGACTATGAAAGGTTGATGATGATGATGATTATATTTGTTTTAAAAAATACTAATAAATTCCACATTTCTTTTTCTTCAGAAACTTCTTCGTGAGTACCTAGACACAGAGATAACTCCGTCAACGCTGGCGATGGCCCTCGTCGAAGAACTGGACTACCACAAGGACCACATCGATTCTGTCTTCAAAATGGCCAACAAATGAAACCAACACGAAGAAATACATAGCTTAGAAACTACGAGTACCTTTGTTCACTTGTGAACCTGTTGGCTGTATCCCGCAATATTTCTATTTCGCTCGTATTATTTCGCGAAAATGGCTTCAGGCACTCTCAGAAGATCGCGTTAACGTGGCAAAAATATGGCAGTTATGCGTTGACGTTGTGATTTGGACGATTTATTTATCTTCTTTCTTATATATAAAAATGAATCGCCGTTTGTTTGTCTCGCTAAAACTCAAAAACGGCTTGACTGATTTGAATATATTGTTTTTTGATTTCTTCACTATAATTCTGGGAAGGTTTAAAAGGAAAAATAATTGAGAAAATCCAAGCTGTAAAATAATAATGGTAATTTTGTATGGAAAATCGCCAAACTGCCGTGCTATGCACAAGATGTCGTCAAGTTTCACAAAACATTACTATTTAATTTGACACCTGGCGGCGTGTAGTGGTAATACCCTCTAAAATGACTTCGTTTTCAAATCAATTTTAGGTGATATGAAGTTTATTGGGTCAGCTAGTTGGAAAATAAATTGCAATAACTTTTTTTATCGTAAGATTACACACAGCGCCTTCTGACCCCAAACTGAAGCATCCTAATAATTAAACTTTTGTAAAGAAAGAGAAATCAAAATGTTTTGTAATCAAATGAAAATAAATTACAGCCGTGCAAAGCGGGTCGCTAGTATAGGTACTTTATAAGATACCAATAGCCTTGGTCGTGTCGTACAAACTTCGTAAAAAATGGCCGACAGAAACGTGAAGAACAAGACAAATAACTTGACTTTTTAGGTTTGATAAAAAAAATGGATCACTTAGTGTGGGTACGTTGCCTAATTAGGAACATAATGAGGCTTACCTTTGCTATAGTTGTTTACTACTGTACCAAGTTCTTAGATTTCTTCTTGTCTAACTTGTTGAGAGGTCAGTCGTTAACTACAGAAAAATAGCAATTCTGATTAGCATAAAATTGGCTCTTTATCTCGATTTTTTCGTAGAGAAATAATTTTTATAGCGTTAGTTTTAATTGTAAAACACAAATGCTTCCAAACTTAATTCTACTGTAATAATTTTATTGATATTAAATAATATTGTTTGTAAATATTGTACATGTTTGTGTAAATTATTACGGAATTTCATCATTTTCATCATAAATATTTTAATCATAATCATTGTGTGGAGATGATGATATTTATTTTGGTAAACCTGTTGTGAAAGATCTTGTGTAATATTTAAGAAATAAAACAAATTTAGAAAATTATAAATAGTTTTAATTAGTGATCCCTCCTGAAACATACATAAAGTAAACGACAGCTTTGAACACAACGAAAATAATACATCTTTATGCTAGCATCTTATATTACAAAATTATTTGAAATTATTACCTAAGCTAAGTTTAGACTTGTAAGAAAACCTGCTAAGTTAAACACCAAAATACTAGTGTAAACAATATGTGCAATATCACTTCTGGAAACTGCAAAGTACACGCTACAAGTTCTTGCTAGTCTAAACTGGGCTTTATATCTTACCAGCTCCTGCGCTCACGAATTTCCAGCTATCTTCCAAGAACTATCTTCTCAGACAATGTTAATTCAAATATCACACTCCACATAACTTTACAGACAACTTTCCATTTGATCGGGAGCGAGTCAGAAGTACTCTGATACTACTTCACATTTTCAAGTTTAGTGAGAATAAAGACTATCAAACCGGCATTGGATGGTCAACTAGGAATATGCAAGTCTTGTAATTCGTTGGTATAAAATAGACAGATAAATATTTGGGAGACAGTCTTAAAAAAAAAACACGCTTTTACCTTATATAGCGGCCTCTGTTAATGTGAATGAAAAAATGATACAAAACGACACCGGAAAAAGGATAATTACTGTAATTGTTTATTATTATCATTTATTTTCTGTGCTAGTTATTCAATTGAAATACCTCTCGCTTGCTCCCGACGAGCCAAGTGAAAGTTTACTTTCTATACAATGCAGCTGTTATGGAATTAGTATATAGAAATGAATAGACATCCATAACTAGTTAAATTATGAAGCCAGAAACATCGACGGCGTTTCGAGGAGGGTCCTCGATTCTCTAATATCACACGTTCTAGGGATCAATATTTACGACATCCTTATTGCCTGGTGTTTTTGTATCACGTCCAGCTGAATAAAGATCAGTTGATAAAACTAAGTATTGTTATTTTTGAAACTTTCCGCTGACTCTTTAAGCAGGCTTTTAAGTAGGCGAAACTTCGGCAGCTTCAAGCCATATTATTTAGAGACGTAGCATAATTTTATACCTTTGTTATATAGCTAAAAATAGCTATAGCGTTTCGTAATTAATGCTAAATATAGTTTGTCTAGTCGTCCAAAAGAAGAGTACCATTTGTCATTGAACAAGAATTTGTTACCTAAGGTGATCACATTGAAATTCCAAACGTTGCCCAGTTTTGTAACAAAAAAAATATGCTAATAGACAATGTGTTGTACGATTTGAAAGAATTTAAATAGGGATATGTCCGGCGAAATGACATTTTTAAATAAGCAATTTTATATTTGAGTGTTACTTAATTATTAGCACTTATTGAGATATTTTATTATGGAAACTGACGTGGTTTTGACACATTTTTGTTTTATTTATGCGGGATTACTCACGAACTATAGTCTGAGTTTCCGACTTATTGACATACACTATATTTTTGACATTAAATTAGGATAAAAATAATTTGCTTCAAATATTTATAATATCACTTGTCAGTATATTTTGAAATTGTTTATTATTTTTAAAATCAGTATGACGTACATAATTAAGTTTAATTAGATTATTGAATGCCCGATAATGGTAAACTGTTACCACAGTTTTTTTCATGGACACCTAGCATAATATTTCAATGTATGCATACATATTTCTGAATCTGAATGGTTAGTCTCAACAGCAAATAATTTAGCCAGCTGCAGTACCCTTCAAACCGGAACACAGAAATATTTACACACTACTGCTTGGCGGCAGAATATCTGGTACCTACCTAGACGTCCCGCTAAGAAGATCTAACACCAAGTGAACCACGAGTACAATTCTGGCACAGGTCTTTCACTCCGTCTATTTTAATTAGCTTTAATACGTTGAGATAAGGTTGTTAAAGAAAGTTTTATTAATTCCTACTTAAAATATATCTCACCCATGTATGATACTTTTCTTTTGGGCGAAAGTAATTATAATTTTTAACTTTCAGCTGTTTGTCACCGGGTCTTAATCGAAATAACAAAACTAATTTTGATTTTGTGCGCGATTAAGTCCCTTTGATAAACATAATAATGAAAGTTATAGATCCAACTTATCCATAGAGTTGAATAAGAGACAATAGCATCATTATAAATTATTATTATTAATATTATTATTTTTCTTATTCTTTTCAGACAAAACAAAACTTTATCACAAACACTTATATTTTTGATCACCTCTGCTGACGACTGGGGGCACTAAAAGTTTCTAGTCTTTCAAATCAAAAAATGTATGTTGAAAATATTGTTTTTAATAATTATTATAATAGAGAAAACTATTTACAACAATGTCTAGATGTATGTGAAAAGGTAAAAAAAAACAAACTGTATTAAAAATTGTTGAGCAAACGTGATTGCAAACTTTTTCTATTGGTCCTAATAATATTAATGTAGAGGATACTTCGGTCGACCTATTCTAACTATGCAGCTACTGCAGTAAGGGCGTATTCGAACAAATCTCGACGACGGTCAGTCCCGACGTTCTGCGAGCACGTTACGATCAAATCCAACACATTAAACGCTTCGATACTATTGCTAATACGTCAGTCTGCTGACGTACGAAGCACTGACGCGCTCGACCGGCGCGGCTAGTCCTGGTTACGACTGCGTATGCGATTGAGGTCAGTGCTTTAACAACATGCGCAATTTCTATAACAGCCGTTTTTGTTTATTGGTTGACAAGCTAGGTGTTAGACCACAGCTCACTTTATGTTAAGTGACGGTGTGGTCAAAGATGACTCAAACTCTCAAGTGACGCTACCGAAACACACCGTTAGGTGTTTGGCGGCAGATTTTCACCTAGTGGTAGCTAGCTAGCTATCAGAGTTGTAGAAAATACCTTACTAGCACGCTATGATCTCATCACGATGATTTTCTTCACCGGCAGCTTAAACTTATTGGTGGGGTTTGAAGCCACGCATTTCAGCTAGTGAACCGATCGCGCTAACCACTGACCTATCATCGCTACAACAATGAACTACAGCTATGAACGATCGACGTCAGTATTGACCGTCAAGATAAGTCAAAATACGGTATTTTATATCGTTGACATGCCAGGTCACACACATAGTCTGGAATGGGATCTGGCTTTAAGCGCGGCTGCCAGAACACACCATTTACTTGGCGGTAGATTTTTAACTTAACGGTGGTAGCTAGCCATCATGCATTTACAGACTTTCAAGTATTTTTTTTTTTACATTTTTCCGAGACACGAAGCACTGTATGGGTAGGGATTGGGGTGTGGTGGACGAGGTTACGCACGTAGCTATCATGCTGTTCGTGTCGCACTCATGAAGAAGGCTTGCTTCATCGCACGTGTCAAGACACAAAGCATAGTATAGGTCGCGAGCGGGGGTGAGGGCGCGGGTGGGGGCGAGGGTAGGGGGCGCGACGTTACGCTACGTAGTTGTACTGGTTGGGGTTGTCCTTGTCTCGTTCCATGTAGTCGCGGTCAATGAGGGACTCGATGCGTTTCTTCAGGTCCGCCGGCTAGAACGATAACAGTAAACTTCACCGACTGCTTAGGAATTATACATCGAATCACACGTTGGAAATCTAAAATCAGGCTACTTTATTTCGGCGCATAATGATGAAGACTACACCACGACGCTATATTATACAAATTATAATATTTGAAATTTGAAACTTTTCCATTTGACACTAAAAACGACAAGTTTGAGGTGCAAATTTAGGTTGTAAAATACACCATATTGGTTTTACTGTGATTTTATGTACCCTATGACACGGGTATAGTGTCGTATTAAACTATTTTAGGAGATACGAGGGAACAAATGTACATGCCCTCCTTATTGCGTAGTCGGTTAATACATAGATGATTATTTATTATAACCACTGTAAAGGAAGCAGATCTTGTGACTAATTGCGAAGCTTGTCGTATCACAATTATATAGTACATGGCTAAGCTCAACTCCTAAAAATTTCTTGTTCTCTTTCTGCCGAACACGGATGTTCACTTACTCTATAGCAAGAGAGAGAAGTTGCTCGTCTGTCGGTTTGCCACCAGATATACTTTAGAGAGTGCGCTGCAGATCTGTATCTGCATGATCTAGTACCAGACAGCCAGGTGCTCTAAAAACGATACTGCTTCATGGTTGACTGAACGGTTTGAATCCACCTTGATCGTATGAACCGCTAAACAATAGAATTTGCTGCTTGAGTAATGTTCCCCGATACACACAGCCCGGGTGATTTCAAGTTGTGAGTGGATCGGTTTCATCAAGGTAAGCTTGCTGGATCGTAGACCGCATCGTCGTTAAACATCAGTCGATGTTTTTTTTTTATAGGCAAACAGGCTTGGTTTTTGCCCACAACTCACCTGATGTTAAGTGACGCTGTGATTGAAGAAACCACACCTAGCCTGGAATGGAACTGGCTCTCAAGTGAGGCTGCCGGAAAACACCGTTAGATGCTTGGCGGCAGATTTTCAACTTGAGTAGCTAGCCAGCCGAGTACTAGAAAGTACCATACCACCACGCTATGGTTTCCTCACGATGTTTTCCTTCACCGGCAGCTCAAGCTCATTGTTGGGGTTTGAACCCACGACCTTCGGCATACGAGCCTACCGCGCTAACCACTGAGCCATTATCGCTATGAACCACTGAGCCATCATCGCTATGGATGGTCTTTGTCAAACGCAAGCCTACTTGTTATAAAAAAGACAAGTAAAGTATTTTGCTGTCGCTGGTCTCAAGTCAGGCCCAACATCAGTATCAACATTATTAATGTTTCAACTATTTTTGACAAATATTTGCATGTTATAAAAGACCAAAAGCAGTGGAACGCTAAGTCATTCATTGAAACACAACTCGTTACTCTGGCTTCAGATTTTGAAGTTTAACACCACTTCATTGAGACGATTCCAGTGGAACCTGTAAGTAATACAATAAACAGTAAGAAGTAATGAAAGCTTTTCTTACCTTGACGGGGAATTTCAATTGGTTATAGAGTTCAGATATAAGCAGATTGTGTGAGAGAGCCTTCCGCATCTTCATCACCCTGACGACGGCCGCGTCGATCTGGTACTGCCGGTCTTGGAACACTCGCTCCTCGGTCGCCTTCTGCTCTTCGCTCTGAAAATATGTACACACGTGTTAGCGTAATTCTAACTCATCTTTATATATAAAAAATTCTTGTCGCGTTGTTTGTCCGCGATGAACTCCTTAACTACTGAACCGATTTTAACCAAATCTTGCACACTGTGTGCAGTTTGATCCAACTTGAGAGATAGGATAGTTTATATCTCAATTTATAATCGCAATATTATTTTATTGCAAATTATTTGTAAGTTTTATAAAATTCTAATAGATGGCGGTGTAAGTTAATTTATTAACTGGTTTGAGTAAGTATCCAATAGATGGCGCTACGTTGAAAGTCAAAACGTTTCATATGCGCTACAATTTATTTCACGTTAGCCAAGGAAGGAAATCAATTCGTGATTTCACCGCTTTGTCAATAAGTTAACCAGGCGTTAACACAGTTTTTTTTGTGACATTTTTTATTCTCTATACGTTCGCGTTTAACCTTACCCTGCTTGATATAAAGCAGTAGTGCAGTTTAAGATGAAGCACGCTTACCTAGATGGCATCTATTTACTTTGGATTTGAAGAAATGCAGCAATTTTAAGCAGCAATAAGACGAACAATATGTTTCCGTGGTAAACGAAGCCTCTGCACGACTCTTGCAGCGGTACTCAAAACTTAAGAGTTACAAAACAAAGTCCAAGAACTTATTACAATAATTTCGCTATAATAATAAAAATAATAATAAATCATTTTATTTCGGACGTCGAGGTCCATAGAAAGTCAAGAACATAAAATAAAATAAAAATTAGACAGCAAATTAAAAAAAAATAAAAAATTAACTGTTATCTGGCAATAGCCAACCAACGTCGATACGTCGTGCTCAGCAGCAGCCTGTCAGCAAAACCATGAATCTATGCAGTTTTGAAGAGTATTGTCGCCGCAACAAACTAGACCTGAATATTGCAAAATGCTATGCTATAACATTTACCCGTAAACCTAAAGCTATTGAATTTAAATACTCGCTTCAAAATTATCCACTCAAAATCGTAAATGAGATACGCGATCTGGGCATAATCCACGACTCTAAGCTTACTTATGATAAACACATCGATGACATCGCTAATAGGGCCAACAAGTCGTTAGGATTTATCAAGAGAGCATGTTCCCAATTCTCTAGTATTAAAGTTATTAAAACGCTATATTGTACGTATGTCCGTAGCCTACTCGAGTATTGTTCGCAAATCTGGAACCCCCAGTATGATATATATGTTAACAGGTTAGAATCAATCCAACGTAGATTTGTAAGATATCTTCAATTCAAATGCAAAACATACGATATCGACTATGAGTCGAGATGCAGGAGATATCATATATTACCACTTGAAGAGAGACGCAAAATAGCTGACGTTATTATTCTAACTAAAATAGCGCAATGTTATATTGATTCTCCGCATCTCCTCTCTAACATACATCTGAATGTTCCCAGGATAACCGCAAGACATACTAAATACCTACATGTCCCCTATAGTGCGACTAATTACAGACGAAATTCGTTCTTCATAAGATCATCTAACTTCGTAAATAAACTGGAAGGCTTTCCTGAATTTGACTTATTTAACACTAGTACTAATTTGATTAGACAAACTATGACTACAAACTGGTTTGGTGTGCCCTCTGTCTGACTTTCTTACCTTAAAAACTTACTTTTCATTTTCTTATATGTATTAACAAACAAGCTTTAGATTCTATATGTGAAAACTGACTAATGGTGTTAAGTTAATAATATTGATAGTAATTAAGATATTTATCACTGTATGTTTTCCAAATAAAATAAAATAAATAAATAATTATATTCTTACACATGTCAACTCTGGACATGAACGACGCTATTCTTTTGCGCTGAATTGCATTGAATGTATCAACACGCGCTTCATGTAGCATTCCAGATGCAATACAGCAACGTTTAAGACCCATCAGTTGCCTAAATATGTTGTTGTAGGCCACTCTGATAGAGTTATGGGCTATACCATTCAACAAGAACGTATTAGATTCATTGTATGAAAGCTTGCGTGGACGCGGTGACGTTTTCGTGATATCGGGTGCGGGTCAAAGAAGGATTATTCTGTTGATTTGCAATACAACTCACGGTCTCCTTCATCTGTATCTGGTTGATCTTGATCCGGAAGAGCTTGTTGGTGAAGTCACCGTTGAAGGCGAAGTGGTCCGCGTCGGCGACCTCGCGGCCGCGCGGCGACTTGCTCAGCACGCGCGCCTTGCCGCACGCCAGCGACTGCAGCGTACGTCGGAGTTCTCCCTCCTAACATACGAACACAAATAAGAAAAAACATGTGACAACAAAATCACTTACATATATAAAAATAGTCGGCACACTAAAAAGTTTGTCCGTTTGTACGTATTTATGTTTATTACTTCTTCACGCTGTAATAGCCTAACGGATTTACGTAAACCTTGAAATACAGACAATTTACTCCCTGGAAATCGCGTGGTGCAGCCCAGGGCCGGATTAACCCTATCGGGGCCCCTAGGCAATGCAATTCTCGGGGACCATTTCCTTAACCCTTTTCTTACTTTTAAAAATATTTTTTTTTTTATATAGATTTTACTTTAATAATTTATATGTAAATAATGGGGAATGTCACGAATGAAACGTTTTCTTTTTCTTGGAGCGTGGCCCCCATCGACTAGACCCCTGTGGGCCCCTAGTCGGTGCGCGGCCCCTGGGCAGTTTCCTAAACCGCCTTATGGATAATCCGGCCCTGGTACAGCCAGTACCTATACTTGATAATCCTGTGTGAATAAAATGGAATACTAGGTATATGGACTTTCATATTTTTTTTGCTTATATAGCATCTGTTCGTAAAAAAAAATCAATTAGTTGTATCTGCCCCAGATGGACGCGGCGACGCAGTAATACAGTAACACCTATTCCACAAAAATACGCCTACAGCTAAATTCGTAGCCACCACTGTGGCTGCAAACAGCAGGACATTCCAACGTGGGGCAGGCGTTATTTGTACATTTAACACATAGGTATATTTATCACAAATTTTTTATTTTATATATTATATTATATATATTTTATTTATTTATTTAGCTAACACTATTCCACAACCTGAGCAGTTTTGTGGTACACTTTACTGAAAAACTATCACACCTATAGATTTGTGCTATAACATAGTAATTTAATTTCATATCTAGCTGTGTTATCCATCACAAAAATATAATTTTATAACCATTAAAAAAAATTAACATTAACAATTTTGTTTTCATTGGATATAATGTTATTTTACTACTAACGCCATCTGTTAGAAAACCAAAGAGTTGCTATCGCTGCAACAGAACTAAACTCAATACTCCAATACATCATAGTTAATCTACTTAATACTAGATGACACCACTATAATCAGCTTGTAAAATAACAACTGTCTTAAGAATTATTATTATAACCCTTTAGAAAAACTACGCGAGCCCTCACGAAGCTCAGCTTTTGCTAGTTAAATAGATTGTAACATATCAATGATGTGAGGTGGTGTGTAATACCTCGATGTTGGTGGCAGTCTTGATGTCTTCAAAAGAGAGGTTGTCTCCGTCGTTAAATAGAAGCAGCACCAGAGCTTGGAATAGCGACACTTGTAATTCTTTGTTACCCTGAAAATAAACACACAATACCTGATATATCATAAACAATTAGAAATTATCTAAACTAATATTATAAAGAGGAAAGATTTGTTTGTCATTTTGTTAGCTCTAAATAATTAAATATTAATCTTTCTCACGGAATTACACCTGTGCGAAACCGGGGCGGGCTGCTAGTTTAATATATGCCTTACACGTGTCTAATGATACTATGCAACTAGTCAAAAGGATGCGATAGAATAATTATGTTTATCACCTGGACTTAATTGGCATAAAATACTATGAATTAGTTTTGTTGATTTACTTCGACGTTTTGGCCATGTTGCAATAGATGTGGTGACAAGCTGACTGAATGCGAGAATGCGGTTCGTTATAGAAAAAAATAATTGTTTGTTGTGATCTCTACCCCTTACTTTCCTCTACCCTCACGCGATAGAATAGACACAATAATAACATGTCAATATAACAATAATCTTAGGCTTCCAATCTGGAGGTCCTTCGTTCGGATCCAATGGCACGCACCTGTCTTTTCTAAGTTATGTGTGTATTGCCAATTACTTCAAAGGGTGAAGGAAAACAACGTGAGGAAATTTACATGTCCGAAAAGAAGTTCTTGAAGATGTGCAAGCCCGCACTTGGCTAGCGTGGACTATGGCTTTACCCTTCTCAATGAGAAAAGGCTCGCTTGGGACGGTTTAAAAACATGTATATGTATGTTTGTGTGTCTGTATTTCTTGGTGGTAGATCTTCTTAGCAAGAGGTCGTCTAGGTAGGTACCACCGAAGAACAAAATATATGCAGCAAAAAAATAAAAAATTGCATGTCTGGTGAAAGTAAGTCTTAAAGTAATGAGCGCCAAAGAAGCAATGTCTTACACTTTGTTGTTCAAAATTCTATGTAACACTGTAATGGTCATGGACATGCGTTATCTTTTACCATCAGGAAAGCGTCTCGTTCATTACTTTTTAACCGACTTCAAAAAAGGTGGAGGTTCTATGTTCGACTGTAGGTATGTGTTTTTTTTTACATAAACAAACTCACTCCAGCTATATTTTTGGAACACCTTTCTGAACTAAACCATGAGTAGTATATACTTGTTTGTACATGATATTGATGTCTTTAAAGAGTCGTTCAAGATGAACGACGACAAGATATATCCAAAAACATGTCAAAACAAAAATATGTACCTGTGAGAAGTGTGCCCGTAAAACGCAGTGTCCGAGCGTAGGTTGCCACTGCAGCTTGCGGCCCGAGTGCTTGCCGAGGTAGAACTTGGCGAAGTGGTCCTGGTGGCGCGTCAGCTCGCTCGGCAGCCGCACGTCCACGGCCGCGTATGTCGGCCAGAAGCCCGCCGTCAGGATGTACACCGACAGCTCCAGCGAGCTGCCCTCGCTCGACGCCGACAGGTGCTGCCGCCGCAATAAGCAATCATCAAGCAAGAGCTTGTAACCACAACCCTACAACGTGTTTGTAACGACATTTGAAAAGCAGAATTATGCCTAACTTCTGCTTCTATATCTGTTTTACTAGTCAAGTCAAAGAAATTACTATCAGCGATTATTAATTTGTAGCGATGATAGCTCAGTGGTTAGCGCGGTCGGTTCGCATGCCGAAGGGCGTGGGTTCAAACCCCAACAATGAGCTTGAGCTGCCGGTGAAGGGAAACATCGTGAGGAAACCATAGCGTGGTGGTAGGGTTCTTTCTAGTACTCGGCTGGCTAGCTACCACCCTCAAGTTGAAAATCTGCCGCCAAACATCTAACGGTGTGTTCCGGCAGCCTCACTTGAGAGCCAGTTCTATTCCAGGCTAGGTGTACTTTACCATCTTCGACCATAGCGTCACTTAACATTAGGTGAGTTGTGGGCAAAAACCAAGCCTGTAAGCCATTAAAAAAATAACAGTCTTGGAAAGTTTTAAATATAAAATCAGCATGCCAGATTTTCGCTATTAAGATAGTTCCCAAATCTAACAGGCAGTCAGAACTTTGTGGTAAAGCGTTGGTTAGAAATGTCAATGGCATCCCATATTGTAAAATTGTTGATAATCTATTGGGACTATCATTCTTAAAATTGTAATATTTCATTAACAATAGTCGTCTTGCAGTACATTAAAGTATACGGTGATAGTAGTGCAAAGCAAGACGAGACTCTGCTTTTACTCTTTGAAGAAGGCCACCGGATGTGGCCGGAACTATAGTCATGAGAGTTTGTGTATGTGTCAACATGTTTGTTACAGCTTGAAGTACTTCAAGCTGTAATGGTTAAAGAGGTTCAGATATAATTTGGAACGTAGAAAGCTTGAACTCTGAATAACAATGTGATATTTATGAAACTTGGTGATTTAAGCCACGAGAGATACATACCTGTTTGTATGTGATATTGATGTCTTTAGAGAGCTCCATGTCCTTGAACATGCCCTCGAGCTTGCAGGTGAATCCGCCTCCACATTCCTGCTTTAGTTTGCTCAGCATTGACTTCTCGGCATCCACAGACGCAGACTTGCCTACTAGCAGCCGTTTTGCCAGGTCCTGAAATATAGTTTTGACTTATGACTAATTTAGCAGCAAGATTACGAACAAGGGTTACTCCCGCTTCATAAAGTTCTTGCTGGAAATTGCAATAGTGATTTTATTGAGCATTCAGCGCGGTAACGTTAACAATATCAGCATTTTTTCACCAAAAAGAAGCAGGTTATTGTAATGATAATTATGCACATACATGGACACACACACTCAAACAAAATACACCATCAATTATACTTTTTAACCGACTTCAAAAAAGGAGGAGGTACTCAATTCGGCTGGTTTTTTTAAATGTTTGTTACCTCAGAACTTTCGATTGGGTGAACCGATTTCAATGATTCTTTTTTATTTGAAAGCTGGTGCTTCCCGTGTAGGCCCATTTTAATTTGGTCCAGCTCTGACAATGGCATCCATGAGAAAATCAAATGAAGTCGGGTTTTTTTTTGTTAAAATTTTACTTGTATTTACTTTAAAACATTTCTAGGTTAGTATAACAGTGGCATATATCTTTTTTTCATTTAGACAATTTTAATTGAGTTTTAAACATGTAAGACCTATTTGTCGCAAGTTACCTTTTTGTAGAAAGCCTCAAAGACGTCCTTCCCGTGTATAAATCGGAACAGCACCATGATCTTATCGAGCAGTCTCTCGAGTTCTTCCTCCGTAGCTTCCTTGTTCCCCGCGCGCAGTTTCACGTCCACGAATTTAGCTGGAAAACAGTTGTATGGTTAAACAAATTATTAAAAGTATCACATATAACATTTCCCTATCAGTGCTCGAGCCGTAACCATTTTCAAAACTTAATTTATGACAAAATGGCTTTTAGAATATACATAGGTATACATAGGTATTAAATATTATATGGTACGAGAACGCCATCTAATAAAGCTTACCGAAAGATTACCAATCAATATTAAAAAGTCAAGGTTTGGTCAAGTTTCGACTGCAGTCTTGAGCATCAACGTAAGGTCTCCTGTCTACCTTTCTACCGGATACACTTCGGGGATTGTGCCTTGGAGTTGCACGACTTGGTTCCCCCGCCCCTTTTTACTACCGGACGGCCAGACAAACGCGACCCAAGCGTCACCCGTACATGGTGGACGTTCCCCATGTGCGCACTAAGCGCTTCGAATCCACATTCTTTATTCGCACAGCGAAGATGTGGAACTCTGCCGGAGTCTGTGTTCCCGAAAAGTACAATATGAGCGCCTTCAAATCAAGAGTAAATAGGTTCCTTCTAGGTAAGCGTGTTTCATCCTAGACTACATCATTGCCTAATATAAGGTAGAATGTGGTCAAACGCGAATCTATACTGTATAATAAAAAAAAAAAAAAAAAGATCGACTGGCTCGTCAAGACAAAGTTCAGTATACATTCTGGGGCCCGCAGTCTAGAACCGCGTATCCGCTTCCGTCAGGGGTGTACTTGCCGCCGCGTGTATAAGAACCAAACTAAGATTTTGGCTGTTAAAGACCTTATTTTATGACATTGACGAGTATTTTAATTAAGATTATTAAATTATCAGTAATTAATCATTACTGATAATTTACTTTTAGTAATCATACATATATTGACATTTTATTACATTGACTATATTTTTGTATTGGCATACTATAAAATGTCAGTTTTTTTTTTCATTGACATGTACTGCGTGTTTTGCCATATTTAATGATATACCTATTTGATATTATATTACGGAATTTGACTTGTAACTTTCGGTGTTATTAATTAAATAGTACCTGGACGACCGAGCTTTGCTCGGCTGAAAACATGGATAAAACGACGTTTTCTTAAAATGAAACCTAGCTAGATCGATTTATCGCCCACGAAACCCCTTGCATACTAAATTTCATGAAAATCGACGGAGCCGTTTCTGAGATTCTGATTATAATAATATATATACATACATATATACAAGAATTGCTCGTTTAAAGGTATTAGATTAGCGTTAGTTTTAATTGCATCAAACTATTTAAAGACTACCAACCAATTATAATTTACTTACCTATAAGTTCGGCTGGTTTGTTCTGTCGCTGGTTGATAAAGTACTCGAACGCTTCCCTCATCGAATATAAAAATTTGTCGTTGCGTTGAAAACACGTGGTCACCACATGGTCCAACTGTTCCTTGAAATCAAGCAGCTCGCCGACCATGGTCTTGTCTCGCTCTGGCTCTATTACTATTGTTCTACCTTTTTTCTGCAAGAAAGAGAAATACATATTTTATGGGAGATATTGTGTATTAATGGGGTAAACATTTCTATGCAATAATATTACATGCAAATACATGAATTTTGTTAGAAAATAGGCTATTTTTGCTAAGTCAGGAACAATATTCATTTTAAGTAACATAAGTACTTAAAATGAATATTGTTTCTTTCCTTTGAGTGCGTATTGACAGAAATCAAACTTCAAGTTCCATTCTGACGCTATAAGGGTTCACGAAACGGGTGTACTATGTCGAAAGGACATCATTGCATTCGACAAAAGGATAACTTTAGCTATGGGGTTAAACCTGGAATCATGAAAAATAAATCTGTTTCATAGAAAAATGACATTATCTCCCGACAAAATATCTGGAACAGCCGATTTTTTATTATTATGACGATTAATAAGTTAGTCCTATAGAATAATTCTATAGGACTAACTTATTAATCGTCATAATAATAAAAAATATGACCTTTTTGCTACTCAGTATTACCATTCTGCGTTACTTTGTACAAGTCTAATATATGACAAATCACATTAATATTATAAATGCGAAAGTTTGTATGTTTATATATCTGTACTTGTAAATATGTGTTTGTTAATTCTTCACTCGGCTTAAAAGATTTGGGTGAAACTTGGAATGCAAATAGCATACATAGGTTTTTATTTATCCCAGAAAAAACGGGTGAAACTGTGGTGCGTTCCTAGTTACCTTAATATAGCTATTGAAGTGTGTACAGAGTTCGCTGAGGCCGTCCCTCACTCGGCTGAAGAGGTTGTAGAGAGTGGAAAGGTCTGCGAGTCGCGGGCCGTCCATCAGTGCCTCTAACCCCTTGCCCAGGATGCCAGTCAGGTGCTCGCTCAGCAGCTGCCGCTCGATCGTGTGGATCAACTGCCATCTGCATAGAGTAACCTCGTTTAAGTATGGAAGATTTTATAGTTCATTATCAGATGACAATTTTACTAGGTGGTAGATCTCCTTGGTACTCGTCTAGGTAGGTACCATCGAAGAACAAACTAATGTGTCGCCAAATAATTGTCTGATGCGGTAATGCCTTGAACTTTGCAGTGGTACCCAGAACTTTGATTAAGCTACCTGGTCCATCGCGCTGCATAGAGGGTAAGGTTTAAGGGGCCCATTTATATACGTATTAACGTTCACCTTCGCTACTAGTGTTCCTACACTACCTACTACTAGTGAATCTACATAAGGGCTTTTTGGGCTGCACCCAGGGCCCCATAGATTATACCCCTTATAAAGGGCCCCCAGCTCACATTGAAAACAAAACGCAATGAAATTTGTATGCTTATTTATGAAAAAAAAACTTGTTGATGTTTTCCCTAATTGTCTTATATCTTTCCGTAAATTGTCATTTAACATAGGATTTACAATGTGTTGAGCAAATATATTGCCTTATAATTAATGTATCAAATAATGTAACTACACTTAGCCTGTTCTTTTGCGATAATGTCTCTCAGTTGCTGTTAGTGTGTCTAAGGCATAATAAATAAACTATTTGATTGCCTTCCTCTTTTCGTAAACCATGTATCTAGTGCACATTATCAAAAACAGGTTTGCACAATATCAATTGGTTGAATATTTAGGCAGGCCCCTAAGTAGGGGTAATCCCAGGGTAACAAAGAAAACAAAGTTTACAAACTCTTGGTCCGCCCCTGGCCATACTTGCTAAACCAAATTTTTGATATGTTCCTACCAATGCTGCTTTCCAGCAATAATTAAATCTTTTAGTAGATTACAGAGGGATTTTGTTGGTATTCCTCGCTCTATATCAAAATCAAAACCTCTATTGAATTGTATAGCGCCAAAATCACCCACAGTACTACCGAAGATAAAGAACCAAAAATGTATTGAAGAAGAAAAACTATACGAACATAATGTAATTACATATTTGCATAGTACATGTATTCCAAACAAGTTCTGCTTAATATGCACAAAATGTGTCAAGCCGATATGTCCGACTCATTCAAAAAAGATATGCTGACGTTGATAGATTGTGATAAAGACCCCTTGCACGTTTTTATTTTTTTGTATAGAACCATACATTTAAGTTTCCTTTATTGTATGTTGTATGTCTTTGAAAGTTTAAAAACGTGAAGCGATTATATATTTTTAATATTTGTTATTTTAGTAGAAGCTAAAGAATATAATTGTTTTTTGAGACTAATAAGTATAGCTAATTTCTTTTTTACGAGAATCACTCATTTTTTTCTTGTTTTTTTTTTTTTAATAATAAACATTATAACAACAAATTAAGAAAAATATTGATTTATTTGAGGAAACCACACATATAAAATGCGAGTCTGTGCAGACTAGTAAAGGAAATGCACGAAACATTTCAAGCAGTATGCTAGTGTAGGTGTTGCAACGTGAACCCTGCTCACCACCCTTACAATTGTAATTTACTAAGTCATACTTTGTGGAAGGATCCAGATAGTGAAGTAATCGTTCATTCTCCTCTTTAAGCCGTTTCTCCACATGCGCCAAGTACTGAGGCACGGCCAGCTCCCGCATAAGCCGCTGGCCCTCTGCCGCGTACAGCCGCTCCGTCGCTTGTAGGAATCTGTGTACATATTTGGATAGATATCAGTTATCAACCTAACACTCTTTATTTTTCCTACAGTGGAGAAAAATTATGATCTTGGATTTTTCTTAAGTGGTAAGGAAGTTACTAAAGGGGTAATTTTTCTTCCAGAAGTTTTACATGTATACCTGTGCGAAGATGGGGTGGTGCATAATGTATACATTATACTTGTAGTACACCTATCTTTCTAAATTACACTTATTAAGCAGTACTAGTACACATACTTGTGTTCGAAAGCATCCTGGTATATTTGCAGATCAGAGAGCATCCGCAACAGTGTCTTGAGTAGAGAGATATCAACGGCATCACCACCTCGTTCTCGCTCAATCAACAGTAGCAAACCATCTACGGTACGTGTTTGCACTAGTGTATTCATTGCAATGTGGTGCCGGAACAAGTCCAGTCCCATGTCCCTGGAATCCATATAAATTATTACAATAATCGAAATATTGGGTACAAAATGTATCAATGGAATAACTTATGTAGGGAAATTTGCTGATAAATAATCAGGCTATATCCCAGATCAGCCTGATTTAAACAGTTCTCTTGCATGTGATAGGTAAGAGTACAGTCCACCACATTGCTCAAGTGCAGGTTTTTAAACATTTACAAACACCAAAAACTATCAAAAATAAGATATGCAGATGTCCTCATGATATTTCCTTCAACAATTATAGCCCACAACAATTAACAATGACTGAGTTATGGGATTTGAATTGAGACTTTCATATTGTAGTCAAATGGTCTCGTTATTAGGTTGCCGAACTTCCAAGTTATATAGAGACATCATAGATTATGACATTCTCTGGTTCTTACTGCCCTGCCAGCTTATTTGATCATATAGCTTAGCATAAAAATACAAAAAATAGGATATTATAAAAAAAAAACTTTCATAGAACAAGGTTATCTTAGTTTGGGGCTTGATGGAGTTGAGTGAAATGTCCAGTGGTATTTATGTAACTAATTATTTACAGTGGATAATAATACTGCAATTCTAATCAATCAGGATATCAAATTATTATTAGGACAAATTTAATTTCAAACAAAATTTGCCTAATAACTTAAATAAATTTGTAAAAAATCTTACCAAATCGAATGTATGCTTGGGTTCTGTAACACATAAGTTCTGTCTAGATAAAGAAATATGCTCCGAATCATGATCATCTGTCTACAGTGAGCACGCCAGCAGTCATCCATGCGCTTGAGGAATACCTGTCGGTCCATGCTCTCTGACAGGAATTGTTCTATGTTTGCCTTTACATGTGCTTCTACTAGGTTTGTGAGGTTCACATATAGTTGGGAAGCCATCTGTTGACAACAATAGCAGTTAAGAATCTGAACTTAATCATAATGTTATAATATTTATAGGTTATGTATAAAAAAACAATAATAGAACTTTAGTTCTAATAAAGCACTTAAAGAAAGAAATTAGTGGCAAACACGTTTGAAATTGATTTATAGTTAATTGATTAAAATTTAGTTTTTTACAAACATTTTTATCAATAATATTAAATTGCATGAGGGGGACAGATAATGCACATGATATGGATTCTTACTATCAATGCTAAGAATTGCATCCTACATTAACAATTTTATTATCAGCTTATTAGAATAACAAAAAGATACACATGACCAATGTTTAACCTTCAGGATAAACATACTACCATAAACAAGATTACATACATTCATGCCATGCATGATTAATCAGTACAATAAAGGTTTCTTTTAGGAACCTAGAATTTTCTGTAATATTTAATCATAACACTAGAACATAACAGTTCAACGAGAGAAGATAAACCCTTTAATGGACAAAAAATTTGCTTATCACAATAAAAAATATAAACAATGAATTGTCTTTTGAACTGATAGTAACAGTTAATATACAGTGCAAGTGTCCTTAAAGTTGCAATCGGACACGGTCTATCAATCTATCATGAAAGATATCTAAATAGTTTGTTATGACAGCATACCTTGTGGCTGCACATGTTCTCAACGGCCTGGTATAGTTCCTCCAGAGAATAGTCGATAGACTTGGAAGTCTGGATGGCGACGACCGCTTCGCGCAGCTTGCACCATGTCGTCTCCTGATAGTTCTCCGGCAAGTTCGGCTTACCTGCAAAGACACAGACTCGTAACACCACCACACAAGAGGTTACATACACACGACAGTCGTAAACATACTCTTGAAATTTTTTATAACCAGTTTCTTCGTCGTTGCCCCAGGTTTGTTCATAGCCGACGAAGTCAGCTTGACGGTCCCGTTGGAACTCGGATTAATCAAGGAGAAGTTCGATTTCTTCTCGTTGGCACTCATTTCGTCGGATTTTACTCTTTTGCTGGTCTGTTCAGTGATGTGAAGGCTACGTTTTTTGGACTGATTACCACCTTCCTCGGCCAAAACAGACGTTTTAGCTAAACCCGACATAAGATAGCATGATATGGCCGCAGCCACGGCACTATTTATACGATTAGCGTGAAATACTTAGATTAATTAGTACAAAATAGAACTAAAGCGATCAGTCAATAGTTTTCTCAGTCCACCATTACGATCACAAATAATCTGTCAAAATTTTCATATTAGTATTCGCTATTCGCAGAGTTCGTGGCAGTGCAGGTAAAACAATCGATCATTCAACATTTATATCGATAACTCAAATTAAAAAATTGTTTCATGTACTTAGAATCAAGTAGTAATACAAGGAAGCATTTATAATACTATAATATATTTATTAAATAGAATACATAACACTAGTGATAATATTATAATTTTAGATTTAATTAGGTTAAATAAAAAACCATAAAATTGTATTTTAGGTTGTGTACTTATGAAATGCAGGCAAAAAAAAAAAAAACCGCTACATTTATAAATATGTAAATAAAATAAATAAATATTGTAGGACACATTACACACAGCGCCATCTAACCTCAAACTAAGCAGAGCTTGTGTGATGATAGTCAGATAACTGATAGGATACATAAATACTTTTTTTTGTAAATACATACTTATAATACACACAGTACACCCAGACACAGAACAAACATAACAATTAAAATATAACATATTTTGAACACTTTTCATGATTATAACTTTCTAAGTTAAATATGAAATCTGATGATAATGATGCTGATGATTACGTAGTTAAGCCAAATAGTAAAATATCTTAAAATATTTTTTTTTCATCCAACTCAGTAGTGTATGCTGTGCGTGGTTTGGTGGTATTATGACATTCTGAGCTAGTTTTTCGTTATTTAGTTACATTTTTTGTTGACAATTTAAGTCATAGTCCAGTTGTAGTTATGTCCTTGTAGAGAAGACGTTTTTATTGACTTTGAAGAATATTCTACCATCTACCTAGGTAGTAGAATGTTCTTCAAAGTTTTGAAAACAACATGAAAAGAGATTTCATCATAATTTTTTTTGTATTATCGCCAACTCATAATTTTAGTTCACTGAATGAATGAAAACGTCTACATTTTTTAACATGAACATTAAACATTCAGAAAAACGCAAGTTTTGGCAAACAAAACAATGGAGTAATACCTATGGCTTTTTTGTAAGTTCCGTTTAAAAGTCAAATATTACAAGCGGTATACGATTTTTTATGGTTTTAATAATCGATTAGAATGATAATCGATTCTAATTTGCTTCGGTAGCAGCCCTAAGGTGTCAAAAAAGAAGCTGTCATTTGTCAGTATGTTTGTTTTTTAGTATATACGCTTAGCGCGATTTCATATTTAGCCTGTATAAAACATGTGCATTGTGCATGCGCTAATGGCGACGTGACGGTTTCTGGAACTGTTGAAATTTTGTTCCAGATGGCACGTTTATATAACTTATACTTTTAATACCATTTTAAAAGCGCCATCTAGCTCAAAACTAAGCAAAGATTGTACAATGAGAACTAGTTGATATCTTTGCACTTTTTTATAAATGCTCACTTAATATATAAGTACCTGGATGACCGAGCTTTGCTCGGCTGAAAACATGGATAAAACGACGTTTTCTAAAAATGAAACCTAGCTAGATCGATTTATCGCCCCCGAAACTCTCTGCCTACTAAATTTCATGAAAATTGTTGGATTGTTGGAGCCGTTTCCGAGATTCAGATTATATATATATATATATATATACATACAAGAATTGCTCGTTTAAAGATATAGATAGGTACATACTTAGAACACCCAGATCCTAAAAAATATCTACAAAATTTAAAGCTCGATTGTCTACGAGTATGTTCGTCACATAAATGTTTGTCCTGGGTGGAACCTAATCTATGTACGTCTTACAGCTCAAGAAGGAGAGCTACAACCAAATGGGCTCGCAGGGCAATCAATATTTTGCGCCGTTCTCTAACACTAGTGGTAGATTGAAATAATAAAATTTCTACACTTAGCAAAAAAATAGCCAGGTACCTATAATTTTGCTTACTTTGAGCATTTAAGTAGGTCTATTGATGTCGTATGTACGTATATATTTTTTTATGACTTAACTTTTGATTATTATTTTCTGAATTGCCATCTTCAGCGACCTTATTGAGAAACTTCAGCGAAGATTATCAATAAAGTATCTCTTATTCTTCAGGATTCTCTTTTTTTAAATTAGCTGCTTTTGGTATCCTTGAAGATAATCATCTTGGAGTCTACCGCTCTTTTAAGCATTTATAAATGCTCGAAGTACCTATAAATTGTAGAGATGATATCTCAGTGGTAAGCGCGGTCTGGTCAAATGCCGAAAGACGTGGGTTTACTTACCAACAATGAGCATGATTGAGTTGCCGGTGAAGGAAAACTTCATTAGGAAACCATAGCTCGGTGGTAGGGTACTTTATAGTACTTGGCTGTCTAGCTACTACTTTCAAGTTGAAAATCTGTCGCCAAGCCTCTAACGATGCATTCCGGCAGCCTCATTTTTGTGACAGTTTTAATTCCAGACTTGGTGTGTATACTATCATCGACCATAACACAACTTAACATCAAATGAGCTTCGGTCAAAGACCTAACTTGTCACCCATAAAAAACTGCTTTGGACATAGCACGTTAATGATCCTCTGATCTAACTACAGCGCTACACAGCGCTTGTATAACGTTAGCTTATGTTGATAAGTACTTAGTTGAAATAAGCTAAAAGCACATGTCGCGCGTGCTTTTAAATTTGACATTGGTCGAGAATCCTAAAGAGAACGTTTCCACGCAAATTTTGCGACGTTACGCAAACGTGGTGCGTTAAGCGGTCCAAGTGCTTATAGTGCATATGGGCTCTCTAAGATGGAAAATATCATGCCACTGACTTCTTTGTTAGCGATAGTTGTCCTAATTATAGATAGTAACCCGGTGGTCAGTGTATTGGAGCAGAGCGGCCTATGATGCAGGGTCCATTAGACATTGACCTCGTTTCCATATTCATACAGAACCATTTTGATATGTTTTAAAGATTTTTGGTCCAAAGTTTCGATCACTTCTGTTGCTGCAGTCAAACATCAGTCTACGCGTTGCATGACGGTCACATTTGATTTAGCAAAAATATGGCGGTTATACAAATTCAATCATAGGTTTTTATTGTTTCTATATCATTCAAAAAGTAAAAACTAAACCCAATTCTAACTAAAGAAATCCAAAAAAATAAAAAGAATTATCTACTTATTGCTATTGTAATAATTATTATATTCGCATATAATTACAATGTAATCACTTAGCAGGAAATTATTCTCGAAAACATATTTCAGTGTCATCTTTGATATACATTTCTATCGAGTCAATAATTTTAAACTATTTCTTGTACTCTAAAGAAGTTTTTCAATATATGACTGATTTAAAATGATTTTTTTACATTAAAATTCTTACTTTATAAATACATCTTAATTGTAGATAAAAACAAATACTAAATATGCTCAAAGTCGGCGACTTAAGACAAATACCTACATACTTACATATATATATTTCTGAACAAAGTTAACATTTAATTCTATATAAGTGACATTCTGTCCCATGTGGTCACTCGATTAAAAAATAATAAACAACAAAAAACATCTGTATGCAAAACTTGGCGATATCCAATTAAACGCCTATTGTAAAAGCGGCGCAAAGTGGCAAACTGCGGATTTGATTACACCCTCTTTCACAGAAAACCTACTACACAGATAATGCATTCGGGTACAGACACAGAATATGTTCTAGTCGGTATTATAAAGCAGGGTGCGGGCACAGAATACGCGTATATCTTAGAACTGTAAGTGCAGGTCCCTGCACAGTGGGCGGAGTAACAAGTGTCCCGGGCACAGCACCCTACGCCATTCACCGAACTGGCTTCTCCAGTCCTCCACCGTCATTCATTCGGCCGTGCGCGTTGCGGGCGTCAGTTGTGTGTGGAAGGTTCTATATACTCTCCCCGACGGAGTTTCGCGCGCGAATTCGAAACATGTGATCGCAAGACTTTTCTTTTTTAAACAGTTTGACTATTTCTAAAAAAGTGCTCCTGTTGACCTGTTTTTAATTAACCGCTTGTTTTTTAAAATGCATGTTTAATTTGTTTTCTCCAAAAATGGGGGAGGCGTCATTGAATATTTCGGACGAGAACTTAGAGCAGCACATAGTGACTTTGTTTGAGAAGTTGGAGTGCATGCGTAAAGAAGCGAGGGCTTCTGGGAACTGTGAGGATTTGTCGGGAAGGGTTCCAGCACGGCTGGAGTTGCGGACTCTGTCGTTGTGGAAGGCCGTAGTGGCGGAATGTGCTGCTTCGTTCCTCTACGTGTTTATAGTCTGTGGAGCGGCGGGTGGCGCGGGTGTAGGTGCTTCCGCATCTGCCGTGCTGCTGACTACAGCACTCGCTTCCGGCTGCGCCATCGCCACCTTGTCTATG